>JBBGZY010000537.1:1165000-1765000 GCA_037952925.1 Lithobates clamitans
CATCAGCTGTCAGCGCCCTCAACCCAAAGCACCCTGCCCCCATGTTGATGTGGACAAGGGCATCAACTCGAGAACCCCAGCCGGTGGTTGTCGGGGTCTGTGCTCGCTCATCCCCTCCCTTTCGTGACCTGGAGGTGGGGGGGTTTCGCAATTTTTTTTTTTTTTTTGCTGGCAATTTTTTTTTTTACATTCATATGATGACATGACCACGCCCCCTTATGACCTCACAGTCCCAGCATGCCCCGGGACTGTGATGTCATAGGGGCGGGGTCACCGTCTATATAAGTCCGTTGCGGAGCGCACCGAGACCATTCCGGCTGGAGAGAGCGTCGTGTCAACATCTCTGGAAGAGATGAGGGAAGAAGACGATCCAGAAGTCCGGACCACCGCTGGCAAAAGAGCGCCAGAAGATAGCGGTGGAGCCGGCAGAAGATGCGGACGCCGGAGAGACCCCCGAAGTCGGAAGAGGACCCCCGAAGTCGGAAGAAGACCCCGAAGTTGGAAGAGGACCCCCGAAGTCGAGAAAAAGAAGATCCCGGAGCTGCCTAATAAATTACTTTAAAAACCTGTGTAGTGTGTTTTTTTTATTGACACTTTTTTCCCTAGGTGAATAAGTAGGGGTACGATGTACCCCATACTCATTCACATAGGGTGGGGGGGCCTGGATCTGGGGGCCCTCTTATTAAAGGGGGCTCCCGGATTCCGATAAGCCCCCCGCCCGCAGACCCCGACAACCAAGTGCCAGGGTTGTCGGGAAGAGGCCCTTGTCCTCATCAACATGGGGACAAGGTGCTTTGGGGTGGGGGGCCCGCAGGGCGCCCCTCCCCCAAAGCACCCACCCCCCATGTTGAGGGCATGCGGCCTGGTACGGCTCAGGGGGGGGGCGCTCGCTCGTCCCCACTCCCTTTTCTGACCGGCCAGGCTGCATGCTCGGATAAGGGTTTTTCGGCATAGGGGGTTTCCCTTAAAATCCATACCAGACCGAAGGGCTTGGTATTCCCCAGAGGGGAATTCCCTCTCGTGCTCGCCGCAGTAGGAAAATGTGTTTTTCCTATTGCAGCTAGCGCGAGATGTACAGTACCCTGCTGCCGAGAACCAGCGCGATCCGATCGCGCTGGAAACATTCTCGGGGCTGCGTACTGTAGTTTGTACAAAAGTCCGATGGCTTTGTGTACACACGATCGGACTTTGCTCCATCGGACTTTTGTTGCCGGAAAGTTTGTCCGTTCGCGCAGCCAACAAAAGTCCGATGAAAACTGAAAAAGTTTGTCCGATGAAGCGTACACACGGTCGGATGTTGCTCCAAAACAGCTAATTTGCATGTTTGTTGTCAAAAAGTCTGATCGTGTGTACGGGCCTTTAGAAGAAAACCTGTTATGCCCCGTACACACGGTCGGACTTGTCTTGCATACACACGGTCACACAAAGTTGTCAGAAAATCAGATCGTTCTAAACACGGTGACGTAAAACACGTACGTCGGGACTATAAACGGGGCAGTGGCCAAAAGCTTTCATCTCTTTATTTATTCTGAGCATGCATGGCACTTTGTCCGTCGGATTTGTGTACACACGATCGTAATTTCCGACAACGGATTTTGTTGTCGGAAAATTTTATAGCCTGCTCTCAAACTTTGTGTGTCGGAAAATCTGATGGAAAATGTCCGATGGAGCCTACACATGGTCGGAATTTCCCACAACAAGGTCCTATCACACATTTTCCGTTGGAAAATGTGACCGTGTGTACGGGGCATTAGTCTGCAAAAGACTTGAGACTGGGGTGGAGGTTCACCTTCCAGCAGGACAACGACCCCAAACATACAGCCAGAGCTACAATGGAATGGTTTAGATCAAAGCCTACTTATGTGTTAGAATGACCCAGTCAAAGTCCAGACCTAAATCCAATTGAGAATCTGTGGCAAGACTTGAAAATTGCTGTTCACAGACACTCTCCATCCAATCTGACAGAGCTTGAGCTATTTTGCAAAGAAGAATGGGCAAAAATGTCACGCTCTAGATCTACAAATCTGGTAGAGACATCCCCAAAAAGACTTGCAGCTGTAATTGCAGAGAAAGGTGGTTCTACAAAGTATTGACTCAGGGGGGCTGAATACAAATGCACCCCACACTTTTCACATATTTATTTGTAAAACTTTTTGAGAACTATTTATCACTTTCCTTCCACTTCACAATTATGTGCCACTTTGTGTTGGTCTATCACATAAAATCCCAATAAAATACATTTACGTTTTTGGTTATAAAATGACCAAATGTGGAAAATTGCAAGGGGTGTAAATGCTTTTTCAAGGCACTGTATACACTGTTTTACTGCTGGATGAGCAGAGCAGACATTGAAGCCTCCCTGCATGTGAGCAGCATGTTCCTTGTTGGTACATGAACACTGGGGCACAGCTGATTGGCTCCTTCTTGTGCTGCTCCTCCCTCTCCCACTCCAAGCTCTGCTATACAGCAAGAGGCTGATACCAAATCAAATTTAAGTACCTACACTTGTTGCTTTTAAAAGTACCGATGCTTGCATGAATTTGTGTGTTTTTTTTAATTTATTTTTTGTCAGCCGACAGTCAAACTAATAACATGAGTGGTAATTTTGACATTGCGCCCCCCACAGATTTTCACAGGACATACTGTAGATTCTTATATCTGTTACATTAATATAAAATACAAGATCGCTTTATGGCAATTACTTTCTTGGTCCAGTCTTCCAGGTAAGACTAGGTCCACAGTAGCGTGCACGGTAATACACAGCTTTTTACCATGCCAACTAGTGTAGTGTCAGTGTCGTCTCCGGCATGGGAACACATCTTATTTTTCAACTTTATTATATTACTGCACAGCAGTGCGGAGCGGAAAAAGACAGACATTCTGCGCTGCACCGCACATTGTGGTGTGAACAGGGAACATAGAAAACAATTTATTTTTTGTGCTTTAGCGGTGACCTGTGCTTATCCAATGCAGAAAAATGCTGATCACTGCACATAGTGTGAACGTCCCCTAATACATTCAGCTGGAAACTCTCAGTGACATTTCACTGTTCCCTGTAGATTGTGAATTGAAGTTGCTGCTCTGTGGTCTGCTGTAGAAAGAGCAAGACATCATTTCAATTGCATCCATTTATTAGGTCCTAGCAGAAAACTTTTCTTTAACTTACCCTATTCTTTCTATAACTGCTGGAATGTAAAAAAAAACAGCAGCCGTAGGCAGTCTATGGGGTTGATTTACTAAAGGCAAATAGACTGTGCACTTTGCAAAGTTGCAGTTGCCTTCTGCAAGTGCACTTGCTCCCAGGGCTTAGTAAATGAGGTAAAGCTTCACTTTGCAACGAGTACCCAATCATGTGCAAGGAAAAAAAAAAAAAACAGCATTTTTGCTTGCACACGATTGGATGATGAAAGTCAGCAGAGCTTCCCCTCATTTACTAAGCTCTGGTGCAACTGCATTGCAAAGTGTACAATCTATTTGCCTTTAGTAAATCACCCCAAGTGTGTCTGGGCACGTTTTTGAAATTATTTTTCTGTGAGCCTCTGGAGAACATTTTTGGTTTAACTCTGACTTGTGTGGATTTGTCCTCCTAGTGCTGGAAGTGCACCAGTTTGCACAGGAAGCCGGAGTAGCTGAGGCCTGGCTAACTGCTCAGGAGCCCATAGTGAAGAGCCCGGAGCTGGGGAACAGCGTGGACGAGGTGGAGCAGCTGATCAGACGGCATGAAGCCTTCCGTAAAACTGCAGCCGCCTGGGAGGAGAGGTTCAGCTCATTGAGGCGCCTCACTACAGTAAGAGAAATCAAAGCTTTATTACTAAAAAAAAATAAAAACAGGTCTGAAGGAAGCCAATATTCCAGTTCTAGGAAAGTTCATTTTATTTGTATTTATTATCTAGTATTTATATAGTGCCGATAATTTATACAGTGCTTTATATAATGTACATTCACAATAATCCCTGTCCTCAAGAGCTTACGATTTAAGATCCCTACTTCACATGCATATATATATACTAGGACCGATTTAGAGCCAAGTAACCTAGCAGCATGTCTTTGGAATGTGGGAATCAAACAGAATGCCTGGAGGAAATCAATGTGTCAGTCAGCATTGGTCTCTACTGGGTGCTCATCAAGTGACTTTCCATTTATATACTGAACACAAGGGGTTACCTGCTCAGCACTCTGCCACCCAGAGAATGAGACTGAGATTGTGACGTCATCTATCCCCCTTTCTGTCTTGTCCAATCAGAGAACACTTTTTTTTTTTTTGCAAAAAACACAAGACGTTCTCTGAATGGCGGAGGTACCGAGCATACAATCCCGTGTTCAGTATACATAAGACAAGTCACGTGAGCAGCACCTAGAAGAGACTAGTGCTGACTGTAGCACAGTCTACTACAGTGAATGCCTGCAGAGTTATGATGTAACAAAGCTGGGCCAATGTAAATTTAAAAAAAAAAAAGATGATTCTTGGAGTTCAGGTTTAACGGCTTACAGAAGTCGCTGTCTTCTTCCAGGTTCAGCTGGGCCCCCCTCTGCTGATTCCCGCTGTGATTGGACACAGCAGGTCCCGGCCAATGATTTATGCCCGAGACCTTCTGATCGGCTGTGTCCAATCACAGCCCAGAGTCCAGTGTTGACAAACAGAGGGAATGATTAGGGAGCACAAATGGGGTGACCTGGAGGTGGTTGGATGTTGTTATTTCCATTTATGTATTTAAGTTATCAAACACTTGAGGGAGATTTGTTCTGCACATTTATATGGACTTTGTTGCTGTTGGAATTCATATAGATTCTTACAGTTGCACTTAATCTATTGCATGGAATTTTGATGTATGCACGTTTTTTCAACTATCTGCTGATGTTTATGCTTAGGAATTAAAAGAGAAGTATGGGAATCCGGTTTTTCCTCCATCATACTTACCTAGGTGGATGCTGCATCTGTCCCCCGGCATCTCTGCACTGAGAACCGAGCCATTGAACACCGCCGATGGCTCGGTTCTCTCGGCTCCCCGTGCGGAGAGCTGCTGCCTGTCAATCAGCAGCTCTCCTCTCTGCTCCTCTACGCTCATTGGAGCGCTAAGCTGTGGAGGGGCGGGAAGCGGCCGTCCCAGCGGCTCGTTGAGATGCTAAAATGGCTATCAGTCCAGGCACCTGGTGGATCCAGACTTCCATTGTCGTGATGACGTGGTGTCTGGACTGATTCCAGTGACGTCAGCAGAGAACGGACTTCAGACCGCTCTCTGCTGAAAACGGGTTACAGGAGTGCAAAACTAATTTCACTCCTGTGATCCAGAGGAGAGAAGACAAGCCAAAATGAGCTCAGGCTGGACTTCTCCTTTAAGTATGGTATTTTGATTTATATGGAGTTTTTTTTGTTACACTTTGTAAGAAAACACTATTATTTGCATATATATATATATATATATATATATATATATATATATATATATATATATATATATATATATATATATATATATATATATATGTATGTGATCAGTGTTAGGAGCTGGTCTGGTGTATATACACCTATATACCCTTTTCCCCTCACAATTTGTATTGTATGAACGTCGTAAAAATGCTGTAGCTCGCAAGATTTTTCTCTTTTTTTAATGTTTTATAGCTAAAATTAGAAAATATATTTTTTTTTTCAACATTTTCGAGATTTTTTTTCTTTCATTTATGTAATAAAAAATAAACCCAGTGGTGATCAAATACCACCAAAAGAAAGCTCTATTTTTGTGAAAAAAATGATATAAATGTCATTTTTGGGTACATCATGGCATGACCACGCAGTTTCGAGTTAAAATAGCGCAGTGCTAAATAGCAAAAAATGGCCTGGTCATGAAGAGGGTAAAACCTTCAGGAGTTCAAGTGCTTAAAGGAAAAGTTGGCAGTGCCATCGCTCATATTTTTGTACTCCAAGGTCCTCTTTAAAAGGTGCACATATAGATGTTTGAAGATGAAAGTGAGTTGGCATCTGGCAGTTTATGGGCTTCTGCACGAAATAAATTTTTTGTGAACCCAGCAATTCCCACCTTGAACTGCCCAGCCTTTACATGCTCATGTCTTGTAGCCTCCGGCACTGCTGATTGTTACTGGTGTCAGATAAACTGAAACTGTGTGGGCAGAATCTGCCTCAGGCTGACCCTTGAGGAATGATGGAGAGTACGAGGCTGAGTCTTCCTACCTGGCTTCAGCTTATGAACACTGCTTGGCATTTGTTACCAAATCAAGGTTGCCAGAGACTAAAAAACTGCTGCTTTCTTGATCTTATCTGACGAGGGCTGATATTTTTCTTTTTTGTATCAAACTTATAAATATCTTTAAACTTTAGGATAGGACAATCTGAGGAACACCTAAACAAGAATATGTATTCAAATTTAAGGCTAATTCTGCCTTTTCAACATGTTACATGTTATAACCGCATTAACACAGTTTTGTGAATGATTGGGCTAAAAGTTTTGTCTGCCATCATGGCAGATGGACTTGTAGTTCTCAATAGAATAGAAGCGCGGTACTCGCTGCATTTGTAGTCCATTGACCCCTAATTCAGCTCTCCAAGCTTCTCTGTACAGGTAGGGAGCTGGAGGAAGAGTCTACGGGAGCCTGACAATGCTTTGCAAGCTGCTGTGTAAAAAAAAAAAAAATGCCATATTTTTTTCCTGTAAAAATATGTGCATTTTTTTTTTTGTGAATCTAGCTTTAACATACACCCACCGGCTACTTTATTAGGTACACCTGTTCAATTGCTTGGTAACTAAAATTGCTAATCAGCTAATCACATGGCAGCAACTCGTAGTGAAGACAACTTCCTGAAGTTCAAACCGAACATCAGAATGAGGAAGAAAAGGGGATTTAAGTGACTTTGAAGGTGACATGGTTGTTGGTGCCAGACGGGCTGGTCTGAGTATTTCAAAAACTGCTGATCTACTCGGAATTTCACACACAATCATCTCTTGGGTTTACAGAGGATGGTACTAAAAAGAGAAAATATCCAGTGAGCGGCAGTTGTGTGGACAAAAATGCCTTATGGATGTCAGAGGAGAATGGGCAGACTGGTTTGAGATGATAGAACGGCAACAGTAACCCAAATAACCACTTGTTACACCCAAGGTATGCAGAATTCCATCTCTGAACGCACATCACATCGAACCTTGAAGTAGATGGGCTACAGCAGTAGAAGACCACACCAGGTGCCACTCCTGTCATCTAAGAACATAAAACTGAGGCTACAATTCGCACAGATCACCAAAATGGGACAATAGAAGGTTGGAAAAATGTTGCCTGGTCTGATGAGTCTTAATTTCAGCTGCAACATTCAGATGGTCGGGTCAGAATCTGGCGTAAACATGAAAGCATAGATCCATCCTGCCTTGTATCAATGGCTCAGGCTGGTGGTGGTGTAATGGTGTGGGGGATATTTTCTTGGCACACTTTGGGCCCCTTAGTACCAGCTGGGCATCGTTTAAACGCCACGGCCTACCTGAGTATTGTTGGTGACCATGTCCATCTCTTTATGACTACAGTGTCCCCATCTTCTAATGGCTCCTTCCAGCAGGATAATGCACCATGTCACAAAGCTCCAATCATCTCACCACTGGTTTCTAGAACATGACAATGAGGTCACTGTACTCCAATGGCCTCCACAGTCACCAGATCTCAATCCAATAGAGCACCTTTGGAATGTGGTGGAACAGGAGATTCGCATCATGGATGTGCAGCCGACAAATCTGCAGCAACTGCGTGATGCTATCATGTCAATATGGACCAAAATAAAAAAGAATGAAGGCAGTTCTAAAAGCAAAAGGGGGTCCAACCCGGTACTAGCAAGGTGTACCTAATAAAATGGTCAGTGAGTGTTGTTTACCACAGCTTTGTCAGTATAGGATTCCTTTAAGCAACACAGTTTAGTCCAGGTCCCACCCTACCCTGTGATTGGACAATGAAGGAGCAGTAGCATGCTGATTAGCGCATCCCTCCTGCATGCATTTTCACACCCATCACTTGCAAAACAATAGAACCCTGAGTGTTGTCCCTGCTGTGTAGAGGGTTACAGAATTAGTAACCTTTGCTAATTTTGTGCAAAAATAAAGGGATTTTTCTATTGAATAGTTTAATTGTTTTTTTATGTCTACATGGAGTTTAGCTTTAAAATTTAGCCAAAATTCTCAGTACTACATTGTGGCATTATAACCTCTTCTACATTCTCCCTTTTGTAGCTGGAAAAGATGAAAGCTGAGCAAAGCAAACAACCCGCAACTCCGCTCCTTGGCCGAAAAGTTTTCCCGGATACCACAGACTTTATATCTCGACCATCACCTCTTGCCCAACAGCCATTCCATGAAAAGTCTGAGACTAAGCTGGAGCAGAAGGACACTCTAGCTGTTCCTAATGGGGTCCCTCTGGAGAGTCACAGAACCCGGACAGAGAGGGGAGAATCAAGGGTAGGGTATGTGCGTCAAGAGATGAAGCCGGAGAGACTTCAGCCAAAGATAGATCATGTGGAGGCCAAGATAACCGAGAAGATTCAGCCTGCTCAGGAAGGAACCCGCGGGCAAAGAGCAGAGATCAGATTTGCTCAAGGTATGGCCACTTTGACTGTGGAGAAAGCAGAGAGTAAGTCGAATCGTCATAACGAGCGGAGGAGAGACAGGCATGATCGTAAGCTGGAACGCCAGGAGTCCAGTGAGCAGGAGGTTCCCAAACCAGAGCATCAGGAGGAAAGGAGGAGACGAGACAGACATGACAAAAGGCTGGAGAGACAGGGGTCCAGTGAACAAGAAACACCAAAACCGGAGCAGACAGAAAGGAGGAGAGATCGGCATGAGAGGAAGGCAGACAAACAAGAGTCCAGTGAGCAGGAGACGCCAAAGAACGAGCCTGACAAATCAGGAGGGTAAGGAGATTCCGTTCTTTGCCTGAAATGACATAACAGTTGGCTGTGTGTAGCGCAAGGAATACATGAGGATAGTTGTTTATTGGGGTGCTTTGCTTGGTGGGATGAGCGATAGTGTTTTTTTTTTCTCCATTATATTCAAACATTGAAGAATTGGCCAAATTCTTTCGATCCCACTCAATTAAAATTTTAACACTTAGAAGCTCCTTTTTTTACTTCCAGTCCTCTCAGACTATCACACAGATTTCCTCATTTGTATTGTGTAGTTTTTCCTGGGTGTCTTTATTACACGTTATCAGGGCTTTTTTTCTCAAAGAATAGGTGCAGGAACTGCCCCCTTCTGAGTCCCCCCTTATCTCTGCCCCTACCCACCTCCAAGCACCATCCCTTGATTCCACCCCCTACCCACCTCCCAGTACTGCCCCAAGTATCATTTGCTAAATAATTTGTATAGAATTTGTTTAATAACAAGAAAAGCAGTAAAAATAGATGCACTGGAGCCAGCAACAATAGACCCCACCCCAGTAATAATAGATCCTCCCAAGCAACAAAAATTCCCCTCCCGGCAATAAAAGACCCCACCCCAGCAACAATATAGATCCCTCACACAACAGTAGACTCCCCCAGCAACAATGGACCCCACCCCAAAAACAATAGGTTTCCCTCCCAGCAACAATAGATCCCTCACACAATAATAGACTCCCCCAGCAACAATTGTCCCCACCCCAGTATAGTTCCCCCCAGCAACAATAGACCCCTCACACAGAAACAATGGACCATCCACAATTCATTACCACCCTCCGCAACAAAAGATCCACCCCAGCAACATTAGACCCCCCCGCAGCATAAACAGATCTCCCAGCGGTCAGCATTAATAGACCCTCCAGCAGCCGGCAACAATAGACCTCTCCCTCAACAGTAGATCCCTACAAGAACCATAAGGCCCCTTTCACACTGGGGCTTGGGGGCGTCGGCGGTAAAACGGCGCTATTTTTAGCGTCGCTTTTGCGGCGGTATTCGGCCACTAGCGGTGCGGTTTTCACCCCCGCTGGCGGTCGAAAAAGGGTTGAAATGGCTCGCCGCGGTATAGCCGCGCTGCCCCATTGATTTCAATGGGCAGGAGCGGTTTAGGAGCGGTGAATACACCGTTCCTTCACCGCTCCAAAGATGCTGTTTGCAGGAGTTTTTTTTCTCTCCTGCCAGCGCACCGCTTCAGTGTGAAAGCCCTCGGGCTTTCACACTGGACAAACAGCAGCGGCAGTTTTAGGTCGGTTTGCAGGCGCTATTTTTAGCGCAATAACGCCTGCAAACCGCCCCAGTGTGAAAGGGGCCTTAGGCACCCCCCCCATAGCAACAACAGATCCTCCATAAGCAATAATAGAACCTCACTCAAATTTAGATCCCCACCAGTGACCATAAATCCCCCAGCAGACAGCATTAATAGACCCTCCAGCACAACCCTTGCTATTACATACATTTGGTCCTGGAGGTGCCGGAACTGCATTCCCCCCACGTTCCCACTGGAAAAAAGCCCTGCACATTACCAATACCACTTTTTCATAACATGCTCATTGTTCATATTGTTAATATTGCAAAGAAGCATAGGTTGATGGCACGGTTGTCAACTACAAGGAGATGCTGAGTGAAGAACTGTATGCAGATTACTGACTTAATGAGGAGCCTCAATAAAAAAATGCCTTTGTGACGCATGATTTATAGGGCAGTGTGCAGAGTTTATGTTGTGATATGAGGATAAAGTACTTTGCAATGCCTGCAGCTACATAGGTGAGTGAGAGCTTGTTTTGAAGCCCATTTAATGCTCGTTAAGAATACTTTGCTTTTTTGGCCACAGGTTCACATTACCTGTGGTGTCCTGAGGTGGTAGTTGATGGTAGTCTTACACATGATCCGAAGCGGGCGAAAAATACTGCTTACAAAGTGATTTGTACTAATGACCCGATTATCGTACAGAGCTTTCAAGAGCCAATCGCGGCAGTTCATCCAATTTTTATCTGGTTGGACAAGCGCAAAAATTTTTCTCGTATGATACCAGATTGTACGATTGTCATTTGTTCAGTACAGATGTCGTCTGAAAATACACTACAACACGTGACATCACTTCCGATTTTTTTTTTTTATTCGAGAAATTTTCATAACTTAGTAACTTAGCCATTTTTGATATGCAACTAGCATGCAAAAAAAAAAAAGAGAAACGGACAATCTGTCGTCTGATTTTTGGATCGTGTGTACGGGGCATTATCAGGTTACTTCCAGGACCTTTTGAACTGATAGGTACTGGACAAGTGGAAACTAATATCTATGTTACCTTGTAGTGGATCTTTTATTGGCCACATAATATATTATTCATAATACTTCCTGCAGTGATTATTAAAAATGATACACAGACATCTGATTTTTCATGAATCCTTGGCATTGTGCCACACGTTGGGGATGGTCATGTGCCACAGAACTAGTGAGCAGCTCTAGGTCCCATGACCAGCAACTAGAGGGCAGAAAGCTGGTAAGGTGTTAGGTGTAGTGAATTACATATTTACATTTTTGTTCTTTTTAGGCATACTGAGAGTGATATAAACATTGGGGGGTGTATAGAGTATAGACCCCCTTTTATTTGTAGGACTGTTTCCTGGTGTTGGAACATTTGGAGAGTGGAGTTGCTGATCTGTGATGAGGAGACAAGCTGAGTGGTTAGGAAATGATCATTTGTCATTTGTCAGTGACCTGCAAACAACTAACAGTGTGATCTTTATCCCTATGTAGAAAGGCGACACTTGCCGACATTGTAGAACAGCTACAGGAAAAAGAAGCATCACAGAAAGACCCTGCAGTAAGTATTCCCTGTGTATGAAGCATGACACATACTGACAGAGGTATATGTAATCAGTACTAAACAATTATAAAGCCCAAGGTGAGCTGGCCAATATGCCCTAGAAAGAGCTTCTTACTGCTGGGGATTGGCTTCTCCTATATCTGTGCAGTTTGCCCTGTACTGTAAACCAGCGTTCCCCAATCTTTTTGGCACCAGGGACCACTGGTGGAAGAAAATTTTTCCAGGGTCTGGAGTTGATCTGGTGTCAGGATGATTGAAAGGCATTATTTCATTTTAATATATAATGGAATACTTCAACTCACTATAATGCCGAATCAGTGTCACTCGCCACTGTAGCCTTCCACCACAGCAACCAGATGCAGCGTGTCACTTTGTAAGGCCAATTTGTATGGGTTCTTCTTGTGCAATGAAAGAACTTACTACAAGTAAAGCCTCTTGGAGCCTCTCCAGAGCGCTACGGCCTCAGCAGGAATCCGGCATTACAAGTCAGGCGCCAGTGGAAAACTGTCACATGCACAGTTGATTACACTGAGTTCCGCACCTATGAGATTAAGAATCCCATGGAGGCGGACCTATCAGCAGTGAAGTGGGCAATGATGTCAACAAGCCTGGTCTCTGCTGGCCTGCCGCTCAGCTCCTTCAGTGCGGCCCAGCCTCAAACAGGGCACAGACCAGCACTGGTCCGCGGCCTGGGGACCCCTGCTGTAAACAAAAAAAAAAAAAAAGGATCATCTTTCTTCTTAAACAGAGAAGAGACATTTAGGTAACCTGCTAATAATAACCATAGTCAAATACTTTCTGTTTTGTTGTATAGAAGACAATATATTTTCATGCCCCCAACATTCAGTGATGCCTTACACTTTTTATTTTTAAATGTTGTAGAACTAGTGCAAATCTTTCTTAATTCTTAGAATATTATAACTAGAGAAAAACTCTTAATTTTAAAACATTTTGCTTGAACTGGAATTCCTGATTATTATTGTGATGCATATTATGTGAACTTATGGAGAGAGAAAGTTGTGCTGTGTGTTATTCTGAAGTTTACTGCTAAGGTTCCCTTATTCTTTAGAATCGGGATTCTCCAGCCCGCTTACCTAATGGCGTGGAAAAGCTTCCAGAAAGGGCGCCCAGGCCCGATCGACCAAGAGCAAGAGATCGACCCAAACCCCGAAGAAGACCTCGTCCTAAGGACCCAAACCAAGCACCGGGGGAGGCCCGGAGATCCCGCTCAGCTCCAGCACAGAACAACGCCCCTCCTCCACCTCCTCCAACCCACACCGTACAACAGGAAGGATACCTCTTCAGAAAACATGAGCTGGATGGACCCAGCAAAAAAGCCTCAAACAGGTGCAGCCAGGAAGCACGGGCCTGATTTTACTTATTTTGTTTTTATTTCTTTTTATAGGCTCAAAAATTTTGAGTGTATTCACATGAAGCCTTGCCTCCAAGGGTGTTTGTAGTCTAAAGTTCCTACTGTAGTTATTCAGTATATTCTATATTCAAATGGTTGAAAGGCAATTAACTTACAAGTATGTTTTTGGATTGTGGGATGAAACTGGAGGCCACTCGCGTATCCCGGAGAAGAAAATGCAGATAATATTTTTGGTAGGATTTAAAAGGATAAGTTCACCTTTTGTAACATGTTACACCTATATTCAGAGTATAACACCGGCCCCCGATGACCCGTTCTGAAAGCTAGCGGGGATCTCTGCTACTGCTGTTGTGTGAATGGAAAAACTACAAAATGCGACAGCCTTTGTGGCTGTCTGTTTGCAATTTTTAATAAACTGCCACGGTACTGTGGAGCGCCATGGTAGTTCATTCTTTCTTCCTGTCAGATTGTATCTGCTTGCCCCTACAGGATGTATGGGTACATGGATACACTGGCAGATCTGCTGGAGACCCGCATGGCACCAGTGTTCAGTAGATATAAAAATAAATGCATATTTTTTTACCTGGGAAAAAAAGTGTGCATATATTATTTCAAAAAAGTGAACTTATCCTTTTACATAGCAAGAGTGCTAACCACTACGCCAAGTCCAAACTGACTATTTTTCAGATTTAAACATGTTCAATAGAGTGCCTTATAAGCACCCAAAGGCCAATTTGGTCATAAGCCACTTGGTCCACTCGTGGACAAACAATCTCCACCATGTAATGTTCCTTTTAGGACCCCGAATGCCACCATGGTGCTAATGGCTAAATCATTGTATTGCTTGCCATCTGCTAAGGGACAGGTAACCGTATCATTCCAATTGGCAGTTGTGGGAAACACCAGTACTTTCATCTGCTCCAGTGTTTTCAAATGGACATCAATGATATACCTTTTTAAAGTGGACTTGGTCTCCTTTTCCCAAATAAAAGCCCCGGCCATGCTGCAAAAATGGCTGAAGTACTTATGTAACCTTCTGACAAGGGCAGCTTATGTCCCCTGAGCTGTTCTTATGGAGCCTTTCGCAAATCAGCAGGGTCATCTTTGTTTCTTTCATTAGGGGCCAGCATTTCTGGCCCCATCCTAATATCAGCCACTTTGCATAAAAAAATCTGTCTGGCAATGAGCACAGTAGGCCTTTGGTAGTAGATTCTGGCTCACGTTCTTTCCAAAATGCTATAAGCCAGCACCGGACCCATTCCCGACACCATGGTGTATACCAGAGAACTTCATACTGATAAACAGAACTTTGTCTAAGCTTTTGTCATTGTGTTGAAGGCTTTGACTGGTAGATATTTGTATTTGTGGTTATTGGAAGATTGGCTTTATATGTGATTTCCCTTTTCTCTGCAGGTCCTGGGTAAACTTGTACTGTGTGCTGAACAAAGGGGACTTGGGGGGCTACAAGGATGCAAAAAGTCAAAGTTCTGGAGCAACACACGGAGGGGAACCCCTAATGAATCTACATGGAGCTTCCTGTGAAATAGCCAATGAATATAAGAAAAAGAAGTTTGTCTTCAAACTCAGGTAAATAATCTGCCTAAAAAAAATGCTGTTCCATGGTTCGCTCCTACAGCCATAGCCAAATAAAAATGGAAAAAATATGTATTTTTTTTCTATTTGTAGGTCGACAGATGGAAGAGAGTTCCTCTTTCAAGCTAAAGATGAGGTAAATCCCTAGAAGCATTAAGTGACATAGAGGTAGAGATACACCAGTTGTCACCTGGACTGTAATGCATACTGAATGTTATACTTCGTCCATCATCTTCCAACAATAGCAACTTCAATGCAACCCATAACAGCTTCCAAGGAGGTCCATAGAAATTTGAGTGCCAGAAGCAGTTGACCATGCCAACATATTCAGCTGCCTGGCTCAGCTCAGCATTTTGAGTAGCCTAGGCACAAGGAATAGAAGACACTTTCTGGTGCCAGCTTATCAGGGGCAGACAATAATATATTGGACAGAATGAAATCAGCTGTTGCCTAATGTCTGTGGGTGCCATTATTCGTACAGCAGTATCGATATTCCCATAGCACACTTTCCCGGATACGGCTTTAGGAGTTATGGTGCTGCAGCAACAACCAGCTGGAACTAAAAACATCACAGATCAAATGCACATATTCGCCAGCACACCTCGGATCATCAATTACGTCCACATCTTTTTTGAAGGATGATCACAAAACGGAAGACAATTTGCAATGTTTCGGAGCTGCGCAGGACCCCTTCACCAGGCATGTGACGATGAAGGGGTCCTGCGCTGCTCCGAAATGTTACACCATGTCTTCTGTAATGTGATCATCCTTCAAAAAAGATTTGGACGTAATTGATGATCTGAGGTGTGCTGGCGAATATGTGCATTTAATTATTCGTACAGCGGCACTAAATTCTAGTTTACCAAATTTTCATTCAAGTATGTACTCTTAAAGGGTAACTCCACTTTTGTGGGCAAATAATATAGCAATTTAAAAAATACAATTGCTACACAAGACATAATGTAATTTAATTTTATTAAAAAATTACCTTTCCCTTTCAATCTGCAGCATTGTAATTTTCTGTAAAATTCAATATGGCTACCTGGAGGCCTTCTGGACACACATGCTTTACAGAACTTCCCCAGAAATGTCATTTTCTGCTTGTGTGATTGGCTCACTGACTCTCCCAGAAGTCTGCATTGTGATACAAGTCAGAGTTTTAGGTATCCTCTGCAACCAAAAATTTCATTTTTGGTGAGATACTCCCAAAGGGTTAATTACTTCTAAAGGGATGCAAACCTTGCCAATTTCACCATTAGAACACTGTAAGTGCATCATCTGATTAATAATTAAAAAGTCACTCCCATTCAGATTCACTTTGCACACAACAGCTATTTATGCTCAGCAAAAACGGGTAAGAATCTGAAACAAAGTTAGTCAAAATCTTTGCAATGTACATAGATAACCCAGAGGGGACTGTTTTTTTTTTGTTTTTTTTTTCTCAACAAAAAATGGAGTTACGCTTTACCTTAAAAACGTATCTTCTATTGCTCTTGGGCCTCCTCCAGGCTTCAAATTCCTTTTTTTTCCTGCTGTGATCCCACTTCCTGTTAGGCTGCATTCACAAGGGCATTTAGCCATGATGCAAATCACAGCAGCAAGAATCTAATAGTTACGGCCGCAACTATTTACTACTGTTTACACAGCCAGCGATTACCTGTGTTGATTGTGGCTGAATGCACACAGTTTGGGATGACATTACAAGGATGCAGAAAAACACAGTAAAAAAAAACTATTTCATGAAAAAAAAAGGCCATTAAAGCGGCGTTCCATCCATTTAAAAGTCAGCAGCTACAAAAAGTGTAGCTGTTGACTTTTAATAAACAGGCACTCACCTGTCCCTCGGTCCAGCAATGCGGGGGGGGGGGTCCCTTCTCTCCATTGTACCGGCATTGTAACCGTGGGTGCCCGGCTGCGCATGCGCGAGCCACTCACGTTGTGAGTGGCCGGCAATCTTCTGGGACCTGTGATGTGTCCCAGAAGATTGCGGGGGGGTGAATAGGTGAACTTCCTTCCGACGCAGGGGGGGGGGGGGGAGTGGGAACTGAGTGCCTGTCAAAACTGGGTACCCGCTCCCACCCCCCAAATAAAATGGCATTCCAAATGTGGCATGTGAGGGGGTCACCAGTACTTAAAGTTGAGGTTCCATTTTTGGGTGTAACTTCGCTTTAAGTAGTGGATTCTTTTTGGATAAATACCTGCTGATTGAATTGAAAAAAATAAATAATTCATTCATGTATGGGCTGCCTAATACTGAAGGTAAATCGTGGTGCAGTATTCCATATTTACTTGACAAAATATCTTCTAGTTGTGAACATGAGAAGAAATTACATTAGAAGACACTAGACAAGCCATATAGATGCCTAGCAGTCAAGAAGATACCTTTGGTTGAATAAACTTGTAGAAGCAAGATGCAGAAAATCTATTTCCATTTAAAGCAGTAGTAAACTTTTTTTTTTTTAAGTTTCCTCCTGCAAGGCAATATCATAATGTGCTAGTATGCATCGCATTCTAGCACATTATGAAAGACTTACCTTGAAACAAAGCCCTCCACCAGCACGCTGTCACAGCTGCAGAGGCTTCCATCTTTATACTGGGTCCGTGGGCTGAGACACAATCACTCCTATGGAAATCTGCACGGCACACAGCTCTGAAGGAACAGCACGGGTATGCCGTTCCTTCAGAGCGCATGCACCGGTGATATCACTAGAAATATCTCCTAAATGTGCACCGTTCATTTTACCTACAGGTAAGCCGGGACCGATACTGAGCATTTGTACTTGTACTCGCACAAATGCTCCCGATGCCCTATCTGATACCTGGTCGGCGGGCGGAGTCAGCGCGTGGACGGAGAGGGCGGGCGGAGTCAGCATATAGTTACATAGTAAGGTTGAATAAAGACACCAGTCCATCCAGTTCAGCCTGAGTGAGCACCCACAATTGTCCCAATCCACTATACTATTATTTTTTTTTTATATATTTAAGGTACCCATGTAGCGGCATCAATCTACACAGCGCTCCACCACACCCACACTGGTCCCCACCCCCAAGGGGTCTGCAATCCAACATCCCCAACTAACACCCATACACCAGGGCCAATTTTTGGACAGAAGCCAATAAACCTACCAGCATGTCTTTGGAGTGTGGGAGGAAACCGGAGTACCCGGAGGAAACCCACACAGGCACAGGGAGAACATGCAAACTCCAGGCAGGTAGTGTCGTGGTTGGGATTTGAACCAGTGACCCTATTGCTGCGAGGCGAGAGTGCTAACCACTACACCACTGTGCTGCCCCCAGCATGTGGGCGGAGTCATCGCGTGGACGGGGAGGGTGGGCGGAGTCAGCATGCGGGCAGAGTCATCGTGTGGACGGAGAGGGTGGGTGGAGTCAGCGTGCGGGCAGAGTCAGTGTGTGGACGGAGAGGGTGGGCAGAGTCAGCGTGTGAACTGAGAGTTAGCCTGTGTAATGATACACATTACAAGGGGACGTGTGTGAAGGGGGCGTGTCTTCTGCTGCCCTGTACCTCGCTGTGACAGAGATTGAAGCTGAGTTTACTTTCACTTTCCTATCTCCTCAGGAGATCCAGGTACAAAACTACAGAGAGAGATCAGGGAGAGAGAGACATCAGAGAGAAAGAGAGACACTAGAGAGAGACATAACAGAGAGAGCCGTCGGCGGCTGAACATCCCGACGCCCATCTTGGTACACCCTGCACTCGGCTGTAGTAAGCCAGCAGCGGACATCTTGTTACACCCAGCCCACATAGTTCGAGCTGGGTGTAACAAGATGTCTGCTGCTGCTTACTGCGGCAGGGTGTACCAAGATGGGTGTCACAGCACAGCATTTCAAAAATAAATCCTTTCCACGTATCATTTATTACTGCATTTCAGTGCCAGCCACTTGTCGGTGCCATCTATCAGTGCCCATAAGTGCTGTCTATCAGTGCCACCTATCAGTCCCCATCAGTCAGTGCTAGCATTCAGTGCCCATCAGTCAAACTGTCAAATGACATTAAAAAAATCGGTAATCGGTATCGGCGAGTACTTGAAAAAAAGTATTGGTACTTGTTCTCGGTCTTAAAAAAGTGGTATCGGGACAACCCTAATCAACATACTTGTAGGTAAAAATTAAAATGCAGTTTACTACTGCTTTAATGTGCTCCATTTTTTTTTTTTTTTTCTTTTTTTAAATAGGAGGAAATGAAAAACTGGATTACAGCTATAACCACTTGTGTTTCTGAACATGCTGAGATAGCTAAATGGAGCCAGACCCTTCTTACTACCTCCTCCACCGATGAAGGAAATATCAAACGAGAGTCCGATCGCAGATCCAGCGCCGGGGGCCGTAAGAAGTGAACCACAAGGAGGAGCATGGAGCTTCGTACGATGCCCTCCTTCTGTACTTCTTCCGCCCCTAGGCGGAGCCAGGTGTTGGTCAAACACCTGAAGAGCAAGCCCTTCCAGATGATCTTCTTACATGTGGTCCGAGGAGCCTTCTGACATGTTTCGGAACTGAATCTTGATGTCTATGCATTATCTGAAAGTAGTTTTCCTACCCTGAGAAACTCCTGAGTGTTAAAAAAAAAGAAATTTTATCCTGAAACTTCCATCCTACAAACATTCCCTCTCGGTTCTTCAAGGGCCTGGTGGGTTGTAATTTATCTAGCTCTTTTAGAGATTGGTGCACACGCATATAGAGGGCACAAAGAGTGTAAAACTGTAGCCTACGTCTGTAGTAAAATATAGTTGATGGGAATACGGGCTGGGATAGGTGAGGGTTCAGGAACACTCGCTAGTTCAGGGGCAGAACCTCAAACCTTTGGTGACAAGTCTGAGTTCCTTTATACACTTAGATCAGGATCATATGAGAGCACAGGTGATAAGAGATAGCAGAGGACCAGATGTCTAGTTTTGTATTTATTTTGACAGTTTGCAAAAGATATCTTCAGAATACTTTTCTCAGTGCAATATTCGTGTAGCTGCTACAAGATTCCGGCTCTGTGCCATAAACAGAATCCCTATATCCAGGACATTGACTAATCTTCATCTTCTCTCCATGCAGTATTTGACTTGAATTATAATGATTACATTTCAGAAAAATCATTAACAGCTACATCTTTCATCACGTTAGTAGCACTGCAGCTTGTCCATGCCATGCTGGAGAACTTTCTAGTTTTCAGTGATGGGTAACTGAGTAATATGGAGATGAAATTCTCATTAAAGGGGACTCTCCATGTTCACAGCCCTGTACAAGCTCTGAAACTTGTGCTAAATTTTTTTTTTTTGCTCCTTCCATGCGGTTTTACTTTGTTTATACACATAAAGGTATATTCCTGCTATCAGGAATATCACAATGTGGGCTCTACAGCATTGGACAGCTAAGTTGTAGCCCAAAGCCTACTGCAATGTGTGTGCATGAACATTTTATTTACTGACCTCCAGTGAACAGCACAAGCAGAAGATTGTCCTGGGCAGTAATTCATATCAGCCAATCAGAATTCACATCTAAGCAGTAGAGAGATTCTGATTGGGTACTGCTGCTTTTTCTCGGCTCCTTGTGAGTACTGCTGCTTTTTCTTTGCTCCTTGGGCTGTTTATTAAGTAAGTCTGAGAATCTAATTAGACAGAGAGAATGACATAACACAAGAATGGTGTGTGGCTTTATTTATTGGGATAGTGTAAAGAGCAAACACAATGTTGTAAAAGCCACAACTTGGAGGAACCAGATATTACTTTTGGCAGCTTAGCGCTTTTAGAGAAATTGAAAATGGCTATTATGAAAAGCAACCATTTTTTATGCAGCTCTTAAAAAAAAAAAAAAAAAAAAAAAGGGAAGACCGCATCACAAAATATTGTTCTTGTTTTTGGACAACTTCAATGTTCTAAGTTCAGACTGGTGTAGGAATAGAAAGAAGACACAGCAAATCTGTATGGGTGATTTTGCAAACCTTTCTGGACAATACACAGTAGGTGGATGTCTTCTCACCACCATGTAGGTAATTACAAAGGCTCCACCATTGTATTGGCTGGTTGGTTTATGGGGATATCAGCATAGAAAGTGAAAGGGGGTGTTTATTATGAGAATTTGATTTTACTGGTTTGTGTAGGGTGTATTACAGTGTTGATGCCCTTTCTAGGTAAACCTTTTGGCCACGAAAAGATACACCAGGAAATGTTGGCTTTCGGTGATCTGGACCTTCAACACAAGGCTCTTTAGAATCCTTTGTAGACAGGATTGGAAAAGTTGTATTCAAATAAAACTTTAAAGTTCGAAAAGCAGGGCAGTGTAAAAATTGTAGCTGCAAAATGTTTAAAAAAACAAGTCAGCCTAAAAAAAAAGAAAGACCTCTCCATTGTAGGTGGACAATGCTTTCCTTTATTAGACAGAAATGAAAGCGTTGACCAAGTCCTCCACCCACACTGGAAAGGTGACAGAAACATCTGCTGTCCGTTACATATTGGCTTTTCTGGTTGCAGTTGCCTTCCTGTGTATGTTTTAAGTTGCATATACTCTACAGCCCTTTCTGCATTACCCATAATAGAGAAATCTACTTTTTGGGCAGAGTTGCTCTTTTCTTTGCACAGGTGATTTTTAATCGTCAGCATATTTTACAAAATGTGGCAGTATTCATTTACAGGCTTACCTGGCACCACTAAGTTCTCTCACTTGGTGCTGGGTGCACCACATGGACTGGAAGCCATTCAGAAAATGGAAAATGTTTCAAAATGAAAAAGGAGCCAGGGGCTTATGAATGTAAGAGAAGGGTGTTTTTTTTGTTTTGTTTTTTTTTTCCCATTATCTTTTAAATTGTCTGTGTTTAAATGCAAGTGAACCCGCTCAGTTCTGCGGAGTGCTGGATTTGCATGTACATCTGTCCATGAGGGCTGCAAGAGAAACTCCAGGCAAACCAATTAAAACACAGTTGATCTATATTGCCTACCTTAAATTGTGATTCTGTTCAGCCAGTCTGGCTATTTTATAGATTTCTGCCATACAGCACGGGGGGGTAGAAAACCTATGTCCAGGTTCAGTTTTGCCGTTTTTCGGTTATCGGTCAGTGAATTCTATCAGTGTGAACATAGCGATAAACTGTACAGCGGGAAAGCCTAAATAGGAAATGGAGTGTCCCCTACCTGGCCATGCATGGTGCCACATGTGTGTGAATCACAAGACTGGCTGAATGGAATTACAAAAGCCTTGGGTGGGATGTTCTGCTTGGCAGATTTCTGACTGGGTGTTGTCTCTGGCATTAGCAAACCATTTACATGCATTTTCCATTGAAAACAGTGGGGGGGGGAATGGTGCAACTGGAATTGGAACTCACAAAACATTTATTAGAGGGGTTTCCTCAAGGGGGTCATAGACATCCTTTAGAAACAGTTGGTGTCTGCCCCCGAGTCCTGTACCTGTCATAGACAGGTGGCCATATTGAGACTTACAAGACTCCACAATAAGTCTGACCTTTAGACATCAGAGGTTTAAAAACAACAAAAATCATACTACAGCCATTTATTACAAATGGACTGCGATAGTCCAGCTGTAGAAGGACAGGTCCTCACTTCATGACGTTCTATGCAAAATATTGAACAGCTTTGGGCAATATCTTTTTATCCAGCCATGGGCCAAAGCCAATTTCTTTTTCTCAACACCAGTCAGTCTGGTTGGCTACACAGAGAACAGCAGCTATTTCGTGAACTAAAACGTTTTTTTCACATTAGGCTTGTTAATTCACAATGAAGTACAGACATTGCTGTGAAGCATAAGACGTCAGTAAATAGGCCAATGGATCCTGGCGGATGGTAACAGTTGTTGAAGGCTATATTCACACCTGAGCGCTTTGAATTTCAAAACGATCTGGTAAAATGACACAACACACATTTGAGATGCCAATTAATGGTACCTGAAAATGCGGTGCGGTTGTGATAAATTGCGCTGCAATCTCAGCAAACCGCATTGCATGAAGCTTGCAAAAAAAAGTTCAGGAGCTTCTATTGAGCGACAAGCTTCATGCAGTGTGGTTTGCCGTGATTGCAGCGTGACAATCGCTGCAGAACCGCGCTGCGTTTTTAGGTGCTAAAATGCCATCTGAAATGCGCATTCTGCAATTTGTCGTTTTACTAGAGCGTTTTCAAATTGTGGTGATTCAAAATGCCCAGGTGTGAATGCAGCCTAAAGGATTAGTTTACCTTTTGTAAAAAAAAAATAATACAGGCATACCCTGCTTTAAGTACACTCGCGAGTACGGGCATACCCGCGAGTGTATGTAAAGTGCCTCGCAAGTACTGTACAGCCATTTTGCAGCCACAGTAGAAGAAGCTGGAGCTCTGAGAGCGTAGCCCGCCCTGTTCCAGTGTGCCCCTTACACCCCCACTACAGCCCTTGACCCCCCACTACAGCCCCTGACCCCCCACTACACCCTAGAAGTGAAAAAAGGTATTGCTTCACTTTAAGTACATTTTCATTTTACATACCGGCTCTGGTCCCATTGTGTACTTAAAAGTGGGGTATGCCTGTAATAAATGTACATCTTTTTGCAGGTAAAAAAAAGTACAAAAAAAGTATTATTATTTTCTTTTTAAGGAGCCTACAGAGCATTTCACCCGCGATCAGCAGATCAGGGGTGCAATGCCAGGCTTCTGCAGACTCTCAGTATAACTGTCTGCCTATACCTCCGATACAGTAAGGCAGTTACTTGAGAACAGGAAGATCAATGGACAACGAGAGCGCTCACTAGCATCCTCACAGCTCATTGGGAACTACAAGCAGTCCGCTGCAATGGCTGAAGGTACTTGTAGTCTATTAATTCACAGCAAACTGTGAATGAATGACACTGTTGTGTGGGTGGAGAGGTTTTTAAATTGTGACTGCAGGTGCAGGGAGAGGATCCCCCACCTGCTGTCACAAGGATGGGATGGGAGGGTGTGCATGCTGAACCTGTTACACCCTAAATATGGGTGTAACAGGTTGAGAAAAGTGAATTTTGCCTTTAAGCTGAACTCCAGCTATACCATCAGTCTTGCACAGTCCTCCAGGCTCCTCACCTGTATTGAAACCATTTACATTGATATCACTGCACACTGTGACCTTCCTAGAGTGTGCATTAGAAGTTACAGGAAGTCAGAGAGCACCTCATTTCCTGGCTGGAGCAAGTCCAGCATCATCTAAAATATTGTCTAGCCTGTTCTTCCTTAGCCTTGCTGTCATCACTGAGTCTGAAATGTGACATATAATTAAAAATGGAAAGGTTTCAATAAAAAAAAAAAAAGTGTAGAAACCAGGGAAGGTAAAATATAAGCAGGTTAAATGTAACATTTTGATTTAGTACACATAATGGCTGCTTCTGTGTAACCATTAGCCACGTCTAAAAAAAAAAGTCCACGTATGTTTCATATGCACCACTGCATGTGCCCACTTCCATAGCCACATAGCACAGTGCATGCATGCCTCAGTGACTGCTGCAAGTAAAACACAAAACCTCTTTTTTTCTTATTTTCTTCAGATTTTTTTTTTTACTTTTATTTAAATACCATCAGAGAGTACATGTATTACCTGGGCCCGCTGCAGTTCACACAGGCCGGCCCACTTTTAGAAAAGTGGCTTTACTTCTACTGTGATAATTCCTGCAACCAGAACGACTGTACTTACAGGCTGTTAACGGTGGCCATATTGGCCCTGGAGCAAAGCATGCTGGTCTTTGTTGTTGTCCGATTCCAGTGCTACACAGTAAAGTGCTTTATTAGCTTTCCGTTGGCTACTGGAGGATGTACAGCACCAAAGACCACCAGGTTGGTGAGGTTGCAGCGTTGCCACGTACGTGTCTCAGCCACTAGGACCATGGAGAATCAGTGACTGCATGCCATAGGTTTACATAAGGGAACTCTAATGCATGAGCTGGTTATGTCCTCTCCAACTGGGTTCTGTTCCTGCTGCTGTAAAAGGGTTTTCTAGAATGGGTTTAAAAAAAAAAAAGAGCAAAATGAAATTTTATTGTAAAGAATATTCAACTATTACAAAAAATAAAAATAAAAAAAAGACATGAACATGTATTTTCCCAATGGGCTCAGGGCAACAGGTCCAATAAAATTCAGTTTCCAGAGTTTTATCAGGAGTGTCTGTCTTTTTTTTTGTGGGAGACTGGTTGGTTATTTAGAGGTCTCATTTCCTAACCTTTGTAGGTGGCTCAGTCACAGTATGCTTATACTACACACTCAACAAAACAATTTGTTTAGTCCAGCGATCTCCCCACCGCTGAGCTGTTGTGTTCTGACTCCCCCGCCACAACCCTTCCGATCAGGGCTCTCTGCCATTGGATGAGAGCCCTGATCTGGAGTTGGTCGGCTGGTGCCTGATGCATTCCCTATTGTAATGGCAATAGAACGTATGTGTGCACAGCACTGCCCAAAAACATGCGTCATAATGCATGGCCACACGTGTTGATATGCATCATGATGGCTCGCTGTGCATTGACATGCCACCATTGATTTTACTGGAAACAACACCAGGGGAAAAAGCAAAGGGGGTGAACCCAGCCTAAGGCCTTATTTATGTGCCAGCTGCAGCAAGAATCGGACACGTTCCTGCGGCTGGATTCACAGATGGATGTGCACCCAAAGGAGATAATCTGTTCCTGGCTGCGGGGAATTGCTTCAGATTATGTGTGAACACCTGTGGATAGCTACAGCGGCTGCCAGTCTCAATTGCTTTGTACCTGCAGCTCTGTGCATCCAGCTGCTGGATTCTTGTCACAACTGGCACATAAATGCTATGTGAATAAGGCCTAACAATCCTGCTGGGATCAAGAAAACCCAATGATAAAAAGGGAAGCAATACCTTTTCTGGAGAAAATGCTGATATGGGCTGCCTTCGGTGCTGCTAACCTGACCAACAACCATGTCATATGACCTGATAAATGTATGTACATTATATTACCAAAAGTATTGAGACGCCTGCCTTTACACGCACATGAATTTTAATGGCACCTCAGTCTTAGTCTGTATGGTTCAATATTGAGTTGGCCCACCCTTTGCAGCTATAACAGCTTCAGCTCTTCTGGGAAGGCTGCCCACAAGGTTTAGGAGTGTGTCTATGGGAGTGTTTGACCATTCTTCCAGAAGCGCATTTGTGAGGTCAGGCACTGATGTTGGACAAGAAGGCCTGGCTCGCAGCCTCCCCTCCAAATCATCCCAAAGGTGTTCTATCGGGTTGAGGTCAGGACTCTCTGCAGGCCAGTCAAGTTCCTTCACCCCAAACTCGCTCATCTATGTCTTTATGGACCTTGCTTTGTGCACTGGTCCAAATCATTTGGTGGAGGGGGATTATGGTGTGAGGTTGGTTTTCAGGGGTTGGGCTTGGCCCTTTAGTTCCAGTGAAGGGAACTCTTAAGGCGTCAGCATACCAAGACATTTTGGACAATTTCATGCTCCCAACTTTGTGGGAACAGTTTGGAGATGGTCCCTTCCTTTTTCAACATGACTGCACAAAGCAAGGTCCATAAAGACATGGATGAGCAAGTTTGGGGTGGAGGAACTTGACTGGCCTGCACAGAGTTCTGACCTCAACCCAATAGAACACCTTTGGGATTAATTAAAACGGACACTACGAGCCAGGTCTTCTCGTCCAATATCAGTGCCTGACCTCACAAATGCATTTCTGGAAGAATGGTCAAACATTCCCATAGACACGCTCCTAAACCTTGTGGACAGCCTTCCCAGAAGAGTTGAAGCTGTTATAGCTGCAAAGGGTGGGCCAACTCAATATTGAACCTTACGGACTAAGATGTCATTAATGTTCATGTGCGTGTAAAGGCAGGTGTCCTAATACTTTTGGTAATATAGTGTATAAAGGAAAACTAAAATACAAAAAGTAGCTCAGCACTCTGATGTGTAAGACAACAAAATTCTGCTTATGAATATTATTTTGGTTATTTGGAGCACAGGTTTCAATGCTTGTACGTGAATTTTCCACACCAATGTCTTCATCTGTAATTCTGGCACACTGTGTGTGTACTGGAATGCCATAGGAAATGGATAGCACCCATTGCAACGCACAGAACGACATTCCTCTAATTGGTACAACAATGTGAGTGCGGCCTTAAAGGGTTAGTTCACAAAAAACTGCCCATGCAGGTATTGGGTTCCTGTAAATGAAAAACACACTGTGCAGCTTTGACTACATTTGGATAATGCCCTTGCTATAGATGTAGGTCATCTATGTACTTCCCAAAGCCTGGCTGAAAATCTCCCTGGTCCTGCCCTTATTGCTAGGACATTCCCAACCGTTCCTGTTCATCCCACCATTACAAAAGCGAGCTCTAAACCCCACACGTGTGCAGTTCACCATCGCAGAGCCTACAGCTTTTGCAACAGGAGAGCAAGAGCACATGCAATCTTGAATCTGTGAATGAGCTCACTCCTGTGATGGTGGGGGGTGAGCAGTAACGACTTTGGAGTGTCTTAGCAACTTGGAAGGACAGGGGGATGCCATTTCTGGGAGGCCAGGCTTCAGGAGGTACATAAATGGCCTACACCAGTGGTCTCTAAACTGCAGCCTGGGGGCCAGATGTGGCCCTTTACTTGCCTTTATCTGGCCCTTGGGGCACTATTCCACCAACTAACACCAATGATAAAGCACCATTCCCCCTACTGACACCATCAATAGGGTACCATTCCCCCTGCTGACACAATCAATCGGGTACTATTCTGCTCATTGATATAAATAATGGGGCACTATTCCTCTTATTAAAACCAATGATGGGGCACTGATGCTGGGGCATTTTCTACTCCCGCTGACCACAAACTGGCCCTTTGCTTAGAAAGTTTGAAAACCCTTGGCCTACACCTATAGCAAGGGCATAATCCAGCTTTAGTTAGAGCTGCACAGATTGTTTTTTTTTTTTCTACAGACACCCTTTACCTGCATAGGCAGTTTTTAGGAAAGGTGAACTAATCCTTTAAAAGTGATGTTGTCTAGTGAGAGAAATATCAGGGCTGTTATGCTCACCCTCTGGCTCCAGTGATATGCGAGTACTTGACCTGCAACAAGTATGCAGATGAGGAAAAGCAAAGTCAGAAGTCTTATTTACTTGATTCCACAGGATCAGCATGACAGCCAGGTAACTAGCATTTGCAGAATGAGAAGTCAGAAATGGCAACCGCTGTGTCCTCTTGGGGAAGGTTTCCCTGAAGAGCGGTGATTCCAAACAAGTGGATTTGCACATCTACACACAGGCTAATTCAAGTCCACCCCACCGTCCTTCATCCAACGTAGGATAGTTTTGGTGATTTATTTTGAGGTATCGACTACACTTTTTCCTCATGTCTCTAGAAACACTCAGAATAGGTGACCAGACATTCACCCGTCTAAAGGCTGCTCTATAAACATTAAAAGCTAAACGGTAAAAAAAAAAAGGGGTTGCCCATAAAAACCAGAAGGGTTTCACCTTCCATTCTCTGGCACAGTGAAAGTAGGAATGTGATTATTATGGGTAACAGTTGCACTTTTCTTTTTATCAAAACCCTCACTGTGGTCCACAAGAGTCCACGGTCCAGAAGGTAAAGCTGAAATCTGGCCTTATTTATAGTCTTTGCAAAGTTGTACAGTCTCTTTCATAGAGTGAAATTGCTTTCTATGATTTCTCTGCACACGGTGAGCTTCTCACAGCGTACATCGAAAGCTGTAAAAAATGAGCTAGAGCCAGACTCATCTAGCTTTTTTATCCTCAGCCCTACTATTCCTGGTCTCCCTTTCATCTGCTTTTAGCTCTGTCAATTGTGTATGCTAAGTGGGTAATACCTAGGGCGGTGTGCATGAAAAGACAACCTGCCTAGGAATGTCCACTTCTCCAGACTGGTATACACCCATGAAGGCATATTTACATAATTTCTTTCAAGAACCAGCTTGCATCTGAGCTGGGGGCTCCTGAGATGAGGGTGCTGTGATGTTTTCAGCAAGGTATGCACAACACCCTGCTGGTCTCTCCCACCCGCCACAATCTGCCTGCATTGCATAGAGCAGTGGTCTCTAAAATATGGCTGGACGTGGCCCTTTGCTTGCTTTTATCCAGCCCTTGGAGCAATATTTCATCCTCTGACAACAATGGGGCATAATTCCCCCCAACAATGAAGGGGAACAGTTCCTCCCAGTGACACCAATAATGGGGCATGATTCTTCCCACCCAATGACACTAACGATGGGGCACAATTCCTCTCCGGTATTGTTTACTCCCACTGATGACGAGACATTGTCTACTCCCAATGACCACAGTCCAGCCCCCATAAAGTCTGAAGGACAGTAAACCGGCCCTTTGTTTTGGAAGGTTAGAGAACCCCTGGCATAGAGGAAGCCGGAGACCCTGTTATGATATTACTGGGCCTAAAATAAGGCATACAGTAAATAGAAAAACTTTTATATAAAAAAAAATAATTAGCAGGTTAATAAAAAGGGAAAAAGGATTAACCAGGCAAGGCAAAATATTAACAGAAAAAACTTCAGCTTTAAATAGGCCCTTCGACTTTAGGTTTCTTGTACAATCAGTCTGGTTAGTCTCTAGAACAATCAAACTGCCGTGTCTTCCTTTCTTTCTACCAGGAGATGGTCGTTCTCTACGTGATTGACCACTGTATTATAACCAACAGCCCTCGAAGACTCCCTCAGGGAGGACCGCGGATGGCGTATGGATCGGAATCCAGTCCATATAGCTCGGACCTCCTTCAACAAGTCTTGCTTGATACTTTCACTGACAAATATATTGACGAAAGGGTCCAGAGCACTGCTAAGGCTGGTGAAGGTGAAGGTGATCCGATAAGATGGACGTAATCTATCCTCCATAGCACAGGGATTGGGATATCGCTCACTGACATACGAGCGGAAGAAAAGCACGATGTGATACGGGAGGTAGCAGATGACAAATATGCCGGTCATGGTTAGAAGGAGTCCGATGATCTTACGCTTCTGATCTTTCTCTAAGCCCTGACTTCGATGGACCACTCGGACTACAGAGCAGTAGGAGACCACAAGGATCACTAAAGGGATCAGGAAAACAACGAAGATGCGAAAATAGTTGACGCGAACCATCCACATGTCCAGCGGATATTTCTCATAGCAAAGCTTGATATTGTGACTGGAGTTGAAGAGTTCATTTTTACCAAGGAAAACCGAATGGGTTCCTAAGATGATCAGCCAAATCACCACGCAGACTATTAGGGCACCCCTCATAGTCCGCAAGGCTTTGGCCCTGAATGGAAAGACGGTTGCTACAAAGCGGTCGGCGGCGATGCAGCTGAGGAAAGCTATGGTGGTGTAGAGATTGGCATTGAAGAAAAAGCCAACAATCTTACAGCTGACAGCCCCAAAGAGCCAGTCTTCTTTAGCGGTGTAGGCAATCCAAACCGGGAGGGTGCAGATGTACACCAGATCCGAGGCGCAGAGATTGGCCAGATACACCCCCAGCACATTTTTTCGCTTCACATGTTGGTATATCACGCCTGTTGCTGCCAAGTTACCAAGCAATCCAAAGACAAAGACTATTCCATAGATGATGGGGAAGAGGGTGCTCTCATACGGAGCAGTGTAGTTTTGGGTGCATGCCATGAATGTTCAGCTTTCGACACCACAACCTAAGGAGAAAACAAAGAACAACGTAAATAAAGTGTAAAACCAATACGTATCTCCATATAATTAAAATTACGCATGGCATTGCCAATTTCATGAGAACATAATGTTTTATTGTTTACCTTGAAGTCATTTTATCAGTGGCAGCTAGTGCTAAACATTTTTTTGGGGAGGGTGGGGGGGGTGGTGGTGTTCTGTCGATTACTGGAGATCTGTGCATGCGCAGTAGTGATGTCACTCCAGCTGATCTGCCGATGAGCTGGCATGACGTCACTACTGCGCATGCGCAGATCATCTGAGGCATTATCTGACGATTAGCAAAGCAATTTCTTCATTCAAACCTAGCACGTACTTGTAGACTGTCTAGTTAATTAACCGTGGTGTGTCTGGCCACCATGAGACATTAGACTGTATGCACATTCTAACAAAGACCAGAGTGCAGGATCTATACGTTTTGCAGAATTTCTCAGTAGGAGATCTCTATATAATGATCCCAGTACTGATTTTGGGAACAACACACCTTGTCCTGTCCACATACTGCTCCCCTCTGGTCTAGGGAAGCACAAAGACTTAGGATAAGTCTCTCATCTGGTCCACATCTCATCTCTCATCCACAGAAAGTGATCAGCCATGGACACCAATAGAAATCTCTTTATTGATCCACAAGACCATTACCATTCCAGGCAGCACCAAAGTGTTGCAGTAACACTCCACTCCACTGCAGTAATCTCAGTCTGTCTATGAAGAAAACTCATTGCAACACAAAAGCAGCAAACACCCCCCAGCCCCCCCCCCCCCCAGGTCCGTACATACCCCTCCAGCGGTCACGGCGCAGCAGCTTCCCCAGCTTCTCCTCCCAGCTAACCCGGTCTTCTTTAGATCTGCCTCCTGTCCTGATTGGTCAGGAGGAGAAGCCGGAAACTGATAGTGAATATTGATTCGCTAGTATCACAAGTGGGAGGGTTCGGGGCGCAGTGCGCTACGCCCCTTCACACAAACTTTTTCAAGCCAATTAGAACCTCAGGCTCTAATCATGTGCTTGCAAACTAGGGGGCGGCGCCCCTTATGGACCGGCCGCCACTAAATTTTGATAAAGAACATGCCTGCTGTACCACATTTTCATCATTGAATTACATGTACAGATATGTAGAGCCTGGTGTAGAATAAAATGCTAATTTAATAGAGAGCGCTATTCACAAGACACAACAATGTTACTCCATACTGCACCTACATTTTAGGCTTCAAGTTATCTGCAGATAACCCTCCATGATGTAAACATCCCTTGTGACAGTAATAGGTGGTGACAGGTACTCTTTATGGAGGGATCGGGGATCTAAAAGACCCCAAATCCCGCCTTCGCACTTCAAAATATTCAGATCGACAAAAAACGGCAATTCTGAATACTGTCATTTTTTAAATCGGCGCCATTGGCAGCCAAGTAAACCAGAAGTGACGTTATGACGTCTCTTCCGTGTTTTTACATAGCAGACTAGAACAAAGCCGTTTCCGGCTTCATTCCAGTTTGTCTCCAGGAATCCCTGAAAATGACTATAGCCACAGATCACATCACATTGACATAATGATCATGAAGGTTTCTCTTGTGTACCCCTAGACCCCTTTCAAACTGGGGCGGTTTGCAGGCAGTATTGCGCTAAAAATACCGCCTGCAAACCGCCCCTAAACAGCCTCCGCTGTTTGTTCAGTGTGAAAGCCCGAGGGCTTTCACACTGAAGCGGTGCGCTGGCAGGATGGTGAAAGAAGTCCTGCAAACCGCATCTTTGGAGCGGGGAAGGAGCGGTGTATTCACCACTGCTAAACCGCTCCTGCCCATTGAAATCAATGGGACAGTGCGGCTATACCGCGGCTATAGCCGCGCTGTACGAGTGATTTTAACCCTTTTTCGGCCGCCAGCGGGGGTTAAAACCGCACCGCTAGCGGCTGAATACAGCTGCAAGCTGCAGCTGCACTGTAAAAATAGCGCTGTTGTACCGCCGACGCCCCCACCGCCCCAGTGTGAAAGGGGCCTTATTGAACGCTTCGTCTTTGCTATATCGGTTACTCTATCAAGGTAATTTGTCCTTTTGGGGGCTCCGTTTTGCTAAATAGATAAATAAAAAAAAAGATTGAAATATAAAAATTGGACTCCCTTTGGAACAAGCTTGGGGATCACTGTAATTTGTAACTGCTGTCTGCAAAGCATTTATATTTTGCATATTACTAAACAAAGACACCAGAAATCAAGACCGATATTCTGACACATAATCCCCCATAATCTGACACACAGTGCTCCCTTGAATGAAAATGTGTAGCTAAGTGGTTAGCACTTTTGCCTGGCAGCACTGAGGTCATTGGTTTGATTCCCAACCACGGCACCATCTGCCTGGAGTTTGCATGGTCTTCCTGTGCCTGCGTTGGTTTCCTCCGGGAACTCCAGTTTCCTCCCACAATCCAAAGACAGGCTGGTAGGTTAATTGGCTTCTGTCTAAATTGGCCCTAGTATATGAATGTGAGTAAGGGACCTTAGGTGTAAGCTCTTTGGGGGCTGGGACTGATGTATAGTATATCTATGTAAAAGTGCTGAGTAAATATAGTACCAGTAATCAACGTACTTAACTTTTTTTTTTTTTTTTTTTTTTTTTTAATGCTTGGCTTTAGTACAGAATCGTTTTTGGACACTAGAGGGCAGTTTAAAACAAGCATTTCCCAAAATGACCACCGAATGATAACTTTTTTTATTGAGTGGCCATACACTCTTCAATAAATAATCAATGGCTTTCTTCAGTCTCTCCTGACAGGAACAACTGATAGTTAATAATACAATTGATCGATAGCCAAACAGAGTAATTCAGGCGATAGTTAGAAGACATGATCGCAATAATCATAATCTCATAATCCAATAAACCAAAATATGATCAACTTGATCAATGAATAATCACAGTGCTGCCAATTGATGCAAAACAAATAAATAAATCTATATTGTGGCCAATTGACTCCATTTGATCAAATCCGTTCTAAACTGCTGCTTTCTATAGGGGCACTGGTGTGGACTCGCTCCCGAGCTGCTCTGTGTCTATAGACACAGACAGTACAGCATGCCCCCCCTGCTTCCGCTTTACAGAATTGGCTCCTACTGCCATCAATCTGCTCAGGAAGAAGGGAGGAGAGCAGAGAGAGCCGCTGCTCTCATGCATATCACTGGATCGAGATTGGGTGCAAGCCAGGAGTGCTGGCGAGGGGCCCCAGAAGAGGATTGGGGCTGCTCTGTGCAAAACCATTGCACAGAGCAGGTCAAGTATAACATGATTATTATTTTAATAGAAAGAAAATTATAGATTTACAATAACTAACCTCTTGCCAACCACCCCACGCACATTTACTGTGGTGCGCTGGCTCCTCTGAGCAGAATCCCGTACCTAGTATGCGATTCTGCACTTCCGGGTCTGGGGCGCGCACACGCTCCATCAGCGACCCGCTCCCGCTGTGATTGGGCACAGCATGAGCCAATCAGGGGGCCCAGGGGCTTCGATGTTCAGGAGAGAGGCAGAACAGCGGTCTGCCTATGTAAACAAGTCAGATCATTGTTCCGTTAGTAGGGAAGACAGAGATCCTGTGTTTCTGCTAAGCAGGAACACAGATCTCTGCCTTCCCACAGTACAAGCACCCCCCACACAGTACACACTCCCTAAGCACATATTTAACCCTTTGATTACCCCTGATGTTAACCTCCTCTTAGCCAGTGTCATTAGTACAGTGACAGTGCATATTTTTTAGCACTGATCACTGTATTAGTGTCACTGGTCCCCAAAAAAAGTGTCAGTTAGGCATCCGATTTGTCTGCCGCAAAATCGCAGTCCCGCTATAAGTCGCTGATTGCCTCCATTACTAGTAAAAAAAATAATAATAATAATAAAAATATCGCATAGTTTGGTTTGGACATAAGTTATAGCGCCTACAATCAATATACACTTAGTGGGATTTTTTTTTACCAAAAACATGTAGCAGAATACATATTGGCCTAAATTGATAAAGAAATTCTTTTTTTTTACATTTTTTTTTATTGGAAGGGTTTTATAGCAGAAAATAAAAAATATATTTTTTTCAAAATTGTCGGTCTTTTTTGTATATAGCGCAAAAAATAAAAACCTCAGGAGGTAATCAAATACCACCCAAAAAAAAGCTCTATTTGTGGGGAAAAAGGACATCAATTTTATTTGGGTACAGTGTTGTACGGCCGCGCAATCGCCAGATACAGTAACACAGTGCTGTATTGCAAAAAATGGCCTGGTCATGAAGGGGGGTAAATCTACCAGAGCTGAAGTGGTTAAATCAGATGCCAAAACATGCTTTAAAAAAAAAAATGAGGGTTTAATATTTCATAGATTTCGTTTTACTATAAATCTAGACACAGAGAAACACACAAAATATGCCATTTTTTGTGATACGACACACAGACAATTATGTGTTTTTTATTTTTTTGCGCTATAGACAAAAAAAGACCAAAAATTTTGAAAAAAAAAACAAAAAAACTATACTTTTTATCTTGTGTTATAAAACATATCCAATAAAAAAAAATGTAAAAAATCAAATGTCTTCATAAATTTAGGCCAAAATGTGACCGGTTACATATTTATGGTAAAAAAAAAATCCCAATAAGCATAAATTGATTGGTTTACACGAATGTTATAGCATCTACAAACTATGGAATATATTTATGCAATTTTTATGTATTTTTTTTTATACCAGTGAAGGCAGCATTGAGCAATAATGGGACTGTGAGATTGCGGCGGGCAATTGGACAGCTAACTGACACTTTTGACACTTTGTGGGAACCAGACACTCATACAGTGATCAAAAAATATGCATGGTCACTGTACTAATGACACTGGCTGGGAAGGGGTAAAACATCTAGGGCGAGCAAAGGGTTAACTGTGTGCCTAACCTGTGTTTTTGTGTACACAGTGTGCTGATTTTACTAAGGGGAAGACATGGATTCTAATCCCTGCTTTGCAGAGACACAGCGTACATCCCTCCCCCCCCTGTCAGAACTAAGATATGCCTTGTTTACATATCTCAGTTCTCTGTGTATCGACTGGCGGGTGCCGGACATCGAGTGCCCAGCACCTGCAGATCAGCTTCTGGTGTGAATTATAGCAGAAGCAACCCAACAGCGGTGTGCGTGCGCCCCCTGCAGGCAGAAGTGTAAAATCACATATATATACACAGTATCTCACAAAAATGAGTACACCCCTCACATTTTTTGTAAGTATTTGATTCTATCTTTTCATGTGACAACACTGAAGAAATGACACTTTGCTACAATGTAAAGTAGTGAGTGTACAGCTTGTATGACAGTGTAAATTTGCTGTCCCCTCAAAATAACTCAACACACAGTCTAAACCACTGGCAACAAAAGGGAGTACATCCCAAAGTGAAAATGTCCAAATTGGGGCCAAAGTGTCAATATTTTGTGTGGCCACCATTATTTTCCAGCACTGCCTTAACCCTCTTGGGTATGGAGTTTACCAGAGTTTCACAGGTTGCCATTGGAGTCCTCTTCCACTCCTCCATGACGACATCACAGAGCTGGTGGATGTTAGAGACCTTGCGTTCCTCCACCTTCCGTTTGAGGATGCCCCACAGATGCTCAATAGGGTTTAGGTCTGGAGACATGCTTGGCCAGTCCATCACCTTTACCCTCAGCTTCTTTAGCAAGGCAGTGGTCATCTTGGAGGTGTGTTTGGGGTTGTTATCATGTTGGAATACTGCCCTGCGGCCCAGTCTCTGAAGGGAGGAGATCATGCTCTGCTTCAGTATGTCACAGTACATGTTGGCATTCAGGGTTCCCTCAATGAGCTGTAGCTCCCCAGTGCTGGCAGCACACATGCAGCCCCAGACCATGACACTCCCACCACCATGCTTGACCGTAGGTAAAACATACTTGTCTTTGTATTCCTTAGCTGGTTACCGCCACACACGCTTGGGATTATCTGAACCAAATAAGTTTATCTTGGTCTCATCAGACCACAGGACATGGTTCCAGTAATCCATGTCCTTAGTCTGCTTGTTTTCAGCAAACTGTTTGCAGGCTTTCTTGTGCATCATCTTTAGAAGAGGCTTCCTTCTGGGATGACAGCCATGCAGACCAATTTGATGCAGTGTGCGGTGTATGGTCTGAGCACTGACAGGCTGAACCCCCACCCCTTCAACCTCTGCAGCAATGCTGGCATCACTCATACGTCTATTTCCTAAAGACAACCTCTGGATATGACGATGAACACGTGCACTCAACTTCTTTGGTCGACCATGGCAAGGCCTCTTCCGAGTAGAACCTGTCCTGTTAAACCGCTGTATGGTCTTGGCCACCCTGCTGCAGCTTAGTTTCAGGGTCTTGGCAATCTTTTTATAGCCTAGGCCATCTTTATGTAGAGCAACAGTTTTTTTTCAGATCCTCAGAGAGTTCTTTGCCATGAGGTGCCATGTTGAACTTCCAGTGACCAGTATGAGTGAGAGCGATAACACCAAATTTACCACACCTGCTCCCTATTCACACCTAAAACCTTGTAACACTAACGAGTCACATGACACTGGGCCCAGTTAACCAGGAGGAGCGCAAGGTCTCTAACATTCACCAGCTCAGTGATGTCGTCATCATAGAGGAGGGGAAGAGGACTCCGGTGGCAACCTGTGAAGCTCTGGTGACCTCCATGCCCAAGAGGGTTAAGGCAGTGCTGGAAAATAATGGTGACCACACAAAATATTGACACTTTGGGCCCAATTTGGACATTTTTACTTAGGGGGTGTACTCACTTTGTTGCCAGCGATTTAGACATTAATGGCTGTGTGTTGAGTTATTTTGAGGGGACAGCAACTTTACACTGTTATACAAGCTGTACACTCACTACTTTACATTGTAGCAAAGTGTCATTTCTTCAGTGTTGTCACATGAAAAAATATAATAAAATATTTACAAAAATGTGAGGGGTGTACTCACTTTTGTCAGATACTGTACATAATTCTGCACAGGAGAGCCTCCCTGTAGCAGTAAAACTGCTATGGGATGGACTTTAAGTGGTTAAAACTACCAAGCATCTCTGTATTGTTTCTAATAATTCAACAGGGTTGAGTGTTGTTCTGAATAGTCAGGTACTACAATGTTCAGAAGTAGAGGATATTTATTCACATAACAGCTGCTGCCCCCATAGAGACAGGGAAGCATTCATGAAAATCCAATCATTCAGTCCATGCACAATATTTTAGTTCTGTATACTGTATATGTGACCATCATAAATATTGGTAGTTCTCTATGTGGACAGCAGTCCCTATGTCAACACACAATGACAAGTTTAAACTTTCAGTAAGTTGTATTTGGACACTCCTACGCATTTCCACCCAGCAGCTGCTTCCAGATCAATGCATGTCACTAATAGAGACATTTAAAGGATACGGCAGGCAATCACAAGGCACTCAGAGTAGATGGATTTTAAAATAAGTGCAGCTCATCATTGGTACTCTATCAGCACCTGTCTATTATATAAGCACAGTGTATGCATGTACGTATGTATGTATGTATTGTGACGATCCGGGGTGATTAGGTTCAAGTGGTGCATGCAGTTTTCCACTCCAGACTGCGTTTTTAAGGCATGGCAGCCCACTTTTATTTAAAGGTAACGAAAAAGTTCAAACAAACAGTAAATCTTCCCTCGCAGGGGGGTTCCACCATCACTGTATAAACAAACTATAGCCTCCTGGCTTACTCACTGTCAGCTTTGTGCTGTTTTGGTCGTGGGCCATATCTGCCTGCTACAGACGTGCACATACAGGTTGCCACCTGCAGCCTGATGCCCCGTACACACGAGCGGCAATTCCGCCAGCAAAAGTTCGATGAGAGCTTTTGGTCTGAAAATGCGACCGTGTGTATGCATCGGACTTTTGCTGGCGGAATTCCAGCCAGCAAAAGATTGAGAGCATGTTCTCGATTTTTCGGTCGGAAAAAGTTCAGATTGGAAATTCCGATCATCTGTACCAATTCTGATGCGCAAAATTCCTACGCATGCTCGGAAACAATTCGACGCATGCTCGAATTGAACTTCATTTTCGCGGCTCGTCGTAGTGTTGTGCGTACCGCCAGTGCCATCTTTAACATTGATTGGACCCTGGGTAAACGTTTTCTTGGCCCCCCCTGTACAATTTTGCTCTCCACCTGCTCTGAGACATACAATAAATAGCAGCTAGACTTAAAATCAGTTTACTGCATCAGATCAGGCAGCGATTGCGATTGGTTGCCAGAGGTTACAGTGTATCATTACCGCTTACTGACTGGTTGCTAGAGGTTACAGCACACATTACGGCTCACTGATTAGTTGCTAGATGTTACAGCACATGATTTCTGCTTGTTGATTGGTTTACTGTACTGTAATACTGCTCACTGATTTCTTGCTAGAGGTTACAGCACATCATCTCCTCACTGCAGGGGGCATGATATACATATGAATGCCGCCTTTATTTACATATCTATGCCGCCGCATGCAGCTATTTACATATGAATGCTGCTGCTATTTACATATGAATGCCAGTTATTTACATGTAAACACAGAGTCTGCAGGTGAGTCATCTGTACACAAAAATAGGGTAGAGCTGGGCAGCATTAGTAGCAGCACTTCACACTGAGATATCAGGACACAGCAAGGGACAAGGGAATTTAAACTGGAATAGTTGGCAAGTATGAGGCAGCTGCTTTGGGCCCCACAACAATGACAGGGCCCAGGGCAGCTGCCCCTTTTGCCCTGCCTTAAAGATGGCCCTGCGTACCGCTTTCTTGGCGGTCGAAAGTTCAGTGAACTTTTGTGTGACCGTGTGCATGCAAGCCAAGCTTGAGCGGAATTCCATCGGAAAAACCATCCAAGATTTTTCCGATGGAAATTCCGCTCGTGTGTACGTGGCATTAGACTCCGAGACCTCCCGTCTCTTTCTCCTGGAGCCGTCTCCTACTGGGTCCCTCCCGACCTCCCAGGCCAAACTTCCTGTCTGCCAGGTGGAGCGGTCTCCAAATCTGAGCACTGACCTCTATTCCTGGAATGATTATGAAGCCAGCACACAGGTGTACAATTAGCAAGCCTACCAAAATCAGGCATACACTGCTCATATGCACCTGTGACATGAGATCGCATCTCCACAGTATGTATGTATATACAGTCAGGTCCATAAATATTGAGACATTGGCACAATTCTAATCTTTTTGGCTCTATACACCACCACAATGGATTTGAAATGAAACGAACAAGATGTGCTTTAACTGCAGACTTTCAGCTTTAATTTGAGGGTATTTACATCCAAATCAGGTGAACGGTGTAGGAATTACAAGTTTGTATATGTGCCTCCCAATTTTTAAGGGACCAAAAGTAATGGGACAATTGGCTGCTCAGCTGTTTCATGGCCAGGTGTGTGTTATTACCTCATTATCCCATTTACAAGGAGCAGATAAAAGGTACAGAGTTCATTTCAAGTGTGCTATTAGCAATTGGAATCTGTTGCTGTCAACTCTCAATATTAGATCCAAAGAGTTGTCACTATCAGCGAAGCAAGCCATCATTTTGGCTGAAAAAACAAAAAACCCTTTAGAGAGATAGCAAAAACAGTAGGTGTGGCCAAATCAACTGTTTGGAACATCCTTAAAAAGAAAGAACGCACCGGTGAGCTCAGCAACACCAAAAGACCCGGAAGACCACGGAAAACAACTGTGGTGGATGACCGAAGAATTCTTTCCCTGGTGAAGAAAACACCCTTCACAACAGTTGGCCAAATCAAGAACACTCCAGGAGGTACGTGTATGTGTGTCAAAGTCAACAATCAAGAGAAGACTTCACCAGAGTGAATACAGAGGGTTCACCACAAGATATAAACCATTGGTGAGCCTCAAAAACAGGAAGGCCAGATTAGAGTTTGCCAAAGAACATCTAAAAAAGCCTTCACAGTTCTGGAACAACATCCTATGGACAGATGAGACCAAGATCAACTTGTACCAGAGTGATGGGAAGAGAAGAGTATGGAGAAGGAAAGGAACTGCTCATGATCCAAAGCATACCACCTCATCAGTGAAGCATGGTGGTGGTAGTGTCATGGCGTGGGCATGTATGGCTGCCAATGGAACTGGTTCTCTTGTATTTATTGATGATGTGACTGCTGACAAAAGCAGCAGGATGAATTCTGAAGTGTTTCGGGCAATATTATCTTCTCATATTCAGCAAAATGCTTCAGAGCTCATTGGACTTCGCTTCACAGTGTAGATGGACAATGACCCGAAGCATACTGCGAAAGCAACCAAAGAGTTTTTTAAGGGAAAGAAGTGGAATGTTATGCAATGGCCAAGTCAATCACCTGACCTGAATCTGATTGAGCATGCATTTCACTTGCTGAAGACAAAGCTGAAGGGAAAATGCCCCAAGAACAAGCAGGAACTGAATACAGTTGCAGTAGAGGCCTGGCAGAGCATCACCAGGGATGAAACCCAGCGTCTGGTGATGTCTATGCGTTCCAGACTTCAGACTGTAATTGACTGCAAAGGATTTGCAACCAAGTATTAAATAGTGAAAGTTTGATGGATGATTGTTAATCTGTCCCATTACTATTGATCCCTTAAAAAGTGGGAGGCACATATACATGTAGGGAGCCAAAAAGATTAGAATTGTGTCAATGTTCCAATATTTATGGACCTGACTGTATTTGGGCAAGGATACCACTCAAAACTGTATCTTCCCGAATCATCTGAGTGACTGCAAATGATGCTTGGAAAGCCTAATATAGTCATGATAAAAAGTAAGTGCACCCCATTAATATGGATGACTTATGAACATATTTGAACAGGCAAACATTAGATATCCAGTCAAACAAAGCCCACAGATAAAGGAGATATACTTGAACAAATGACACATAAATGACATGGTGTACAGTCTCATAATCAGTGCAGATTTGTCATATGAAAAAAACAGGGTTTTATTTTCTCAGAGAATAGGTGCAGGTAACCACCTCTGAGCACCGTCCCTTGGTTCCAACCCCTAACCACCTCTGAGCACCGTCCCTTGGTTCCAACCCCTAACCACCTCTGAGCGCCGTCCCTTGGTTCCAACCCCTAACCACCTCTGAGTGCTGTTCCTTGATTCCAACCCCTAACCACCTCTGAGTGCCGTTCCTTGGTTCCAACCCCTAAACACCTCTGAGCACCGTCCCTTGGTTCCAACCCCTAAATGCCTCTGAGCACCGTCCCTTGGTTCCAACCCCTAACCACCTCTGAGCACCGTCCCTTGGTTCCAACCCCTAACCACCTCTGAGCACCGTCCCTTGGTTCCAACCCCTAACCACCTCTGAGCGCCGTCCCTTGGTTCCAACCCCTAACCACCTCTGAGTGCCGTTCCTTGGTTCCAACCCCTAAACACCTCTGAGCACCGTCCCTTGGTTCCAACCCCTAAATGCCTCTGAGCACTGTCCCTTGGTTCCAACCCCTAACCACCTCTGAGCGCCGTCCCTTGGTTCCAACCCCTAACCACCTCTGAGTACCATCCCTTGGTTCCAACCCCTAACCACCTCTGAGCACCGTCGCTTGGTTCCAACCCCTAACCACCTCTGAGTGCCGTTCCTTGGTTCCAACCCGTAGACATCTCTGAGCACCACCCCTTGGTTCCAACACCTAAACGCCTCTGAGCACCGTCCCTTGGTTCCAACCCCTAAATGCCTCAGAGCACCATCCCGTGGTTCCAATCCTCAATCGCTTCTGAGCACCGTCCCTTGGTTCCACCACCTAACCGCCTCTGAGCACCGTTCCTTGGTTCCATACCCTAACCGCCTCTGAGCACCGTCCCTTGGTTCCACCCCCTAACCTCCTCTGAGCACCTTCCCTTGGTTCCACCCCCTAACCACCTCTGAGCACTATCCCTTGGTTCCACCCTCTACACACCACCCAGTGCTGCCCCTTTTTAGAGAATAAGGAACCAAGTATCATTTTGTGTTGTTAAGTAATTTGTATCAAATTTGTTAATTAAAAAACAATAAAATATGTCCCCTGCAACCAGCAACAATAAACCCTCCAGCAGCAAAAGATCTCCCCCAACAACAAAAAACCCCCACAGCAAAATACTCCTCCAGCAACAATAGATCCAACCCAGCAGCCAGCATCAACTGACCCTCCAGCAGCCAGCAATAATAGAATGCTCCCTCAACTGTAGGTCCATCTCAGCTACATCTGCCCCCCCCCCCCCAAGAAACAAAAAATCCCCCCCAGCCCCCCAGCAGCAACAGACTCATCCAAAACAAAATACACCCCCCCAAGTAACAATAGATCAATCCCAGCAATGATAGACCACCGCCAGCAAAACTAGATCTCCCACCAGCCAGCATCAATAGACCTCTCCCTCAATATTATATTTCTCCCAGCAACAATAGACCTCCCCTGCAATGTGATCTGCATTGTATTACATTCAGTAGAGCACAGGGGAGAGATGCAGAGTCTTTTAGACCTTGGATGTCCCATTAAAGAGATTCTTGCAGCCCGGGGGCCAGATGTGACCCTTTGCTTGCTTTTATCCGGTCCTTAAGGTGCATTTTTTTCACTGACACCAATGAAGGGCACAATTCCTCCCAATGACACCAATGATGGGGCCCAATGCCTCCCAATGACACCAATGATGGGGCACAATTCCTCCCAATGACACCAACAATGGGGCCCAATGGCACCAATGATGGGGCACAAGGCCTCCCAATGAAACCAACGATGGGGATTGTTTACTCCCACTGACGCGGAGACATTTTGTACTCCTGATAACCACATTCAGGCCCCCTTAATCCCTGGAGGACAGTACACCGGCCCTTTGTTTAGAAAGTTTGGAGACCGCTGCTCTAGGGTGTCTGCTTTCACAAAATATACAATGTTTTGAGGAATTTATGTAATCTTCGAGCCTAAAATGATTTTTTAAGCATGTGTGCAAAAAAAAAATGCAAAAGCCGCTCTGGCAGCTCGGATCTCTAGGATCCGATGTTCTTTGCTGTTGGCGTGAGTGGTGTCATTATGCCAAGAAGGGCTAAGGCCCACCGAAAGTTGTAGTCGTTATACGGCGGCAGGTCGGCTCTCCTGCGTAAATCGCCGTAGCTGTACGGTGGCTCACGCAGGCACAATAGCCGGTGGCGCACGCTCGTGCCCGCGGGTCGGGCAGATTCGATGTCTGCCAGCAACCCGCGATCGCCTAGTACAGAAGCAGAATGGGGATTTGCCTTGGTAAACAAGGCGGATCCCCATTTTGACAGATGACATGACAGATCTACTGTTCCCAGTCATCGGGAACAGTGATCTCTGTCAGGTCTCTGCCAGCCCATCCCCCCTACGGTTAGAACACGCTGAGGGAACACACTTAACCCCTTCCCTGTCAGTGTCATTTTTTTTTAAGGTGAATGATAAAGTATAAAGTCAACCCTTCCACTGTAGGGTAAACCATATACAAGTAGCACAGGTTTCAAATTGATAATTTGTCCATTGGCTAACCCAGCAAATTCAGCCCTACAGCTGACCATTTGTTGCTAAAAGAAGTCCTCAAGAACCACAGAATTCAATTACAGGATCCGCAGGTAACTCTTGTAACAGGTGATGGCAAAATACAAACATCTACAACCAGAAAGAGATTGCATAGACTAACCCTACACAAAAGGTGTGCCTGGAAAAAAGCCTTTGCTGTCCAAGAAGAATATTAGATCAATATTATAGTTTGCTATCGAAGTTATGGAACAATGCACTGTGGGCTGATGAACCAAAGATAGAGTTATTTGGTCACAGTAACAGTAGAGATCTTTAGCATAAACAGAAGGCAGAATTTCTGCTTTAGAACCTGGGTATCTTGCAGACATTGAGTCAAATGTGATTTTTGCATCGTGTCAAAGTGTGCTTGATGCCCATCGGTCTAAAACCTTAAGTTAAACCAGAAATGGATCTTTCAACATGATAAAAATATGAAGCACACTAGCATCAAGGAATGGATCAAAAAGAAGAAACAGAAGGTTAAAAAGTTTTATAAGAAATAGGATTTGGCTTTAGATATACTTTAAGTCAGGATTGGCTTAACACAAATTAGCACAATGGCGGCATTTCAGGGTTTTGCGATAGCTAAAATTCCTAATGGCATTGTGCTCACTTACATGAACAAGTGATGCTCACTCAGTAAATCGCCATTGAGGTAATCTGATGTAATTTTTGGGGCCTTTAAATGGATGAAATATTTTCCTCATATTTATTCCAAGTGCTAAATTTATCAAGCTTGTCTGAGGGTTCAGAAAAAAGGGGGGCGGACAGCTGAACTTATACTCGGCAGAGTTCAGGAAGGAGAGTTCCGAGAACCGATTAGAGGGAAGGGAAGCTCACAGGAAGAGAACTGAGGATGTCAATCAGGTGGAGCTCCCTCCCCTGTCACCTTTTTTCTCTTGGTGTCAGGAAAACTTGCCAGAAGCGATTCATAAAGAAATGAAGCAGCAGACAGAGATGCCACTTTGTGAGTGCTCTGGATTGAGACAAGTACACACTAGAGAGATATGCTTTTCTCATTATTTCATGTCTGAAGTTTACAACCACTTTAACCATTTCCCGCCCGGCCTATAGCAGAATGACGGCGGGGAAGTGGTTCAGTTATCCTGACTGGGCATCATATGACATCCAGCAGGATAACATGCCTCTGACAGAGGCTTCTTACCACGTGATCAGCTGTGACCAATCACAGCTGATCATCGCATGAACCAGGAAGTGCCATTAAACGGCATTCCTCGGTTTGCGCTGACAGGGAGAGCCGATCGGCGGCTCTCCCTGTCAGAGGGGGGGGGTCTGTGCTGATTATCAGCACATTGATTATCAGCACAGCCCCATCAGATGTACTACCACAGCTGCCAGTCTGTGCCCATAAGCTGCTAGTCAGTGCCCCATAAAAAAACAGTGCCCAGATCAGTGCCCACCACAGTGCCAATTAGTGCCCACCACATTGCCAGACAGTGCCCATCACAGTGCCCAGCAGTAAAGCCTGTCAGTACCCCATCAGTACCTCATCATCAGTGCTGCCCACCAGTGCCACCGCTCCCTGTCAGTGCCCATCACAGCCGCATGTCAGTGCCCATTGGTGCCACTTATTAATTCTGCATATCAGTGCTGCCTATTGGTGCCCATCGGTGCTGCATATCAGTGCCGCCTATCAGTGCCCATCAATTCTACATATCAGTGCCGCCTCATCAGTGCCCGTCAGTGAAGGAGAAAGCTAAAATTTTATAACCGGAACAAAAGAAAAAAACTTTTTTTTTTCAAAAATTTCGGGTCTTTTTTAGTTTGTTTAGCAAAAAAATAAAAACCGCAGAGGTGATCAAATACCACCAAAAGAAAGCTCTATTTGTGGGAACAAAATGATAAAAATGTTGTATAATTATATAAATCCTGTATAATAATAGTAATAATTCCTGGATACATTCAGCCAACAACAGATCACTGTAGCAGGATGACTATCCTTTAAATGTTCTCCCAAGTTTTATACGTACCTGTCCTCACTAATCTGAGTCTCATAGTCCGGTTCTGCTTCTTCCATACATGTTAAAATATAAACTATTAATTCCTATGGAAAGGTGGCCATTATCGAGAGGAATAATAATCTGGCTGATTTAGTCAATATTCTGTCACAAAAGCACTAAGTATTGTTCAGCTTAAATACACAAAACCTATAACTAAACAAATGGAAAATTGATTTCAGCCTACAGCCACACCAACCCCCCACTAGGATTCATCTATCCAAATACTGGGATGATGTTACACAAGAGGATTTCTCAGCAATCTGCTCTCACATTAGATTATGTTTTATTGTATTTCCCCTAGCTAGGCCTGTTCCTTCATTCTATAGAAAGGAAAACACTATTAGCTAATTGATGACTTTACTAACTAGCAGTTACACAGGAAACACAGAGCAAGGAAGTAGTTGCGTTATAACATATGGGTGTAAATAGGATCAAAATTTGGCCAGTTCAGCAGGGACCGACCAAATTTTGATCCATCTACGGTTGTTCCTTCTCCAGAGGGGTTGATCTAATGATTGGCTTCTCTTGAATGAGACTGTTGGAAATTTTTCACTCTCAGCCAATCAGCTGCAGCACTGATCAGTGTATTTTGACAGCGGAATCGTTCTGCTGTCAGAATACAATAACGCATTAGGGAGGATTCCTACAAAACGCATGCGGAAGCTGCAAGGCCTCTTCACGGCCCCTGTGTATTGCTTGCAGTTCTAACACTACAATGTTTATGAGCGTCTCCACAGTGAGAGCACATGCATTCTAATGGATAGATGAGGGGCATGTGGGCCTGGAGGTAGCCCAGTCCTCAAAGGCACAGGGGGCACATTGGATACCCAGCACATAGCACAATGGCAGCAAAGAGGTGTCCAATGTGCCCCCTGTGCCTTTGAGGACTGGGCTACCTCCAGGCCCACCTGCCCCTTATCTATCCATTAGAATGCATGTGCTCCCACTGTGGAGACACTCATAAATTTAGTAGTGTTAGGACTGCAAGCAATACACAGGGTGCCATGAAGAGGTCTTGCAGCTCACACATGCATTTGCAAATGTTTGCCAACTAAACCCCTGTTTTTACGCATACTGTTGTACAGGTTAATTTGGTTGGTAAGCAGATTGATTGGCGAGTTGAGCTGGGAATTTTCTCCGGTTTTGTCTTTCAGGATTACTACATCAACCTCCATTGTGTGGATGGAAGAATCTGTTTTTTTTTTTTTTAACATCTGGCAATACATAAAACAATCCATATATATGGGCAGCCCCTCCCTCCTGCTGAGTGCCCCCACAGCAAGCAGCTTGCTATGAAGCAGCCACTACTCCATGTGTCCATTCAAACATGGAGCCGCAGCTCGGCCCCGCCCCCTCTCTCTCCTCATTGGCTCACTAATTTTGATTGTCTCAGCCAATCAGGAGGGAGAGTCCTGGACAGCCGAGGCACTCGTGCACATCGCTGGATCGAGAGGGTGCTCATATAAGTATTAGGGGGGCTGCTACGCACAGAAGGTTTTTTTTTATCTTAGTGCATACAATCCATTAAGATAAAAAACCTTATGCCTTTAGAACCACTTTAAGATTAGAGGCCGAAGGAGGGACAGGCTTTAGGGATAGGATTCTGCTGCTGAACACATCAAGAAAATAATGGTTTCTTGGTTGCCTCTTGGTTGCAATTCATTGATCCAGAGTTTGTAGTCAGCCAATAGAAGTCAGAATATTTGTTTCAAGAGAGTGACTCATCGGGAGGTATGATCGGATGTGAACCAGGCAGGACATGTTTCGTAAGCTCTTACGAGCAGGGCCCTCTGATTCCTCCTGTATTGAATTGTATTGTACTTGTACTGTCTGCCCTAATGTTGTAAAGTGCTGCGTAAACTGTCGGCGCTATATAAATCTTGAATAATAATAATAATAATAATAATTAGAGCTCCACACTTTTCCTGCAAATAGATCAATTTTTAGGAGCTTTCCTGCGTGCTATCCAGTACCAGAGGTACCGGGTTCTGCCGCTGTACTCCAGGGCATGAAAAGGGGCTTCCAGGGGATCTGGCACAGAAATGTCAGCGGCAGACTCGCTCCACACGCTGGCCCCGAGGTAGGCCCCCGCCATCTTGCCTCACATAGGAAAGAGCGCCAAAAAGCGGGCCAAGAGGATGGCACAGGCGGCGGATATGCAGAATCCGGATCCTGGAGTCTCCCTGTCTGCCTCTCAGGAGCAGGAAAACCCACAGGATGCCATTACTCGACCCATTCTGGAGGTGATCGATGCAAGTAAGGCTGCGGTGATGGTAAGCATAGACCATCTGTCCCCTGAGTGCACACTGATAAGGCATGACTTGGACAAAATCCGGGGTAGGGTCACAGTAGCTGAGGACAGGATTTCTGAGGTAGATGAAGCTTATCATTCTCAAGGCAATCAACTATCTGAGTTGCAAGAAATAGTGAAATTGCTGCAAAACAGGGCTGATGACGCAGAAGACAGGCAGAGAAGGAACAACGTGAGAGCGGTGGGGTTGCCTGAGGGGGCAGAAGGGGCTAAACCACACCACATTTGCAGAACAATTCTTCAAACAGCTCCTAGTACTGGGGGAACTCCCCTCCTCCCCCCACTTATGTGGTTGAACGGGCTCACAGAGTCCCCATGGGCAGACGTCCACCAGGAGAATTCCCCAGGCCTTTCTTGGTCAGTTTTCTGAACTACAGGGACCAGGACATGATTTTAGCAGAATCCAGGAAGCACCAGGAGCTGCGCTTTGAAAATGCCCGTGTGATGTTGCTCCCCGACTCCTCTGCAGAAACCCAGAAAAGGAGCCGCTCATTCAACAATATCCAGAAAAGATTGAGAGTCAAGGATATACAACACAGCATGCTATATCCCAGCAGGCTGCGAGTACAGCACAATGGAGTGGTAACATTTGACAACCCAATAGCTGCCTGTGAATGGCTGGACAGGATCGCATGAAGCTTGCCTGGGCTCTGATAAGTATTGCCTTTCTACCTTCTTGCACCTGTTGTGCCTTTATCCAGGTCCTCAAGAGAGTCCTGTTGGAGATAAATTTGAATCTCCCTTAATTACATGTCCACTGTATGAATCTACATGTTATACCTGCTCAACGTCAATAGATGGCGCCAGATGATCAGGACTCCTACTACTGCCCTTTCTTCTCTTTTTTTCCTTATGTTACAACATGCAGTTGTTTCCTAGTCCTGTTGTAAATGGAGCCTTCTGGTACACACAGGAAACCTACTTGATCTGTCGAACATTTGAACGTCGGTCGAACTTCCAAGCAATTTTTGATAGCTATGTTTGGGACTAAAGCTACATACCAGACTGTGTTTTTCTTCTTTTTTTTTTTTTCCTTTTCTTTTTTTGGTTCTGGTATAATGGCAGGGGGGGGGGGTTTGTTTCAGTATCCATTCTAGTCAGTAAGGGCTCTTTCACACGGGGCAGATCAGTCATGATCCGCCCTGTGAACACCCGCTTGCTCAGCGGGGATCGCTCCGCCGATCCTCGCTGAGCAGGAAGATGACAGGTCCATCGCTGCACGCTGTGCAGCGGCGGACCTGTCAGAGCGCCGCTCTCCCCTATAGGGGATCGGATGATGACGGACCGTAGTGTCCGTCGTCACCCGATCCGATAACGGATGGAAAAGTAGGTTTTTCCTCCGTTACACTTTTTCGGATCGGAGTGGGTCGGATGTCAGCGGACATGTCACTGCTGACATCCGACGCTCCATAGGGATGAATGTATGTCCGTTTTTCATCCGAAAACGGAAGGATGAAAAACGGACATACGGATCATCCGTGTGAAAGAGGCCTAAGGCTGTTCCATGCACTATCCACCAGGGTTCTCAGATCCGGGGGGGACGCTATGTGGCACTGGTCTTAGATATTTGCTACTATAAGCTGCTGTTGGTGAATATTTACTTACCTCCCCCATTTACTGTGCAATTGTTATATGACTTGTTTGTTAAAGCGGTTGTATACCCGCTGTCTTTTTTTTTTTTTTATACACCTGCAAGGGAAAAGGCATAATGAGCTAGTATGCACCGCATACTAGCTCATTATGAGATACTTACCTTAGAACGAGGCGCCGGCATCTCATCCTGTCCACGCCGAGGGAGCTGACATCTCCCCTTGGCGTGTCTTCCGGGTATCGCGGCTCCGGCGCTGTGAGTGGCCGGAGCCGCGATGTCGTCACTCCCGCGCATTCGCGCGGGAGACTTCTGCCCGGCAAGCTCCGGAGTTTGCCAGGCTGTCAGCCGAGAATCCCCTGTGCGCATGCGCCACTGCAGTCAGCGGCTCATTGCGAGGGGAATATCTCCTAAACCTTACAGGTTTAGGAGATATTTTTTTTACCTACAGGTAAGCCTTATTATAGGCTTACCTGTAGGTAAAAGTTCAAAATAAAAGGTATACAACCACTTTAAGCTGGCTCCTCATGCCCATCTCCCATTGTTGCTGATGGGGGACTTCAATGCCACTTTGGATGCATTGGACTTGTCCAATCCGGGTAGAATGGGGTCTGTGGAGCTTCTATCCTGGGCCTCGGTGACTGGGCTAATGGAACTATGGCGTTATAAAAATCCCACCGATAGGTGCTACTCGCATCAGTCACAGTCTCATCACTCATCGGCCAGGATAGACCTGGCGTTTGGCAACCCAGTCTTGCTGCCATTTCTGCAGGGGGTTGAATATTTAGAGGGGGGCATATCAGACCATAATCCGCTTTCCCTCTCCTTAGCATTTCCAGCTGGGAGAGGGTCACCGAGCTAGAAACTCTCTCCTGGTTTGTTACAGAACGATGGTGTGTCCTCTCATGTGTTGGACTCAATCACAACATACTGGGAGGCCAACGATGAGTCGGCAGACCCTCTCATTGTATGGGACGCATTTAAGGCAGTAGCCAGAGGGGAATAGTTATCTGCCAATAAAATGTTGTGGATGGAGCAGAATGCTGAGATTCACTTACTGCAGGAAAAAGAAAGGGAATGTGCAGAGAGCATTGCTAGTAACCCATCAGACTCCTCCTACTCTGCCCTACTGAAGGCCAGGCGTCTGCTCTCCCTACATTTCAATAACTTGGCACATACGGAGGCTGGTCACAGAGCTAATTCTCCTTTTGTGGAGGGTGATAGAATGGTAAAGTGTTAGCTATGTTGGTGGCTGACTATAGCCAAATTGCGAATATTCCTGTCATCAGACGTAGGAATGGTGACCTGGTTAATGACCCTTCTGGTATTATGGATAAATTTAGGGAATTTTTTTCCAATCTATATGCACCCACTCCGAAATATGATCAGAATGCCCTGACTGCACTGATGGAGGGTCTTGGTACTCCCAGGTTTGTCGACCAACTGGCTCTGGATGCCAAGATCACTACCAAAGAGGTAGTTTCAGCCATCTTTGCCTTTCCACCCCACAAAACTCTCGGGTCAGACGGGTTTCCAGCTGACTTTTATAAGAAATATGTGGACCAGTTGGCCCCCAGACTTACTGCACTTTTAGATTACTGCTTAAAACAGAGGCTCCCTGACTCAATGCTTGAGGCATACATGAGTCTCTTATTGAAACTGGGTAAGGATCCCCTTGAATGCTCTTCCTACAGGCCTATAGCCCTACTAAATATGGACCTGAAAAACGAAAGTGTTGGTTAATAGACTTGCTGGGGCTATTTGATAAATATTGATCAGACGGGCTTTATGCCTGGCAAGTCTACTGACACGAACTTGCAAAGACTTTTTACGCATATGCAATTACCTAACCTTGACTCCCCTACTAGAATCATAGTTTCTATCGATATTGAAAAGGCTTTCGATTCTATAGACTGGCAATATATGCTCACAGTTTTAGAGAAAATGGGCTTCGGCCCAGTCTTCAGAACATGGATTTCACTTCTCTATAGCAACTCCAAGGTGGCGATAAGGTTGGGCATCAATATGTCCCCTTTCTTTTCGGTGGGTAGAGGCACCAGGCAGGGTTGCCCACTGTCGCCCGATTTGCTCTCAAGATGTAGCCATTGGCGATTGCTCTAAGATTGTGACCGAAGGTTGGGGCGATCAGAGTGGGCACCATTGATGAATACCTGGCGCTCTATGCCGATGATTTGTTGCTGTTCCTGCGAGACCCGAGAGAGTCGCTGACATCGGCTTTGCAGATTATGAACAACTTCACTACTTTCTCAGGTTTAAGGGTTAACTGGAACAAATCATCTATCCTGCCACTGGATTCAGGTGCAAAAAGAGGCGGCAGACCCCAATCTGTCATTGAAATGGGTATCCATAATTGCATGTTTAGGAGTTAAAGTCACAGCAAATACTGACGACTATCTGCCCCCTCAATCTGACACCCTTATCGACTCTCTTTAAACAGAAGGCCCAAGCGTGGAAAAAACTTCCATTATCATTAATAGGAAGGATTAACCTGCTTGAGATGAAACATTCTCCTGGTTATATTATATTTTCTAAGACACGCACTCATATGGATACCCAAATCATTCGGGATAGCATCACCAGGAGAGTGTGTCTCCTGGGATTAGTGGAAGAGGTGGTCCCATCTCGGGCTCATAGAACTCTGATCAATAACCTACTGTTTTTATGGTAGGAAGGCCATATTACTACACTGGAAGAAACCGGAGGCCCCATCCTTGCCCTTTTGAAAGGGGTGGTCAATTCGATGATGCCATATTATAAAGTGACATATCTGTCGACATAACCTTAACTACAGATTCTCCGGCTGACAGAACCGTCACTTTCGGTTGGACTGCAACACAGTCCCAACCCTGCGCTGCCCCGTCACTTCTGCATAGACCCTCACACAGCCTGGCAGCCAGATGCCCCCGGGATAGGCCCAGGGCGTACGACACCTCCACCTAGACAGCGGCCTGGGTGGCACAGAACATAGATCACCTGACCTCACCCGAATATATAGATTCTCCCACGTCACAGAGCCTGGACCGGCTCTGTGACGTCAGTGGCTTCAGCCCACTGTCTGCTGAAAATAGGTCACAGGAGTGGAGAATGGACTGAACTCCTGTGATCCACAGGAGAAGTACAGCCAAGGTAGCGTTTTGCTGTATTTCTCCTTTAAGCTGATCCCAGTAATCTGTACCATCTTAATAGCAGCCATCTCCATTAGCAACCAAGTCTTTCCAGTAGCAGCAGCAGTAGTCAATGTAAAGTATCTTGATGCTTTCCCAGGCTCTCCACAAGTACCTCACCCAGGAGCTCATGTGGCAGAGTGACCTCTGGTACTTCATCACAGACAACATCAGCTCCCCTCCTGCCCTCAGTCAGGCTCCCAGATCACAGAGCTCCAAGCATCAGGACTCAATAGAAAGGCAAGCTACTTCTGCTCCAGCCACATGTACAGTCCTCAGGCCTAATGACTTAACTGCTTCTCACACACCCACCCCAGGCCAGAGCCTGAGTGGAAGGGAGAGATCACTTGGCCCTCCCCAAATATTTATACTGTTCCCCAGCATGCACCAGTTGACATAAACCTACTAGTTGGCTAGGGGCAAGTATGAATATTCATAAGTCAGTTTTACTATAGTTTCTCATTCTAAAACTAGAGGCTCCGGTAACACTTACTAGCAGAAGGGAGAAACCACAGCTTTAGTGAGTTCAGAGAAAATCCAAATGAACAAGTAGGCTATAAATCAGCTAGGTTGTCTACCACCCAGCAGAACTAAATTTGACCAGTAGCCACCGTTTAGGACAGAGTGGCTACCTAACAAAAAAGAAAAAAGGATCAGCGTGCGCACGTTAAAAAAAAAGAATCCCTCGCCACTTCTGACAGTTTCCTGTGCCCTTATAATGGTGAAGGAGGCTTAGTCAACTCCCCAGAATGTGTCATTAAATAGAAAATTATAATTAAATGATTAAGATTATTGCATTATAAAAAAGTAACTCTATTCCACCCAACTATATATATATATATATTTTTTTTTTTCTGAAAATTTAACCTAATAAAAAAAAAATGTAAAGTCTCAATCCAGTTTTGATCCTGTAACCTTAAAGTGTTACTAAACCCAGGACCCTGCATTCACAATATCTGATCTCCCACAGTACATAGAACATGGAAATGCAAATATTTAAAAAAAATATAAACTGCTAAATACCTTTTCTCATCAGCAGTATATAGCAGTCTTGTGACTTCTATCAGTATCTGGTTAAAGCTTGTAGGAGTTCATACTGCACTGGCTGACCTATCAGGATGCAGGACCCCTGTCCCTCTGTCCGAATAGTGCTGATTGGCCCTGTACTGATCACATGCACTTTCCCAAGAAAAAGAAAAAAAACTTTCTAGCAATACACACCAAACTGAGCATGTGCAGCCTGACTCCAGTAACTTGGTCTTATCCAGACTTGTTTTGGGGACAGTGGAAGATGGGGAGGAACAGAGAAGACAGATCAAACAGCCTTTTTACACAATGCAGAGGATTAACCACTTAGGTTCCACGGGGATTATAACAAGCATGCTTTACTGCATATACAGACTGATTTTACTGTTGTGGGTTTAGTAACTCTAAGTAAATCAGGGAGGATCACTAACCATTACAGTAGAACAGGTAGGTGTTGGACCAGCACTTACCCACTCCAAGACCTTTTACTGCAGTAGATATAAGCCCCATATGACATATGTGGCTCTGAGCACTGTGTATCAAACAACTGTCACTTCCTAATAAAATATGCAACCAATCAGTGAAGGGGAAAGAGCTTGTGCATATAATGCGCACACACTAGGGCTGCAATGCTTATTTTCATAATCCATTAGTTGGCCGATTATTGTTTTGACTAATAGATTAATTGGATAAAAATCTAAAAGATTGGTGCATAGTTAGTATGTAAAGTTTAAAAAAAAAAAAAAAAACGCAATTCAATGTTGAATATCTATTTGCAGTGGTAAACCTAAATAAGCATCTATATGGTTAGGGAACAAAATAGCTAATCCACTCTGAGAATAACAAACTGAAGAGAAATATTTTAAATATTAGGCCTCTTGCACACTGCAGCGTGAAAAAGCGCAGTACAGCTTTTTTTTTTTCATTGAGCTAAAATACAGCCCATTATTGTAATGTAAATATAAACAGGTAAATATTGCGCTAAATTAAAAATAAGTGAATACAATTAAATAAATTAGTGAAAATGACAAAAAAATCCACAAGGTGAAAAAAATAATTACACTGACTTGATAGAGAATGAGAACAAAAGTCCAAAATTCAAATATTCCAAAAGTGCACATGCAAAAACGTCCACACCTGTAAAGGCAATCTATTTGGTGTCATGACCCATCCTCCATCACCCAAATAAATGTGAATCCACCGCCAATCATATGAACTGCTTACTAGCTCCTATTGACTCCTTGTTATAAGGGGTCAATGTGCGCCTGTGGCTTAATACCCAGCCGGGGCCTTTTCCATGTCTCAGCACTGCTCCACACTTTCGGTGTCACCCATCAATGGTTATGGAATGTGGTACCGAAAACGAGACCAGCATTTCTCCACACTTCCGGTGTCACCCGTCAATGAATATGGAAGGGGGTACCGAAAACAAGACCAAGAGGCTTCTGTATAGCATAAAATCCTTTTGGAGGTTTTATTATAAAATCCGTATGCTCACAGCATATTAAAAGGCTTAAAATAACGCCTAAAGTCTGGTGTGTCGGCCGTACACACCAAAAACAGCCTGTCCGTGCCCCAGGACGACGTTGGTTGTGATGAAATGCGTAGGGCGGAAGCGACGTGCTGACGTCAGCACTCCCAAGTCCAGATGGTCGGGGCTGTTTTTGGTGTGTACGGCCGACACACCAGACCTTAGGCGTTATTTTAAGCTTTTTAATATGCTGTGAGCATACGGATTTTATAATAAAACCTCCAAAAGGATTTTATGCTATACAGAGCCTCTTGGTCTTGTTTTCAGTACCCCCTTCCATATTCATTGACGGGTGACACCGGAAACGCGGAGAAATGCCGAGACGTGGAAAAGGCCCCGGTTGGGTATAGATGCCACAGGCGCACATTGACCCCCTATAACAACAAGGGGTCAATAGGAGCTGGTAAGCAGTTCATATTATTGGTGGTGGATTCACATTAATTTGGGTGATGGAGGATGGATCATGACACCAAGTAGATTGCCTTTACAAGTGTGGACTTTTTTGCTTGTGCACTTTTGGAATATTTTAATTTTGGACTTTTGTTCTCAGATCTATTAAATTTAATTCATTTTTTGACTTTGTGGATTTTTTTGTCATTTACACCAATTTATTTAATTGTATACACTTGTTTTTAATTTTGCGTGATATTTACCGGTTTATAATATTGTTTGTGATGTGTTGCACATAGTTATTGCTGCTTTCTTGTTTATTAGATGTTACATTAGCGCAGTTTATATATTCTACAATTATATATATATATATATATATATATTAGAATTGTAATAAAATATAATGCATGGCAGACTCCCTCGTCATAGGAAGGTAGCTTGATACAAGCCATAAAGAAACAAAATTTTTCCTTCGAAGATTTACGTTTTAAGACCGTTTGATTTTCTAATCATTAGTGGGGTCAGATCGACGTTAGATTTCAACCACAGTGATGGGAAAATTCAAAGGAGCAGAATAGGAAACATTTCTCGATCTAATCAATTTTCAGACAGTGTATGTGGTTTTTCTTCAGAAATTACCTTCATCTTAAAAAAATTGAATGTTAAAAGCGAGTTAAATTTTCGAATGACATGCGTCCCTTCGTCAAGATGGTTTTGCACAGATTAGCCCTGATTCTCCTCTTCTGGGGTCCCCCACTGGCACTTCTGACTGTTCCTGCCTTCAGAGTGCCCCAATAGTGCAAGCTGCAAAGTATAGTATAGAATGCCCCTATAGCAAAGTAAAAACGTCTTCTGCCTTTAGAATAACATAAATCACTTCCTTCTCCTGCCCAGGACTACATGTCCCATGAGGCATTGCTCCTCACACACATTCAAGTTCTCAGGCACCTACTGACATGTATGGATGGTGTACTGAGCTGTAGGTGTGCTGCACTGTATTTTCTGATATGTCAACAAAGAATGCATTCTGTATGCAGGCCAACTAATCGATTATGAAAATAGTTGACAACTATTTTCATAATCGATTATGTCGATTAGTTGTTTCAGCCCTAGCATACACCGATAATTTGGTGAGAGTGCAAGGCACTAGGAGATATGAGGGTTACCAACAGCTCACAGGGACACAATTGGGGACACCCTCCTGAAATAGGGGACTGTCCCTGGAAATTAGGAATGTCTGGTCACCCTACTATACAAGACAATTTTATATATAGGACACCCAATAATGCACTCATGGACTCAGGTTTAATAAACAAAAGCATGGCAATTTTATTACTACATCAATACATAATACTCAATACATATATACATAAATATAATACTCAATACAGCATTTGTAACATACTATATAATACATATTACATACATTTTACAACAGTCTGAGAACATAACAAAAGGACCACTGCATCTAAAATACAAATTTGACAAATGGATCCCCACTTCATCAAACCAGCCATGTAGCAGCAGCACATCCAGCAATCTCCAGCACTACTATAAGGGCTAGTTTTAGATGTATTTTTATGCATTCAAATTATCTTGTAAGAAGAAACTAATCACTATCTGATCTCAAAAGCCTGTGTACATTAGCACTTTAACTGGTGTTACGTATGTGTAGATTTGGCCACATGTACTAAAAGCCAAAAGTAAGGTCCCGGGTTCCCCACCAATGTATATAGTAGTGGTGGGTGTCACCAAACAAAGCTACAAAAGAAAAGATACATTTGGATAAGACACCAACTTTGGCTTCTGCAAATATATTCCACAAAACAAAATATAAATACCATACCTCAACCCAGTACCAACACTTGGGAGGTGGGTAGCAGGAAGGGGGTACTGGACTGAGGTATGTTATTTATATTTTGTACTGTGGAATACATTTGCGGTAGCCAAGGCTGGTGTCCTATCTAAATTTTTAATTGGTTTTAGCTACACTTGCATAAAACCAAAATGAAAGGGTCCAGCCAATTGACACAATTGGCTGGACCCTTTCAGTACATACACTGTTATGTATATACTCTAATAACAGCAGTCCAGTAGCTAGGTCTAAGACCTTGTTCACATGGGCAGGTTGGTCCATCTGGGTCAAATCCTAGTGTCTTCAGGTGTCTGCTGTCCCTGGTAAAATCAGGCTGAAATACGTAGTGGTTGGACACTGTACTGAATGGTACCCATGTTTAGAGCCGTATTCATTTGGGGCATATCCCGCGGAATCCTGGACAGGTTTTACAGACATGGAATCATTTTCTTATTTGACTACAAATTATCTGAATGGACAAACATTCAGGGTTCATCTTTCCTATCCTTTTTCGTAACATGTCATTCGCTCCACTAGCACAGGTGAAGTTTAAAGACGTTTAAAGAGGACATTGTCTAAGCTAACAATACTCTTGAAGTACTTACGAACTGCCCATGTTATTCTTTAGAACTTTTTGGTTCCCATGTAAAGTTTACTAGATTTCAGTCCCAAGCTATATACAAAGCCTTGACTTCTGCCCTAGTAAGCATTAAAAGCCACACACATCCTGGCACTACACCTCCAGTGGCCACTAGAGGCTCTGAATCTAGACTGCTGCATGGCTAGGGTGCGAAATCCATGAAATCCCCGGGGACTCAAATTCATTTACAGACTAAACATAGCTACTTGTAGGAACCATAAGGTGCCTTCACTTCAGCTGTATTGTTAACCAAGACCTTGCTTTGGACCAGATAGGTTTATTTTACCTTGAATTGTGAAAAGACCTTCAAAATGTTAAAATATTAAACGAAAGCTACCCACTGAAAAAAGTAAAATTATGGTAATTTGTGCTCCTGTACTATTGCCCGAGATAATATTAATGACTTGATTCCTTGCAGTGCTACTCTGCTCATCAAAAGTAGCCAGCTAATGGAAGTCAATAACACATTCATATGGCTACTCTCAAATGGAGCAAACTGAAGTAGGAAAGTCAAAGAATGTTTAAAGACGTGGACAAGTAAGAAACTATTAGATAAGCACCTGAACAACCACAACATACAGGGATATGTAATGTAATACTGACAAATAATCACACACATAGGTTGAACTTGATGGACTTATGTCTTTTTTCAACCTCGCCTACTATGTAACTATATAACTATGAATGGTTCCGGGTGTCGTTGGGTAAAGATACGTTGTAGACCATATCAGGAGCGTTGGGTAGAAATACGCTGTAGACCGAATAGCATTGTTGGGTAGAGATACATTAAATCAACACCTCTGGATCAGATATGCAAGACCAATCAGATCCTAATATGCAATCATAGTCCCAGGTTACTGTATAGACCATACAATATTTGGTGCCCCATCCATTTACATTATGAAAAGAGATGTGAGAAGTGTGGCAATCTCCATAATACTGCATTGTATTCTGAAATGTGCTCATTGCCAATGACTAGTGCAAGGGAGTGCCCTTAAAGAAAAAAAAAAAGACACATAAATCAATATTAACTAGCTACTATGAAAAATAAAACATATCACACTGGGCCTTTAGTGCAGTATGTGTTCTCTGGTGGGGTCCAACTGTCCTATAACACCATTAAACCATTCTAATACTGTATTTATTATCTACACAGTTCTTCAGTTTATTTTTCCTTAAGAATAAGCAGCATCTGAAGTTGCCTTTACATGTGGTCAGCATCTTCAGTCGATTAAGATTAAAACCAAATTTATTGACATGAAAACTAAACTGGCAGCTAGCTTACTCCATTAAAAAACGGACAAAGTTGGCCAGGCGACTAGGACGTTACATTTTCAAGTTTCTATGTCAAAAGATCTTTTTGTAGATCCAAACTGCAGTTTTCTCCTGCCTCATCTATAACCGTGTCTGTACTTTAGTTTGGTGTGTGCATAGAAGTCCATTGTTCTTTGGGGCATCATTGCACTCAAAATTAAGACGCCCCGTTTTGCTTTTTTCTCTTTTACCTCTGGAAAGCAAACAAAAATAGATAGCTCGTAGTTCCATCATAAGGTCTCGCTTTACTCCATCACTAACAAATATATTAATAAAAGGGTCTAAGGCACTGCTGACACTGGTGAGGGTAAATGAGACCCTGTATGCTGGACGAACTTGTTCCTCGATCTCACAGTTGCCATATTTGTAGTCACTCACGTATGAGCGGATGAAAAGAACCACGTGGTAGGGGAGGTAGCAGATGATAAAGATGGTGATCAGGCAAAGAAGAAGGCCAGTCACCCTCCTTTTTTGCTCTGCCTCCAAGGTAGAGGTACGCTGTATCACCATGATGATGGAACAGTAAGAAAAGACCAGAAGGACCAATGGGATGAGAAAAACCACAAAGATACGGAAATAGTTGAGATGAGCCATCCACTGCTCCATGGGGTACTTCTCATAGCACAACTTTACATTTTGGATGGAGGTAAACAGGTCATTTCTGCCCAAGAAATAGGAGTGAGAGCCAAGGATGATCAACCAAACCACAACACAGGTCACCAAAGCTTTTCTCATGCTCCGAATGGTCCGTGAGCGTAACGGGAAAACTGTAGCAATAAAACGATCTGTGGCTATACAGCTGAGAAAGGCAATAGTAGTGTAAAGGTTGGAGTGGAAGAAAAAGCCCACAATTTTACAGCTTAGAGTTCCGAAGACCCAGTCCTCTTTGGCAGTGTAGACTATCCAGGCGGGGAGGGTGAAGATGTACAGCAGGTCTGACACACAAAGATTGGCCAGATAGACGCCCAAGATGTTTTTCTTTTTAATTAACTGGACAATAACTCCGATCGCCGTCAGGTTTCCCAACAATCCCACCACGAAAACGCTGCCATAGACGATGGGAAAGAGGATGGCTTCATAGTCTTTTGGGAAAGTGCAATTTGTCTCGTTAGACATGGATACAAAGCAGCTTCAGTTGCGCTCCTGGCAAATAACAGTAAATAAAATCAGAACTGTCTCTTTTAATCATGAATTACTTTTGTGCATTCAGTTGCCATTTTTACACAACACAGACACACAACACGACAGATGTTGACTCTACAGAAGGCTACAAGTCTAGAGTCTACAGAATCTATAGAGGAAGATCACATTATATTGGTGAAACATGTACAACTTTATAACAAAATCTATCAAAACAGACTCTGCCAGGATAAAGATTTCCCAGGATATAATCTATGTAAGGCTTCAGGTCCAGAATATGAACCACAGAGTCCATCAGCTTGATCTGTTACTGACTGCTTCCAATGAATTTACAATATATAAAACACCCAAACGTTTATGTAAACGTGATACTTTTAGATCTAAGATGATAGTTGCCTGATTCAGCAAGTTCAAAAAAAAAGAATAATTGTCTTTGTAGATTCCAGCAAATGAACAAGCTCTTGGGAATAGTTGACTAATTATAGATTGTTTTAGATACCAGAAATTGTGAAGCTAGGGGTTGCCTGCCCATCCGTGTCCATACCATGAACATGCATGCTGGATAGAGATGTAAACTTCCCATAGATATTGAAGCCATGAGAAAAAAAAAAAGTAAATTTACATAAATATTAAAAAGAACGAGTGGAATAGTTTCACAACTTGAATTAGTTTTCAGCACTTCCTTACTTCAAGATGCTGCTGGTGAAGAAATACTTGGTGATGATCCAGACGTAGCAGAAAGTGTTTACGAAATGAGGAGGGAAAAGCTACTCCTCATTAAAACTACTTTTAATGTCTTTAGGGCACCTCTGCCATGCCAGGATGTGTTTTGTCATCCTTGTAGCATGTGGAAAAGAAGATTTCTTTTCAAAATATTTGCAATGTGCAGCTTTGCTCTCTGCGGAAATTGCACTTTGGAAATGTTTCCAAACTCTAGATGTTACCGAGAGGAGGAAACGAAAAAACAATTTTTTTCCAGGCCTTCCCATAATCCCAATAATGCTGGGGTAGTGTGAGCAGCTGGCAACATCAGAAGATTCCTATGGGGCCGTGTGGAGCTGAGCCGGTGTCCTGTTCGTCAGGTATCTTCCGTCTTTCGGGCGTGTACCAAAGCAAGGTCTGGAGCGCAGTCAGCAGGCCTAGGAAGTGGGCTGGAACGCAGCATAAGGTAGGATGATGGAAGATACCTGATGAACAGGACGCCGGCTCAGCTCCACAAGGCCCCATAGGAAGATTCTGATGTTGCCAGCTAGTACAAGAGACTGAGGTTTCACTGGACTTCACTACACCGTTACAAAGATACCTCCATGTGGGTGTTTTAATGCATCTTGTTTATTAAAATTATACAGCTTTACTTAAGTGGCGCCTTTTCTCTTTGTTTCTTTTTTTACTTGTGTTACTTAATGCTGCTCCACCCACCTGGTGTGAACAACTCCTTAGGGCTTGTTCACACTAGTGCAGACAGCTGTGTTTTTCTGCAGTTGAAAAATGCAGCTGAAGCCATACTCGATAGATATGGTGCTGCTCAAGGCCTCCTGCATACCATCCTACTGGCTCTCTCTCTGAACCAGGTGTAGTCCCTCAAGGAGCATGCCCTGCTGGGCCAGGACGCACCCTATATGTATCATCTGAGTCTAAAAGAGAAAGCAAGAGCTTCAGCTACAGTCTCCGCCCGTTGGCCATGCCATGCCATGCCGACGCATTTCACCCAGAATGGCCTTATTTGTAGAGGCAGCTCTTTGCAAGGACACACAGAAAACAAGGCTTTTCTATATGCCCTATTCATACTTGAAAGCAGTAGTCAGCTGCGGTGCAGAGCAGTGGGAAAATCTGCAACAAGTCTGCATTTTTCAGCACCACATCCCACATAAACGCAGTAAGAATGCATTCTCTTGAGCCTTCCAAGGACCCTTTATTGCACAGGAAATTTCTAGAGAGCAGATCAGTATTGTGGTTTGGTGCGGGAGAAAGCATTGCACACACTGATCAACAAGAGTGGCTGGATAGATGTGGAGTAGTTTGCCATTCTAGTGCAACAGCATCCGATACTTTATAACTATATGCACACAGAACAAACTGAGGCGGAGAGTGATTTAGGACACTGTGCTGTAGTGCTCTCTGTGCTCCCAATGGATGAATGGATTCACACTACCTTGCCTCCGTCCACCAGGGGGAGCTGACAAGTAGAAAGAGTTCAAGAGGATTGATGGTTGGCAGCATTGAATCATAGGAGATGAAGTTTGGGAAAAGAACCTTTACTATGCCAGTTAATGGATTATTGGACTAAAATTCCCAATGCGAGCTGGAGATAAAGAGCGATAGCTGAATTTTCACAGGCTGAATACCCAGAACTTCTCTCTTTGCTGCAAAGAGACCCAAGGTGAGCACAGCTTTGCTCCTGTGTGCACATCAACCATATGGTATGGCTCTACATAGTAAACAATCAGCTTCAAACTTCAGCTCGTTTAATTAAAGGGGTTGTAAAGGTACGCGTTTTTTCACCTTGATGTATCCTATGCATTAAGGTGAAAAAACACCTGGCAGTCACCGGCCCCCTAGTCCCCCCCCCCCCCCCCGTTTTACTTACCTGAACCTCTTCATTCAGTCGGCGGGGACGTGCTGCCTTTCTCCATGGGCTCCCGGCTCTTGATTAGATAGATTGATAGCAGCGCAGCCATTTTTTCTCCTGCTACTGTCAATCAAATCCAATGACGCGTGCGCTGGGGCCGAGTCCAGCATTCTGTGTCTATAGACGCAAATGCTGGACTCGGGAGTGTGCCCGCAAGGTAACCCCCTCGGGGAAGCGCTTCTCAGAGGGGGTTATCAGATGTGGGGAGGAGCCACAAGAGCCGCCGCGGGACCCCAGAAGAGCAGGTTCGGGGCCACTTTGTGCAAAACGAGCTGCACAGTGGAGGTAAGTATGATATGTTTGTCATTTTAAAAAAAAAAGGCCTTTACAGTCACTTTAAGCTTTGACAATACATTTTAGAAGCGGATCGGTTTCTATGTAGAGCTGAATTGGCTATACAAGTCTATAGGGGTTGGCTTCTAGATAAGAGGTTTCACATGTTCAGAAAAACAGACTTCTTTCTTGTTTACAGAGATTCCGCAACACCTGTGATAAGGGTTTTAAGCAATTTCGCAAGCAAACACTAAAAGGAGCCCATTGTGAAAATAACACTGCCAGCCCCCCCCCTCGTTCATAATTCCTTGCAGCCTCTACACAATGGCTTTATTGCTTTCTTTGGTAGAGAGAAGATTAAGTACACAAATGACTCTCTGTTTCATGGAGCCCTAAATGATCTGGAGTTTTCCAACCCGAGCATAAACCATCTGAAGTACCTAATTTCCTCCGCCATTATTGGTTGCCATGTCCAGAGCCAGCACACAAATGTCAGCACTTGTATGATCACTGGGAGAAGCAGCTCAATGTCTATCAGGTACGGGAGACTTCATTATGATAGAATATGAACACGTCCCCCAAACAGGAACGGCCCTTAAACAATCTGTTCTAGGAACCCGTCATCCGTACTCAAAGGGCAGCCGTTCTGTGAAGTCAGCCAGGATTTATGGCCAAGTAGAACATCTTTCTTCTGAAAATCTACAAGGCTGCATTCACATCTGCATGTTTGCTAAACGCACCACAAAACACACAAAATTGTGCATTTTGCCATGCATTTTGTACCACAAACCGCGGGTTGAGCTTGCAGTGTAATTCATTGGTAATGGCACCCCAAGCGCAGGTAGCAAATGCCTATTTTGCCACACAGTCATCACCCTCCAAATGTGAGAAAACGTGCACTGAAAAAACGCCCAACACTCCATGACCAAAAAGGAGCTACCTTGGGGCATTTGTCACATGTAGGGCAGCCCGGTCAAGTGAATGGGCTGCCCTAGGCGTGACACACGTTTAGGCTGAGCTCACACTGCAGCACAGAGCGGCTCACAGCAGCATTTCAGGTCTGATTTCAGCCCGAATGTTTGGCTAAATTTGGACCTGAAACGGACCAGAAGGTGCACAAGACTCCCATGCAATTTCGCTCTGGCCATGTGTGAACCTGCTCCACAGAGCCGGTCACAATCTTCTGACATGCAAATTGGATGTGGGAAACCTGCATCCAATTCGCATCCAGCCTAAAGCGTAAAAAAAATGCAAAAGAAGTGCGTGTTCCCACTATGTTAAGGTGTGAATGAGGCCTAAGGCTGGCCATAGATGACTCGTCTTTTTTCACAAGGGCTGATCGAAAAAAAATTAATGGATTCCTCCATCCCCCACAAGCAAGGCGGATGGAGTAATCCACCCCACTGTGCCATTGTATTTTGACAGCGAGATACCTCCACTGTCAGAGCTCTCCAAGAGCTCTGATAGTGGGTTTTAGCCTGCTTTCGGCTAATTCTGGGCCACAGGAGAGCAAAAGGAAATGCACTCTTGTGACCCAGAAAAGACGACCAAAAAAGCTTTGGCCATACTTTTCTTAATACCCCGTCTAAGGTCAGTCTGGCTGCGGATCCTGGCTGTAACCCAGATTTAGAACCATTTAGGAAGATCATTCAGGCAGAACCACTGCTTGGCTTACTGCGTACTCTTCCAGGTTGGTGGCCATGTTTGTGTGAATCCCTGCCGCAGCTACAGTCAGGACCGACTGTGCCTGTATGTTTGTGCTTATTAAAATTTTTTAAATAAAATAATAGTAATAATAATAATAATAATAATATTGTTGTTGGGCCACATGCACACCAAGCATTTAGTCCCTTTACATTCAATCCCTGCATTTTTGTGTGCACTGGAGGCACAAATCAGGCTGAAATATGTTGCGGCTGGACGCCATGCTAAGCGTAACTCACATTTAGGACCCTGTGCATTCAGAGATGTATGCCCACATAAGTATAAGTATATCTGGGCGCACAGGGGCTAATTGCCCAGTGGCCACGTGGCCTTATTGGTTAAAATATATTGTCGTCTATGGCCATATGTATAGCCAGCTGTAAGTATATAAGAAAATATCCTCCTTGAAATCAGAAAATCAACCCACAATACCCTTTCCACTGTATGTGAAAGTTGCTAGTAGCTGAGGTATCATAAAAGTCCACCCAACACTAAAATCCCTGGATCTACAGACATCCACGATCTAATGCCGCGTACACACTAGCTGACTTTACGGCAGACTTTGCCCGGCGGATGGGATTTGGTCGGACAATTCGATCGTGTGTGGGCTCCAGCGGACTTTGTTTTCTCAAAAGTTGGACGGACTTAGATTTGAAACACGTTTTAAATTAATCCGTCGAAATCAAGTCCGGTCGAAAAGTCCGCTCGTCTGTATGCTAGTTCGACGGACAAAAAGCCACGCTAGGGCAGCTATTGGCTACTGGCTATGAACTTCCTTGTTTTAGTCCGGTCGTACGTCATCACGTACGAATTCGACAGACTTTGGTGGATTGTGTGTAGGCAAGTCCGTTCATTCAGAAAGTCCGTCGAAAAGTCCGCCAAGCAAAGTCTGTCGTAAAGTCCGCTCGTGTGTACACGGCATAACACTAACCTATCTAGCCCTATAAAGAAGAAATCAGTACTCATACTTTTTCTGAAGCCGATCTGACCTGATCCTACGCTGAGCTGTCAGTGGCGGCTTCGTTTCGGGTGCAGATGACACAGCCAACAACGAAAGCCCCATAGTAAGTGTATGGGTGATGTCACTCCCCATTCATTTCACAGTCGTTGTTGGCTGTGTCCTCTGCAGAGCTCCTGCCGTTGGAGACCGAACCGGAGCGGCTTCAAAAAAAGTACCGGTATGTATACTGATTTCTTCTTTACAGGGCTAGATAGGTTAGTGTTAGATCGTGGATGTCTGGAGATGCAGGAATTTTAGTGTTAGGGTGGACTTCTACTTTAATGACCTTTTGAAAACCACTAGTTCCCTCTCTGTCCAGTACTTTCAAACTAGGTCTATACACAGTTGCATTGTGTCATTGTAAACGGAAGTGTGGGTGGTGGGTTTTTTTTTTTGCAAGGACAATTCAGAAGTCAAATTGCTTGATGGAATGCGTTTGGTGATGGACAGAATAGAGGACACAACAAAAGAACTAGATAGTAATAATGAGTGTTTAGCCAAGTAGAAAACCCCATTCTATCTTCATCATCTCAGTTGGAATGTCGGGAGGATGGGACACATTCCGGTACACAGGTCCTATTTTTTTCCAATTATTCGAGTACCAATTGGTCCTTGTTTTAGAAAAAAAATAGAATTGGTGTAATGTAACCCATAGCAACCAATTATCAGCTTTAACTGTCTGCTGCATAAAAAGAAAGACAATAGGTTCTATTCACAAAGCTTTACCACGAGGATAGGGATCTTAAAGTACAATACACAAGACACAAGAGTGAGGGAATCCCTGGTCATCACCAGAACTACTGTCTCTATTACTATTCCTGTTCTGGTGACAACCCCAAATTTTCCTGCACTTTCATGGTCGATAGGAATAAGAAAAACAGAGAGGGTGAATCTCCATAATGGGGGAACAGACAGCAAAAGAAAAAAAAAAAAAAAACACAAAAAAAAAAAAAACAACAACAAAAAACAACAACAAAAAACAAAAAACAAAAACAAAAAACTGATAGTTCTTCTAATCCCTTACCACAAAAAAAAATAAAAAATACTGCCTTTAGTTATACTGTAACCACTTGACCCCCAGGCCTTTTCTGGCACTTTTTGTTTACAAGGAAAAAAATCTGTATTTTTTGCTATAAAATTTTAGAACTCCCAAGCATGATATATTTGTTTTTAGAGCAGGGGCCCTAGAGAATAAAATTGATGGGTTTTGCACAGCAAAAAAAAATTTTTGAATTTCAATGCAAAAAAAACACAATACATAATCCAGTGAAGTTCACTCTCTGCTGACGTCACAGCTGTCAGTCCAGCCACCGCATCATCATGACCATGGAGACACGATCTGCCAGATCCCCAGACCAACACCCGCCTCAGCCTCTCAGCGAGCCGCTAAGAGGCTGTGCCAGCCGCTCCTGCTCCCTCAACACAGCCCAGCGCTCCAGTGAGCGAGGAGGGAGCAGAGCAGAGAGCGGTGACTGGCAGTCACCAGCTCTCTGCTCACGGAGCTGTGAGAACCGAGTGATCGGCGGTGTTCGATCGCTCGGTTCTCGTGTTAGAGGCACCGGGGGACAGATGCAGCATCGGAACAACCTAGGTAAGTATAACTCTAAAGAAAAAAAACCAACATACCTTTCTTTTAAAGTCTGAGCCGTCAGGAACCAGGGGGCAGGCAGCTGAATTTACACACTGCAGAGCTCAGTGAGGGAAACTTAGAAAGCTGATTGGAGGGAAGGGACACAACCTCTTTAAACAGCACACAGAACAGAGCTGAGGCTGTCAATAACAGGCTGTGTGCTGGAGGTCCCTCCCGTCGCCTTTGTTTTCTTGGTGTCAGAAGTGATCATGCTAATAGCAGAGGAACGAAGCAGCAGACAGAAATGACAGTGCTTTGTTCATATTTTGTGCCTGAGGTTTACAACCACTTTAAGATGTGAACATCCGTGACCAGCATTAGCTTACAATGTGCGGTTATCAATAGTACATGTCTTCCTGCTTTGCACAATGAAAGGCCATGCACATTATCTACACCACACAGCACAGTCTAGATGACACATGTCCTTTTGATCCTATTTAGCTGCTGACAAATAAAACAGGGATGGTTGCTTTAAATGCATTAAAATGAAGCAGTAAATAGGTGTTAATAAGTGGTTGCATAGCACTTCCCGATTCCAACCACAGCCCAGACATTAAGTCACGAGATCCAAGCTCTTGCAAGTTGTTGACTCGAAAAAAACAACCACCTGCTAAAGGAATTTCTGCGGTGGCTTTTATGTAGCGAAGGTAGGGACACAGCTTCTATATGTTTACATGAGAAATGCGTGGGCTTCATCATGAACAAATCAATAGCAAAACAAGGAGACCCCCTGAAAGGGTCATCTGCAGACTTGAATAAAGTAGGTGTAAGTAAAGAATTATAAACATTTAAAGTAGGGATGCACTGATACTATTTTTATTTTTTTTTACAATGAGCACAAAGAACGATACTTTTTTTTTTTTAGTACTCGCTGATACCAATTACCGACCGCAACTGCTTTGTTTTAACTTCAGCTGTCAGCAATGGTACAAAGCATTGAAAAGTTATTTACAAATTATTATTTTTAATTTAGCGCTTTTTCAAAGTGAAATGTGTAAATATATATATATATATATATATATATATATATATACATACATATATATATATATATATATATATATATATATATATATATATATATATATACATACATACATGTAAAAATATTTACTAACAAAGCAAACAAAAAAAAGGGTTATTAAGGGGTTAAACAGAGGAACATTTGTTCATTCCTTTGATCTGCAGATGAAGAAACAGAAAGATACAAAAAGAAACAATGTTTCTTTTTATTTTAGTGTTTCAGGGCTGAGCAATGTTGGTAATAAACATTGCAGACTGCTTTTTTTTTTTTTTTGACAACTCCAATTACCGGACTTCTTTAACACTTCAGCTGTCAACAGGGGAGACCCACTGACAGCTCAAAGAACCGAGCCTGAAAGTATCAGTTTCAGGTATCGGTGCATTTGTATGAGTACCAATACTTGTGCAAATACTCAGTATCGGCAACCCTAATTTAAAGTGATGCTAAACTCACATTTTTCACTTAATAAACTAAATGCAATATGCCTAAATATATATAGAATACACCATCTAAACCTGGGTATATATAAGGAGTATTTTTTGGTCAACCAGTGGGTTGAATGGAAAAAAAAAAAGGCAAAAAAAAACCAAAAAAAAAAAAAAAAAAAAAACTTAGATTCCTGCATCAAGCAATGTGGATGCAGGGACCTCCTTCTGCTGCACTACTGTGTCCTGATGACGGGGACTACAAATAATGGCACTGCTCAGCATATACAACAAGCCAGCCATAGACAAATTGAAACTCAGCTGGTTCAGCAGGAACCGGCTGAATTTCCATCCATCTATGGGCCGGCTGATTGTACTAAAGTCAATTTATCAATCGACTTCAGCACAACCCAGCCTGTCCGTTTTTATTTTATTTGGTGGGATCACTGCAGGCAGCCATAGCCGCCAGCAGTGACCATTGTATTCTGACGGCAGGAAGGCCTCCCCAGAATACAATAGCTCAGCGGGAAGGGTTTCCTCATCACCACTGACTGTGTTGATGGGGTAATCAAACATTTTTATTTCCTTCAACCCATGGTTAAAAGGAAAAGGAAGAAAAAAAAATTGCATAAACTTTGGCAAGCTTAATAGTGAAAGAGAATCACGGAGGGTTAATGTTGTTTGCTAATCCAGAACTGATGTATGTTCTCGTTTGAGGTACAGTAAAACCTTGCTTTGAGACCCCTTTCACACTGAACGCGTCAGCGGCAAATCGGCGCTAGCGGCTGAAAAGGGGTTAAATCCGCCCGCAAAACGCCGCTGCAGTGGCGCTTTGCCGGCGGTATAGCAGCTCTGCCCCATTGTTTTCAATGGGGAGGAGCGATGGAGGAGCGCTGTATTCACCGCTCCTCCACCCCTGCAAAGCTGCTGGTAGGACTTTTTCTGATGCCCTGCCAGTGCAGCGCCCCAGTGTGCACTCAGGCTTTCACACTGGCTTTGCAGCCGAGGCTTTTTTCAGGTGCTATTTTTAGCGCTGTAGCGCCTGAAAAATGCCTCAGTGAGAAAGGGGTCTGAGAGTAACTTGGTTTGAGAGCATTTTGCAAGACAAGCAAAATTTTTAAATACATTTTGACTTGATATACAAGCGATGTCTTGCTATACAAGTAGCGTCATGTCACAACTGAGTATAAAAGAGAAGAGAGGCGCCTCTAAGGCTCGGTTCACACTAGGACGACTTGTCAGGCGACCTAGGTCGCCTGACAAGTAGCGTCCCGTTCAGTACAATGGAACCGTTCTAATCGGAGCGACGCAAGTCGCTCCGACTTAGAAAAAGGTTCCTGTACGACTTTGGGGGCGACTTGGGGAGACTTGCATAGACTTCTATACAGAAGTCGTTTTGCAAGTCGCCCGGGCAGTCGTGTGCAGGTCGCCTCGGTGAGGCGACCTGCAAGTCGTGCCGCCTCTGGTGTGAACCGAGGCTCAGTGTAGCAATATGGTTACATTTAATGAAGGCACAACATTTAGCAACTTATTGCTACACTTAGAGGCGCCTCTCTTCTCTTTTATATTCTGTAGCTCCTGCTGGATTTTGCTTCTAATCCCCTTGTGGAGGCTTCCATTTGTGGATGGACATTTTATGGTTACACAACCTGGTCACATTGCTATAATCTTTTTATAAGGACTATAGACTGAAGGACTTTTGAATAAATGGTTGTGGAACGAATCATCTGGGTTTCCATTATTTCTTATGGGGAAATTTGCTTTGATACACAAGTGCTTTGGATTACAAGCATGTTTCTGGAACAAATTATGCTTTCAATCCAAGGTTTTACTGTACCTTTTCTAGGAACATATGCGGTTATATTTTTGGAATTCAGATATTTATCTGCTTTTACATTGTTATAAATATGAAGAAAAAAAAAGAGAATTACCAAGGGTTGGTCTCCAAATCATTTCCAGCACACTAGAAACATGTATGACTCTATTCAACCAACACCCCACCTAAAGGATCATTGATGCCAAATACCATATTCTCTGCAATTATCAAGCAAAGCATGGGGAGGCTAAGCTGGTTGGCTTTCTGACAAACATCACAGTGTATGGCCAGTCAAAAGATATTTTTGTTTTAGGTTTTTGGCTATAGATACAATATGGCAATTTTTTTTTCTAGCAGTTTAAGCCCAAAGTAGATGAAGGTCATGCCTACGGACATTAGATAACATTTAGGCCTCATGCACACTGGATGTTTTTACGGCAGCTGTTTTTGGCTTCAGACTTTTTTTTTCTACAGTCATTAAACTCTCCAGCATGTTATTCTATGTGTCCATGCACACATAGGCTGTTATCAACTGTTTTTGGCTGGAGCGTTTTTTAGGCTAGAAAAAAAAAAAAAAAAAAACCTAGTGGGTTCTGAGAGGAGTTTTTCAGCTGTAAAAATGCTCTAATGTAAAAAAAAAAAAACGCTGATAAATGCTCAAAAACGCGGCTCACCAGCATTTAACGTTTTTTGATCCATTGAAAAACCACTAGGCAAACTAGGCAGCCGCCTAAGGCGCACTGCTACCTAGGGCACCCGGCCACTGGTGTTCCTACTCTCTTCTCTCTGCAGCAAGTAACTAAATCTCAGCATCAGCAGGCAGTCACCGCTCGCACATAGTGTCAGAGGCGCAGCGGCAGAGGAGGACTGTGTCTGCGTCCTGACTCCTGAATGAATGGAAGCAAGCAAACATTCATTGATGGGCGCTGGTGAGGCTGCATTTGAGGGGCGCTGGTGAGGCTGCATTTGATGGGGCGCTGGTGAGGCTGCATTTGATGGGGCGCTGGTGAGGCTGCATTTGATGGGGCGCTGGTGAGGCTGCATTTGATGGGGCGCTGGTGAGGCTGCAGGGGCGCTTCGTTAAAAAGGTGGGGTATACATAACTAGGGCAAAGGGGGTGGAGCCAATGGGGGGGCTGCTAAATTAGGTTTTGCCTAGGGTGTCAAAAATCATTTCACCAGCCCTGGCAGTGTAGATGAGGCCTAAGTGGAAATAAAAATTATTTCAACTTTTGTCTCTGACCGTGTGAAAGTTTTTGGAACAAAAACATTCTTTTAGGGATGCTCAACTTACAACCTGATCATTGCCCCAAGGCACTTACTGTGTGGCCTGCATATTGTGCCCAGGAGCAGAGGGCTATGATAAGGGTGGGCAAAATTCATACGATTCCCTGGTGTCAGTGGATGCACAAATTCTTCCCCTTCTCTGACCTCAGAAACTGAGACACTTTCTGGCGGTTAGAAAGGAGTCAGTTTTTGAAATCTAAGAGGAAGTGGTTTAGGTAAACAGTTACACCAATGTTTTTGCACCTAAAAACACGTTTTGCAAAAGTATTTAGGCACATCAAGTGTTTTGGTGTTCATTCATTCCACTGGCCAGAATATTCATTTATTCTGACTAATGAAATTAATGAACGCTCAAGTTCTAAACACGCCTAGCATTTAGGCACATTTGCCAGGCGCTGTTTCTGCTGAACAAGCAGGTGATGTTTTTTTTTTCTGTCCCCAATGCCTAAAAGCGCCTATGTGTGCATGGACACCATAGGGCAACGTGAACGGGCGTTTACAGGCAGAAAAAAACTAGCGTTTTTTTTTTTTTTTTTTAAGCTTCTAGAACAGGGATATGCAATTAGCGGTACTGCTGTTGCAGAACTACAAGTCCCATGAGGCATAGCAAGACTCTGACAGCCACAACCATGACACCCAGAGGCAGAGGCATGATTGGACTTGTAGTTTTGCAACAGCTGGGAGGTCCTCTAATTGCATATCCCTGATCTAGAAGCTGTTATGAGCATTTTTCAAGCTTCAGCGTCTAGGAGTAGAAAAAACTCAAAAAAATTGGTATGTAGGGGTTTTGGGAGTGGTTTGTCTGGCAGAAAAAAAAAAACAAAAACAAAAAAACAAAAAAAAAAAACCGCTAAATGCTCCTAAACGCTTCTAAAACGTTAATCACAGCTGTTTTTCTTTGTGTACTGTAAAATGACTAAGAAACCCCTAATGCTTCAAAAATGCTACTACAAGCTGGCAAAAAATGCTTATAAAAAAAAAACGCTAGTGTGAGCGGTTTACACTGCTGCGACCTACAAGTCGCACGACTTGCAGTGCGAATTTTCCTCGTGACTTAAAGGGGTTGTAAACCCTTGTGTTTTTTCGCCTTTCATCCTATGCATTAAGGTGAAAAAACGTTGTCACTGACCGACCCCCCAGCCCCCCCCCCCCCGTTTTCCTGTTTTACTCACCTGAGTCCTGTATTCCCCTGTCGGAGATGCGCTCTTCCCCTCTGCCCGGGGTTCCCGGCTCTTGATTGGATAGATCCATAGCGGCGCAGCCATTGGCTCCCGCTGCTGTCAATCAAATCCAATGACACAAGTGCCGGGGGGCGGGACCCAGTCCGGCATTCTGCGTCTATGGACACAATTGCTGGACTCGGGAGCGCGCCCGCAAGGTAACCCCCCGGGAGAGCGCTTCTCCTAGGGGGTTATCTGGTGTGGGGAGAAGCTACCAGCGCCGCCGGAGGACCCCAGAATTCGAAGATCGGGGCCACTCTGTGCAAAATGAACTGCAGTGCACAGTACAGTGGAACCTTGGATTATGAACATAATCTGTTCCAGGAGAATGCTTGTAATCCAAAGCACTTTCTCATAGAAGTCAATGGAGACAAAGATAATTTGTTCCACATTGACTTCTATTACATGCAACACCGCATGTGGCCAGAGACGGGGGGGCGCCGGAGAGCCTCGGAAATACTCGGGGACAGCTCGGAAATCCTTGGAAACACTCGGGAACGGAGTATTTCCGAGTGTTTCCGAGTCATTCAGAGTAGCTCCAAACGGGTCTGAACCGTTCCAAGTGTCCCTGGCGCCCCCGCACCTCTGGCCAAATGCGGGCCCATTAGCTTGAACTCTGCTCGTTTTGCAAGACAACACTCGCAAACCGAGTCAGAATTAAAAAAAAAAGAAAAAAAAAAAAAGAAGAAGAAAAAAAGTTGCTAGTCTTTCAAATCGCTCGTTAACTGTGTTACTTGTAAACCAAGGTTCCACTGTATACCATGTTTGTTATTTTAAAAAAAAGAAAAATATATAACTTAGCTTTACAATTTCTTTAAGTATAGAATATAAGTTGCATAGAAGTTGCCTTGAACTAGTATGGGAACTTCTTCTAAAGTCGGAGTGCTAACTAGGCCCTTTTCACACGGGCTGTCCGATCAGGTCCACCTGTCAGTTTTTTAGGCGGACCTGATCAGATCCCCCCCATGTCTCTTCTATGGAGCAGCAGATGTCCGCTGACACCCTCCCCCATCCGATCCCATTCTGTCCTCCAAAAAACAGAGGGATGGTGGTCCTATTCCCCATCCGTCTGGTGGATCAGATCGGATGGAAATGGACTGGCGGTCCGTTTCCATGCGATTGCCCCATAGAGGAGGGCGGGACTGTGCCCGTGTCAGCTCTGCATAGCGGAATGAACACAGACCTGTCACCCGCCTGCTCAGCGGAGGATCTCTGGTCTCCCATGTGAAAGGGGCCCCAACATAAAATGTGACATATCATGCGACTTGGGGGGGGGTCTCACAAGTCAGATCCCAAGTTGCGGCAGTGTGAACCGAGCGATTGTGGGTGTCCAGCTGATTTTCTGATGGTTGATGAATTATGACTATACAGTACTATGGATTTTGGCCAAACCACGCTTGTTTGGTAAGTTAGCGTGTAGTTTACTCAGTTTTAAGTGGCGAGTTATACTCCGTTTTTATCGTGATTTATTGACTGCAACAAGCGCTTGCTTTTTACTAGTACTAGTTGGGAAATTAGTAAGTTATTCAATAGTAAGTTATTAGCGAGATGTACTGAGATTTAGAGAAGGGGGAGAATTATTGGTAATTATAGATACTGAATAGAACATGTGACCTTTATATGTCATTAATCACACATGAAGATCCCTATATAGACCGACAATCCTTCCGACTTATATGCTATGGCCTGAAAGCTGATTTTCGATCGATGCCACACGTAACTGGAGAATTGTGAAAACCTTGTCTAGTTATTACTGTACCCTCCCCCCTTCCAGTAGGCAGTGCAGGGAAGCACATTCTTAGATGCCTTTCCCACCCAAGTGTGAACGTCGTTGAATAAAAAACCGGCTAAAACTCCTCTTGTAATGCTCGATCATGTGTGCACATGGTGGAACAAACAGAGGCCTGCCCCTTCCCCCAAAACCTGTCACCCTAGACATCAGCCTATATGGTTTCTTTAAAGACCCGCCCCCCCCCCCCCCCCCCTCTTGTCTTTCCATTGAAGGATATTGCAGGCTGTCACTTATTGTTGTCTACTGTAAACGTTCTACAACCTAATCTGTCTGCTAATCACATCAAAGTTTCAAAGCGAATGTTAGCATAATACCCAATATCAGAAATTCTAAACAGGTGCAGGAATGTTCACACCGCAAAAAACGCACTCCAAATCTGTCCCGGATTCTTTTTCGCATGCACATTTTTAACGCGTTTTTTAAAGCGTTTCCGGATACATTCCAGATGTTTTTTCCTTTTTTTCCCCCAGTTTTTTTTCTCCCAGTTTTTTTTCCCCCCAGTTTTTTTTCCCCCTCACTGTACTGGGGTCCAGTGCGTTTTTGATGCTTCCAGTGCATCCCTGTGCGTTTTTGATGCGTTTTACTGCGTTCCAGTACAGTCCAGTGCAGGAAAATTGCAGCATCTTCTACTTTTTTTTTTTTTCCTGGAACTGACTGCACTGGTGTGAACTATGCCATTGGAATTCATATAACCAACTTTCCAAGCGTTTTTGATGCTGAAAAACACACTGGACGTCATGTGGTATGAACTGGCCCTCAAGTCTAGTACACATGGGCCGAATGTCGGGCTGCATTGGCCAGTTCAATAGAAACCGGCCCGACATTCGGCCCATGTGTACGGCAGCCGTTCGGCCGGTATCTGTTAAAGACTCAACCGGAAAAGGTCTGCCGAATGGCTCCTGTTCGGCGCTCTCAGCCAATGGCTGAGAGAGAGGACTAGATGGTTCCCCCTGGCAGAACACAATCGCTCAGCAGGGGAGATCTCTGTACTAACATCAGATTGTTAGTACAGCGGCTCCGACCTGAGCTGTCAAGTTTCTTTTTTTTTGTTCAACCCAAAAACTAGCGGTGTGTACGAGGCTTGAGTCATGGGAGGAGTCATTGGAAGCTTCTATATTAAAGCGGAGTTCCACCCGTATAAAAGTCAGCAGCTACAAAAAGTGTAGCTGCTGACTTTTAATAAATTGGACACTTACCTGTCCCAGGGTCCAGCGATGCGGGCGTACGAAGCCTCGCTCCTCTCCCCCTCCTTTCTGTGGCGCCGGCATTGTCACTGTGGACGCCGGGCTATGGCTTCACAGCCGAGCGCGCACTGCGCAACGCGCGAGCCACGCTGCGTACTGTGACTGCCCGGGAATTAATCTGGGACCTGTGACCTGTCCCAGATGATTGCCGAGATGATGTCGGGGGGTCATTTTTTTACTTGAAGTCGCACCTGAACCGGACTAAAAATTGTACAGGACTCTTTTTAAAAAACGGACTGCAGCCGGCCCGGGTTTATGTGAATTGGCTCCACCGAAAGGCGGTTCGGTTCACGTCATGCAAATCAGATGTGGTTCAAAATGCATTCCAATTCACATACGTTAACCTGAGCCTCAGGCCCAGTTCACATTGATGCAAATCTGATGCGATCCGCAATCCATAGTTTTGCATGTCATCTGAAAACACATTGGTTTCTATGAAGGCCGTTCACATCCATGCGGTGCGATTTTGATCTGGTTATTAAAAAGGGTCCTGTGCAAATTTAATCTCCAGCTAATTCCAGTCCCCTCAGAAAATCGCATTAAAATTCACACCTGCCAAAACACAAAATCACAATGTGAAATCGCATCAGTTTGCACCGCATCAGTGTGAACCGAGCCTAAAACCACTTGTTTACTCCCCCCCACTATTCTACTCTATGGATGTCAAGATGCTAAATGCACCTCCTTCCCCATAGAACTGAATGCTTTCAAATTATTCTTCCCAGGGTCATTCCGGTTGGCAAAACTCATGAGAAATATTATAATATTATAAATATTATTATTATGCATTTCTACGGCCCCAATAATTTATGCCAGGTACCCATGCATTTATACATTTCTTTTAACTTATTTATTGAGCAAAATGGTAATCTGGAAATCATTGTTAGCATTATGCAAAATGGTAATCTGGATACTAGATACGGCAACTCTCTCCTTAATGGTCCTACCCTTAAGCAGGCTCTCCCCCCTTCAGTCTATTATGAATGCTGCTGCTAGACTAATACACCTCACTAATCGATCCGTGACTGCTGCCCCCCTCTGCCAATCTCTTCACTAGCTTCCCCCACCCCACTGTATACAATTCAAAATGCTAACCATAACATACAAGGTCATCCACAACATCGCCCCCATCTACATCACCAACCTCATCTGCAGATATCGCCCAAAATCGTCCCCTCCGCTCCTCCCAGGACCTCCTGCTCTCAATCCCCCCTTGTTACCTCCTCTCATACTCACCTTCAGGACTTCTCCAGAGCCTCTCCCATCCTCTGGAACTCACTGCCCCGGTATATCCGATCAGCCCCTAACCTGTCCACCTTTAGGAGATCCCTGAAACCCCCCTATTTCAGGGAAGCCTATCCCACACCCACCTAACAACTGTCCCTGAGCCACCCCCCATCAAATCATTCCCCGCATCTACCCTATTTCCCCGAAAATAAGACCTAGCATGATTGTCGGTGATGGCTACAATATAAGCCCTACCCCCCCAAATAAGCCCTAGTTAAAGTCCTTGGGTCTCATTTTCAGGGTAGGGCTTATATTGCAGCCATCACCGATAATTACGCTAGGTCTTATTTTCGAGGAAACAGGGTATTACCTTTTGTACCACCCCCCCCCCCCCCTTTAGAATGTAAGCTCTACAAGCGGGGCCCTTCTGTCCCTTCTGTATTGAACTGTACTGTAATTGTGCTGTCCCCCCTCTACATTGTAAAGTGCTGCGTAAACTGTTGGCGCTATATAAATTGTGTATAATAAGTATTATTTTATTATCATTGGAATTATGCAAAATGGTAAGAAGTCTTGGGTTGCCATTTGGGTTCCCCTGTGGTGCCATGAACACGAGACCCAGTTTGCCCTGGATCAGAGATGGATGGGAGGACTTTGCGGTGGATGGGGGGGGGACTTTGTGGTAGATGGGGGGGGGACTTTGTGGTAGATGGGGGGGGAGACTTTGTGGTAGATGGGGGGGGGGACTTTGTGGTAGATGGGGGGGGGGACGACTTTGTGGTAGATGGGGGGGGGGACGACTTTGTGGTAGATGGGGGGGGGGGACTTTGTGGTAGATGGGGGGGGGGACTTTGTGGTAGATGGGGGGGGACGACTTTGTGGTAGATGGGAGGGGGACTTTGTGGTAGATGGGAGGGGGACTTTGTGGTAGATGGGAGGGGGACTTTGTGGTAGATGGGAGGGGGACTTTGTGGTAGATGGGAGGGGGACTTTGTGGTAGATGGGAGGGGGACTTTGTGGTAGATGGGGGGGGGCTTTGTGGTAGATGGGGGGGGGGGCTTTGTGGTAGATGGGGGGGGGACTCTGCAGTAGATGGGGGGTGGATGAGTGGACTCTACGGTGGAAGGGGGGACTTTGCGGTGGATGAGTAGACTCTACGGTGGAGGGGGGGACTTTGTGGTAGATGGGGGGGGACTCTGGGGTGGAGGGGGGGGACTTTGTGGTAGATGGGGGGGACTCTGGGGTGGATGAGTGGACTCTACGGTGGAGGGGGGGGACTTTGCGGTGGATGGGGGGGACTTTGTGGTAGATGGGGGGGGACTCTGGGGTGGATGGGGGGTGGATGAGTGGACTCTACGGTGGAGGAGGAGGACTTTGCGGTGGATGGGGGGGACTTTGTGGTAGATGGGGGGGGACTCTGGGGTGGATGAGTGGACTCTACGGTGGAGGGGGGGACTTTGCGGTGGATGGGGGGGACTTTGTGGTAGATGGGGGGGGACTCTGGGGTGGATGGGGGGTGGATGAGTGGACTCTACGGTGGAGGAGGAGGACTTTGCGGTGGATGGGGGGGACTTTGTGGTAGATGGGGGGGGACTCTGGGGTGGATGAGTGGACTCTACGGTGGAGGGGGGGGACTTTGCGGTGGATGGGGGGGACTTTGTGGTAGATGGGGGGGGACTCTGGGGTGGATGGGGGGTGGATGAGTGGACTCTACGGTGGAGGAGGAGGACTTTGCGGTGGATGGGGGGGACTTTGTGGTAGATGGGGGGGGGGGGACTTTGCGGTGGATGGGGGGTGGATGAGTGGACTCTACGGTGGAGGAGGAGGACTTTGCGGTGCAGGGGGGGACTTTGCGGTGGATGGGGGTCTCATGTATCTGGTTTGCAAGCGACACTTTGCAATTAGCCAAACTGAAATACCGGGGACATTTCGTGTAAGCATTTACAGGGACAAATTTAAAAATATACAAGTCTGAGCAGGCAACTATGTCCCCCCCACCCTGAAAAGGTCATTGATAAGCAGTTACAGGAACAGATCAAGACATGCCAGAATAGCATATGTACTGGCAGACCGACTTACACTGTTCTATCTAATCTAATAAAAAGCATGCACAACTTTGCAGAACTTTCATGCCACTTTCTAGGAAATATTTAACATGCTCCTGTGTTTGCTGTTGGCAGACATGAAAACACAAAGGACACATAGAAGCACACAGATGACATTCACACACATGTACAAAGCTTCATCTTACCTGATAGAGTTGAGTTCCTCCTCTGTCTCTCTCACACACAGCTCTGCAGTGACAATACTCAGCTCTGTACTTTATGTGTCTGACTCATCCCACTTTCCCACAGTCACCATAGGGGGGCAGAAGGACAGATTGTGTAGCATGTTGTACAAACCCCTCCTTCGCAGGGACTATGTTATCTCGTGTCTGAATTAGTTAACACATGGAAATTTAATCTCATTCTTTAGCTCCAGGTTTCTACTCTATTGTATGAAAACTGTATCACTCCGTCTAATCTCTTCAATGAATAAACTGATTTGTATCGGTTTGCAGTATAATCCATTTTAGTCCTAATCGTCGTACGCGAGATATCGTTCTGTGAACGGAAGGAAGCGACGATGCTGGTTGAGCGAAGTCTACTGGCTTAAAATGTCCAACCTTAATAGGACTTTGGATATCATCTTTTTTTTTTTTTTTTTTTTTTAATTAGTTTTATAAAAAAAAATTTAAACATATTACAAATAGGCCGCTTACAAAGTGACAACATAAAAAAATAAATAAATAAATAAGAAGACATAAAACCATAAAGAATCATACAACAGCACAAGTGACCAGCATGGCTCTGACAGTAAAGGACTAGCTCAGGTGAAAAGATGACTACATTTCCACAAATAATTTTTTTCTTTTCACAATAATATTATATGCAACTGACTATGGCATCCAGATATTAAATATCATCTTTGGCAGTCTTACATTTCCCGGAGCAGTGTTTCCCAACCAGGGATGCCACGAGCACGAGACCCAGTTTGCAACGGACCAGAGATGGATGAGAGGACTCTGTGATGGAAGGGGACATTGTGGTAATGGGGGAACTCTGCTGTGATGGGAGAGCTCTCATGTATAGAGGGGCCTCGGACTATGATAGGGGGAGCTTGTGACAATGGGGGCCCTGATGTACACTATAGGATGTCCTCTGACAGAAAGGCGGGACTCTGATGTGAAGGTATAACATGGAGGTCAAGAAGAAACTTCTGATGTGAAGGGATAACATGGAGGTGATGGAGGAAGCTCTGATGTTAAGGGATGGCATTGAGGTGATGGAAGAACTTCTGATGTGAAGGGGGCTCTGAGGTGATGGGGGAACGTCTAATGTGAAGCGATGGCATTGAGGTGATGGAAGAACTTCTGATGTGAAGGGATGGCATTGAGGTGATGGAAGAACTTCTGATGTGAAGGGATGGCATTGAGGTGATGGAAGAACTTCTGATGTGAAGGGATGGCATTGAGGTGATGGAAGAACTTCTGATGTGAAGGGATGGCATTGAGGTGATGGAAGAACTTCTGATGTGAGGGGATGGCATTGAGGTGATGAAGAACTTCTGATGTGAAGGGGGCTCTGAGGTGATGGGGGAACGTCTGATGTGAAGGGATGGCATTGTGCTGATAGAAGAACTTCTGATGTGAAGGGATGGCATTGAGGTGATGGAAGAACTTCTGATGTGAAGGGGGCTCTGAGGTGATGGAGGAAGCTCTGATGTGAAGGGGGCTCTGAGGTGATGGAGGAAGCTCTGATGTGAAGGGATGGCATTGAGGTGATGGAAGAACTTCTGATGGGAAGGGATGGCATTGAGGTGATGGAAGAACTTCTGATGTGAGGGGATGGCATTGAGGTGATGAAGAACTTCTGATGTGAAGGGGGCTCTGAGGTGATGGAGGAAGCTCTGATGTGAAGGGATGGCATTGAGGTGATGGAAGAACTTCTGATGTGAGGGGATGGCATTGAGGTGATGGAAGAACTTCTGATGTGAAGGGGGCTCTGAGGTGATGGGGAAACTTCTGATGTGAAGGGGAGCTTCTCGTGTGAAGTTAACTTCATCAAGGTGGTTGTGTGCTTTGTCCCAGGTTCAGGTTTCCCATTGTCAAGTATCGGTTAAGTTTTTTAAATGCTGTTCTGGAGAACACCAGGCTAATCCAGGCAGCACGGTAGTTAAAAAAACATAAAATTAATACTCACCTGGACTGGACTGGCTCAGTGACATCAGCCGACAGCAGACTTTAGCCCGCTGTCAGCTAAATACGGGTCACAGGAGTGCAGAAGTCCACTCCTGTGACCCACAGGAGAAGCAGGGCCAAATAAGCTTTGGCCCCACTTCCTCTTTAATGGTTAGCCCCTCCGCCTTACAGCACTGGCGTTAACAGTTCAAATCCCAGTTAGGGCACTATCTGCATGGAGTATGCATATTCTCCCAGTTATTGTGTGCGTTTCCTCCAACACTCCAAAAGACATGTTGGTAGGTTATACAATTCCTTTACAAGCTGTTGCACACATTCTCTGGATGCATTTCCCTGTTCTAGCAATCTCTTCAATATATTGGCTTATAAGCGTTCCCTGAAAAAACATCTGCTCAGGAAAGTTTATCAAATTCTCTTCTCCTTTAAAAAAAGAAAATCTTTGAAGTTCCTGGCTGGCACTTGGGTGGTGCTCACTAGAAAGCAGGAGGATCGTCCCCTTTGAAGTTTGTGTAGGCTAGTATTTTGTTCAGCATCAAGTCACACTGAACTGTAGGCTAGTCTTTTGTTCTGCTTTAACTCACCCTGAAATATATGTGGGCTGAAGGCACTCTCCGCTTTGATGCTTAAATCCTTGTACTTCATAATGCTTCCCCCCCAAGCATTTCCTGCACCACTGCATGGGAGAGCACAAAGGCTTGGAGGCAAAAACACAAACACTACACGGAAGGCAGAAGTGAAGCATCAGGTATATGAATATAAAATGTCTATATCGCTACAGGCCGAATGTTGGTAGACATCGGCCAATGAAAAAAAAAAAAGGACGACTGTCATTCGGCCTGTGTTTATGTCGTCCTGACAGAAGCCACCTGTTTGGCCAGCTTCTATCGGGCGAGCATTTTGGAAAACCAGCAGCCGACGGACTCCCGATCAGCGCTCCCTGCCAATGGTGGAGAGCGCTGCTCGGAGAGTTCTGGCGGGGGGGCGTCCCCCTGTGAGAACAAAACAGATCAACAGGGGAGGTCGCTGTACTAACTTTGCATAGTTGGTACAGCGGCTCCAACCGGAACCGATTTGACGTTTTGTTTTTTTGAATGAAAAAAAAAAACTCATAATGTGTACAATGCTTTACAAACAAGGATTTAAACCATTTTCACTAAACATCGTTACCATTGTAGTTCTCTTGCAAACCCATTCATTGCCTAGGGCAGAGGTCTCGAAACTGTGGCCAGCACTGTGGGGCACTATACCTTCCACAGACACTAACAATGAGGCATTATTCCTCCCACCGACACCAACGATGGGGCACTATTCCTCCCACCGACACCAAGGATGGGGCACTATTCCTCCCACCGACACCAACGATGGGGCACTATTCCTCCCACCGACACCAATGATGGGACACTATTCCTCCCACCGACACCTATTCGATAAGCACCTGAACGACCACAACATACAGGGTTATACAATGTAATACCAACATAAAATCACATACATAAGTTGGACTCAATGGACTTTTTCAACCTTGCCAACTATGTAACCAACAATAGGGCACAATTCCTCCCACCAACAATGTAATTTTTTTTACTCCCACTGACCACCAAGCCTATGGCATGGTTTTTCCTACTGATGCAGGGCATTTACTACTTCCACTGGCCACAGTCCGTCCCCTCTAAAAAGTCTGAAGAGCCGTAAACTGGCACTTTGTTTCAAAAGTTTGGAGACTCCTAGTCTAGAGCAGTGGAAATCAACTTTGATGATGTCTGGGGCCGCAGTTGAGGCCTCCTATATCAACAAGGGGCACACATAACATTGATTGAACGTAATGCCACAGATAGCTGTCAGAGTCTGCAGACATGCACTAAGAAATGATCAGATACTGCAGACCTTCTATAGGTGGGAGATGGTCGGGAACTACAAGCATGCTATAGGACACGGTTTCTCAACCTTTACAGTCAAGGCACCCTTTAAAAACTATGGACAATCTTGAAGCACCCCATTCTAAAAAGTAAAAACTATTGTAATAGTTTTACATAATGCAGCAACATCCACACAAGTAGGACACCCAACGTTAGAGGTGATTTGTTCTTACAAAGCAAATACATTTTTGCACACTGGTACTGACCAGTATTCCAATGTTTCTTTTCTCCCCTCAGTTTTTCTCCATCATTCAACTAATGTGACCCCCAAGGCTTATGGAGAGGGGCAGGGGAGGGTCAAACAAGGATGCTATGCAATGTACTGACATCCTCCGTATTAACTGATGATGTTATTGGTCGTTAGGTTGCCGGCAGCTAGAATAGGGTTGCCACCTGTCCAGGATTCACGCGGACAGTTCGGGTTTTAAATCATGTGTCCGGGTTTCAGTCCACCTGAAATCCGGACACAATATTCAGACCAGGCTGTGGCTCCCCAAGTAACTGAGATAATCATACACAAATCTGTTGCCGTCCGGGAGCTGCGGGCAGCTGTTTGGGGGCAGGTTTGACTGAAGGGTGGGGTGATAACGCCAGCAAGAGCAGTTTGGCTACGCTCACTGTTTGCCAAGGTGTACATTACTACTCTCCTTGGGGCACCCAAATGTATCCAAGGTCTTTTATAATCCTATAGTGTTTACTGCAAAAAAAAAATTAAAAAATTGCCCTGTGCTGCAAAAGTGTTCGGGTTCGGCTTGAAGAAAAGGCGGCAACCCTAAGCTAGAAGGTTGTAACGGTGCACAATGAAAACATGTGGCTTTGTGTAACTAAAAAGGCAGACTTCATCCACATGACGGCTTGTATACAAATCTGGGGCAATTTTTAGGCATTTTGCCAAGGCACCCCTGAAGACACCTCAAGGCACCCTGGTTGATAAAGGCTGCTATAGGAGATGGTCAGAGAATGAAGACATGGTATAGGAGATGAACAGAGAACGTGGAGATGGAATAAGGATTGTTGGGAGGTTGGAGACATGCTTCAGGAGAGTTAGGAGTTGGGGACACATTGGGGACTTCACTGCTAAAGCAACTAAATTAATCAATGCTTCCACATTTGTGCTCCTTACAGCACCCCTAAAAATGGCCTCTTCCATGTTTGATCCTTGTCTCAGCAAGATCCATTACACTATAAGATCAGGAGGAGAAAATACATAAATAAAAGGGATGGACAGCACAGAAAATAGGGTATTATGATAGTAAGCCCCTTGAGAGCAGGGGCTGATGTGAATGTGCAATAATATATGTAAAGCGCTGCATAAATTGACAGCGCTATACAAGTACCTGCAATAAATAAAGAAAAGCCAAAATTTTTTAAACTACAAAAAGAGTACCAATCTCAAGAATATTTTCCGATCACTGGCCTAAGTAATCATCTAAATAGAAAAAAAAAGGTGTGTCAGCACTTAATGGTATTGAGCTGCTAGCAATTAGCGTAGATATACAAAACACTGTGATAACAATAACAAAGAAAAATTGCAGCACGCGGCACAATATCAAAAAAACCAAAACACCTGAAGTGTTATGATAGTGACTCTAATGCCCCGTACACACGGTCGGACATTGATCGGACATTCCGACAACAAAATCCATCGTTTTTTTCCGACAGATGTTGGCTCAAACTTGTCTTGCATACACACGGTCGCACAAAGTTGTCGGAATTTCCAAACGTCAAGAACGCGCTGACGTACACCACGTACGGCGAGACTATAAAAAGGGCAGTTCAATACCAAGCGCGCCACCCTTTGGGCTCCTTTTGCTAATCTCGTGTTAGTAAAAGTTTGGTGAGAGACGATTCGCGCTTTTTCAGACGTATTGGTTTACAGATCGTATTTCTGGTGTTCAGTTTGTACTTGTGGGTTTGTATCTGTTCTTCAGTGCGTGCAACGAGTTCCCATTGATCTTTCATTGTGTTCTTGTCCGTTCGTTACTGATTTTCAGGTTGCTCTTCACAGACCTTGCTGTTCTTCAGTGTGTTCTGTTACTTCGTTCTGACCAGCTGACCGTTTTCTAGCCATGATGCGTGTACGTACTTATCGTAGAGTTCGTGCTGTGCGGGGGCTTGGTGTTGGGGTCCTGACCTTGACACAAGTCCAGTCCATGAACAGGGTGGGGAGGAGTTCATGGAACAAGAATTGTTTGCTCCAGCGTGACCAATTCTTTCACATGCCTTTGCTTCCTGAGATCCGTGAGAATAATCCTGAGGATTTCAGGAACTTTCTCCGGATGACGGACCCCGTATTTCACCGTTTGTTGGCTTTGCTGACCCCCTATATCAGCAGGCAGGATACCTGCATGAGGCAAGCCATCACTCCGGAGCAGAGGCTGGTCGCTACCCTGCGGTACTTAGCGACAGGGAGAAGCCTGCAGGACTTTAAGTTCTCGACAGGCATCTCCCCCCAGGCTCTGGGGATCATTATCCCAGAGACCTGTTCTGTCATCATCCAGGTCCTGCAGAAGGAGTATATTAAAAAGTAAGATTTTTATCCTTTAACATCACATTTTATTGTATTTAATGTTTGCGAATAAATTGCATTTCTTTCCTCATTCCCTAATTACATGATTGTAATATGCTGTGAATGTCCCCTTTGTCCTCATGCATGCTGTTTTTTTTTTTTTTTTTAAATGTTGTCCTTCATACAGATTTGTCTTCACTTACCTCCCCAGCATGCTCTCCTGGGCCTATATCTACCTCGTCTAGTCACTTAATGTATTTTGTCAGCTCCATAGTAGTGCTTTGCCCTAAATACCCCCTAAAATGTGTAAAAATGTGATTTGTGCTTTAAATTCAGGCAGAGTGCCAGAGTTTTTTTTGGGGGGGTCCCAAAATCATTTGGAACCCTCCCTCCCCCCAACTGCTAACTCAGCTGATACCAATCCTCTATCTGCTGACTTTGCCAAACCCGTACACACTATACCCACCTCTTTTGTGGTCAGATTTATGGATGAATTCCCCAAAGCATGTAGTGCAAGGGCCTGCCTGAATACTTTCAAATGGTACTGTTTAAAGTTTTTGTATCCTATTATTATGTTGATAGGTAATAGCAGAATGTAAAAATGTGCTAAAATGTGTACAGTGTGTATTTATATCTTTCTATTATGACACTTCTTACCTGTCCAGTGGGCTGCCAATAGTGTAAGTAAGGAGGGGCTGGCCAAAGTAATACACATTATTTAGGCATTCATCTCTCAATGAAGTGGAGAGGGTTACCTGTCCAAAACTTCTCCCCCACCCTAAAATTTTTACAATGGCCCATGAGGGGGGGGGGGAGGAATCTGATAGGTGGACCTTATACCTTTGTCTTTAAATACTCCCTAAAATAAATGTTATACTGATGTTGCCCAAGAATGTTTGTGTCTAATCTGCTTTCCATGCTTTTGTGCAAAATGATTAATTTTTTTTCTTGTTTGACTCCACAGTTACCTTCCAAACCACAGGAATGGCAGACTGTGGCCTCCCACTTTGCCCAGCTGTGGGACTTTCCCAACTGCGTCGGGGCAATTGATGGGAAACACATCCACATAGTCCCACCCCCCAACTCAGGGTCATACTATTATAATTACAAGGGGTTCAATAGTATTGTGATGTTGGCAGTGGTGTTGGCAACTTACGAGTTCCTGTATGTGGACGTGGGGAAGAATGGTCGGATGTCAGATGGTGGAGTCATCGCCCAGACGGAGTTCTACAGGCGTCTCCAGAATGGCAGCTTGGACTTGCCACCTCCAGAAGACAATGCGGAAGGACTCCCATTCATCTTCGCTGCGGATGAAGCGTTTGCGCTGGGGGACCATCTTATGCGGCCATTCCCTATGAGGACCCTCACCCCGGACCAGAGGGTTTTAAGAGGGCCAGAGCCAGAAGAGTGGTGGAGAACACGTTTGGAATAATGGCCAGCCAGTTCCACCTATTTCTTACACCGATACACATGGCGGAATATAAACTCAATCACATCATCCTGGCTTGCTGTGTTCTCCACAACTTTTTAAGGAGAAATTCTGTGAACTACGCTGCCTCAGTTGGGCCTGAGGCCGGAATTCTGAATGAACCAACCCTGACGGCGCTTAACACTGGCCGTCCTGGCTTGCCCCCCCAGAGTGCCCGTGATGTCCGTCTAAGATGCATGGAATACTTTGCGGGTAGGGGGGCCATCGATACGATATGCCAGACAATGTCTGAGACATTTTTTAAATAAAAATATAGTTAAAAGTGAACAAATATCTGCTTTGATTTACTGCTTGGCTTTCTTTTAGCTGACCATGACCGAAATTTGGGGAGTTCTGAAAATGGCGTGATTGTGTAAAATTAGAAAGCACTGTTGTGCGTTATTTACTAAAGGAAAATACACTTTGCACTACAAGTGCACTTGAGACTGCACTTGTAGTGCAAAGTGGATTTGCCTTTAGTAAATAACCCCCATTGTCACTGAAAACAACAACTTTATACTCCAAAAAATGCTTTTGAGCATTGAATGAAGAAGCCACACATTGTTGATTATCAATCTTTTTAATCCAAGCACAATCACATGTGCGTTGCTAAAAGGGTTTTTTAACAAACCAACATGTTTGTTCTATAACAAATTTTTAGGTCACATTAATAATAAGTAGAAATTGCCTTTTAAAAAAGGTAAAAACAGGCATGTTTTAAACAATAAAAAAATACACAACTCTGGGACTTACAAAGTTCAACTTTTATAGAAAGTGGAGGCAATATCAGACATGAGTATTTATAAACGGAGTTTGATATTGCGTTCAGCAGATGGGGTGATGTCACCCCTGGAAAAGCCAAATTTTGAAGATGCACACAAATTGCCAAATGTCAACATGTGCTAGCTGTCATCACGGGGGATCAATGGACGTGTTTTGTGAGTGCAACCCCTTCCTCTCAGCTACTTTATTATTGAGGAAGGGGTTGCACCCACAAAACGCGTACATTGATCCCCCGTGATGGCAGATAGCACATGTGGACACACTGTGTGCATCTTCAAAATTTGGCTTTTTGATAATATGTCAAAAATTATTCATATAAACAACGATAAACTTGGAATAAGTTAGGGATTTCTGGGTGTTTTATATTCTCCCTAAAACATCAATGATGTTCTTCATTTTGTTTTGAACATCATTGATGTTTTGCTTAATGTTTTCCAAATCCCTATTACACCCCATTATCTGAGCACTTTCACTTGTGAAATTACATTCCTCTTCCACAACATCACGATCACCTAAAACGAAAAAAAAAAAACACACCATGTATTATAACTATGCAGGCATCCATCTCTTACCTGAGGCTGTGGTCGCAGACACTCACCTGTTGTGGTGACAATTTCTATAACGTCTCTCTCCTCCTCCTCTGGTTGTGTTTGGGGGATTTCCCCTTCTTCCTGAGATGGGGGGGTCTGTGGTCTCCTCTGATGAGTGGTGTCCTACGAGTCTTTTCCCTCCTATGTGAAAAAAAAAATAGGTATACTTAGCACACAGATATTTGATGGCAGAAATAGGAATATGAAACATTGCTTGGAAGTGGGGTACAATTATCTGATTTGGCAGAGTTCCAAGATGAAGAAATATTTTTGTCCTTTGTCAAGCTTGAATACTTACCTGTTTTGTACAAGCTTCACAGATGGAGACACCCCTATAGTATACACCGGAGCACCATTGTGGGGCCCCTAATAAAAAGGGTGGTTTTGTGTCCCACACTAGTTCTCCTGTGTCCAGATGTGTAAACAGCTGCTGAGTGTCCTCTCCTTACACGGAATCTAGTTTGCATTTCATTCTAGTTACAAACCCATCTAGACAACAAACTTATTTTAAGAGAAGTAGGGCATAAAAATGTATTGAACTGCATCTGGACAAAACATGGTGTTTTAGTGGCCGAACGAACAATGTTTCCTACGAACGAATAATGTGTCCATGAACTTAAAAGTTGCCATTTTAAAATGTACAACAGTAAAGAAAAGCACATGGAGCAGCACGAACGTAATAAAAAGAAACAAAGGACAACTACTTACTTTTTTGCAGCACTCTCCTGATCCTTCTATACTGATCGTGCTCCCTTAATTTCAGGTCTCACCACCGCTTCCTCAGTTGATCCTTGGATCGTCGTACCCCAAAATTCCTGTGCAGACTCTTCGCAACTTTAGCCATGATCTTGGCCTTTCTGACATTTAGGTTGGGGTAAGGTCCATACTTCCCGTCATAGTCGGCCCTTTTCAATATGGACATATTTGAGGCCCTAAATCTTCTCCTCCGGGATCGTGACGTTTCTGGCTCTGGGCTTTCCTCCTCCTCCTCGTTGCTGTAATTATCACGCACCTGCTCTGTCTCCGCTATGTGCTCTTCCCCACTGCGCCGAAAGAGAAGGGGCGGGTAATAGACTAGAAAGAGTGTCAGAAGCGGGCAGAGTTTCACGCATGCGCAGTGTATATAAAGCGTAACACGCGTGCGTCGTACGTACGATCTGTGAGCGAAGGGAGGAAGGAGTATCGGAAGCACCGATCGTGATAATGAAGGTAATATTTAAACTTGGGCCTATACTGCTTATAGATTGAGGCCTATATTGGGACAAGATTAGGAGACTTTAGCCTGACATTAGTGTTTGTCTTGTGTTGTGTCTTGCAGAGAAAATGGATCTAGTCAATGATCAGGACTTTATTCCAATATTCATTGATATGTTCAGGGAGCTGCCCTGTCCGTGTCAGGTAAACCACCCACATTATAACAAGAAAACAAAGAGGAAGGCAGCGCTGGATCAATTGCTGGGATTTGTGAAGCTGGTGATCCCCATGGCAGACATCCCCTATTTGAAGGCCCTAATTGGTGGCATGAGGAGCACTTATCTAAGGGAGCGCAAGAAGGTCCAGGATTTCCAGGGATCAGGAGCTGCAGATGACATTTATGTCCCCAGACTGTGGTACTATGACAGACTGCATTTTCTGGCAGGCCAGAGAGAACCCAGGCCATTACTCTCCAGTCTTCCTTCCACCTCAGCTGACGCTTCTGACGCCCAACCTGGGCCTTCCAGGGAGCAACAACATGTGGAGGAGCCCAGATTGAGCCAGGTATAGCATTCTTCTAAATATTCCTGTTGGTCAAATTAATGATGTTAAATATATGTTTGTTTGGATTCCTAATTTCTGATTTCACAAAGTGTTTTACATATCAATAGACAGTAGTGGCCACAAATGATTGTGACAAGAATGAAAAATGCTGGCCTCAGAATAATAGTCCTTTCTATTTATTAACATTCAATTTGCAACAGTCATGAGATGAAAATTGTGTGCGATTGATGAACAAAAAACTAAAACTATATCCCTTTTTCAAACACAGGAAAGTCTCAGCCAGGAGGTGGCCGGGCCCAGTAGCCTGCCCGATACCCAGGTCCCTCCCCTCCGCCTTCAACCAAAAAGTGGCAGGAAGAGGAATAACATGAAGGAGGCAGCAATTGGCCTATTTTGGAAGGCTACTGCGGCCCTCAGAACCCCCCACAGTGTTCAAGAGGACTTTGCATACATTACAGCCTGCAAAATGCTGGAATTGTAGGAGGGCCAACGCCTAATATGTGAATATATCATCTTACAAGCCCTAAATAAGGGGTCCTCCACACACTGCGGGATGTTACCGGCCTGAACAGCTACTTGATCTGATTCACTCTCATGTCATCTATCATTATATACACCTATGAACATCAACTTTTGAGCCACCTTCGGGATTTGCCTCTTGGCCTCAGTGGAGCCTCAAGCATTTAGTTTACGCCCACATTTCTTGGGCCTTTCTTTTCTTTTTAAAGAGAACAACATATATATACTCTTGGTGGAGTAAAAAAACCCACTTCTACCTGTTAACATCATTTCCAACACATAGATGTTTGTTCATATTGGAATCAAGAGCATACTGGGCAGACAGACTTTGTCACTGTCGCTGTTTTTATTCACAAATTTTATGGAATGTCAAGTCAGCCAATACAGTGTTTAATAACTATTTAAAGCATACGCTACCCCTGAGGAAGGAGTTTGATTGACTCCGAAACGCGTCGGGTGAAAAAGTACTGCTTCAAAACTCTGTATATACACGATTGTAATACTGATGCATTTACATTCCTAACAATAGATGTTACAGTTGTTGTCATATTTTATTATGGTAATTCAATAAATTATATTTGTACCAAATATACCTCTTTTATGATTGCTACATGTGCCTGAAAAGTCCACCACTAGGGGACCCCCTTTGCTGTTATGTATAAATAAGGGGTTGAGGGGCCATCTCACAAGCCAAAGCCACGTTTGCGAGTTCAACCATGTTCCTCCTCCTCCTCCAAGTCCTCCTCCTCCTCCTGCCACACCTCCAACACCAGAGCCACAGCCTGTAAGGAAGCGTCTAAGGAAGACCAGAGAATGATGGCCTGGGTTCAGTCTGGTCTGAAAAAAGATGCAGGCTCTTGTATGACCACAGCCTGGGGACATGTATGTCATCTGCAGCTGTTCATGATCTCTTGGACTTCTGGACCAGATTGTACTCCCTTATATATGGACTCCTCAGGCCACCAATTTTGCATTAAAATAGTTGATGTCTGCCCTGGGGGCCAAAGGCTTCACCAATTTCAGCAGTTTCTCCAGCGTTGCCTCCCTCTTTATTTGGTTATGACCCCTTAATAAAAATGTTTTTTTTTCTATTATACTGGCCTATGTGTTTTCCTTCAAAAAGGACAGTTTGTTTGTGAGGGGACAGGTACATTTAAAAAAATACAATGTGAAATTAACAAGAGACACCAAACAATCTCCTTGAGATTAAATAATACAAGATAATAATCGTGTTGTGGTAACTTGACACACAAAACACACCCAAAACTATTCTGGAGTAAAAAAAAAAATTTAATTAAAAAAATAAAAACAGGAGATCAGGATTTAAAATACTAAAAAAAAAAAAAAAAATACAAAATCTAAAAACATAAAAAAAAATTTTTTTTCGGGAGATGTGACTAATCAAAATATTATATTCATGAAATTACGAAAAATAATAAAGAAAGAAGTTTGTGAGAAGTCTGTGTGAACATGAGCAGCAAAACAACTTCATTCTTCTAGCATTATAAAGAAGAAGAGAGTCTGCTGCATTAAACAATTTAAAACATTGCAGCGTGACGAAAGTGCTCTATCCATTACGAACGCTAATCTTACCAGACCGAGCAGTTCCGTCTCGGAATTTATTCTGAGCATGCGTGGCACTTTGTGCGTCGGCATTGTCCACACACGGTCGGAATTTACATGAACGGATTTTGTTGTCCGAAAATTTTATATCCTGCTCTCAAACTTTGTGTGTCGGAAATTCCGATGGAAAAAGTCCGATGGAGCCCACACACGGTCGGAATTTCCGACAACAAGCTCAGATCGCACATTTTCCGTCGGATAATCCGACCGTGTGTACAGGGCATTACATTGAAAAAATATTCAAAAGAATCAAACATAGAATAGTTCATATGAAGAAATATCAAGTGGTATGATTCAGGTGATCTCCCTCCTCTAGTGCTTCAATCACCCAGTGTGACCTCCACCAATGTCAGAAAAACGCACTCACCAGATAGAGTTGCTGTATAATAACAAAGTTTGACTTACACTCCTGATGATGCGTGTGTGTGTGCGAAACAGCTGTAGAGGTTTATTACTATACAATGCCTGAGGTCCTGGCCGCCACTCTGTTTCAGATTGGCGGTGCTTCATGTAAGTGCAAGCTTACCATTATAAAACACTTCAGGTGTTTTGGTTCTTTGATACTGTGCTGAGCGCTGCAAATTTTCCTTGTTACCTAAATCAGTGGCAGCTCGTGGTATATTTTTTTGACCCCCCCGGTCGGTCACCAGCCCCGCACTTACCTTATCTAGGTCGAGGGCAGCTTTCCGTGCGTCTCCTCCCTCTCCGCATCACAGCGGCTTCCGCCGTGCGTTTCCTCCCTCCTCCTCCCCCTAGGTGGCCAATAGGGTCGCTTCTCCTCTCGGCCAATCGGGTGACGGGTCTCAGGACCTGCCTCCTGATTGGCCAGCAGGAGAAGAAGGAGGAAGACATTAGCGAAAATAATTTGCCAATGTCACACAACTGGGTGGGCTCGGGGTGCAGTGCTTGTCCAACATCCACCAAGGACAAGGTGGTCTCTTGCTGCGTCCCAGAGTCAGGCAGCAGATTACCAGTCAGGCAGCAAAGAGATGACGTCATCTCTGCTGCCCGCGGCTGCCTGCACAGTGAGGGCAGAACTGCAAGGATGCAGTGCAGGCGGCGAGAGATAATGTCATCTCTCTGCTCCCTTGCCATCTCCCTGATTGGCCAGCAGCCTGCTCATACACCGAGCCGCCGAGCTTCTCACCCGCTCTCTCATCCACCCCCTCACCGACTGAGCCGCCCGACCCGCCCGCTCTCTCACCCGCAGAGCCGCCCGCATTCTCGGAGGGGGCAATTGCCCCATTGCCCCCCCCCTGGATCCACCCCTGATTGACTGTCTTTCAGTGCAAGATAATAAACCAATTTGGACTCCTGGATTACTACCATTTGGTCTGGCTCTCCTTAAACTGATAGGCCTCTTTCACACGGATGATCCGTATGTCCGTTTTTCATCCATCCGTTTTCGGATGAAAAACGGACATACAGTCATCCCTATGGAGCGTCGGATGTCAGCGGTGACATGTCCGCTGACATCCGACCCGCTCCGATCCGAAAAGTGTAACGGAGGAAAAACCTACTTTTTCCTCCGTTTTCGGATCGGATCGGATGACGACGGACACTACGGACCGTCATCATCCGATCCCCCCATAGGGGAGAGCGGCGCTCTGACAGGTCCGTCGCTGCACAGTGTGCAGCGATGCACCTGTCATCTTCCTGCTCAGCGGGGATCGGCGGAGCTATCCCCGCTGAGCAAGCGGATGTTCACGGGGCGGATCATGACTGATCTGCCCCGTGTGAAAGAGGCCATACATGTTTTTTTTCTAGTAAACTGCTGGATACCCACCGGAGGGTAGCCCTGTCTGTTGCAGCAGCCTAACCTTAGTGAGCTCTCTGGATCATTTTTCTTCTCTCACTACCTTATATGAACTAAAGCTGGCCCTAGACAGATAGAAATTTGGCCTGTTCCTAAATTTTGATTGGTCTATGGGCAGGCTGGTTGTACTGAATTAAATCCATCGATTGACCTCAGTACAACCAGCCTGTGGAGTTTTTTTGCTCGATCACTGCCAGCGGCTATGGCCATATTATGATGGCGGGAAAGGCTCCCCATGCTCCTCGCCGACAGAACACAATAGCACTGTGGGAGGGATTCCCTCATCAACTGTTGATGGAACAATATAGCAATTTTCTTTCCTTCAACCTATGTAAACAAGCATTCCCCTGTTCTGCCTAGTGACAGGACACTGTTCACAGCTCCCTGTAAACGGGAGCGATGATCAGTGTCATGTCATACATAGACCCTCCCCCCCACAGTTAGAATCACTCCCTAGGACACACTTAACCCCTACAGCGCCACCCCTTCACTGCCAATCACATTTACACAGTAATCAATGCATTTTTAATTGCACTGATCGCTGTATAAATGTGAATGGTCCCAAAATCGCGCCAAAAGTGTCCGACCTGTTCGCCATAATTTCGCAAAATAAAAAAAAAAAAAAAAAAACACAACGCTGGTCGCCGCCATTACTAGTAAACACCAAAAAAAATATTAATAAAATTGCCATAAAACTATCCTCTATTTTGTAGACGCTATAACTTTTGTGAAAACCAATCAATAATAGCTTATTGCGATTTTTTTTACCAAAAATATGTAGAAGAATACTTATCGGCCTAAACTGAGGAAAAAAAACAAACATTTTTATATGCTTTTTGGGGAAATTTATTATAGCAAAAAGTAAAAAATAATGTGTTTTTTTTCAAAATTGTCGCTATTTTTTTTGTTTATAGAGCAAAAAATAAAAACCGCAGAGGTGATCGAATACCACCAAAAGAAAGCTCTATTTGTGGGGAAAAAAAGGACGTCAATTTTGTTTGGGAGCCACGTCGCACGACCGCGCAATTGTCAGTTAAAGCGACGCAGTGCCGAATCGCAAAAAGTGCTCTGGTCTTTGGGCTTAAGTGGCCGGGGCTTAAGTGGTTAAAAAGCAGCGTAAAAATAAAATGCTCATTAAAAACAGAAAACATTTTCAGGACATTTTGCAGAAATCGCATCACTTGTGTATTATGCATTCTGAATTGTGGCAAGATAGATTGTGTGATAATGTTTCTGGCTCGTTTTCTTTGTGTACTGGGTCCATGTGTACACACCATCAAGGAAGCCTTTCTTCTAGATTCAGGAATAATGTGATCTATATACTAATTGAAGTGTGAGCTAGATACCTGTCCTACACATCAACTCCTTCCTGCTCAAACAATGCGAGCCTGCGGAGAAAGATTACTCGCTATTGTTTCATTTATACAGCCAGGTCTGCCACTTAACACGTTTACTCTCTTCACAACTGTCTTCCATACTGGCACAATGCAGGAAGTTGCTGTAAGAAACAGATCCCTACTGAGTCCTATTATTGTAGTTAGTCTATATATGGTACCAGTGTATTCCACAACACAGCATAAAACAAACAATGCAGAAATGTCTACCATCTTGTCTCCAGGCTTTGAGCAGGGACGGTAATTAAATTCACACAACCCTCACGTATTTCGAGCTGCAATAAAGCTATTTATTAATGCATGTCTTTATTGACAGCAGATTTCTTCTGAAAGGGACCATTAACCATAAAGACCATTTCACATGGTGTATAGAAGTTTCTCAACATTTTTACCTGCAAGGAATCCCTGGCGAAAAGTATGAGATTTCGGGGGGAACCCCTAAAATGATTTTCATATCTACAGCTCATGGAAAACTGGTGTGATCAGCGAGCTGTAGATAGAACAACAATTATTCTTAGAAATAGCATTAACCACTTGAGCCCCGGAAGGATTTACCCCTTTAATGACCAGGTCATTTTTTGCGATACGGCACTGCGCTGCTTTAACTGACAATTGCGCGGTCATGCGACGTTGTATACAAACAAATATTGACGCTACAAAATAAACAAAAAATTTTATATATATATATATATATATATATATATATATATATATATATATATATATACACACACACACATATATACAGGGGCGGACTGATAACTTATGGGGCCCCCGGGCAATCAGAGATTATGGGGCCACACAGTATATACACACACAGTATACAATCACACAGTATACACATACATGTACACACAGTATACACAGAGAGATGTAAAAAAACCACAGATTTATACATGCTGTCCCTGGTTTTACTGAGGCTGGCAACCCTGTGGGGCCCCCTAGTGGCCCAGGGCCCTCGGCAGTGCCCGAGTGGCTCAATGGTCAGTCCGCCCCTGTAGATAGAGAGATATATATATATATATATATATATATATATATATATATATATATATATATATATATATATATATATATATATATATATATATATATATATATATATATATATATATAATCTCTCTATCTATATATAGACACATACACACACACACATACTTTTTGCTAAAATAAATATTCTTGTATATTCTTGCATATTTTTGGTTAAAAAAAAAAAAAAAAATCGCTATAAAACGTATATTGATTGGTTTGCGCAAATGTTATAGCGTCTACAAAATAGGGGATACATTTATGGCATTTTTATTATTATTTTTTTTTTTTATTATTAGTAAAGGCGGCAATCAGCGATTTTTAGCTTAACTGCGACATTGCGGCGGACAGATTGGACACTTTTTTGGGCCCAGTGACATTTATACAGCGATCAGTGCTAAAAATAGCCACCGATTACTAGATAAATGTCACTGGCAGGGAAGGGGTTAACACTGGGCGATCAAGGGGGTTAAGTGTTCCCTAGGGAGGGGTTTCTAACTGTGGGGGGAGTGTACTGACTGGAGGAAGAGACAGATCGCTGTTCCTGATCACTAGCAACAGCAGATCTCTCTCTCTTTCTCCTCCCGTGTCAGAACGGGGATCTGTTTGTTTACATTGACAGATCCCCGTTCTGGCTCTCTGTGGAGCTGTTGCCTGATATTGCTCTTAAAGCGGCCGACGTACAGCTACGGCGATTTGCGCAGCCATGCCAACCTGCCGCAGTATAATGACGGCGGCTGGTCGGCAAGAGGTGAAACAATAGAATAAATATTAAAAACGTACCTCTTTAATGTAAAAATGGTTGTGTTTGCTTTTTTTTTTTTTTTTTTTTTGCACAGCTGCTCAACTCTGGGTCGAATCTGAGATAAGCAGTGTACAGGGGATCAGCAGGGCTGAACACAGGGGACCCAGGAGGGAACAGTCCGGGGGGGGGGGAGGACAGCACAGTACAGGGGGGACAGGAGGGAACAGTCCGGGGGGGGAGGACAGCACAGTACAGGGGGGACAGGAGGGAATTGTACAAGGGAGCCCAGGAGGTAACTGGTACAGTACAGGGGATAGTAAAGGGGAGCTATGAGGGAACACTACAGGCTGGAGGGCAGGAGGTAACTGTATAGTACAGGGGGGGCTAGGAGGCAACTATAGTAGGGTGAACAGACTCCAGTTTCCAGGGACAGTCCTGGTTTTGTCCCCAGATTGCAGGGGCGGCGCTAGGTGCAGGGCCTATCCTGGGCGGGTGCTGAGGCAGAGGGGGGGCGCCGAAGCCTGTGGCATACCAACAGGGGGGCGGTCCACCCTGGGTGCCACACACTGGGGGGGGGGGGTCAGGCCGGCATCGCCAACTGCGACAGCTTTAATTTAAATTGCCGGGTCCCCACCTTCACAAAAAGTCCCTCCTCCTGGTTTGGCTCCTTTGATAGACAACACACTTGTCCAATGCCAGGACATGTGCTGTCTATCAAAGGTAGGAGCCAATCCAGGAGGCGGGACTTTGTGTGAAGGCACCTGGCGATTCAAATTAGATTTGTCACAGTGGGCGACGCCGGCCTGTGTGATGATCCGGCCGGCTCTCCTCTTCCTCTCTCCTCTCTGATCCCCTGCACTGAGGAGGCTACATTGCTGGGCACTGGTCAGGCTGCATAGATGGGCACAGCTGAGCCCTGCATTCTTTATATAACGCACTCCTGAGCCCTGCATTCTGTTTTTTTCTCTCTTATCTTCATAACATTTGGTAGTCATATATCAAAATATTCTAAGAAGTATCTTTTTTTTATCTCAGACGAAATGTGAGAAATAAAGTATATATCACAATCATTCCATAAACACATACACTACATATATACATTTGAGGAAAAATATGCTAATAGTTTACCATTTGCCAATAAAAGAAAAAATATGTCCCCGGATTTCATTTTACAAATCTGGTCACCTTATTGTATAGTGAGGGGGGGAGAGGGGAAGGAGGGAAAATTACAGGAGGGCCAGGAAACAGCACAGGGGGGCCAGGAAAGAACAGCACAGGGGGGCCAGGAAAGAACAGCACAGGGGGGCCAAGAAAGAACAACACAGGGGGGCCAGGAAAGAACAACACAGGGGGGCCAGGAAAGAACAGCACAGGGGGGCCAGGAAAGAACAACACAGGGGGGCCAGGAAAGAACAGCACAGGGGGGCCAGGAAAGAACAGCACAGGGGGGCCAGGAAAGAACAGCACAGGGGGGCCAGGAAACAGTATGGTGGGGGGAGGCAGGAGGGAGCAGTACAGGGGGCCCAGGAGAGAAATTGATAGGCCCTATCAATTTCTCTCTTGGCCCCTCTATACTGATATTTATATCAGATAGGGGGGCCAGGAGAGAAAAGTATAGTACAGGGCCCAGGAGAGAAATGTATAGGGGGCCCAGGAGGACGTCGAGGGGCACGATGCTGGGATCTGTAGAGGTTTACTGTTTACCTTATGCAGGAGTAGCTGCCCTCCCTCCTCTCCCACCCTCCGAGTGATGTCACACACACATATAGGCTCCTGGGATGGACGGAAGGGGCGGGCTGCCCGGGATAGGCGCAGGACAGCGATATCATTTTTTTGCTCTGCAGCCTGTCAGATCTATAGGGATGTGATCTACCATTCATCTGCTTGTAATGAACGGCAGATCGTGGCGGAACCCCTGGGGACCTCCCGTGGAACCTCAATTGAGAAACACTGGTGTATAGGTATGGATAAAAAAATGGATTGCCAAAAATTTTCATCCCAACCTTAATTTTTTTTACTCCAGACAGTGATGCCACTTGGGCAATGGACACGGTCATTAAAGCGGGAGTCCCGCGAAAAATTTTTTTTTAGATGTCAGCAGCTACAAATACTGCAGCTGCTGACTTTTAAAATAAGGTCACTCACCTGTCCCGGGGTCCAGCGATGTCGGCACCCGAGACCGAACCGTCCCTCGATGCTTGGGTGCTGCCGCCGCCATTCTCAGTGAGGGAATCAGGAAGTGAAGCATTGCGTCTTCACTTCCCGATTCCCTACTGCGCATGCGCGAGTCGCGCTGCGCTTTCTCAATGGTTCCCGCTATCTCCTGGGACCTGTGTCTTTCCCAGGAGACAGCGGGGGAGTGCGGGAGGTGGCGTGACTCCCATGGGAGTCTATTCCCAGAAGTGGGTGCAGATACCTATCTTAGACAGGTATCTCCACCCCCCTGAAAGGTGCCAAATGTGACCCCGAAGGGGGGGAGGAATCCAATGAGCGGAAGTTCCACTTTTGGGTGGAACTCCGCTTTAAGAGGTCCTAATTAAAGTCATAACAAAGGCACCTGGTAATGTGATCATCAGATCATGGCCTGCAAACATCTCTTCTGAGCACACCTGATCTGAACTCCTGGAACATATTTGCCTACTAGTTTTTTTTTATTGCTGTCTGAATTGCTGCTGGGAAGATTCGTCCTCCTACTGTCCCCATTCCCATTGTCTCAAGTACAAAAAGTTCCATATCGGGAAGCCTGTTCTGGTGAAAACTGTTGAAAACCCTGGTGCCCAGCCTGTGGCCCTTTGGTATAAAATATGCATCCCTTGGACCTCAGCAGTCTGTAGTGGGAACATTGATTAGGGTTATAGCATTCATCTCTACTCATGAGACATGTTCCCAATGTCTCGTATTGTTATCTGCAGCATATCTCCAGCCAACAATGTATCCTCTGTCCACATTCTCGGACCATCAGATCTGCACGTTGACAGTCCTCTCAAGCATTACATATATTGAACATTATGTGCGGCCCTTTGGTGATGTCAGGGGCCATGTTTGAGGCCCCCTTTATCTTGTAAGTTGACAACCTCTGGTCTAAAACTACCCATCTATTGCTAGCTTTAGACAGTCGTGACCAGAACAGATTTCCTTACCTTCTGTTCCTGTGACAACTCAAACATTTTGGATTTATCATCACTTTGCCTGCTGGCTGAATGGGGGGGGACGAAAGAAAAAAAAAACCAAAAAACTTTTTTTCACTTTATTTTTCCTAAATTCCATCTCCGCATGTACCAATATAGCATTCATGTACTGTTTTTGCAAAAATATCAAAGCTTTCTATTAAATCTACAGACACTTACTTCACTTGTCCTCATCCATGTTTCCAAATGTATCCATTGCTTCTGCCTTACTTCCTGGTCAGACTATAGGTCATGACACAGGAAGGAGTAGACCAGCTGATCTTATTAGCACACACCCTGCATTATCCACCCTCCTACCTACCCATTCCCAGCTGCATGACTTTTAATTAAAATGCAATCAGTGATCACCCTTCTCACCAAATACATAATATACAATCAGATTGTATAGTGTGTGGCCATCTTTATACAAGTACATAGGAGGGAGTGGACATAAACACTCAGCTGTCAAGCCACGTTCACATCTCTGCAATAGCGGGAACCCGCATTCCCACATACATTTTTTTTTAGCGAGGAGGGGGTAAGCGTTTTGGAGCATTTTCACTCATCACACATAGGGCAGTCCATCCACCTGAATGATTGTACAATCTGTATTTGGATCTGCCATATTTTGTTGTTTTTTTATAGCCTAACCCTGCTTCTCCACAACTTTATCCCTGACCTGCCTGGTGTGTTCCTTGGCCTTCGCGATGCTGTTTGTTCACTAAGGTTCTCTAACAAACCTCTAGGGGCTTCACAGAACAGCTGTATTTATACTGAGATTAAATTACAGACAGGCGGACTCTATTTACTAAATTAGGTGATTTCTGGTTCCACTAGATTTTAGTTAGGGGGTATCAGAGTAAAGGAGGCTGAATACAAATGCACGCCACACTGATTACATATTTATTTGTAAAAAAAAAAAAAAAAATTGAAAACCATTTATCATTTTCCTGCCACGTCACAATTATGTGCCACTTTGTGTTGGTCTATCACATAAAATCCATTTACGTTTTTGGTTGTAACATGACAAAATGTGGAAAATGTCAAGGGGGTATGAATACTTTTTCAAGGCACTGTAGTTTACACTTCAGGCAAATTCTATCATGCCAAGACTGCTGACAACAATCAAATAGATAGTGGAATAACTCACAGGGCAAGTTTCCACGGCATAAAAATAGATGGTTTCCATAGCATCTTATATCAGGGAAAGCACATAAATAGTTGTGTCAACATAATGCAAATACACATATCTCTAATAATAGCAGGTATCGGTGAAAGACACACAGTCTGGTCCAACATAAAGGGGAGACAAAATGACCCCATAGGTAAATAGAACTAGCCTTGGTTTTCATAATGATCAATTAACAGTTTCCATAGATGTAGCAGAAACTTAACTGGCTGCATTAGTTAACAATCAGTAATACCCAATTCAAAGTAGATGGGTGTTTTACCCAGGAACAATCACTAGAGGGCGCTGTGAACTCCTGTTAATTACAGTTCTCCAATGGCATACACAGCAGATTTACATTGACACTGAAGTGCACTAAATGTATTTCTAATTATGTCTGGAAAGGTTAGTTTCAATAGTTTCAAGTACCGTATTTATCGGCGTATAACATGCGCCAGCGTATAACACGCACCCCAAGTTTAGGAGGGAATTATAAGGAAAAAAAAATGTTTTAAAAGGAAAAAAAAAAAAAACTTACATTTAAATGCCCATCAATGCAGCCTTGCACAGCATCCATCTGCATGCTTCTCCAGTGTCATTTGCAGCCTTGCAGTCAGCAGCCTTGATGTCATTTGCAGCCTTGCAGTCAGCAGCCTTGGTGTCATTTGCAGCCTTGCAGTCAGCAGCCTTGGTGTCATTTGCAGCCTTGCAGTCAGCAGCCTTGGTGTCATTTGCAGCCTTGCAGTCAGCAGCCTTGGTGTCATTTGCAGCCTTGCAGCTTTGTCAGTGCTGATCTGCAGCTTTCTGTGTCCATTTGCAGCCTTGCTCAGGCTGCAGTTAAACTGCAGTAACTTTTCATTGTCACTGCAGTTTGAAAATGGCTCCCCTGCGATCCCCTGCGATATATTTATCGGCGTATAACACGCATTTTTTTCCCCTTAAAATCAGGGGGAAATCGCGGGTGCGTGTTATGCGCCGATCCCCTGCGATCCTGAGCTTCAAAAATCGCCGACCGCAATTTGAAAATGGCGCCGCCGGCGCCAAAATACACAGAGCCGGTCCTCGGCGGCTCTCGTTCACTTTCGGCTCCACTCGTAGTCCCGCCCGGGATGGGCGTGACTGTGAGCTGAGCTATCCGAACCTAGCCGAGTACACTCGGCTAGGTTCGGGCGGCGCTCGAGTGAAGCCGAAAGTGGCCGAGAAGAGCCGAGGACCGGCTCTGTGTATTTCGGCGCCGGCGGCGCCATTTTCAAATCATGGTCGGTGATTTTGAAGCTCGCAGAGGATCAGTGTATAACACGCACCCGCGATTTCCCCCTGATTTTAAGGGGAAAAAAGTGCGTGTTATACGCTGATCCTCTGCGAGCTTCAAAATCACCGACCGGAGGATCAGCGTATAACACGCACCCGCGATTTTCCCCTGATTTTAAGGGGAAAAAAGTGCGTGTTATACGCCGATAAATACGGTAATTTTACATAAATCGACCCATGTGTGATTAGGCGTCAGAGGACCGCCACACTACACTACAGCACTTCCAACTGAAACCGCTCCTTAAAACAGAAGTAAACCGTGGCATTTACCAAAAAACTAAAATAAAAAACCCCTGCAAGGAAATGGCATAACGTGCTAGTATGCATCACATACTAGCACAATATGAAAGACTTACCTTAGAACGAAGACCTCCAGTGCTGCGCTGTCACCACCGACAGGGCTTCCATCTTCCCCCTGGTCTTCCTTTCAGGTTTGCAGGCTCTGGCCGCTCGTATGGCTGAGCCACTGCACCAGAAGAGCAAATATCTCCTAAACGGTGCACGTGTAGGAGATATTCATTTACCTACAGGTAAGTTTTATTATAAGCTCACCGGCAGGTAAAAAAAAAAAAAAAAAAAAAAAATATTCACAAAAGCGGAATTTACTACCTTTAAAAATGGACACTAAATGGTTAAAAAAAATTATATTTAATTTAAGCAGAACTTCACTCAAAAAGTGAAGTGCCATTGGTTCACTGCCTCCCTCCAGCCTGTAACTGAGGTACGTGATTTTTTTTTTTGGGGGGTGGAGGGAGGGCGAGTACCAATTGTTATCAGTATCTACTCCCACTTGCGCAATTTCTGAGGAGGGGGTCCTGTGTAAGTTCACCTTACAGATTTTTTTGTAAAGGTGAACTTACCCTTTATCCACTTAAGGACCGAGTGTTACGTACCTCGTAGTAGAGCCTGACTTGTAGGGAGGAGACCTCTCTTACATCCCTGGTTCAGGAGCCACTGGAGTGGGGACAGCGGGCTCGCGAGCGCAGTGAGGTAGGAGTGCCTGTGGAAGTTGTAGCAGCTGGCACAGTAGTAGGATGATGACCCTCCAGGAATGGCTGGAACTGCAGATGACAGCAGAGGCAGGAGCAGGTCAGCGGTAGATGCAGGATCAGCAGCAAGCTGGAGCTGGGTGAGACAAGCCGGGTCAACACAGGAAATACACAGAGCAAGGCAGTAGCAAGGTCAGACAGGCCGGGTCAGAATAGGTAATCAGGCAGGTAATGCGGCAGGCTGAAGCAGGGTCCGATAAACGGGCAGACGTTGGCAACAGGTGAACAAGCAGGAGGTAAAAGCAGGGTCAGGCAAGCCGAGGTCAGGATTGGAGATAATGGGTAGGTCAACAGAGCCGGGTCGGTACAGATGATCAGCTGGCAGGATACAGGTTACTAGGCACAGAGCTGCAGATCAAACAGCACTGCACAAGTGCAGCTGCTGTTCTTTTAAAAGCACATTGGCACCAAGCAGCGATTAGAGTGCACGCATACAGGCGCCGCTGCCCAGTCTTACCAGGAACACACGTACCCCCGTTCTGTCCTGGCAGGTCCCTGACACCGAGCCGCTTTCTGAGATTTGTTAGTTATTTTTTTTTGCTAGAAAATTACTTAGAACCCCCAAACAGTATACACCGTAGAGAATAAAATGGCGGTCGTTGCAGTACTTTCTGTCACACCGTATTTGCACAGCGGTCTTACAAGCCCATATTTTTTTTGGGAAAAAATACAGTTTTTTGAATTAAAAAATAAGACAACAGTAAAGTTAACCCAATTTTTTATTTATATTGTGAAAGATAACGTTAAGCCGAGTAAATTGATACCCAACATGTCATGCTTCAAAATTGCACAGAGCAGCCCAGATCCTCCTTTTCGCGGGTCGCTCTGGGCCCCTACCCCTTTGCCGAGTGCCCCCATAGCAAGCTGCTCGCTGTGGGGGCACTAATGCAGGCTCGCTCCTGAGTCGGCTCTCTGCATCAATAAGACAGAGAGAGGCTCAGCCCCGCCCCCGCCTCACTAGCTGTGATTGACAGCAACGGGAGCCAGTGGCTCTAGCATCTCTGCCTATCAGGAGTTAAGGACTCAGGAGAGCCTCGAGTCTCGTACACATCGCTGGATGGAAAACGATCTTAGGTAAGTATTAGGGGGGCTGAGGGGGGAGCTGCACACTGAAGGTTTTTTACCTTCATGTATAGAATATATGAAGGTAAAAAACCTTCAGCCTTAAAGGGGTTGTAAACCCTTTGCGTTTTTCGCCTTAATGCATTCTATGTATTAAGGTGAAAAACCTCCTTTAGTATAGCAGCCCCCCCCAGTGCCCCCGTTTTACTTACCTGAACCCTGGCTTTCCAGCGTCGGAAATGAGCACAACCGCTCTCGCCGGAGTCTCGGGTCTTGATGGGATAGATGCATAGCAGCGCAGCCATTGGCTCCCGCTGCTGTCAATCAAATCCAATGACGCAGGAGCCTGGGGGGCGGGGCAGAATCCTGCTGTCTGCGTCAATGGATGCAGCAGCAGGACTTGGGTGTCCCTAGGGCAGCGCTTCCCCGGGGGGGGGGGGGGCACTCGATGCGGGGATGAGCCAGGAGCACCGCTGAGGGACCCCAGAAGAGGAGGATCGGGGGCCACTCTGTGCAAAACCCTTGTACAGAGGAGGCAAGTATGACTTTTTTTGACTGAGACCCTCAGTCCCTTTCTTTGCACTGGATAGTGAATGAATGGAAGTGCTCTGTGCTGAGCAGCTTCCTGTTCATTCACACGCACAGTTTACTATGCTTCAGTTATGAATGAACAGAGTGAGCGATCGATACCAATCACTCACTGTGGTCATTCAGAAAAGGAAGGGTCGGGTAAATTACATATATTTACCGGCTCCTTTTCCCACTCTCCATCCTGAAATATCCCTGTGTGTCTGCAGCAGGCGGTGGGAGAGAAGGGCAGCCGACAACGCCGCAGGGGGGAGGGGGCATCTGCGCCTGGTAAACCCCATGAACACGCCTATGATGCCAGGGCTGTGCGCGTCTGTGTTTTTGCATACCGTGCTTCACCCTCAACTCTTTTTCCGTTAGGATTGCCAATGAGGTATGGCATGTATGAACTGCAGTCTGATGCCCATGTTTACAACCACTGAGATCTACTTTAATAAGCAATTCATTTGTTTATTGCCAACAGTAAAAGGATTGGAGTTAATTTCATCTAAAGCACAGTAGGTTTCATTGTAGAATGGAATTAGGACCAGTTTAGATAAGAGATCAGAGGAGGACTCTGTGCCCCCCTCCTTCATATTGTTCTTTACAAAGCTGTTATTTCACTGTCATTGTGTAATCCTGATAGCTCTCAGCCTTCTAGACCTGTCCATTGTCTGTGACTGGTCTAATTAACATTGTGTAGTATTATCCCTTTGTTAAAAGAAAAGAAACCAGGGGCTATAATTACTTTTACTTGTGTTGGTTCTCCAACCTGAAACCCCTCAGAGGTAGTAGAGCCAAGTACAGAAATCGTAGAGATGAGGTTTTACCGCGGCCATGGGTTTGCGGTCCTCACAAATTAATGCAGATTTAATCCATTATAAACATAAATGTACTGCCTGACTGTCCTATGAATTTTGGTCGCCTGGCTTAAGGCCCAATAAGGGTGCTTTTGGGTAAGCCAACCCCATCTTATGTACTATAATGGTGCATTCACACCAGCAAATGCACTCGGGCAGTCTGTGTCCAGGGCCGATGAGTCGCATGTGATCACTGCATGAGCCATAACATGTGATCGGCCACGATTAGCTGCGGGAGCAGGCAGCCTCTCATAGGGCTGCCTCCCACGGCTAATTGCGAAGAACCCCTTCTGAGGTTCTCGCATATTGACAGAGGGCTTTAGCTTGGATAGGAAGAGCTGCTGATAAAATGACACAAGAGCATACTGATCCATCCTGGACACCCAATAGTCCATCGATATGATCGCTAGTGAGAGTTTAAAGCTGCCTATAGATGGATTGAAATATATGGCCAGTTCAACAGGGGCCGGACAAATTTTGATCCCATCTGTGGCTGTTCCCATTTAAAAGAAGTCAATTGAAGGACCGACTGCTCTCAAATGGGTTTGCAGCACTGATCAGTGTACTCTGATGGCGGGGACGAGTTCCTGCTGTCAGAATACCATGGCACAAATGGGGAGGATCCCCCCCATCTATCTCAATTGTGTGGATGGGGAATTTGTGCAGTTTGTTGTTGATCAGCCCGTTGGCTGATCAAAAAGAACTGATATGTGTATGGCCAGCTTTACATACAGCCTTCCTTTTTCTTTTTCCCCACTAGGTCATCTCTGCCTTGCTCAAGGGGAAGGGTGGCCAAATGAGGGAAGAAAAAAAAAAAGTATTTATATAGGTGATGGACTGGCCAAGCATGTCTCCAGACCTAAACCCTATTGAGCATCTGTGGGGCATCCTCAAACTAAAGGTGGAGGAGCGCAAAGTCTCTAACATCCACCAGCTCCGTGATGTTGTCATGGAGGAGTGGAAGAGGACTTCAGTGGCAACCTGTGAAGCTCTGGTGAACTCCATGCCCAAGAGGGTTAAGGCAGTGCTGGAAAATAATGGTGGCCACACAAAATATTGACACTTTGGGCCCAATTTAGACATTTTCACTTAGGGGTGTACTCACTTTTGTTGCAAGCGGTTTAGACATTAATGGCTGTGTGTTGAGTTATTTTGAGGGGACAGCAAATTTACTCTGTTATACAAGCTGTAAACTCACTACTTTACATTGTAGCAAAGTGTCATTTCCTCAGTGTTGTCACATGAAAAGATATAATAAAATATTTACAAAAATGTGAGGGGTGTACTCACTTTTGTGAGATACTGTGTGTGTATATATATATATATACTTTACTCTGGAGAAGGGCTGCCAGCATATGGCTTTAGGATTATATGCTTAAATCATTTGTTACCCCAACACTTCATATCCCTGATATGTACCTGCTGTACCATAGACTTGTATGAGAAAGTATCCTGTTCTCTTTGTATTGCTTCCTTTATGTAAAATCCCAGGTGTTCCTGCCAGTCCCCTCTGCTTTCCTATTACAAACTGACCACACTAAGCAGGAGAGCACACTGTGGTCAGTTCTCTAGCTGTGCTGGGAACTCAGTGTGCTCTCTTCCAATGATCAGACATGTCCTGACATGCCCCCGCAGCACAGCCATTCACTGGAAAGCTCAGTTTGAAAAAAAAGAAAAAAAAAAAAAGGCATTTATAATGTATTTTTATATTTATACAAATATGGTTTTTCTTTTCATTTCTATTTTAAACGGAATGGGTTGTTTTACAAGGTGATTGTTTACAATCACCTTAGGTTAAAACATATAGAGATAATACAGAGAGGGAAAGATATTAGAGAGATCAAGAAGAGATAAGAGCATAGGCGTGAGCGGGGGGGGGTGACGGGTGTGCCTGGGCACTCCCTAATCACCACGGGCGCCAGTGCCATTCAGTGTACCGAAATGTGCAGCCAGAAGCGTAACTATAAGGCTTGCATTTGCGACCTGGCCCCATGCTTTGAGTGGCCGTGCGGCTTCCCTGCCATACTTGTCTACACCTGGATGAGAGGGGCAGCGGGGCGTCATATAGAACAACCAATGCTCTGCATTTCCCTCCCTGCAGCCTTTGAATGTTTTCGGGAGGAAGAGGAGGGGAAGCGAGCATTCAGGTGCTGCATGGAGGAAAATGCAGAGCATTGTTTGTTCTATATGACGCCCCGCTGCCCCTCTCATCCAGCCTGGTCCTCTATGTTACTTTCCATCGGCTACCTTACTAGAACTGCTGGCCCCGCCCCCAGCTTCTCCGGGGCTCCGCCCATTGAATTTCTAGCCTTGCAGCAGGTCAGATGGGGGCATGGTGTCCGGGGGACTCGAAGAGCCAGCTGATGCAGTAGGAGCGGAGGAGGTCTCCACTGTGTGAGAAAACACGTGAAGTCCACACTGAGAGAAAGTGAGTGCCACCAATCCCATCCATCCCCCACCCAGCACAGCCACCGATCCCATCCATCCCCCCCACCCAGCACTGCCACCAATCTCCCACCCAGCACTGCCACCGATCCCATCCATCCCCAAACCCAGCACTGCCACCGATCACATCCATCCCCCCCACCCAGCACTGTCACGATCCCATGCTTCTCAACACTGCTACTCATCCTACCCCCCCCCCTAGCACTGCCACTAATCCTATTCCCTCAGCACTGCTGCCACTGATCCCATGCCTCCCAGTACTGCCACTGATCCCATGCCTCCCAGTACTGCCACTGATCCCATGCCTCCCAGTACTGCCACTGATCCCATGCCTCCCAGTACTGCCACTGATCCCATGCCTCCCAGTACTGCCACTGATCCCATGCCTCCCAGTACTGCCACTGATCCCATGCCTCCCAGTACTGCCACTGATCCCATGCCTCCCAGTACTGCCACTGATCCCATGCCTCCCAGTACTGCCACTGATCCCATGCCTCCCAGTACTGCCACTGATCCCATGCCTCCCAGTACTGCCACTGATCCCATGCCTCCCAGTACTGCCACTGATCCCATGCCTCCCAGTACTGCCACCGATCCCATGCCTCCCAGTACTGCCACCGATCCCATGCCTCCCAGTACTGCCACCGATCCCATGCCTCCCAGTACTGCCAACGATCCCATGCCCCAATCACACTGCTGCCACTGATCCCATACCCCTGGCACTGCCACTCATCCTATCTCCCCCACTCAGCACTGCCACTGATCCCAGCCCCCCACCACACTGCTGCCACTGATCCCAGCCCCCCACCACACTGCTGCCACTGATCCCATGCCTCCCAGCACTGCCACTCGTCCTATCTCGCCCACTCAGCACTGTCACTGATCCCACCCCTCCACCACTGCTGCCACTGATCTTATGCTAGGGTGACCAGACATCCCCGGTTTCTGGGGACAGTCCCCGGATTGAGGACACTGTCCCCGGACCAAATCTGTCCCCAGTTTTGTCCCCGGATTGGATTTGAACAAGGGCTGGGGCAATTTCAAAGACAGCCCGTGCAGAATAAAAAGAAAAAAATCTGAATTGCACCCCCCCCTCTGCCGCTCCTACTAGCTTATGGGGGGTGCCCCTTTCTGATGATCATGTGCTGGTCGGAGCAGAGGGACTATTTCTTCAGTTTCGGGCGCATGCCCATTTAGCTCCACTCGCATGTTCTTCTGCCTTGGCTCAAGTCCTGGCCAGCCACCTGATAGATAATTTATTTTATACTAGGGAGGCTTTTATGTATTATACTTTTAAGAATCTGGGATCTACTGATTCGATATATGTATGATGACTTTGTTGTAAAAGGTGGCTGCAGGGAAGTGTCTTATTAATGTTTTTATATTAATATATTTTTATATTATTTTATCATATGGGGGGACATTTTTCATTATTATTTTTAATTTAATTTAATTTAATTTAATTTAATTTAATTAATTTTTTGAAATTATACTCTGTCCTTCAGATTTATCCATTTTAATAGTGATATAATGAGATTATGTCTGCTGATTATGAATAGTTCAGCACAATGGTGCTGATTGCACTAGCGGTTCATGTGTATTGATTTTTTCTTCTCCTTCAGGAGACGCCGCCTAGTATCACTATCCCTTCTCTGCTTACACTTCTTTTCAGCTGCAGAGTGAATGGTATCATGTGACATATTTTCACCCTATCCTAGCTCATTTGGTCTCTTTCTCATACTAATGAAGGAGGTACCCACTGACGCAGGTGATCACGTGACCGGAAGCCGCGTCATTATGATGACGCGACCGCGTCAGTGTGAAGATGCGACCGCGCTGTATATGCGCAGTGTGGGACGTTCCTGTCTTTGGAAGGAAGTTTTTTCGACGTGGCTAGTCACATGATCGTACGCCGCGTCATGGTGATGACGCGATCGCGTCATGTTTTATCCTAACACGCCCCTTCCATGTCTAATAGCCAATAGAAGCAGTAGGACCCCCCTCCTGTATATCCAGGAAGGGGAAGTGGTTATAGAGGGGTCAGTCTTGCGGTCAGGCGTCGTGACATCATGACGCCGATCGCTATGGAAACTACCATCAACACTGCAGCTTCTTACACTTCCTACTCCTGAGTTGAGCGTTCTGATTGGACGAGCGCCACTCGGGAGTAATTAACAACAGATGATTGAATTAGGGGGCTTGTATATTTAATACTGACTATACCTAAGGATCCATAGACCGCTGAGGAAGTCCTGTCGGACGATACGCGTGCGGATTGGTTTCATCCTGGTTTAGACGCCCCTGCAGCCATCTTATACTGTCATCTGTAATTATTATGCGCTCTTAAGCCTAGCACTGGCCATAGTGCTAATTATGTGAGTACCTGTCTTTTAATAAAGGAATCGGTTTTAAAAGTTATACAGAGAGCACTATGTATTTTCTTTGTTTATCCCATGCATACCGAGAAGAAAAGTGTTGATCCCTACTAAGGAAGAGGTTCCTGCCTTTCAGCCAAGACATTACCCTGACCACCAATTGAGTGGTGAACGCTTATGAGACCTTCCTGTTAGTTCAGGGGTCCCTTTAACAAGGTGAGCGGTTTGACTGACAAGAGGGGGAGCACGGATTTAAAAGCACTTTGGATTTGCATGAAGCACCCTGCACCACCGTTGATACATATTGTTCTTTTACGGACATTTAATATAGATTTAAATTCTAGCGCTGCACTATTTTTTGTATTGTACCACGTGAAAGGATTTATATATTTGCCTTTAGTGTTCAGCAGCTTCGTTTTGTCTGAGGGTTTTTGCGCTGACTGTTCGTCTCTTTGAAAATTTACTGGCCAGCCACCTGCCTACTTATCTCCTTGCCTTCCCTGGTGAAGTGATCTTCCTCTGCTCCCCATCCAGTAGTAGCCGGGGCCCGAAGAGTAAAGCCCCATACACACTATCAGATTTTCTGCTGATTTTTGTCTTCAGATTTACCAAAACCATGTAGTGCAAGGGCCTGCCTGATTGCATACAAATTGAAACTCCTAAGGTTTGACCTCATATTATATGGTTTTGGTAAATCTGAAGGAAAAAATCAGCAGAAAATCTGATAGTGTGTATGGGGCTTTAGACTTGACAGGCTGTGAGGCGGGCAGCGGCGGCGGAGACGGGCAAAGAGTCGTTGATTGCTGCCATTATAAGTAAAAAAAAAAAAATATGTCACCGGATTTCATTTTAAAAATCTGGTCACCTTAGTGTATGGGGCTTTAGACTTGACAGGCTGTGAGGTGGGTGACGGCGGAGACGGGCAAAGAGTTGTTGATTGCTGGCGTTACTAGTATAAAAAAAAATGTCCCCGGATTTCATTTTAAAAATCTGGTCACCTTATCTTATGCCCTTCAACACTGCCACTCATCCTATCTCCCCCCTCCCCCAGCCTTGATACTGATCCTACCCCCCAGCATTCCCACTGATCCCACCTCCCCAATCTTGCCACTCATCCCAGTACTATAGTAATATATTTTATTTTTTTTACACACACATACCCACTATATATATAATCTCAAGTAATTTGGACTACTACTTCTTCCAGTCAAGCCATCTAAAAACATTTTTTTGTAAATTCATAATAAAAATAAAAGTAGACTGGGGTGCTGCATATATACGGAAATTCCCCACCCAAAAATGCACAAGTACATTGCACACTGACCAAGAACTGAACTTAGGCTACTTGAAAGATACAACAGGCAGCTTTAAAATTTAACTAAAGTGTAAAAAACAACTGCTACCAGGCAGGCTATTTATTATAGAAGAGAAATGCAATGTCTTTTCCACAATAAAATAAACTAAACCTGCCTGCTCATTCTTATTCACAATGTACACTGAGCTGCACATGCGCAGCTCAAGGTACATTTACAGCACTTGCCTGCCAATCTCTGCACATTCGGGTAGCCCCAATGATGACTACACTCTACACTTGTGATATGCCTTATTTATGTTTAATGCAGTGACTGCATAATTTCATTACCTCTATTTTAATATTATTATTCTACAGGATTTTCGCAACAGATTGCACAGCACTTTACAACATGAGGGCAGACAGTACCAGTTACAATACAGGAGGAATTAGAGGGCCCTGCTCCTTAGAGCTTACAATCTACAGCTTATGTTTAGATGGTGGTGCCATTTTTTGCTTGCTTCTGGCATCCAGAAGAAACCAAGGAGAAGAAGATATTGGTGCCAGTGAGCAACCATGTGGATGTTGAATCACTAGAGCAGAGGCTTTAGTTTTTTAGTCCCACTATAAGGCATCCTTAAAACATTTAATCGCATTTAAAAAAAAAGAAGGACCCTCACACCACTGTTTGATATTTAAAAAAATTAAAAAATAATGGTTTTACTTTGTTCATTGTCTCCCATGGCAGCGTCTAGCTCACCATTCCCTTTTTTTAAAGATAGGCTTTAAAGTAGAACTAAACTGTATCTAAGCACCAGAAACTGTAAACGCTGTTTAAAGGGGTTGTAAAGTCTCAGCGTTTTTCACCTTTATGCATTAACGTGAAAAACCTTCTGTGCTGCAGCTCCCCCCCCCCACCAGAGCCCCCTTTTCTCTTACCTGAACCCGATCATTCCAGTGACAAGAACGAGCCCAGCAGCTCCAGCCGCTCCAGCCGCTGTCTCAGGTCCTCATTGGATAGATTTATAACAGCAGGAGCAGTGACACGGGAGCCAGGGGGCGGGGCCGAGTCCTGCGGTCTGTGTGAATGGACGCAGCAGGACTTGGGAGCGCGCCCACATGAGTGACCCCATGGAAAACGTCTCTCTGTGGGGGCACTCGATGAGTAGGAGGAGCGCCATCGGGGGACCCCTGAAAAGGAGGATCAGGGCCACTCTGTGCAAAACCCTTACACAGCGGAGACAAGTACGACATGTTTGTTATTTAACCACTTGTCCACCTCACTATAGCCGAATGACGGCTACAGTGCGGCTCAATAACTCTGGGAAAGCGTACACCGACGTCCTCCCAGAATCTCGCTCCCGCGAGCCCCCTGGGGCACGCACACGGGAACATCCATGCTCGCCGGGTTCACGGGACCCGGCGCGGCACGGATCGCAGTAAAGGGCCAATGACAGCAGCCCTTTACCACGTGATTGCTCTGTCCAATGACGGAGCCATCACAAATATAAACAAATCAGGGTCATCAGAAGTTCAAAGCTCTCCTTACACTGATACAGCGTGAGAGGAGAGCATCGTGTGACTAACTGTGAGTCTATAATATATACAGCAGTGCCCAACAGTGCTACATCAGTGCCCAACAGTGCTACATCAGTGCTAATCAGTGTCACACCAGTGCCAGAGCCACACCAGTGCCCATCAGTGCCACACCAGTGCCCAGTGCCACCTGTGCCCATCAGTGCCACCTGTGCCCACCAGTGCCGCCTCTGTGCTAATCAGTGCCACGAGAGCCACACCAGTACAACCAGAGCCACAACAAGGCCCCTATAGTGCACACCAGTGCCACCTGTGCCCATCAGTGCCTCTGCAGTGCCACATCAATGCCGCCTGTGCCCACCAGTGCCACCTGTGCCAATTTGTGCCACTACATTGCCAATCGTTGCCACATTGCCAATCTGTGCCATCTGTGCCACTACCGTGCCATCTGTGCAACTCATTATCGACACTACAGTGCCCCATAGGGCACATCAGTACTCTACAGTGCAGCCTTACAAGCCATCAGTATGGCAAAAAAATATTTTACCAGTGAGGAGGCCTACCAGAGTCTAAGCATGACCGATGAGAGCAGCGGGGAGCTCTCCGAGTCTCAGTCCGATTCTGATTCGGTCTATAAACCCATGACAAGCAGTGGGTCTGATACAACATCGGAAGAGGAATGTGTGTCAGTGAAAAGAAGGCATTCTGGCGTGGAGCAGCAGCCTACTACCAGCAGTGCAGAGCCATCCACCTCGAGCGCAGTGCCACTGCAACAAAGGCCAAGCACCACTAGGGTGTCATCTCAGCTCCAAAGGGATAGGGGCCATGCCAGCCTTCCCTATGCCCTTCAAAACCCCCTGTGGCTTCTCCCTTATTCCGGAGCAGCAAACATCCCCCCTTTCACCGCCCAGCCAGGTGTCCAGGTGAACACCGATGATTTTGCCATGCTTGACTTTATTCATTTGATTTTCACCGAAGACTTACTATCATCCATTGTGGCCCAGTGCAACCTCTATGCACAGCAGTACATAGTAAGCAAACCTGGTTCTAGTTACGCCTGTTCCTTTGAGTAGAGAGAACTTACCGTAGAGGAATTCAAAAAATTTTTAGGCCTAACTTTTAATATGGGACTCACAAAAAAAAAATGAATTGTACTCCTATTGGTCTACCAACCCCATCCACCACATGCCACTCTTCTCATCCATTATGCCAAGATCAAGATACCTTATGATTACGCGGTTCCTCCACTATAATGACAACACCCAGTGCCCTCCCCGAAATGACCCAGCTTTTGACAAATTATTAAAAATTCGGCCACTCCTAAATCATTTCTCTTAAAAATTCTCCCAGTTATATACCCCCGAACAGAATATCTCTGTGGATGAGTCCATTGTAAAATTCTCAGGCAGGCTGGGCATCAAACAGTTTATCCCCAGGAAAAGGGCCCGATATGGGGTTAAAACGTACAAACTTTGTGACCGAGCAACGGGGTACGTCTACTCCTTCCTGGTGTACGAAGAGAAGGACTCCCAACTGCATCCCCCTAAATGCCCAGAGTATATTGGAGCCAGCGGAAGAGTTGTCTGGGAGCTTGTCTATCCACTCCTTGGAAAGGGATACCATCTTTATGTGGATAATTTTTATATGAGCTTGTCCCTCTTCCACAATCTTCACCGGAAGGACACCCCAGCATGTGGTACAGTAAGAGCCAATAGAAATGGCTTCCCGCAAAAACTTGTCAATGAAAGGCTACGACGAGGGGAGACAGCTTCTTTGCGAAACCAGGAGCTATTGGCTGTCAAGTGGAGGGATAGACGAAACGTCCACATGCTGACAACAATTCATAATGACACCTACGTGGAAGTCTCCAGAAGAAACGGCCCAATCCAGAAACCAGCTTATATCTATGACTATAATTTCTTTATGGGGGGAGTGGACTTCAGTGATCAGATGATTGAACCCTACCTTCTCACAAGAAAATCCCATCATTGGTATAAAAAAAGTGTCCATTTATTTTTTCAGTTTGGCCATGTATAACACTTATGTATAACACTTATTTACCAAAAATCTACTGAGACCCCTGTAACCTATCTGCACTACCAGGAACAAGTAATCTCCGCACTTTTGTACCCTGAAAGCCCACCAGAAAATATTCGCTCTGATTCCGTGAGCAGACACCACAAACGCCACTTTCCTGAGAAAATCCCCCCCCCCGTAAAACAGGCCGCAGACGTCAGAAGAAATGCCGGTTGTGCTCCAGAGGAGGAGTTAGAAGAGACACCACGTATTATTGTCCCCAATGTCCTTTCCAACCAGGCCTCTGTATAGGCGAACGTTTCCGCCGTTACCATACTTCTCTACATTATTAGGGAAGTATGGTAAATGTAATTCTCATTTTCTGTCATTTTCCTCCACACCCCTTATGCCACTGCACTGAACTGTACATACCTCTGCCTTCTCCGGAACTGACCCAGGCCTGTTATACAACCACGTTCTGCATAACGCTAAACTTTATCTACCTCTGCCTGCTCTGGAACTGACCCAGGCCTGTTATACAACCACGTTCTGCCTAACGCTAAACTTTATCTACCTCTGCCTGCTCTGGAACTGGCCCTGGACTGTTTGACCACGTTTTTTCCCTGCCTCTTGGACTGATCATTTACCCTGCTATGCTAGTGGGAACACAGGGGTCTCACATATGTGAGGGGCTCCAGAAATGTTTTTCTGGATGAAGAAAACTAATTTTTTAGTTTTCTTATTCCCAGATTAGGGTCTGGAGACTCGGAGGCTTCAAAAGAGATTTGGGTGGGAGAAGCCTCTACCCCTGTCCCCATTTTTTCCTGGCCTGCTACTTGGACCATGTTCCTGCTTACTACCAGGACCAATGGCAATGTCTCTACTTGCACTGACCCTGGACTGTATATGGACAGTATCCCTGCCTGTATTGACTATGGACAATATTCCTGCCTGCTGCCTGGACAATTCAATTCACTGTCACTGACCACGTCCCTGCCTGCTGCCTGGATCAGGGCTCCCCTCCTGTGGACAACTGCACTACTAAAACCACAGGTAATCTTTTGTTTACCCTTTGCTCAGCAGAATGTATTTTAGGATGTAATTCTTGGTATGTTCATGCTATGTGTTAGAAATATGAAGGGCCTTCAAAAATGTGATAGATTGTAAGGAAATTAGATGTGTAATCTATGCTCCTAGGATGCCTGAATGTGCTACTTCAATGTTGGGCCTCTGTATGTGGCCAGGCTTTGTAAAAGTCTGACACATGTGGTATTGCCATACTCAGGAGGAGTAGCAGAATATATTTTGGGGTGTCATTTTTGCTATGTACATGCTATGTGTTGGAAATATCTTAGAAAATGGACAACTTTGTGTAAAAAAAAATGCGTTCTCATTTTTTTTCCACATTTTCCAAAAATTTCTGTAAAAAAAAAAATTGAACCGTTCAAAAGAGTCATTATGCCTCATAGATTATACGTTGGGATGTTTGCTTTCCAAAATGGGGTCACTTTGTGGGCGTTTCCATTCCCCTGGTGCTCCAGGGCCTTCAAAAGTGTAATAGGTGGTAGAGAGATTAGATGTGTAATTTATGCTCCTAGAACGCCTGAATGTGCTACTTCAATGTTGGGCCTCTGCATGTGGCTAGGCTGTATAAAAGTCTCACACATGTGGTATCGCCATACTCAGGAGGAGTAGCAGAATATATTTTGGGGTGTCATTTGTGGAATGTACATGCCATTTGAGAGAAATAACCTGTTATAATGACAATCTGGTGTGAAAAAAAAAAAAAAATCTTCATTATGCAAAGAATTGTGGGAAAAAATGACAACTTCAAAAAACTAACAATGTCTCTTACTAAATACCTTGGAATGTCTACTTTCCAAAAAGGGGTCATTTTGTGAGTATTTGTACTTTCCTGGCTTGTTAGGGTCTCAAGAAATGAGATAGGCCTCAGTACATCAGGTGTGATCAGATGTGATCAATTTTCAGCAATTGGCACTATAGCTTGTAGACTCTATAACTTTCACACAGACTAAATAATACCCACTAATTTGGGTTATTTTTACCAAAGATATTTAGCAGTATACATTTTGGCCCAAATTTATGAAGAAAAATTACTTATTTACAAAATTTTATAATAGAAATGAAGAAAAATTTTCAGTCTTTTTTCATTTATAGCACAGAAAATAAAAAACCCAGGAGGTGATAAAATACCTCCAAAAGAAAGCTCTATTTATGTGAAAAAAAAAGGATGAAAATTTCATATTGGTACAGTGTTACATGACTGAGTAATTGTGATGTGAGAGCACCGAAAGCTGAAAATTGGTCTGGTTAGGAAGGGGGTTTAAGTGCCCTAGTGGTCAAGTGGTTAAAACAAAAAACATACAAAAAAAAAAAAAAAGCAAACCTGTACAATCACTTTGATTCATCAATGAATCAATAACATACAAAAGTAACTGATATCTAATGAATAATGATATTAACATCAGATAAATTGATGAATTTGGATTTTCAAAAGAAAAAAGGAGACTCCAATAGTGCAGAGAATCTTGGATTTGGATGGGCCCTGGAGGCTCATCACTCAGAGATATCCTGTTTACCTTCTATCTGCTGGTGTTCTGTGAGAAGAGAAGAACAGAACACCGGCAGATAGAAGGTGAACAGGATATCTCTCAGTTATGAGCCTCCAGGGACCATCCAAATCCAAGATTCTCTGCACTATTGGAGTCTCCTTTTTTCTTTTGAAAATCCACGGATCGCCTTGGTTGGATCTTTGGAAGTACACATCTATTGCTGTGTGGTAATTGCCTCCTAGGCAATATATACATCATCTAAAAAGGTGTCTCCTGTTGCTGCTGATCGGCTATCCATGAAGAAGGTTGGTGAGATTCCAGCAGTGTCTCCTGTGGTTCCGATTACTCTACTAAGCCTGTTTTGACCTCCCTGAATAAGGGTGGTCCCAGGCTTTCCGGTAAGCCTCCATTGCTTTATCACCAGGTGGCGGGCAGCACTAGCGGTGGAATACAGACCCAGGGTCTTGCATTGAACATCTCATTTTTGGACTTTATTTCATTATATTTCACAATATTTTATATTTATTTATGTTTTCGCGACATTTTCATTAGCACCATCAACTGATTTTATTATTCATCAATTTATCTGATGTTAATATCATTATTCATTAGATATCAGTTACTTTTGTATGTTATTGATTCATTGATATATCACACACACTTTTTGCGGTATTTGTCCGGCGCTGTACTTTTTCTCTCTATCTTTTTGTGCCCTTGTATCGGGGTTACAGTGTTCAGCTGCAGGACATCCTTCACGTTTTTTTTTAATATAATTTTTCTCACATTACTTACGCACCTAGCGCAATTCTCTTTTTTATATTTTAATCACTTTGATTCACTTTTAATATTCACAGCAAACTCCTCCCCCCATCCATCCATGCTCCATACTTAAAAAAAAAAAAAACCCTAGGCATTTCTAGCCATGGCCATCTTAAAGTGGAGTTCCACCCACTTTTACAACTCTTCAGCATCCCTCACTAAACTGTGGACTGTAAACAAATTGGATATTTTTTATTTTTTTTCTCAGCACCTACTGTATATCTGCTGTATTCATTTTTCACTTCCTCCTCCCCGGCCGCGGCCCATCGCACCATTTCCTGTTTACAATGCCTTCTGGGAAGGGGCGGCAACTTCCTCTGACACTGCCGTTGCTATCAAAACCTGAACTGAAGCCTATTACACTGCTTGTGCTGCACTGAGCATGTGCGAGATCTGCAAGGATGAGATCCAGGAAGAAATACAGTCTGGCTTCAGATGCCCACACTTAAGATGGCCACGCCCTGCTGTAAGTTTATAAAATAACAAACTACTGCTATAAACTAACAAAACAGACCTTAGTTTACAGACTAACTTTACTAGAATACATTAAGCTTGTGTATTATAGGGGTATTTTTATTTAAAAAGTATAATTTTCGGCTGGAACACCACTTTAAGGGCAGATGATTCATGTATAAGTGTCATGTTAAATACAATATACCTCCCCATCAGTGGCTCTCCATGCCACCCCCTATATGCAATAGATAGATAGATTCATGCTATGCATGAATCTATCCACGGCCACCCTTGGGGAGGGTATATGTAGCATGACAAATTGCACCAGTGGGAATGAGGGATTTAACCCATATTTCTAAACATTTACATTGTGACAAAATATGTATTTCTGCAAATTTTTACAACACAAAATGTCTAAAAGGTGTTTCTACATATATGCTTAGCCACATGAAACATTGATGCATTCCACCACAGAATTACAGCAAACAGTAGAAAATGTATAAAAGTAAAAAATGTACTCAAGAATCCGGGGATTACATCAGTTTATACATCCTGTATACGCTGGGATGGATCTGGAGACCTTTGTACAGAACATTACACTTTATAAGGCATGCCGGCTTTACCAATAAAACAAGAGTCAATCATTGACCTCTCAAAATAAAAGTCTGAATGGTATTTGCACAATTTAAAATTCTGAAAGCATGAAAGTGCATGGATATATTGACAATATACTGTATATCTGCTAAAGTATGATTCTAGCGTAAGATCTAGTGACTTAAAGCGGAACTCCGGGATAGGCAAATATTGTCTAAATACAAGAGCCATGTGTGCCTTTTTTACTTGAATTGATAGATGGGTTAGAAGCAGCATGGGAAAAATGTATAGTTCACAGCCTGTAAATTTCTCTATAGGAATCCTGTAAATTCCTGAACAGGAATGCCCCGTTCCAACGTTCACTTAAGGAATGTAATCTGTCTCAGTCCATTTTCCCAACAAAAAGTGCTCCGACACAGGGTATTTGCACAACCATAAATGGACCAAATTATCACAAATGATGCTTCCAATTCGAGCGTTGACTAATGATCAGAGGAAACTTCGACTAAGGCTAGACTTACACTGCTGCAATCTGACTAATGCCGCGTACACACGGTCGGACTTTTCATCTACAAAAGTCTGACAGCCCGTCCGACAGACTTTCAACAGACTTTTGGCGGACTTGCGGCAGACTTTCTTACGAGCGGACTTGCCTACATACGATCACACAAAAGTCCGATGGATTCGTATGTGATGACGTACACCGGACTAAAATAAGGAAGTTGATAGCCAGTAGCCAATAGCTGCCCTAGCGTGGGTTTTTGCCCGTCGGACTAGCACACAGACGAGCAGATTTCTGGGTCCAGCAGAGTTACGACGTAAAGATTTGAAGCATGTTCCAAATCTAAAGTCCGTCAGATTTGAGGCTGGAAAAGTCCGCTGAAAGTCCGGGGAAGCCCACACACGATCGGATTGCCAGCCAGCTTTAGTCCGTCGGCGTCCGTCGGACTTTTGTAGATGAAAAGTCCGACCGTGTGAACGCGGCATTAGAGTATGTAGTGCAACTTGGTTGCAACTTTCATATGATCAGCATATTCTGTGGGGCCAAAATTCACACTGGACTCACACGAAGTCAGGGATCTCCAAACTACGGCCCTCCAGTTGTTCAGGAACTACAATTCCCACCATGCCTAGTCATGTCTGTGAATGTCAAGAGTTTTACAATGCCTCATGGGATGTGTAGTTCTGCAACATCTGGAGGGCCGTAGTTTGGAGATCCCTGCACTAAGTAGTACAGAAACCTCATAAAAAAAATTTTTAAAAAATCCCACTGTGCTAAGTCACATTGATGTGAACAGGCATCATTGAAAACACTGCAATTACCATTGTCATGCGATTCTGTGTGACTCAATACGCATCTGAACTTGCACTAGTGTGATCGGAGCCTCAGTAAGTGGATGTTCTGTGGGAGGAAAGAGAAAGAAAGACTCCTCCGATTAGTCCAGCAAAGCAATACATGCTTGGATTTTTCTCCCAGACCACAATATGACCTTTGTAGTGGGTCATATCTAGAAGGGGAGAGCGTGCCCAAAGGGGAATCAAGGTGGAGCTCTTTGTCACACATTTTTTCACTGGATATAGTATTTATGCCGGGCTTTTTCCTCGCAGATTTAGCATTGTGCATTTAATGACTTTCGTTTGCACTTTTATATTGATATTTATGACACGTTGGTTCATTAGCACATGTGTGTATTGGATGGATTATTTGTCATTTATTGTAGATCATTTATAATTTATAAATATTTATGAATTTAAAATGATACTAAACCCACAACAGTAAAATCAGTCTGTACATGCTTGGTATACTCACTGTGGAACCTAAGGGGTTAATCCTCTGCATTGTGTATAAAGGCTGTTTGATTCTGTCTAATCTGATCCTCCCCTCCTTCCACTGTCCCCTAATAATTTCCTGATAATACAGAGTCTATGGAGTCACTCTGCACATGCTCAGTTTGGTGTGTATTGCTAGAGAGGTTTTTTTTTTTTTTCTTGGGAGGATGCATGTGATCAGCACAGGGCCAATCAGCATTGTCCAGACAGAGCATCAGGGGTCTTGCAGTCTTATAGGTCAGTCAGAAAACTCCTCCTACAAGCTTTAACCAGTGCTTGGCTGGACACTGATAGCAGTCACAAGACTGCTATACACTGCTGATGAGAAAAGGTATTTAGCAGTTTAAATGTACTAAAATAATTGCATTTCCATGTTCTATGTATGACTAGATATAGTGAATGCAGGATCCTGGGTTTAGTAACACTTTAAGTTATGTTTGGTTGAAGGAGCGCAGCAAACATTTATACATAAATTTGTCGTGAATTTTTTTTTTTTCCACCATTTTCTTGCTTGCAGCTGAGGTTTTGTTCAATTTGTGTGCATATATCATATACAAAATAGCTTTCTTTCTCTTCAACCCATATCACAGGTCTTGTACCAATTCGACGCAAGCTGTAATATCCTGCATGAACACTAGGAGGCATACTATCAGAGTTGACTTGACACATCAATAGCCTGATCAATAAAAATACCAACCCTGTGACCACTGTGATGGTAAAAATATTTTGCAACTTCCTCCCCAATCCAGGATATTATGTGAAATATTCCAGCAATGACATTTACAATTGTGCGGGTCAGCACAAGCCCCAGTTACTAAGAGAACAGTCACCGGTTTTTCCAGAATGTTGTACATTCAGGAAGTAGTCAGTCAATGGTGTCAAAATATCACATATTGTATGCAATTCAGTTTGAATGCCTTCATGCCCTTATATTCAAACACAAAAATGTGCATCTGTTTTTAGACAGTATTTTGTTTATTGTGGATTGTACTGGTGCCTTGCATGCAACATTGATCAGTACCTTGAATTTCTGGAGGGAAGGGAATGGTGTGGGCTTAACAATGATTCAACAAGCAAGGGGTTTATCAAGGGGGGTAGGACTACAGGGTAGCAATTAGGTGCAGCAAAGGGTAAGCCCAGGGTCACAAGGCAGCAATCCGGACACAGCAAAAGGACAGGTAGCAGGATTACAAGGCAAGCAGTAAGGTACAGCAAATAATAAATCCAGGGCCACAGGGCAGATATCTGGCCAGAGTAAGGGACAGGCTGGGCGCAGACTCTCTTACCACCTGATGGCCACACAACCGACCGGAATCGCAGCCTTTACCTCTGGGGAGCACCTTTCCTGGTGTCCATATGGTGTTGCACCCAGCTGTCACCCCTTTGATAGGTGAGGCTTTTATCTTCTGAGGGTCTGCAAAGGACTTGCTGGCAGCTGGGCCAGAAACTGGCATATGAAGCAGCCACAACTTTTTTTAAAGAGGAAATAAAGTCCCATGCATGCTTTGTACCTATAGGTAAGCCTATAATAAGGCTTACCTGTAGGTACTGTAAATATCTCCTAAACATGCCACCCGTGCCGTTCCTTCAGAATCCTGTGCCGTAAATGACGGTTCCCCCACCCATGCGCGGGAGTGATGTCTTTGCTGCTTCAGTCAGTCACACAGCCGGAGTTCGCGGACCCAGAAGACAGATGAAGATAGACGCTGCCTCTAGTGATGACAGTGCATTGCTGGAGGGCTTAGTTTTCACATAACGAACTAGTATGCAATGTATACTAGCACAATTATGCCTTTACCTTGCAGGTCCGGGAAAAAACAAACCACCAGCGGTTTACAACCGCTTTACGTTTTGAATAGAGTGGCTAGGGATTAGCATCTCTGTTGAGTTTTTACTGCTGTCTGAGGCTCAATTATAGGCGGTCTCTTATTACTTACTGCAATTGGTGACAACTAGGAAGTTAGGATAATTTTCCAACATTGCTATAGACAGAAATTACATTTGTTGGTTTTTCCTGTAGAGTAGGGGGAAGAATAAAATCCCCATCATCTTTCTATTACTGTTTGTTCCCTTCTTGCAGATTTTCTTTTGTCCGTTTTGTCTTGTAAAAGGTTACAGAGGGACATCAGTTTTTCAGGAGGACCCCATCAGACCCTCCAATCCCCTCTATGGATCGGCGGGTGTCCATTGACACTCATCGACATACGATCCGCTAAAAACAGAGAGGTGGGGATCCGTTCCCCATCCGTCAGGTGAATCGGATCAGGTGGCAGTTGGTTGTAAAACGGACAGGCGGTCCTTTAAATCTGACCACCCATAGAGGTGAGTGGGCTGTATCTGTGTCCGCTCTGCATAAACAGTGTGGACACGGACCAGCCATCTGCCTGCCCGGCGGGGAAAAGCGGACAGATTCCCTTTTGGCAGTATAGTGTGACTTTGGGGTGGAGGAACTTGACTTGCCTGCACAGAGTCCAGACCTGAACCCAATAAAACACCTTTGGGATGAATTAGAGTGGAGACTACGAGAGACTATGGTATTCTTCTATTTTTTAAATGTTGTATATGGTGGATTTATAATAAAGTAATTGTTATTTTTGCTTAAAAACAGTTTTTGTTCCTCCTTGAAGAATCCTTTTTGGGCCGTTTCTCTTTTTCTCCAGAGAATTCTTTCTATATGCATCTACCTGATTCAGAGGAACACATCTAACTTTAATTAATTTATATACAATTAGGTGAATGGTTTATATTTGGGCAGTTGAAGAATTACTTGTATTTTTTCATTAACTACTTATTCTTCCTTGCTCAAGTCCATATATTAGGGTGATCATTCATGACATGTTTTTTCGGGACAGTCCTGTAATATGCACCTTCAACAACAAGTCAGCAGTGGTAGCTCCAATAATTCTCTTTCTTACAGCGTGCAATTAGTAGATTATGTCCAACTGGCTTGTGTATGGCAACTATAAATAAAGTAATGATGCCACGGGCTCAGATTGTTCTAGAGACAAAAGGCTTCAAAAACAAGAAAGTTTTGGAAAACAGTCCTATGACAGCTGTGTGTTTTATGTATTTCCTGCCGATGAGCAAAATAAGAACGTTCACCAATGCAGACAGATGATTTACCTAGGGCTTGTTTGCATACGTGCTGGGTGAAAAGTATACTGTATATTCTAATGGAAATCTAAGCCTCAGGATAAATGATCTCAACATAGGAGAAAAAAAAAAGAAGAAGAGGTTGAAAAAATTTGAGTAGACTTCTACAACATGTATATTGCCAATACTGGATGAACCCAGAGGAGGTTTGCTTTAACCCTAGGCCACCATTCCCAGCAATATATACTTACCTTTCTATAGCACCCCCAGGTGCTCCATTCAGAGCTGAAAGCCAAAAGGAAATACCCAGTACTTCCAAGTATGGAGAAGCATGCGTCTTATAAAAACTAAGATAAAATGTGTCCTCAAAAAAGAAGAAAGCAGGCAAAAAAAAAAAAATTATATAAAAAAAATGAAAAAATAAAAAAAAGGGGAACTGTCGGTGTGCATGCACATAAAGTTAAAAAAACAATAAATTATTATTAATAATAATAATAATCAGACTGGAGCTCAACCTCAATATATTAACATCTATAATGAATCCCTAAAAAAAACTGAGAGGCCCAGCAAATTGCTTGACGCATGTAAGGATTAAAATAAAAGTGATGTATTATTGAAAAACCAAGAACATACACAAACCTACTGTCTAATTTATAAAACCATAATTGGCCAATTAGAAAAAAAAACCCCAACCATAGTAGCTGTGGGAAGAGTTGCTTATGAATTAAGCATCACCCACCCCCCAAAAAATATTATATATAATATTATTATATGCATATACATGTTTTCTTTTTCTGTTAGAAAGACAACAGCACATTTTATTTGAACCCCTGAAGAAGGAAATATAGTGTCATGAAAGGAAATTTATCTTTTTATGCTCCCTGAAACATGTCGGTTCCTCATGCAGCCATTGCTGGTCTCTGTTTCCCAGTTTTCAGAAGTGGTTTTTGCTGCAGCGTGTAATACTGTGCAATACTCCTGTTCTTCGTTTGCTATTCAATGCTTTCAGTAATGGTATTTGTCATTTTTGTATATTAAATAAAATGTATATATTTTTTATCCGTTTTTCTATTCACCATACTTTGATCCTGTGTTGGTTTTCTGCCCATAGTATCCCTTTTGGGGCATTTTTCTCTCTCTTAAAGCGGAGTTCCACACAAAAATGGAACTTCCGCTTTTCGGAACCCTCCTCCCCTCCGGTGTCACATTTGGCACCTTTCAGGGGGGAGGGGGGTGCAGATACCTGTCTAAGACAGGTATTTGCACCCACTTCCGGCATAGACTCCCATGGGAGTCTACCCTTCTTCCCGTCCCCACCGCGCTGTCTCCTGGGAAACACACAGCTCCCAGGAGAGAGCGGGGACCACTTGGGACGCGCAGCGCGACTCGCGCATGCGCAGTAGGGAACCGGGAAGTGAAGCCGCAACGCTTCACTTCCTGATTCCCTCACCTAGGATGGCGGCGGCAGCTGCCTAGAACCGAGTGGGTTCTCTGCGTCACCTGCCCACATCGCTGGACCCTGGGACAGGTAAGTGGCCATGTATTAAAAGTCAGCAGCTGCAGTATTTGTAGCTGCTGGCTTTTAATATTTTTTTTTTTTTTTGGCGGTGTGGGTGGACCCCCGCTTTAACTAAAGAAGCTATGGAAAATCTATGAAACGTCTTTTACATTATACAAGTCAGGTTGAATGTGATTACTACTTGCTATATCATGCACTAGATCAAATAAGAATATTCACAGACACATAACACAGAAGAATCAATATATTACATAGCCATTTATCTTGCACATCTGCATGCACATTCACTCTGTACAAACTGGGCAAAAATAACTGTTCTTTAGGCCATTCCCCCTTTCTGAGCAATTGTTGGAGCTGAGGAGCATAGGAAATACATAAATCTGTGTTAAAAGAGATACTTCTCTTTTGTACATTTGCATTTTTTCTTTCATAAATGCCAAAAAAAAAAATGTTCAAAAATAAATAAAAGAGATACAATGAAGCAATTCTAGAAAATGTTAGGTAATTAGCAAATAAATGTAAACCAATGGAAACTGTTTGTCAATTCCCTCCTTCCCCAGAATTGTTACACTGCATCTCTTGCTACAATGTCTTCTTTGCATGTGTGCGCTGTAATATTTTGTTCTTGCTGCAATAACACGCACAAATATCTACAGCATGTTTGCATATTAAGGCACACTTACCTAGCAATATCAAAGCCAGAGACATCAAGGCAACCAACATTTTCAGGATTATTTCAGCAATTGCAGCGTACAAATTTCTTTCTTTACAGGTCTCCCTTTAAACTTAACTGTACTGTATATACAAAATCTGCTCTTGTATGTAATACTATATTGCTATTTGCAAAATAAATATGACCGCGCTGGAACACTAATAAAGTACTAAAAAAAAAAAAAAAGTGTCTATGCAGAATGAATTGATAAATACAGCCAAATAAAATAGATACATCATAGTGCAAAGTAAATATACCCACACTGAGCACTAATAAGTGCTGAAAAAGTGCCTGTGAAAAATAAATAAAACTGCATAACATTATACAGTGTTACTCCTGTACTACCAGTAACATATGTAACAAAAATAATTATTGGGAGCATAATAATGTTTATTATTTTGTGGAACTGTATTTTCCACCACAAGGAAAGTGGTGACCATCACTGTATTGAACTGCACAGTTTTACTATACTTTATATATACTTTTTTTGGTTTGTTGAACATTTTTAACATGTTTGCTTTATGCTGTATAGTTTATCTTATTTATGCACTACAAGTTTTACTTTATATCTGATGGGAAGATAATTGTGTATATATTTTGGTACTAAGGTTGACATGATGCTCATGATAGGTTGGTGGCGGAAGTGTATACTACAGATTCTTCAATGTACCATTACTTCCTTTTTTATTGTGTGTATGTACACGTACAAATTGTGTGTGTGGAGCATGCAAACTCCAGGCAGTATTTGCTCAAAAAAAAAAAAAAAGTTGACAGTGTATTTATCTGTGATATACTCTACATTGGAGTATAGCGGTGAAGCATCAAACATACACATTACCTTTATTTAATCTACAGAAAAGATATATCCTGAAATCAAAATTCCAAATAATTCATAAAAATCCATAAATCTAATCAAATCAGTGTCTAAAATTATTGTACAAAAAAAGTCCAAACTCTTTAATTTTACGACTAAGTGAAAAATATAAGAAATAGTGAAAATCTCACCCAGTGTCTTTCACCTAAAAAAAAAATAAATAAATAAAAATAATCTCTCACCTCCCCAAAAATATGTTTTCTTATGCAGATTGATTTATTTTGCTCACTTATACACATTTTTTGTGATCACGGTGACCACATCTTAATTTTTTACACTTCTGTGGCATGGATTAATCTATTTCCATCTACTGAATTGCCATTATTATACATGATTTATATAGCATCGACAGTTTGTGCAGTGCTATACAATGCAAAGGGGGGATAGTACAATTACAATACAGTTCAATGCAGAAGGGACAGGAGAGCCCTGCTCGTGGAGCTAGGGTGAGGTGGTTCAGGTACAGTTCTTAGGTGGAGGTGGGGTAGGCTTAAGTGAGTTACCAGGGATCGCCTAAAGGCGGACAGGGTAGGGGCTGACCAGACATTCTGAGGTAGGGAGTTCCAGAGGTTGGGAGAGGCTCTGGAGAAGTCCTGGAGGCGAGCATGGGATGAGGCAACGAGGGAGCTAGAGATAGGCCATATGGGAGGGCAGGGGGGGAGCCATCGCAGCTGGGAGAAGACAGTGATTATTGCTAGCGGCTATACAGTATGAGCCACTAGCGATAGTTGCAAGAGAATCTGGCAGCCTGGTTGTACCCAAGTTGATCGGTCAACTTGGTACATTCAGGCTGCCCATTAACTGTTTGAAGCTCGACCAGTTCAGCAGGGATTTGAACCGTGTATGGCCAGCCTAATGCCGTGTACACACGGTCGGACTTTTCGTCTACAAAAGTCCGACGGACGCCAACGGACCAAAGCCGGCTGACAATACGATCATGTGTGGGCTTCCCTGGACTTTCAGCGGACTTTTCCAGCCGCAAATCTGACGGACTTTAGATTTGAAACATGCTTCAAATCTTTACGCCATAACTACGCCAGGCCCAGAAATCCGTTCGTCTGTGTGCTAGTCCGACGGACAAAAACCCACGCTAGGGCAGCTATTGGCTACTGGCTGTTAACTTCCTTATTTTAGTCCGGTGTACGTCATCACGTACGAATCCGTCAGACTTTTGTGTGATCGTATGTAGGAAAGTCCGTTCGTTAGAAAGTCTGCCGCAAGTCCGCCAAAAGTCCGTCGAAAGTCTGTCAGACGGGCTGTCGGATTTTTGTAGCCGAAAAGTGCGACCGTGTGTACGCGGCATAAGCCCTGTGGGCAGAGCAAAAAGCATTGAAAGAATGGACTGGATAGAGCCGGTCAGCTGAAGCATTTTTTTTTTTTCGTTCATACACCAGTAAACCAATGGTTAAAATTCTTACCCTAGAACTTGCAGATTACAACTTTCAATGCTACTTCCCTGAACTTTTAGTCTTTACAGGAAAGAGTTAACAGTGAACATGAGGAGCAGCAAGGTGGAACAAGGGAGTGCCTTGCCATTTTAGGGTATGGAGCTGTGTGTTACTATTGATCCACACAACTCTACAACGCTCTGGTGCAACCATTTACTGTCAGAAGTCACATAATTAGTGAAATGATGTCCACCTGTGTGCAATCTGTCACATGATCTGTCATTACATATACACACATTTTTGAAAGGCCCCAGAGGCGGCAACATCTAAGCAAGAGGCACCACTAACCAAACATTGCCATGAAGACCAAGGAACTCTCCAAACAAGTAAGGGACAATGTTGTTGAGAAGTACAAGTCAGGCTTAGGTTATACAAAAAATATCCAAATCTTTGATGATCCCTAGGAGCACCATCAAATCTATCATAACCAAATGGAAAGAACATGGCACAACAGCAAACCTGAAAAGAGATGGCCGCACACCAAAACTCACAGATCGGGCAAGGAGGACATAGAGAGAGGCAGCACAGAGACCTAAGGTAACCCTGGAGGAGCTGCAGAGTTCCACAGCAGAGACTGGAGTATCTGTACATAGGACGACAATAAGCCGTACGCTCCATAGAGTTGGGCTTTATGGCAGAGTGGCCAGAAGAATTACTTTCAGCAAACAACAAAATGGCACGTTTTGAGTTTGGGAAAAGGCATGTGGGAGACTCCCAAAATGTATGGAGGAAGGTGCTCTGGTCTGATGAAAGAAAATGCTAGGTCTGGCGCAAACCCAACACATCACATCACCCAAAGAACACCATCCCCACTGTGAAACATGGTGGTGGAAGCATCATACTGTGGGGATGTTTTTCAGCAGTCGGGACTGGGAAACTGGTCAGGGTTGAGGGAAAGATGGATGGTGCTAAATACAGAGATATTCTTGAGCAAAACCTGTACCACTCTGTGTGTGATTTGAGGCTAGGACGGAGGTTCACCTTCCAGCAGGACAATGACCCCAAACACACAGCTACAGCAACACTTGAGTGGTTTAAGGGGAAACATGTAAGTGTGTTGGAATGGCCTAGTCAAAGCCCAGACCTCAATCCAATAGAAAATCTGTGGTCAGACTTAAAGATTGCTGTTTACAAGTGCAAACCATCCAACTTGAAGGAGCTGGAGCAGTTTTGCAATGAGGAATGGGCAAAAATCCCAGTGGTAAGATGTGGCAAGCTCATAGAGAGTTAGAAAAATCGTAAGAGCAACACTACAAATGCTCAGAAGAAAAAGAATACATACAAAACTATTCAACACATTACGTCACTTCTGATGTTGTATGAAAATTTTCGTATTGTGAGTAACCTCTTCACTGACACTTGACATTAGACTAGCATGCCACAAAAAAACGGACATTCGGTCGTCCGAAAATATAAGCGTGTGTAAGAGGCTTTAGTCCGCTGGGTTCAAGATTGAGTTGGCCCACCCTTTGAAACTTTAACAGCTTCAACTCTTCTGGGAAGGCTGGGAAGACATGGATGAGAGAGTTTGGTGGTGGAGGAACATGACTGGCCTGCCCTCAACCTGATAGAACACCTTTGGGATAAATTAGAGCAGAGACTATGAGCCAGGCCTTCTCATCCAACATCAGTGCCTGAACTCACAAATGCGCTTCTGGAAGAAATGATCAAACATTCCATCAGGTGGATCGCATCAGGTGGCAGTTGGTTGTAAACGGACAGGCAGTCCGTTTACATCAGACCGCCCATAGAGTGGAGTGGGCGGTGTCTGTGTCCGCTCTGCATAAGCAGAGTGGACACGGACCAGCAGACAGATTCCCTTTTGGCAACATAGCGTGGATGAGCGACTTTGGGGTGGAGGAACTTGACTGGCCTGCACAGAGTCCTGAACCTGAACCGATTAAAACACCTTTGGGATGAATTAATGGGGACTGCGAGCCAGGCCTTCTCGTCCAACATCAGTGCCTGACCTCATAAATGCGTTTCTGGAAGAATGGACAAACATTCCCATAGACACACTCCTAAACCTTGTGGACAGCCTTCCCAGAAGATTTGAAGCTGTTATATCTGCAAAGGGTGGACCAACTCAATATTGAACCCTATGAACTAAGACTGGGATGCCATTAAAGTTCATGTGCGTGTAAAGGTAGGCGTCCCAATACGTGAGAGATGGAGAGATATAGATAGAGAGATAGAGAGATGGAGAGAGATAGAGAGATGGAGAGAGATAGAGAGATGGAGAGAGATAGAGAGAGATAGAGAGATAGACACACACTATATAATATATATATACATAGGCTATCGACAGGGGTTGTATTCCTTCTTTACGCTATCCAAAATAAATAAATAAATATAAATATAAAAAATTTTTCCCCCATTTTGGTTAGCGTAAAGAAGAGATACAACCCCTGTCATAGATATAGAGAGAGATACACAAACACACATATATATGTCTATAGTTCTACTTTGAAGCTAGGGGAGCAAGGGGAACCGGAATGTTATCAGCCATGCACCCAGATGTTAATCTGTTTGCAAATACCATCCCAAGTATGGTAATATATAAGATGGACATTGGATGGTCTTGCATATAGTACTTGTAGCAAGCGAAAAAAATCAATTCCAACATGAAACAATGCAACATGTAGACCACTTGATACTATGTAGAGATTAGAATTAGAACAAATCACCAACACAGTTCAAAGGCACAACACAGTAGCTTGGCTCAGTACAAAGCTTAAAGCGGGGGTTCCACCCACATTTTGAACAATATCTGTATGTATTCTCTTCCTTGCCTAGATGCTGACATGCCGTTTAAAAAAATTTAAATCGCCGTAATTACCTTTTATTTTTCTATTCTTCTTTGCACTTCCTGGTTCTCCTCCCGTGGGAGTAGGCGTATTTCTAGCCTCTCCCAGACTCCTGGGAGCTAGTCTCAGGCTTCCCAGGATGCCACTGAGCATGTGCGGGAACGAGCGGTGTATGCTGGGAGCACAGCATTCACCACATCCAGGAAATAAATGCTTGTGGGCTTCAAATGCCCACAATGAAGATGGAAACCGCCTGCAGTGAATAATATAAGTTATTCTTTACGACGAAATCTGACACAGGCGGACATATTACACACAATATGTGAGTATGTAATGCTGAGAAGAAAAGTTTGTGAATGAACTCAAAAAAAAAACAAAAAAACGATAGATAGGTGGACCCCCGCTTTAAAGTGGAGCTGCACCCAAAAATGGCAGCTCCCCTTGTCTGCCTCCCCCCCTCTCCTGCCACATTTGCCCCCTTGTAGGGGTGGGGGAGCAGGTACCTGGTTTTGACAGGTACCCGCTCCCACTTCCTGCCAAGTTCGCAGTGGCGAACTCAGCCGGTCCTCGCTGCAGCTGGCACATTGAGGAAGCACAGCGTGATTTGCACACGTGCATTAGGTGTCCCTTACCCAAAATGGCGGGGCCAGCACCCGAGAGCAGATTCAAGAATCAGCTTGGGTGAGGACACTGCTGGCTCCCTGGACAGGTAAGCGCCCTAATAGTAAAAGTCAGCAGATACATTATTTGTAGCTGCTGACTTAATTTTTTAGTGGGGGGGGGGGGGCTGGAGCTCCGCTTTAGGTCCAAAACATTGAAGATGTTGATAGTCATACGGTTAGGACTTATGGCCTTGTGGAATAGGTCTGCCTATCCCAAGTCATTTCACTGCCATTTGGCCCTGTAATGATCTTTGCCCCAACTTGGCTGGTATTAGTTTGATGCACACGTGCTGAAACAGACTCATTTCTGGTGGTAGGTCACAGAGATTTTCAAAATGATGAACAGGTGCTTAATAGGTTTCCATTAACAAATAAAAATACATGTTAATATGCTTGTTGACCTGCTATACCAGTGGTCATTAACCCTGTCCTCAGGGCCCACTAACAGGCCAGGTTTTATGTATTACCTTTGGGAGATGTAGACTAGAATACTGCAATCACTGATCAGCAAAGGATATCACCTGTGATGTATTTCAGTTATCTTGCAAACCTGGCCTGTTAGTGGGCCCTGAGGACAGGGTTGATGACCACTGTGCTATACAATGCACCATCATAGTGTGAATCCAGCCTCTCTATGGCGGCAGCCATCTTGGTAGAGGCAGGGTTTGGCTTTCTCCAGCATGGAGAACAGTGAGCAGCAAAGTAGTGACATCACCAAATTTCACTCCGAATCTCCAGAGACCAGCAGTGCCCTAGATCTCACGCTGCAGATATACAGCTATAAGGATGTAGGGAATCTCACATCTCAAGAAGTGCACCGCTATATTTCATCAGAAACTTCAGACAAAAGTGTACATTTTTTCACATGACTTCTTAGGCTGCAGCAAGAAAGATAGAATGCATGAAGGTGAAAAACCTTGGGACTTTACAATCACTTTAAAGCGGGGGTCCACCTATCTATTGTTTTTTTTTTTTTTTTTTGAGTTCATTCACAAACTTTTCTTCTCAGCATTACATACTCAAATATTGTGTGTAATATGTCCGCCTGTGTCAGATTTCATCGGAAAGAATAACTTATATTATTCACTGCAGGCGGTTTCCATCTTCATTGTGGGCATTTGAAGCTCACAAGCGTTTATTTCCTGGATGTGGTGAATGCTGTGCTCCCAGCATTCACCGCTCGTTCCCGCACATGCTCAGTGGCATCCTGGGAAGCCTGAGACTAGCTCCCAGGAGTCTGGGAGAGGCTAGAAACACGCCTACTCCCACGGGAGGAGAACCAGGAAGTGCAAAGAAGAATAGAAAAATAAAAGGTAATTACGGCGATTTAAATTTTTTTAAACGGCATGTCAGCATCTAGGCAAGGAAGAGAATACATACAGATATTGTTCAAAATTTGGGTGGAACCCCGCTTTAAGTCCCATTTAATAAAACTTGGAAATCCTCCATTGAAGGTTCTTTCCTTGTTGAGGCACTTCCTGTTATGGGTGGACAACGCTCTGTCCATATCTCTCAACTATTCTCTCCGGGTTGTCACCCTGTTACAAGGGCTTCCCCTGGAGGGGAGAACAGAGGTTCAAGTTTTCCTACTTTGTTGCTTTTTGTACCCTCAGTAGAGAGGCTTTTCTCCTTTTTTCTCTCCTGGTTTTCCAGCATGCACGTCCGACAGAAGCCGGCCACTGACCGACATACACACGGGCAGAATGGCAGCCGTTTTTTTTTTGGAAAATGGAAATGTCTCCTGACATTCTGCCCGTGTGTACAGAGCTTTAAGCCCCGTACACACGATCCCGATTATCGTCCGTTTTTTTTTTTTTGCATGCCAATCTCACGTCGAATCTGATGAGTTTACTAAAGTCACGAAAATTCCCGTACGACAGAATAAAATTTCGGAAGTGATGTCATGTGCTGTAATGTATTTTGTATTGCATTTTCAAACGATAGCTGTACTGATTAAACGAAAATCGTACGGAAAAAATTTCCGTGCAAGTCCGATAGAATAATATCGGATGAACTGTCCTTATCGGCTCTCGAAAGCTCTGTACTAACGATCCGATTATCGTACGATTGATTAGAATGCGTCATTTTTCGTACGATTTTCGGATCGTGTGTACGGGGCATTAGAGAGATTCCTCCTTCCACAAAAACAGGTGGATGGAGGAATCCCACCTGGCAGGACATGGTATGGTGCCACGGTCAGAGTACAATTAGAACATACTGGTCAGCGGATTGGCCACTGCTCATTTAGGATTTTTCCAATATGTCCCTTCAACAAAAGTCAATAAAATAATTGACTTCTACCTAAGAGCCCATTCACACAGGAACGACTTGTCAGGCGACCTAGTCGCCCGACAAGTCGCCTCCCGTTCTGTGCTATGGAACCGTTCTAAGGGGAGCGACGCAAGTCGCTCAGACTTAGAAAAAGGTTCCTGTACGACTTCGGGGGCGACTTGCATAGACTTCTATACAGAAGTCGTTTTGCAAGTCGCCCGGGCAGTCGTGTGCAGGTCGCCTCGCTGAGGCGACCTGCAAGTCGTGTTGCCCCTGTGTGAATGGGGTCTCAGTGTGTGGCTTATCTTGCTTGACAGATTTACTAAAACTGGAGCACTCAGAATCTGGTGCAGCTGTGCATGGTAGCCAATCAGCTTCTAACCTCAGCTTGTTCAAACAAGCTTTAACAATTAGCCCCCATTCACACTGGTGCTACTTGTCATGCGATTTGACAGTTCCAAATTGCATGACAAGTCGGACCCTATTGTCAGCAATGGAACCGTTCAACTTGGTGCGACTCCAACTTTGCGGTGCTGCAACGATTTAAAAAAAAAGAAGGTTCCTGCACTATTTTTTGTGATTTCATGTATAACTTGCATAGACATCTGTCCGTGAAGTGGCACAGATGTCAGCCAAGTAGCATCTGAAATCACACTGACCTGCTACTTTGAAATCGTGCGACTTTAAAGTAGCATTCAGTGTGAACCAGGGTTAACCTCCCTGGCGGTATGATTCTTTCGGATTTTAGGTGCTGAAAGCGGTACAATTATTTTGCATAGAAATTTGGCGTTTTATATTGTAGGTCTGTAATTCTTAACAATAACACACTTAAATCTGTCCAAACAAGAGTCTAGTAGATATCCCGGGTATGATAAAGTTTGAAACACAAAAACATAAATTATAATATAATAAAAAAAAAAATAATAATTAAAAAAAATAAAAATAAATAGTAATAAAATAAATTTCCACACGATTCACTATCGCTCAATTCTGCAAGTGTTCTAATTTACTATCGCTGTTTTCTAGCTGGTCTAAAGCCATTTTTGACGTAAAGGGTCACTTTTTGGTTGCTATGGACAATCTCCAGTTTCCAGGCAGAAAGAACAGTATATGCAATATAAAACTGCATGCAGGGCATGGGCCAGAGCACTGGGGACAAATGGGATGTGAAATAATTTCATACAGTACTGTAATCTGTAAGATTACAGTACTGTATGTGTTATGCTTTTTACATTTTTTTTAATTTGCCGCCAGGCTCCGCCCCCGTGCGTTGCGACGCTCGCAGGGAACGGAGCCTGGCAAGGAGAGGCTTCGGAACAGGACACAGCCCGCGGACACTGCGGGGGACATTGCAGGATCCCGGGGACAAGGTAAGTAAGGAGGCACCAGGATCCTGCGATCCAATCCCGAGTGTGGCTCGGGGTTACCGCTAATGGTGCTGAATTTTAACCCCGAGCCACACTCGGGAAAACTGCCAGGGAGGCTACAAACTGGAAGCTGGCTGGTTGCACCAGATTCTAATCCAAAGTAGCACTCTCCAGCTTTAATAAATAACCCCCACTGATCGAAGTTCAGCTGGACCAGCAGGGATTTTGATCAGTCATTTGGTCATCTTTATTATTTTTGCGGCCACTGATGTAGGCCGCAATGTCCGCCGGCCACCCACAATCACTCCGCAGAGAGGCAGAACGGGGATCTGTCTATGTAAACAAAGCAGATCTCTGTTCTGACAGGGAAGTACACAGAAATCTTCTGTTCTTGGTGATCAGGAACAGCGATCTCTCTGTACTCCCTGTCAGTCCACTCCCCCTTACAGTTAGAAAGCACCTCCCTAGGACACACTTAACCCTTTGATTGCCCCTGATGTTAACCCCTTCCCTGTCAGTGTCATTTATACTGTATCAGTACATATTTTTAGCTCTGTAATAATGTCACTGGTCCCAAAATAGTGTCCGTTCTGTCTGCTGCAATGTCGCAGTCCCGCTAAAAATCACTGATCACCACCATTACTAGAAAAAAAAAAAAGTATGTATGTATGTATGTATGTATGTATGTATGTATGTATATATATATAATTTTATTTTTTATAGTGCAAAAAAGAAAGACTGCAGAGGTGATCAAATACAACCAAAAGAAAGCTATTTGTGGGGAAAAAAAAAAAAAAGGACATCAATTTTGTTTGGGTACAGCGTCGCATACCTGCGCAATTGTCAGTTAAAAGTAACGCAGTGCCGTATCGCAAAAAATGGCCTGGTCATGAAGGGGGGTAAAACCTTTCAGGGCTGAAGTGGTTAAAATACAAATATAAAGTATGGATACACACACAAACATAGGACTAGAGTATTGCATTACCACCAATTACCAAACCATTAAAATCAAAAAAAATCCAAAAGCAAAAGATTTATTATTTTGCAGCTTACCAATTCTTAGATGTGGCGGTTGCATTAGTTTTCTTTTATTTACACCTTGTGATCTGGCGAGCAGGGCATTTTCAACAGAGCAAGCTGTCCTGCAAATGTAGGAGGGGTGCTTACAATGATCAACATTTATGTAAAATCTTTATACCAAAAAGGAACACAACTGTTTGCTGTAACTGCTTATAAAGTATTAGCTGGAGTTTGGCGTCAGTTTGTTAGTGTATTTAAATCTGCTAGTCCATCTACCTCCCCCCCCCCCCCAGACTGACAATGCTGCTGTTCAAAGGTGCCCCCTGTGCTATTTCATCCAGAGTGGAGGCACAATAAGGCCTGGACTGGATGCTGGACGTTTTTACAGCAGCTGTTTTTGGCTGTAGATGTTTTTTTCTACAGTCATTAAACTCTCCATCATGTTATCCTATGTGTCCATGCACACATAGGTTGTTAGCAGTTTTGCGCAGTAAAAAAAAAAAAAAAAAAAACTAGTGGGTTCTGAGAGACGTTTTTCAGCTGTAAAAACGCTCTAACACTGATAAACGTCGCTCACCAGCGGTTTTTAATGTTTTTGATCCGTTGAAAAAAAAAAAATATTTTCTTTAAAAAATAAATAAATAAATAAAACGCTAACGCGGAAAAGCGCTATTGCAAAAGCGTTGAAAAAAAAGTTTAAAAACCCACTGCAAAGCTACTGACGTTTTTTGCACGAGGCCTTAGGCTTTTTTCCCCCTCTGTTTTCACCAGGTGATCTGGCCAGTAGCACACCTCCTGTATTGGCCTCATGCACACTGGACGTTAAAATAACGTTCTAAAAATGTCAGTAGCTTTGCAGTGAGTTTTTCAATGTTTTTGCAATAGCAGTTTTTAGCATTTTTCTGCGTTCAATTTTTTTTTTTTTAAATGGATCAAAAATGTTAAACGCTGAAAAACGTCTCTCAGAACTCACTAGTTTTGGGGGTTTTTTTACTGCTCAAAAACACCACTGCCCAAAACTGCTCATAACAGCCTGTGTGCATGGACACAAAGGATAACATGATGGAGAGTTTAATGACTGCAGAAAAAAAATGTCTACAACCAAAAACAGCTGCTGTAAAAACATCAAAAAACGTCCAGTGTGCACAAGGCCAAAAAAAAAAAAAAAAAAAAGAAGGAAGAAAAACTAATGCAGACACCACATTTATGGATAGATGAGCTGTATTATTATATTACATTTTAGCTTCCAATTATGTCAGAAAGCAAGATGACGGTACTGGACCAGGTGAGAGAAGCAGAGCGCGGGATCGCTACAAGACTCCATCGGATTTTCTGGGTGTGTGAATATGCTTGTTGAGCGTAACCCAGCAAATCTGGTAAGAGGAAGGGGATTGGGAAAAAAAAAACAAAAACAAAAAACAATGGGGTGAGGTAGAGGAAGACACAGTTAGATTCCCCACTGAATGGCCTGAGGGATTCTCCACCCGGAGTCCAGCTGTGACAGCCATGGCTTGGCTTACTAGTTTCTCTTTCATTTAGTTAAGCCGGTGTCTTGCCGAGAAAGTTCCCTCGGCGGATAAGGTCCCCCCTGTACTGCGCAAGCGCTGCACTTGTGCAGTACGAATGACTAGGAGCCGCCGAAAATGAAAATCTTCAATCAGCTGTACACGGCGCCTGCGCCCTGGGTCCAGGCTGAAGCCCCACCATCCAAGTGGACCTAGAGGGGGAATAAAAAAGTGCCGAGCGAAGCGAGGCCGTGCCCGAAGCGTGGCGAGAGAAGCGAGCCCGCGAGGGGCCCTCTTACAGGCGCCGTGTACAGCTGATTTCTTCTCTTTTTCGCTTCGGCTATTTCCGCCTGCGCACTAGAGGGGGGGTCCTTATCCGTCGAGAGGAACTTTCTCGGCAGAACACCGGCCATATACCGTTTTGTTTCAAATTTTCCGTTTTTGGAACATCCAATCGTTTTCTAATGGTAAGCGGGGTAAAAAAAAAAAAAGGGAAGAAGACGACGCATTCGTTTTTAACCATAGTGACAATACCATTCTATGAACAGTTCTGGAAGAATTAAAGGAGTTGACTCGACGATGGCAAAAAATTACATTATACGTCCAGCTGTTAAAGCGGGGAATGCCCTGGCTGCAGGCGATTGCCCCGGTACAATGACAGCTTCCTGGAGGGATCGCTCAGGTGGATTCAGACGAGAACCTAAACCAATGGGGCAAATTGTGGCCACGGGGCCACATCTGGCTGTTGATGGCTCCACTGTCAAACCGTTTTTCTTGCAAAAGCTTGACACCCAAAAGGGAGCATGAGCAGAAAAAAAAAAACTGCACTGCCTTTAGGTGCCATTAAAGATGAATGAATGGATCTAGTGGGAGATCGTTGCAATGGCAGCATAGCCCTATTGAACTCAATGGGCGAGTTTGACAAGCGATACCACTTTTCAAACTCGGCATCCCATGTCAAAAATGCCATGGCATGTGATCAGCCCCGTCTGGCTGTTATTTTACAGTTCAGGTGGGCGGCAAGGCTCCTCCTTTCACACTTGTGTGATTTAGGATCTGACTTAGCCCTGGTTCATACCAGTACGGTTTTGAAGTTGTGTTACTTCAGTGCGACGTCAAAGCAGTGCGATTTCATGTGCAGCTTACTGATATCTGTGTGACTGCATTTAAAAAGATATCAATGCAAGTCGCACTGAAATTACACAGAAATAGTGCAGGAACCTTTTTTCTGAGTCGCAGCAATTTGAATGGTTCGCTGCGACTTGTCATGCAACTTTGATCTGTCAAGTTGCACAGATGTGAACCAGGGCTCACCAGACCCAAAGTCATAGGACATGTGATATACCATGCATCTTTGAGAGTCATTCTATTTGACACTACTGAAGGCGCTGCGACTTCAGAAAAGGTTCAGGCACTACTTTGATCTGACTTTTACACGGATGGCTCCAATGCCGGAGAGCATAAAAGTCTTATCAAAGTCGGACTCCAAAGTTGCACTGAAAATGGCCCTTTGGAGTCGGCTAATGTGGAAGGAGCCTAAAATCACGGCTCAGCAGCCCAACTTTTCCTCACCTCTTGATCGCCTGTCTAAAAGAGACCTATTTCATGAGCAGTACCCATTATTCCTTGTGCCAGTTATTCCTTTTCTATATGTTTACATACTAAAAACTGACTTTCCCAGGTCCAAAAATTAATATTGAGCAGAATTAAGGCTCCATTCACACTTGTACGACTTGTCATGCAACTTTGGATATCAAAGTCGCATGACAAGTCATTCCCCATTTTTTCCAATGATAACCATTCATGTGCGACTTAAAGTTGCAGCAACTTCAAACTAGTTCATGCGCTACTTTGGTCTGACTTTGATGCAACTTGAGGGCCATAGACTTCAATGTTAACCCTCAAAAGCTGCATGAAAGTCGTAAGTGTATGTTATACTGTGCAACAGTTGTCCATTATCACTGATTAAAGCCAAAAAGTCGTATCCAAGTTGCACTCTAAAGTCGGCACAACTTTGGAGTCGTACAAGTGGGAATGGAGCCCAAGTTCAGCCCTCCTCAACAGTCCCAGATTCTCATGTGTCCCCTTGGAAAATGGATTTGCCCACCCCCGATTACTCCAGGGTTCATCCCTAAAGCCTAGTACACATTGCTGGGTTGAACGAAAAAAAACAAACAAACTGACAGCTCAGGTCGGAGCCACTGTACTAATGATTTAATGTTAGTACAGCGATCTCCCTTGAGGGGAGCTTTTGTGTTCTGACAAGGGGACGGCCCCCACCCCGGCCAGAACACTCCAGCCAGTGCTCTCAACCATTGGCTGAGAGCACTTATTAGGCGACGGTCGGCGGCTGGCTTTCCAGCATGCATGTCCGACTTCTGTCTGACTGGCTGCCATACACATACACGTCGTCCAACATTCAGCCTGTGTGCACTAGGCTTAATGGACAGCTTTCATTTTATGCATTGAATACACAGTCACAATCCAGAATTTCACACTCATTTGTGCCAGAGAGCTTGCAATCTACAACAAGTCTACCACAGGAAAAGTTGCTTAAGCTGAAGGACACAATAAAACAAGCTTAGCCAAAACATTTGCACTCTGTAGAGGAGAAAATTGAGTACTGTCCGTGATACTTTTTTTATTTGCACTAACATACAATTTTTCAGGACAAGCTACAACAAATCAAGCACTCTGTAGAGAAGAGCTACAACGAAAGGATATAAACAAGATGATAATAAACAACAAAGCTAATGACATCATAATGCAGCTCTTTACAAAAGCCCATTGATAGATCAAACTGAAGGCATCATTCTGTGATGTTGCAATGTAAATATTAAGCCATGATCTGTAACACACTGTCCAATCCGATCATAAAGCAACATATTGTCCTACCATTGACTGCAACCAAATAGGTCACTATCTGACAAAACTATTTCCACTCTGTAACAACATTGTCAGATCTTCATGTCCACACATCTGATTTTAAAGCGTCGCCCTCCTGGCAATAACTTGACCATCAGACAATATTGCCTCCCCTATTAGTAAATAGCATAGGTAAGTCCAAAGCAGGACACTTACCTGTAGAAGGTGAAGCAGAATTTATTGATTCTTCAAGTTATGCTCTCACACACACCTCTCTCATGTTCAGTAGGGAAGCAGTAACCAGACACCCAGCTGTTACAGATTGGAGGAAAACCTTGTTAAGATCAAGTCCCCCTCCCCTCCTCCAATCCCCCAACCCATCCATGGCTCAGGTCCTCCTCCCCTCTCCCCATTGCTGTAGGCACCTCATTCTGTGTCATGTTTAGAATTTTTGCTATTCATGGAAAAAAAAAAAAAAAAGTTTAGAATTTTTGCTATTCAGCCCTTCGCAGCGCCTGAAAAGTTGTTTGTTGAAATGGTATATAAAGTATATAGCTGCAGGATTGTCTGTGAAGCTCTGCAAGCCATAACCTGAAAGCAAGGAAGCTCCATAGGTAATACAGACACATCCATTTTTTTTTTTTTTTTAATCAATACATTTTTATTGAAAGCTTTCAGACACGTCCATTTTTTTTTTTATCAATACATTTTTATTGAAAGCTTTCAGACACATCCATTTTTTTTTTTTTAATCAATACATTTTTATTGAAAGTTTGCAGACACGTCCATTTTTAAAGTGGTTGTAAAGTCTCACAAAAAAGTAAAAAAACTCCCCCCCCCCCCTGCAAATTAAGGGCATACTAGCTGCTAGCACATTATGAAAGACACAGGCTAGCCATACACATACCTCCCAACTTTTTGGGATGGGAATGAGGGACACCTATCAGCAAAAGTATGCAGGCGTAGGATACACCCCTTGCCACACCCCCTTAAAGGAGAATTGTACAAAAAAAAAAAACAAGATTGGTTAATGTGGTTGTAAACCCTTACAGACCACATTGACCTACAGGTAAGCCTAGATTAAGGCTTACCTGTAGGTGCAAGAAATATCTCCTAAACCTACACGGTTTAGGAGATATTTGCAAAAGACAGGCACCGATGTCTGCGGCGCGCAGGCGTACTGAGCGTGCCGTTTCTAACGGCGATCGTGCAGTTAGTGGCGGCTCCCATGCGCATGCGCGGGAGTGACGTCATCGCGGCTCCGGCCAATCACAGCGCCGGAGCCGCAATAGCCAGAAAGAAGATGGACTCTTCGTGGAAGAGGGGACAGCGGTGACATCTCCTGTGTCAGGTAAGACCCCTTTCACACTGGGGCGGTTTGCAGGCGTTATTGCGCTAAAAATACCGCCTGCAAACCAACCCAAAACAGCCGCTGTGCGCTGGCAGGAGAAGAAAAAATCTCCTGCAAGCCGCATCTTTGGAGCGGGGAAGGAGCGGTGTATTCACCGCTCCTAAACCGTTCCTGCCCATTGAAATCAATGGGACAGCGCGGCTATACCGTGGCAATACCGCGGCTATGGCCGCACTATACGAGTGGTTTTAACCCTATTTTGGCTGCCAGCGGGGGGTTAAAACCGCACCGCTAGCAGCCGAATACCGCGGTAAAACAGCGCTAAAAATAGCGCTGTTTTACCGCTGACGCCCCCTACCACCCCAGTGTGAAAGCAGCCTAAGTGACACATAATGGGCTACTATGCGATGTATAGTAGCCCAATATGCTTTACCTTTGCAGGGAAACAAAGAGGAAGTAAAACTCATCAGGGTTTACTTCCTCTTTAAACTCACGAGTGCTTTTTTTTTACCACTACTATTCCTTTTTTATATTGGCTTTTGAAATTTACAAATGCAGCAATTTAGAAATCAGATGAAAGGTTTAGCGCTGGAAAACACTTTTTTTCGTACAAATACACCGGTACTAAGGATGAGCTCCGGCGTGTTCGCACACTCCACGTGCAGAGCCCGCCAGGAAGTCGGCACTGCACAGCGCTAATCACAGGCAGCGAGACATTTTCCCGATGTGCGGCTGCAGAGATCGGGACAATGTCTCACTGCCTGTGATAAAATCTGTGATTTTTACAGCTGTCAGTAAATATCCATTAGAGAAATTTAATGTCAGTGAGAATCATTCCTTTTTTTTTGAGGCAGGTTAGTGTTAAGTTGACTAAGAAAAAAACCCTTGACAGCTTGATGCAGCACCAGCAGCTACTTTTCCAGGCGAGGTTGGAGCCAGTTGGGATTATTTTTAAATAGAAGCAGGCAGGAGCTGGCGGCGGAAGGAGCAGGTGGCCGCATTTGCCGATCTCAACTGTGCTCCGCCTGCCGCCTCTCTGCATAGATAGGTAGTTGGAACCTGGTACTTGTCTGATAGCAACGGCTCCTGAAGCCTGTGCCCACGACCCCACGTGCTCTGCAACTACACTACCCTCTCCTTCTAAGTAATCTATCCTGCTCTTCTGAAGCCAAGGAGAGGGATTTAGGGGTGGGAGTAAAGCACTGTACTGGGGGAGGTGGCAATTTGGGGGAATAGGGCGCACCCCTGAACCCTGCACTCTGTACGCAGCTCACCCCTGAACCCTGCACTCTGTACGCAGCTTACCCCTGAACCCTGCACTCTGTACGCAGCTCACCCCTGAACCCTGCACTCTGTACGCAGCTCACTCCTGAACCCTGCACTCTGTACGGAGCATACCCCTAAACCCTGCATTCTGTATGCATCGCACCCCTGAACCCTGCATTCTGTACGGAGCATACCCCTAAACCCTGCATTCTGTATGCAGTGCACCCCTGAACCCTGCACTCTGTACGGAGCATACCCCTAAACCCTGCATTCTGTATGCAGCGCACCCCTGAACCCTGCATTCTGTATGCAGCGCACCCCTGAACCCTGCACTCTGTACAGAACACACCCCTGAACCCTGCACTCTGTACAGAGCACACCTCTAAACCCTGCATTCTGTATGCAGCACACCCCTGAACTCTGTACGGAACACACCCCTGAACCCTGCACTCTGTACAGAGCGCACCCCTAAACCCTGCATTCTGTATGCAGCACACCCCTGAACCCTGCACTGTGTAAGGAACACACCTCTGAACCCTGCAGTCTGTACAGGGTGCACCCCTAAACCCTGCATTCTTTATGCAGCGAACACCTAAACCCTGCACTCTGTATGCAGCGCACCCCTGAACCCTGCACTCTGTACTTAACGCACACGCCTTGTTTTTAATGTCCCTTTAAGACCCTCCCACTGTTAGTGCAGGAGGTGAAACTGCTGCCTCCTGAAAGTGTTTTTGTTTCCCAACTGAATGGGACTTTTGCATTAAAAAAACGTGTCACAACTGCAAGCCAAGCATTTGGCTTGTGGCTGCTGCGCAGCACCATTGAGCTCAATGGCCAAGTTTGACAGGTGATGCTGCCTGTAAAACTTGAAATGTCAAGTTAAAATTGCCTCACTGGGAAGATAAGCATCAAGGCCATGGCAATGTGTACTCGCCCACGTAGCTGCTATGTTCATTTAGAAGTAGGTCGTCAGGGAGCTGTTCTGTTTAATTATCCTCTTTTAGGCCACTCCCACTTTTAGATGCAATCTAGCCATGCCCATTGCTTTTTTTGGCATGCATAACAGAACTTGTTTTTCAACTGTATCCCAGCAGGGTGGCTGATAAATTGTCATGATGTGTTAATTGTGTAAACCAGGCAAATTACCTGCAATGGGTATTGTCAGTGTTTACAGATTGTGTTTGTTTAAGTTTCGAATAGGAGTTCTGTCATTTTTTATGGCTGTTAGTAAAAAAAAAAAGTGCTGTCAGTAAATTTTCCATGTTCTGTCAGTAAAAAAAGTAAAAAAAAAAAAATCATACTTACCTAGGTGGATGCTGCATCTGTCCCCCGCGAGCTCTAAGGGTGAGAACTGAGTGATCAAACACTGCCGATCGCTCAGTTCTCAGTGCTCCAGGAGCAGAGAGCTGGTGATGTCAGTCACTGTCTCTCTGCTCTGCCCCCCTACTCACTCACTGGAGCGTGGGGCTGTGGAGGGGGCGGGAACGGCCGGCTCAGGCTCTCAGCAGCCTGCTGAGAGCCTGAGCCGGGTGCCGGTCCAGGCATGTGGGCAGATCCAGACCATATGGTCGCAATCTTTCCCGAGCCTGGACCGGCTCTGTGACATCAGCCGACAGCCAGCTTCAGCCCGCTGTCTGCTGAAAACGGGTCACAGGGGTGCAGAACGATTTACAGTCCTGTGATCCACAGGAGAAGTGCGGCCAAACAAGCTTTTTTGAGTTCCACAAAAGGAAGCGCCATTTTCATCTCTTGGGAATAATAGTGGTTTGCCAGAAAAATGTTACTTACCTTATCCCTAGTTGATTTCTGTTATTGGACTGTCTATGGTTGTCTTCTCTCTGAGATCAGTCAGCCAGGGCCCGGGATTCTGCTGCAGTCACACAGTAGGCAGCGACTGTTTGCGGATCTGATCGAATTCAGATGATCAGCTTATGGATACCTTTTAATATAGATAAGCAAAATATAAACATATAAAGATTTCATTAAAGGCTTTTTTATACCTATGCATGTGCATGCCTTGATGCATCCACATGCAGTGTAGTACCAGGCTGCATTCATTTCCTGTTGGTCCTCAATACGTGTCCACGCAACAAAAAAAAAAGCACACCTCACTGAGTTGTAAACATGTTACAATTACTCCTTTTGAAACCACTACAAGGGCACACATGTGCTGACTCTACTGCCTTGTTTACAAACAAAAAGAAATACAAATCTTTGCACAGAAAACATCCCTGAACCTTTTTTTTCCAAAGGCACCATCCCCAACATAGAACACATGGTATGCTTTGTGGTGCATTGTGGGTCCCGTGCGTTGGCCTTTCTCAGCACCACTAAAAGTCAGTGGTGGCCAAAAATTTGGTGACTGTGTATCTGATTGGATGCAGTCACTTTTTGGCCAATAATTTTCCATTCAGCTCCTTCAGGTGACTTTTGTGAAGCCAGGTCGTCCGAAAGGGGCCACCCACAGTTCAAATTTTGGTCAATTCAGCAGAAATTGTCTGAAAATCAAGCCGTGTATGGCCAGCTTTATTTACTTCAGTGTTATTGCAAGCAAATTACATCTGGGTGATTGGTGAAAGGTAACCTGTTAAAGTGGAACTTTAGGCTATGTTTCCACTATTGCGTCCCCAAAGTCGCGCGATTTTACCGTGACTTTTTACCGCGATTTGAAGCAATGCCTGTGTCTATGGACCACAAGTCGCATCAAAGTGGGACCAAAGTAGTGCAGGGACTACTTTGAAGTCGCTGCGACTTGAAGTCGCACGTATATGAACGGTACTCATTGGAAATCATGGGGTACAATTTGTCATGCGACTTTTCAGTCCCAAGTCGCATGAAAAGTCGCACTAGTGGAAACATAGCCTAAGTCAGAAAATGAAAACCCGTTAAAACACTTCAGGCTGGCCCCTTTGGCAGGTAAAGCTATGGAAAACATTAAATTCCAGTAATACTGGATCGCCCTGCTCTGCACATGCTCAGTTGCTCTCTGATTTTAGGCACTGCCAAATTTGTAGAGGCCGATCTGCTGACAGCCTTAAAGGAGTTGTAAAGGCAGAAGGTTTTTGTGTGTAGCAGCCATCTCTCTCCAGCGATATCCACAAATGTCTAAATTGTCCGGGACACTCCTCCCAATAGGCCCCATTGGCTCCCGCTGCTGTCAATCAATGTCAGTCAGCCAATCAGGGGAGAGAGGGGGCAGGGCTCGGCGTCTGAATGGACACACGGAGCTCTGACTCGTCTCCAGTGCCCCCAAAGCAAGCTGCTGACTGTGGGGGCACGTGATGAGAGGTAAGGGGCCAGAAGCAGCAAAGACGGAGGATCCGGGATGCTCTGTGCAAAACCACTGCACAGAGGAGGAAAGTATAACATGTTTGTTATTTTTATAGAAAAAAAACAAACAAGACTTTACAATCCCTTTAAAGCAGAATTAGACCCTCCTATCCTTTACAGCCAAGAAAGTTGCTTCTGTTTGATCTGCAATTGCCATGGTGCTGCACATGTGATCAGTTATGACACCCGCCATTTGATGGTTTAACAGTTTGGTTGAGGACACAATTGTTTTTTTTTTAACCGTTAAATCAATGGGTTTAGTTCCGCTTTATGATTTACTGCTGTTCAGGGGCTCTGGGTATCGTCAAAATGGCAGCCTCCAGCAAGAAGAAACAGGAGCAAAGCTGGAGGTGTTCCATCAGATTAGGCGACCCGTCAGAATTGGTAACGGAAGAGACGGTGCGTCGCCGCCATCTTGCTACACCCCACACTCCTCCACAGTAAGGATACACTGAGAAGGGGCAAGCGGACAACTTGTTACACCCACCGGAGTTCTGCATTTCACACTTATTTTTAACAGTAAACGCACCTTATATGGTGAAATACAGTATTTGGAAATCCATCGGACTATTTACATGTTGAATTTTAAAAGCAGCTGCAAACCTGCTGATCTCACAGGTTTGCTAATCTGACAGAACAGCGCTGCTTTTATAATTCAACATGTAAACAGTCTGATGGATTTCCAAATACTGTATTTCACCATATAAGCTCCGTTTACTGTAAAAAATAACTGTGAAATGCAAAACTCCGGTGGGTGTAACAAGATTTCTGCTTGCCCCCTTCGCGGTGTATCCTTACTGTGGAGGAGTGCGGGGTGTAGCAAGATGGCGGCGACGGAACGTCACTTCCTTTACCAATTCTGACGGGTCGCCAAATCTGATGGAACACTGGCAATTTACAGCACACACTAATTTTGGTAGCATAATTATTAATGTGGAATGTATGTTCCTTGTTAAAGAGCATTATTTTTTATCAAGTTGTTATGGGTAAAGTTCCACTTTAACCAATTAAGGAACCACGTGATTCTGCACTTCTGCCGAGGGGTCACGCCACTTCTGTTGTGATTACTCATAGCAGAAGCCGATCTGCAGGTGTCGGGCCCACCGACACCCGCCGATCGTCTTCCAGAGACACAGAACAGAGCTCTCCCTATGTAAATAAGGCAGAGCTGTGTTCTGACAGCAGTGTTAACTTTGACATCAAATTTCGATTTTGTTATAGTCTTTTGACTAAAATGCCATTTTAGTCGTATTTTAGTCATCTGAATTGTTTTAGTCGTATTTTAGTTGACTAAAATCTAATGAGTTTAGTTACATTTTGATGCATTATTTCTTTAGAAATGCCAAACATTATATACTCCTGGAGTAAAGGTTTGAACATGCACTACAGACACAGATTTAGCCGCTCTGATATATTACGTTTTTATAAACAAAACTAAGTTTCATAAACAAACAAAAATATTTATTTTTGACAAACAGAAGTGCAACTTGAAAATATAAAAAACTGTAAACTCTATTGGCTGTACTGCTATTGCACATCATACCTGAATATGTCACCGTTGAATATTAATACATATTTCAGCAGCTTAGTAGATGCCCCCCTACTTATTCTTATGTGGTAGTGCAGTGTTCATTTTGACCTCAAATTGCAATTTAGATTTAGTTGTATTTTAGTCACCTTAATTGTTTTAGTCGTATTTTAGTCGACTAAATTCGTATTAATTTAGTCGATGAAATAACACTGTCTGACAGAGGTAAGTGATGGATTTTGTGTCCCTGCAAAGCAGGGAATAAAATCCATCACTTCCCTTAGTAAAAACAGCACATAGTTTACACAAAAACACTGGCTAGGCACACAGTTAACCCTTTGATCTCCCTAGATGTTTAATCCCTTCTCAGCTAGTTTTATTAGTACAGTGAGAGTGCATATTTTTAGCACTGATCACTGTATTAGTGTCACTGGTTCCCAAGTGTCAAAAGTGTCCGTCTGACCGCTGCAATATCACAGTCCCGCTATTAGTCGCCGATCGCCGCTATTACTAGTATAAAAAATGTTTTCAAAATTAAAATTCGAGTACATATACCATTTTGAAGAAGCACAATGTGTGTGTGAAACGTCCTCACCCCTTGGTCCGTTGTTTTAGTCCTGGTGGCAGTCTTTCAATAAACCTGTTGGACAGATGTTGGTGTGGTTGGATGTTGGTAATTTTTTTCTCATTTTGTCTATATATCCTATAGTTTGTAGACGCTATAACATTTGCGCAAACCAATCAATATACGCTTATTGGGATTTTTTTTAACAAAAATATGTAGCAGAATACATATTGGCCTAAATTGATGAAGAAATTCAATTTTTTTTTTTTATATATATATTTTTATTGGGTATGTTTTATAGCAGAAAGTAAAAAATATTGTTTTTTTTTTTTTTCTAATACAGTCTTTTTTTGTTGTTGTTTATAGCGCAAAAAATAAAAATGCAGCTGTGGTCAAATACCACCAAAAGAAAGCTCTATTTGTGGGGGGGAAAAAACACATTTTATTTGGGTACAGTGTTGCATGACTGCGCAATTGTCAGTTAACCCTTTCGTGCCTAAGCCTTTTTCTGACATTTGTTGCTTACAAGTTTAAAATCCATATATTTTGCTTGAAAATTACTTGGAACCCCCAAACATATATATTTTTTTAGCATACACACTAGAGAATAAAATGGCGATTGCTGCAATATTTTATGTCGCATGGTATTTGTGCAGCAGTCTTTCAAACGCAATTTTTTTGGGGGGGGAAAAAAGACACTTCCGTGAATTAAAAAAAACAAAACAGTAAAGTTAGCCCATTTTTTTTTGTATAATGTGAAAAATGATGTTATGCCGAGTAAATAGATACCCAACATGTCATGCTTTGAAATTGCGCACACTTGTGAAATGACGACACTACGGTACTTAAAAATCTACTTAAAAATCTACATAGGCAACAATTTAAAAATTTCTACAGGTTATCAGTTTAGAGTTACAGAGGAGGTCTTTTGCTAGAATTATTGCTCTCACTCTGACAATTGCGGCAATACCTCACGTGTGGTTCGAACACTATTTGTGGGCACGACTTACGTATGCTTTCGCTTCTGCGCGTGAGCACGGAGGAACGGGTCGCTTTCATTTTTTTTTTCACACCGTCTCTTTTAAGAAAAAAATTCTGATCATTTTTATTGCTGTCACAAGGAATGTAAACAGTGACAGTAATAGTCGCTGTTCAGTAACAGTTAGTGACAGGTCCTCTTTATGGAGGGATCTGGGGGTCTGTAAGACCCCAAATCCCTCCTTTGCACTTAAACGCATTCAGAACGCCAAGTTTGGCTGTTTTAAATGCTGTCATTTTTTTAAAAATTTGGCACCTTTAAGTCTTCAGTAAACCGGAAATGACATGTCAATGACCGGCTGTCTTCCGTGATACTAGATTCAAGACCCGATCGAAGTCGAGTCCGGCTCCGTTCGTGCCGGCTGGTCGCTCGGGCCTTCTGGTGAGACGGGTGAGCCGCGGAAAGTGGGGGGGACGTCCCCTCCCGCTCCTTGGGATAACAGCCAAGCAGCTGCTAGCCGCATCAGTTGCCATCCCAAGAAAGCCGACCGTTTGCTCAAAAAAAACGTTAGTGGGGTGATGCGCGCAGCTGCATGCATCACCCCGGTACAACCCCTTCAAGCCAAAGCACATATTCGCGTATGATCGGCGTGAATGTGTTAAAGTGACGCAGTGCCGTATAGCTAAACATGGCCTGGTCATTGGGGGGGGGGGGTTAATCTTTCAGAGGTCAAGTGGTTAAGTAAGCCATAGATTATGTAATTTTCTTTCCTTCAAGCCCGGGTTGAAAGAAAATCACTCAATTTCAACAGTCAGTGTTAATTGGGGGATCCCCGCCACTGCGCTATTGTATTCTGACAGCGGGTTCCTGCTGAACCAGCTGAATTTCAATCCGTCTATGGCTGGCGATAGACAAAAGTGAAATCTGTATATATTATTACCTCCAGGGCTGACCCCACCCAAACCCAACACTGCACAGCCAATGCCAACAGCATGCATCTAAATCCAAAACAGCAGCTCCAGTGACTAGCAGAGCACAATTACCCCCCAGGGCAGAGCTCTGCCATGGATCTATGGAAAGGCTCCAATTTCACTACTTGCCCTCTCCCAGGATCATCGGTGGGGGGTGTCAGAGGAATGCCATATTATCCCTGTAATAGGGAATCTTCTACAATGCATTTGCAGAATAACAGTTTACAATTTTCAATGCAAACTTTTTTTTTAAAAACTGGCAGAATACAGACCTAAAAGAAAGAAGATCCTAAAAAAATGACCAAAAGTCAAAATGATTCATAAAAAAAAAAACATTCTGCAGTTTTCTCTCTGCCCTGTGATGAGCTGTATCCAGCATATGCTTTGTATGCAGAGAACATCTGTATAGCTGCAGAAAACATCTGTTCTATAAAAATTAACGATCGCTCAGAAAAGGAAAAAAAAAAAAAACTCCCGCAGGCCGAATGAGAGAAAACGATTCCCCCATCTATGCTAAACGATGTGCAAGGAATCTCCTCTGTGAGCTGCTGTATTCTGAGAGCCACAATATCTACGGCTGCCTGAATACCAATACTGAATCTCCAGCTGAGAGGACGCGATCGCTGTTCGGCTGACAATCTTCCAACCGGCTCAGTCGATTATTTAAATTGACTTTTGTCAAGCTGTGTGGTTGCTGACGGGGGCTAAAAATTTTGCTGATTCAGCAGGAATCTGCTGAAGTTTGAGCTGTGTATGGCTGGGACCTCCAGAAGGTGAGAAGAAGTTCTCTCATAGCTTCATTCACACGGTGCACATAGGCGTGCGCAAGGGGTGTGCCAGGTGTGCCTGGGCACACCCTAATCCTGGAGTTGGCAACCCATCAATTGTGGGCAGGTGACAGGTAAGCCGTGATCCTTACTTGCCGACCCCCCAGAACCTGGACAGGATAGGCGGCTGGAGTGGAAATTAAGGAACCGATCTGTATTTTCTTCTGCAGCAGCTGAAAGTAGGCTTCATCTCCTCTTCCTCTCGCCAATATTCAGCTGCCACGGGAGGAAATTACAGGGGATTGGTACCAATGTATGTCACCCCTATTGTCCCAGTTCCTTTTCTTTCTGCTGCCCAGGTCCCTCTGTGTGCTCACCTGCTCCCCCATTGTTTTAGGGTGACGAGTGGGGAAGAGTCCAGTTAACATGTCACAAAGGCATATGTGTTGGAGCTTTGAGGTGCACACCCTAATACAATAGGCTGCGCACACCTATGACGGTGCATGCATATTTTCTGCATGCAACATAGGTTTTTTTTTGCTGACAAAGCTAGCAGAAGATCCTGCGTCAAATATGCGCCTAAAGTGTTTGTGTGGCTTCTACAGCAGCTGGGAATGTGCGGAAATCTGACAAACTGACTGTCCGCTAGCAGATGGAAGTGATAGGTTGGCTGTATGTTCACCCCCACCTGCAGACCCAGGACTGACATGTGGGTAAAGGGAAGGGAGACCAGCAAAAATTAGTTCGCTGATCTCCTCTAAGGGCATTTTCACACTGATCTGTAGCACATATGCGTTTTTGCCGTGATTTTACGGCATTTTACGTGTGTTTTGACACAGCTGGTCACATGGTAAAGAGCCACTGTGATTGGTCCTTTGCCCGGATCTGTGATCGGCCGTGTTCAAAGGACACATTGATCACAGAGCGCATTGCAGTTATGGGAGGACGCCAATAGATGCCCTCCCAGAACTCAACGACCATGCTGTAGCTATCATTGAGCTATACCGCGGTCGGCAGGTGGTTAAAATTTCCAGCACAAAATTTTTTTTTAGCACTTCCCACACCCAAATTACATACACAGATGCATACCTACCAACATTTTGAGATGGGAATGAGGGACACCTACTAGCAAATGTATGTAGGCATAGGACACGCCCCCTGCCACACCCCTTTAAAGGAGAAATAACCCACAAAAAAAAAGGTTAATTAAATCCACGAGTGCTTTTTTGCTTACTATTCCTTTATATTGGCTTTTAAAATTTACAAATGCAGCGATTTAGAAATTGGATGAAAGGTTTAGCACTGGGAAACACTTTTCGAAAGATAAAAAGTGCATTTTATATACAACTATACAGATCAGACCAAAATGAGGGACAAATGAGGAGGAAAGAGGGACAGAGGGACTCCAAATCAGGGACAGTCCCTCAAAATCAGGGACAATTGGAAGGTATGCATATGAATGTATGTCTACATAGGAAAAAGCTCATTGTGCTACACAATTTACATATCGGAAGTGAGAGCAATAATTCCAGGCCCATTATTCATGGTTACCTCTGAACTGATGACCTGTAGGGGCTTCTAAATTGCCCCCTATGATAAATTTAGGGTAGCAAAGTTTGTTGCTGTTTCACAGGCGCAAGCAATTTTAAAGCTGGGTTCACACCTATGCGAATTGGATGAGGATTTTCCGCATCCAATTCTCATGACAGGAGATTGTGACCGGTGTTCTGGCGAGAAAGTTCCCCTCGGCGGATAAGGACCCCCCCTGTACTGCGCAGGCGCAGCGCTGGCGCAGTAAGAGCTGGCGGAAATAGCGGAAGCTGAATAGGTGTAAATCAGCTGTACACGGCGCCTGTAACAGGGCCCCTCACGGGCTCGCTTCGCTCGCCACGCTTCGGGCACGGCCTCGTTTCGCTCGGCACTTTTTTATTCTACCTCTAGGTCCACTTGGATGGTGGGGCTTGAACCTGGACTCAGGCGCCGTGTACAGCTGATTGAAGGTTTTCAGCTTCGGCTATCTTCGGCAGCTCCGTAGTCGTTCGCACTGCGCAAGCGCTGCGCCTGCGCAGTACAGGGGGGTCCTTATCCGCCGGGGGAACTTTCTCGGCAAGACACCGGCTACCCCGCCCCAAGCAGAGCATGTGCTATTCCAAAGCTGGCCAGGCTTAGCCGGGAAGCAGGCACAGTGAGGTCTTGGCGCCTTTTACAAAATACAGCAGGGCCGGCTGGGGGAGCTAGGAGGACTCAGGAGTGAGAGCGGCCGCTCCTCCTGGCTCCTTCAGTGGGCTGGTGTCCCTGCTCTCCACCGTGCCTTGTCTCTCCTGCCTGCGGGTCAGCTTGACGGGCCCCAGACTCAGAGACTTTAGTCATCTACGATTCGCCCTGCTCCCTGCTGCCCTGACCCTGAATGCAGAAGCACATGGGAGCAGAGGTATTCTGTAGTTCGAGGAGATTGAGAGGTGTTGCAAGGTGTGTTTTATTCACTGCTTCTCCCTCTTCATGTCTGCATTCCCTGGCTACATGTGCTACCTGTGTCCGGTGGTGAGGCCTGTTGATTTACTGCCTGCTGCTGCCATAAGCCTAAGTGTGTTCCCGAGGCATGTGGAGGAGGTAGAAAAGCCAGATAGTCGCTTTTGACATGAATTGGACTGATTATTTCTTCTCCCTATCTATGTTTGCATTCCTAGGCTGCATATACTGTGCTCTACAGAGAAGTCCTGTTAACTCTTCACTTGCTGCCACCACCATCCATTCGCTTTGTAGCCTGCTCACACCCAAGCATAGTGAGGAGTGACTGTATGTGAACAATTATTAATCATCAGTTTTTTGATATTACCAGCCCTATATGGACATTCACCAATGGTCACATGTACTTTTTGAACAGTTCATTTAGGTAGGTACAGTCACTATCTAGTGAAGTATATGTAGGTGCAGGGGCGGACTGATAACTCATGGGGCCCCCCGGGCAATGGGAGATTATGGGGCCCTGATTGGGCCCCCTAGTGGCCCAGGGCCCTTGGGCAGTGCCCGAGTGGCTCAATGGTCAGTCCGCCCCTGCGTAGGTGTGCCATTATTAATTTCTCTTCTTGCAGCTGGTGTTCTGGGTACTTTTCTTTACGTTATGTGATCCTCCCTGTGTATTTGGTATGTCTCTGTGTAGGGGTGGTGCAGCAGCAAATGCATAATTTAAATCTTCATTGGCTTTTACAGGTCCAAGCCATTAGGCTGGTTTGCTGTGCCGTTGTCACACTTTTATCTGCAGTATCTCTCTGAGGACATTGTTCAGGAGGTCCTGCGCCATTCATTGTACGTGTGGACTGTATGTACCTGTATGTGAGGACTGTATGTATGTGAGTGTACCATATGTAATGTTATTTTTCCTAGTAAGTTTGGGGGGGGGGGGTCGGCAGCGCCGGCGCAGAGCGTTACCTCCCTGAAATGAGTTTTTGCAGGTTGGGATGTCTGGGCGGCCAGTCACACAGCCAGAGTCCGCGGCTCTGGAAAGGAAGACGGGCGAACATGGATGCGGCCTGCAGCGGGGACGGCACGGGCTTCGTTTGCAGGTAAGTGTCACATAACGTGCTAGTATGCGATGCAATACTAGCACATTATGCCTTTACTTTGCAGAGAAGAAAGGAAGGGTTTACTTCCTATTTAAATACCAACTAAAGGAAAGCTCTAAAAGCTCTGTTTAAAAAAAAAAAAAATAAAGAGATAAAAATGTGATATGAGTACAGTGTTGTATGACCGCACAATTGTCATTCAAAGTGTGAGAGCGCTGAAAGCTGAAAATTGTCCTGGGCGGGAAGGGGGTGAAAGTGCCCGGTGGTAAGGCTCCTGTCACACTTGTGCGACTTGTCCTGTGTTCGGGAATGGAAAGTCGCATGACAAGTCGCACCCCATGATTTCCAATGAGTACCGTTCATATCTGTGCGACTTCAAAGTCGCCCCTGCACCCCTTTGATGCGGCTTGAGGCCCACAGACCTCACCATTACACAGGCATCGCTTCGAGTTGCGGCAAAAAAAATGCGACTTTCAGGTCGCACAAGTGTGAAAGGGGCCTAAGTGGTTAAAGGACGATTCCACTTGGGGAAAAAAAATTGCTAACACGTTGTGTATGTCAGTAGAATGAGTGAGAGAAGAGCCTGGAGAGAACACATCATGGTGGGAACACATGACAGAGACCTGACCGAACCAGTCTCCCTCACTATACATGTCACTGACACCTCATCACCTCAGGGCCAGGCTATACCACGTGACTCGTGACTAGCTCAGCCCGGTCTCCGCTGAATGAGATGGGCGAGGTGATAAGAGATATCCACCATGGAATAAAAGCGGAAGAAGTGGGGGGTGGGCGAGGTATAATCCTTGAGTGACAGCCATTACATCCAATAAGAGAAGCAAAAACAGGCTTAAATATCGAGTGACAGCCATTAAAGCCAATGAGAAAGGAGGAGACAGGGGTGAGGCAGGGTTACGATTTGAGTGACCGTCACCGTAGCCAGTGAGGGAAGCGGGATCAAGTAAGTGGGCGGGGCACATCTTGAGTGGCAGCTCTTGCAGCAAACGAGAAGAGCAGGAGAAAATGGGGGGCGGGGTAACCTTTTTGAGTGACAGCTCTTGACATAGCACGTAAAGGAAGCTGGAACAACCCTGAATAACCCTAATCGCTGCCAGTGAAGGGGCGGGATCAAGGGATGGGCCAGGGAAAAAAAATCCTTGAGTGACGACCCAGCTCAACAAATGAGGCAAGCGAGATAAGGGAGTAGGCGGGGAAAAAGTATTGAATGACAGCTATCTCGATCAATGAGAGAATGGAGAGCGATGGGGCGGAGTTAACTCTTGAGTGACAGCCACCACAGCCAGTGAGAAGAGCGGAGGCCGGTTGTCTCGTAGTGTGGTGTTGCCGGAAGTATGGTGGCTGTGTGAAGTGAAGGGGCAGCGGCATGGCGGGGTCTGCAGGCCGGACCGGGGATGTGATCCATCTCAATGTTGGGGGGAAGAGGTAGGTATTGGGGATAGATGAGAGGAAGGGTTCTCAGTGTAATGGGGGTCATTGTGGGTCTGATGGGGGCTGTTATGTGTACAGTGTGTCTGGGAGGTGAAAGTGTCTGAAACATAAACTGTCTGTGTTGCCCATAGGAACCAATTATTTTCTATTTTTTTTCTATCTTTCTCACCTGGGTGACGTTTGCACCTCTTCTTCTGCATGTGCAGAATCCTTCACTGCGCCTGCGCCAGTATAATAAAGATGGCGGACTTCACCAAAAGTAATCCATTACACCGTTAGAATTGAAAGTGAAAAAAGAACATTCCAAACTTTGGGTTGTCACCAGAACAGGAATAGACCTGGAATCTTCCAATGGGGACACTAGTTCTGTTGACGACAAGGAATTCTCTCACTTCCTGTCTTGGCAGTTGGACAGGAAGTGAGGGGAAATCTCCCCAGTTGGACACAGATGGTAGGTGTCGGGTGATAACTACTTGACAACCATATAACCACAGATTATACAGCAGCAAGGCGGCTCTGCTGCACCAGATCACCTACCTAGTGTGTGATCTGGAACTCCCCGGCTAGAGGGGGGAGGGGGGGGGTCGGCGATCTGCCGGTGACCTGGCCGTGATGTGATTAAACACTTCAATACTGGGCACTTATACACCTTCTTGCCCAGACCAGTTTTCAGCACTATCGCACTTTGAATGACAATTGCGCGGACATCCTTTACTGTACCCAAACTAAATTTTTATCATTTTGTTCCCACAAATAGAACTTTCTTTTGGTGGTATTTGATCATCTCTGGGATTTTTATTTTCTGCTTAACAAATAAAAAAAAGACCAAAAATTTTGGAAAAAAAAAAGTTTTTTTTTGTTTCCGTTACAAAACTTTTTAAATAAGTAAGTTTTTTTTCTCCTTCACTGATGGGCACTGATAAGGTGGCACTGATATGCAGCACTGATGGGTATACATAGGTGGCACTGATGGGTACACATAGGTGGCACTGATAGGTGGCACTGATATGCAGCACTGATGGGTACACAAGTGGCACTGATAGGTGGCATTGATATGCAGCACTGATGGGTACACATAAGTGGCACTGATAGGCGGCATAGATGGACACTGAAATTTGGCACTGATGTACATTGATGGATGGCACTGATGGGTGCCAAACAATAATGCCTGCCAATCAGTGATGCCCATTGTGGGCACTGATTGGCATCCCTGGTGGCCATGGGTGGCATACATGGTGACTAGTGGTGGGCATCCCTGGTGGTCCAGTGTGGGCATCCTCGGGGGGGGGGGGGGGTTGCGCTGAAAATCAGCACAGACCCCCCCCCCCCAGGGTTGCCACCTCATCCCTTTAAACCCAAACACATATGAATTACACAGGTTCTGAGGCTAATTTAATGCAGATAAGGCACCGAGTGAGTTTAATTACCACCTTAATCAGCCACAGAACCTGTGTAATTAATATGTGTTCGGGTTTAAATGGATGAGGTGGCAACCCTATGTAAACAAGACCTATCTCAGTTCTGACAGATGGGAAGGGATAGATTGTGTTCCTGGGGACTAAAATCCATCTCTTCCCCTAGTAAAAGCAGCACACTGTGTACACAAAAACCTGATTGGGCACACAGGTAACCCTTTGACAACCTCTGATGTTAACACCTTCCCAGCCAGTGTCATAAGTATAGTGACAGTGCAGATTTTTAGCACTGATCATTGGTCATTGTTCCCACAAAGTGTCCATCACTGATCACTGGTTCCCACAAAGTGTCCGAATGTCCTCCGCAATATCACAGTCCCGCTATAAGTCGCTGATCGCCACCATTACTAGTAAAAAAAAAAATAGATAATATATAAATAAAATTTTCCAGTATATATCCCATCGTTTGTAGACGCTATAACCTTTGTGCAAACCAATCAATATAGGCTCTATTTTTTTTTGTAGCAGAATACATATTGGCCTAAATTGATAAAAAAATCTTTTATTTTTTTAATTAATATTTTTTATTTTCCACTAAAAAACATATTTTTTTGTATAGCACAAAACAAAAAAACTGCAGAGGTAATCGAATACCACAAAAAGAAAGCTCTATTTGTGGGGAAAAAAGACATCTATTTTATTTGGGTATAGCCTTGCACGACCGCACAATTGTCAGTTAAAGTAATGCAGTGCCGTATCGCAAAAAATGGCCTGGGCATGAAGGGGGGGGGGTGTAAATGTTCCGTAGGGCAAGTCGTTAAGAAGCAGAGGTGCGATTTGAGACCATATCAGTGCCCATTCCAAAATTCAACGAAAAACTGTAATGGGTAACAGGGATTTTAAAGGACAAAAAACTCCAAATGTTGTATATAAAAGCATATGACAAACTTGATTGAATAGAGATTAAAAATGCAGGCCTGAAACATTCTATCTTAAATGATTGCTGGTAATAGTGTAACGCCGCACAGATTCTTGAAATATACAAATCCCCTATTGTAAACAAACGAGTCGATATATGATGAGTGAAGTCCAACTGGTCCAACGCGTTTCGAGACTCATTCTCTTCCTCGGGGACACTGAGAGAGCCTTGATGTCAAAAATCAAAGCAAATAAATACAAACCCATGTTCTGTACATCAACATAAACCTGAGAAACATAAAGCTGGTTACTTGCAGCACCCAAAGGTGCGACTACAAGTGGAGATGTGCCCTGTAGTAATTGCTACCGGTCCATATTCCCATCTCACACGTTCCTGGAATATGCTCTCAAAGTACTGGGTGTTGTAGCGACCACCAGCTGGAGATATTGGAGCATACACGACACAACGTTAATACTTGTCAGTACACCACAGATCTTCAATTAGATCCTAGCAGGTTTTTTTACTGAAGAAAGATCACACCACAGACAAAGTAGTGCAAAGTTTCGGAGCCACGCAGGACCCCTTCGTCAGACATGTGATGCATCACATTCCAGGAAAGTGTGCGATGGGAATATGGACTGGTAAGAAGTACCACAGGTCACATCCCTACATGGTACTTGTAGTCACACCTTTTGAGTGTTGTATGAAAACAACCTTATGTTTCTCAGTTTATGCTAATATACAGATATAAAAAACATTAAATACATTTTTTTTTCCTCTTTTAATTTTTTTTATCTCTGTTCTCAGCTGCATAAGATGCTCAGATAGCTGGGGGAGGAGCTGGATTCCCAATGAATGGGGTGTGTGTGTGTGTGTGTGTGTGTGCATGCCAGGACAAATCTGATCATTGGAGGAGAGCAGGCTGAGCTCCCTGCATAGCTATAGAACTGGCCACTCTGTGCTTTCATGCCTAGTGTGGTCAGTTTTTAATAGAAAAGCAGAGGGACTGGCAGGAACACCAGGGATTTCACATAAAGGAAGCAATACAGAAAGAACAGGAGACTTTCTCATACAACTACATGGTACAGCAGGCACATATTAGGAATATGAAATGCTGGGGTAACATATTCTTTAAAGTTACGAGATCTATGGATCTTTCATGTCGTTAGAGACTGTGGAATGTCTGTAGTTTTCAATCAGACAGGCCTTGTCTGGGTTCTACTTCAATGGTGCCTTCTTTTTACAGTACCCCCCCCCCCCCCATACAATTCCAATGAATTGTATATTAGACCTCCCAGCCTGCCTTTGAACATACACATTCTTTTTGCAGTGAGGTGCCCTAAAAATTGTAAAAAAAAACAATAAAAAAAAAGAGCCATATGTAGTCTTTGTATTTACTATGGTGCTTCTGTTTGGCTCTGTGAATTCTGAGGTGGTCATGGAGGATCACTGTTATTGCTGCTTTCACAATTTGCAGATCCGTTTCCGAATTGGAGCGCAGCATTAATATTTCAGAGGTCCTGTGAGTGCCGAATATTTGGCTGTGACAATTGGTTGAAATGTTTAGCAAGACCCTGTCAGGGTGAAGTGACAGCAAACAGACACATGTGCATGGAAGGTGCTATTTCTGCAATCCCTGTCCATTTCTGGAGCATGGGGATCGGTGGTGACCATCCACTGTCATTCCTTCCTTTTTCTATAGATGGGGACAGGAACTAGAAAAGTCTCTGAATGAAGCTTTGCCGCGGGTCTGTTTACCTGAAGGGGATTTTCTTCTGGAGATTTTGGTATCATGTTGGTGGGGTGCCTTGGGAATCACAGGCACACTCTTATTGTCTACATCAGTGGCCGCCAACCTTTCGGACCAGTAAACTCACAATTTTGAATCCCGCGGGCCACTAACATGAGTTTTAAATTTCTCATACACACGATGCTCCGGTTCTCTGAGCCCCCCCCCCCCTCCACTCTGTATCACACTGCTGCCTTACACAGACTTATCATTGTATCCTGTCTCCTTATCCAGCCATGGGCTCGAGCTCCGTGCTTCCTCCCACAGTCTGTGATCAGCCCTGCCATTGGAAGTCCCCTCCTTCTTCACCTTCTGCTCTCTGCACTACTCCCGGTGCCTCCCTCTGAGTTCACAGGAGCCAGAATTACAGATGACGCATCGGGTCTCAATGCACACTGACAGTATTGACTCCTAGTGCGCATTGAGAACAACACTGGGGTGGTATACATCCCTCAAATTTTTGGTCCATGGACCTCTGGTTGGCAGCCGCTGGTCTACATTACCCCTCCTTTGTACAGCTGGCAGACTCTAGAGGGGAATAGCTGAAATTATAGACCTGGCTGGAATAGGAAGTAGTAAGCATTGTTCTCCATTGTATAACCAGTTAGACACAATACCATCAGAAAATATATTGATCCGTGGGATGCTACTGATGTCTGTCTTGAACAAGATAAAAACTTGTATTTTTTTTTTTTTTCCCACAGGTTTAGCACTTCAAGACAGACCCTTACCTGGGCTTCTGACACATTCTTTTCCAGGTGAGTATTCTATTCTATACGCTGCACTAATTTAAAGTGGCCATTCACTACTGAACCAAAAAAATCAGTGCATTTCCCCATAAACGCTAAACAGCATAGATGGAGGAGTCTCCACTGCCATGCTGTAGCTGTAACCACGGCTGTCTGCATACCTGTACAGTAACCTCACTGATAGTCACTGTTTGGCCAATAATTTTCCACCCAGCTAAGTCAATTTTTTTTTAAATGGGCTTTATCAAACCAGTTGGTCCGGACAGGGCCACCCATGTTTTGTCAACCGAACAGTGGCTGCATCTGGTCAGATGCAGCTGCTGTTCAGGCATCCGCCTGATGGCCAAACAAGAAGTATCTAAAAGGGTAGATACGTGCTCAGCATCATATCCAGAGGTTGTCTTTGGGAAATGGACGTTTGATCCATGGCTCAAACTTTGGCTGATTCAGCAGAAAACAAAATGCTTCCTATGGTCTATGTAATAGAAACGAAGGGTGAAAATAAGAGAAGTTCGTTGTTGGGGTTTATGCATGCTTTAAAGCATGGGGCTTCGACTGCTTGAAATAGCTGAGCTACGCTGATGGCACTCCCGCACATGTACACAGAAGTGGAGGCACGAGTCTCTCAATGGACGGCACGCTATCCATTGAGAGTGCAGCGTGCATCCACCGGTGACGTCACCAACTGCTACTATTGTAAATATCTCCTAAACAGAGCACATTTAGGAGATATTAACTGTACATACAGGTAAGCCTTATTATAGACTTATCTATAGATACAAGTGAACCAGGTGGGCTTTACTACCACTTTGAAGATGCAGGATTTTGAGACCTTCGTAAGTTCTCTTCCTCGGGCATTAAAGTGGTAATAAACCCACAAGCAGACATTTATTATACAGCAGCTTACCAATCCTTCGATGTAATGGCTGCAATCGATTTCTTTTTAGGCTTTCTTTCCTTTTGTTTTCATCTGTTGATTTGACCAGTGAGACTCTTGTTTTTCAAAAGAAAAAGCTCTCTTGTAGATGTAGCACTTAGAGGGATGAAACAAACCAGTTACCACTGACAGGGGTGCTTACAATGATCAGCTTTTATGTAAAACTTTTCATTATTTATTACAGGTACTTGTATAGCGCCATCAGTTTATGCAGCCCTTTACACATACAGTATCTCACAAAAGTGAGTACACCCCTCACATTTTTGTAAATATTTTATTCTATCTTTTCATGTGACAACACTGAAGAAATGACACTTTACTACAATGTAAAGTAGTGAGTGTACAGCTTGTATAACAGTGTAAATTTGCTGTCCCCTCAAAATAACTCAACACACAGCCATTAATGTCTAAACCGCTGGCAACAAAAGTGAGTACACCCCTAAGTGAAAATGTCAAAATTGGGCCCAATTAGCCATTTTCCCTCCATTTTCTGTGTCATGTGACTCATTAGTGTTACAAGGTCTGAGGTGTGAATGGGGAGCAGGTGTGTTAAATTTGGAGTTATCGATCTCACTCTCTCATATTGGTCACTGGACATGGCACCTCATGGCAAAGAACTCTCTGAGGATCTGAAAAAAAAAAAAGAATTGTTGCTTTACATAAAGATGGCCTAGGCTATAAGTAGATTGCCAAGACCCTGAAACTGAGCTGCAGCACGGTAGCCAAGACCATACAGAGGTTTACCAGGACAGGTTCCTCTTAGAACAGGCCTCACCATGGTCGACCAAAGAAGTTGAGTGCACCTGCTCAACGTCATATCCAGAGGTTGTCTTTGGGAAATAGACGTATGAGTGCTGCCAGCATTGCTGCAGAGGTTGAAGGGGTGGGGGGTCAGCCTGTCGATGCTCAGACCATACGCCTCACACTGCATCAAATTGGTCTGCATGGCTGTCGTCCCAGAAGGAAGCCTCTTCTAAAGATGATGCACAGGAAAGCCTGCAAACAGTTTGCTGAAGATAAGCAGACTAAGCACATGGATTACTGGAACCATGTCCTGTGGTCTGATGAGACCAAGATAAACTTATTTGGTTCAGATGGTGACAAGCGTGTGTGGCGGCAACCAGGTGAGGAGTACAAAGACAAGTTTGTCTTGCCTACAGTCAAGCATGGTGGTGGGAGTGTCATGGTCTGGGGCTGCATGAGTGCTGCCGGTAGTGGGGAGCTACAGTTCATTGAGGGAACCATAAATGCCAACATGTACTGTGACATACTGAAGCAGAGCATGATCCCCTCCCTTCAGAGACTGGGCCGCAGGGAAGTATTCCAACATGATAATGACCCCAAACACACCTCCAAGACGACCACTGCCTTGCTAAAGAAGCTGAGGGTAAAGGTGATGGACTGGCCAAGCATGTCTCCAGACCTAAACCCTATTGAGCATCTGTGAGGCATCCTCAAACAGAAGGTGGAGGAGTGCAAGGTCTCTAACATCCACCAGCTCAGTGATGTCGTCATGGAGGAGTGGAAGAGGACTCCAGTGGCAACCTGTGAAGCTCTGGTGAACTCCATGCCCAAGAAGGTAAAGGCAGTGCTGGAAAATATTGGTGGCCACACAAAATATTGACACTTTGGGCCCAATTTGCACATTTTTACTTAGGGGTGTACTCACTTTTGTTGCCAGCGGTTTAGACATTAATGGCTGTGTGTTGAGTTATTTTGAAGGTACGGCAAATGTACACTGTTATACAAGCTGTACACTCACTACTTTACATTGTAGAAAAGTGTCATTTCTTCAGTGTTGTCACATGAAAAGATAGAAGAAAATATTTACAAAAACGTGAGGGGTGTACTCGCTTTTGTGAGATACTGTATATATTGTACATTCACATCAGCCCGTTGGGTCCCAAACTCACATACATACATTCATACATACATATACTAGGACCAATTTAGACAGGAGACAATTAACCTACCAGCATGTCTTTGGAGTACCCGGAGGAAACCCACACAGGAACAGGGACTTGCAAACTGCAGGCAGGTAGTGCTGTGTTTGGGATTTGATTCGGCGACCCTAGTGCTGCCTATTCCAAAAGGAAAAAAACACGTTTGCTGTAACTGCCTATCAAGTGTAAGCTGTAGGTAAACTTCAATTTGTTGGTGTATCTAAATCTGCTAGTACACCTAACACTACCCTCCCCACCCCCAGCCTGTCAATACTGTTGTTCAAAGATGCCCCCTGGTTTCCTTCATCCAGAGTGGGGGGCTCTAATACAGGAGGTGTGTTGTTGGCCAGATCTCCTGGTGAAAACAGAGGGGGAAAAAAGCCTAAAAAGAGAACAAATGTAGCCCCCACATCTAATGGGGATTGGTCACGACTGGTAAGCTGCAATATACTACTTTTTTTTTTTTTTGGTTTTGTTTTTAATACCGCTTTTAAAAGAAGAGGTCCAGCCTGGGTGTTTTAGGCTGGGTTTCTCCTAAGGGTCACAGGAGTGCAATTAGTTTTGCACTCGTGTGACTTGTTTTTAGCGGAAAGCCGTCTGAAGTCCGCTCACCGCTGACGTTATTGCAATCAGTCGAGGCAGCGCATCATCCCGACTTCCAAGTCTGGATCTGCCAGCTGCCTTGATTGATGCCAGTCTCAGTTGCCGCTGAGACAGCCGCTCCACGCCCCTCCCCGCCCCTCCACAGCTTCAGTGAACGTGGAGGAGCAGACAGAGACGCTGACTGACAGTCAGCAGCTCTCCTCTCCGGGATCTGTGAGGACTGAGCCATCAGCGATATTCAGTAGCTCGGTTCTCAGTGCAGGAACGGCGGGGACAGCTGCAGCATCGGTCTGATCCTCCATTTACATAGATAAGTATGAATAGAAAATGGAAAAAAAAAACATACTTCTCTTTTAATAATATAATGATCCTGAAAGCTTGCACCTTTTTAATAACTTGCATTAGCCAGTAAAGAGTATTGATCAAACTGCAACATTTTTGAACTAATCAATAGCCAGTAAAGTACAAGACTCTACTTCCTATAGTCTACAGGTTAAATAAAAGGTCACAAAATGTGGCCCTCCCACAAGTTATGTTGCTGTGAGTTTATGGTGCTCTGAATGCCTTCAAGAGAGCCTTATGCTTCTTATATTTTCAGAGAATCCAGAACTAAGATCTCCATGTCAGGGTCTGCAAGATGGCTTATTAGGCCCCTTTCACACGTCCGTTTTTCAGGCGGATCGGGCCACCCATTGACTTCTATGGGGAGACGGATGTTGGCGATACGTTCGCCATCCGTCCAGTGGATCCGTTTTCATCCGATCCTCCATAGATGAGAGCGGGGCTCTGACATGTCCATCTCAGCACAGTGAGCAGAGACAGACTTGTCATCCGCCTGCTCAGCGGGGATCAACAAAGCGATCCCTGCTGAGCTAGCGAAGTCCGTCTAAACCAGGGGTCTTCAAACTACGGCCCTCCAGTTGTTCAGGAACTACAATTCCCATAATACCTAGTCATGTCTGTGAATGTCAAGAGTTTTACAATGCCTCATGGGACGTGTAGTTCCGCAACAGCTGGAGGGCCGTGGTTTGAAGATCCCTGGTCTAAACGGATCTGCCCCATGTGAAAAGGGGCCTTAGTCTTGAATTTCCTGCTACATTATTAGCAATATAACCTGAATATATAAATAAACAGCAAGAGGAGGGATGTTTTCTTGTATTGGCTGCAGCATTTGGATAAAGTTTGGATCTCAAGTGCAGAGACCTCCCAAAGTTCCCAAAAGATTTTGAATCCTGGTTGTTTTCAGGTTGCTGCATGTTTCCATTTTTAAGTAGAGCAAACCGAACTGATTGTCATTGAAAGCTTATAAATGAAAGCCAGAAACCGTTTTATTTGATCAACTTTTTTTTTTCTTTCACCAGCTTGCTTAGCGGCCGAATCTCCTCCTTAAAGGATGAAACTGGAGCAGTGAGTTTCTAGCTAAATTTGCTACAAATTACTTCTTAAAGTGATCTATAACATGTTGTACTTACCTGCTCTGTGTAATGGTTTTGCACAGAGCATCCTGATCCTCTTCTGGGGTCCCTTGTGGGCACTCTTGGTCCCTCCTTCCTGCCGAGTGCCCCTAGAGCAAGCGGCTTGCAATGAGGGCACCCAAGTAGGCTCGTTCATGATCTGAAATTCTACGTGTCCATTCACTTACAGAGCTGTGACTCGGGCCTTCCTCCTCTCTCTCCTCACTGGCTGTGATTGAAAGCAGCGGGAGCCACTGTCTCAACTAATGAGGAGGGAGAGTCCAGACAAACGAGGCTCTTGTGCACATCGCTGGAGGAGGTAACTATGAGGGGGGCTGCTGCATAGAGGAGTAAAAAAAAAAAAACCTTGTGTCTTTACAAACACTTTAAGCAAAAGTTACAAATAAGATATTCGAGTTATAAAATGATGAAAGTGCTGAAAAAACTTTGATGTGTACCTAATCAAAAAACTGCTATGTGCTGCAGACTTTTAATATATAACTGTATATATTTCAAGTGAGAATGTATTTTGTTTACCCTTTAAAGAAGAATTCCAGGTATGGCTATATTTCCATTCAGCTTGGACCAACACAACTATGTACATACCAGCTGACGCTTCCAGAAGCTGGAAATCACTGAAGCAGACACCGCTACTCCAGTGATCTCCACTTACTGTGCTGAGTAGGTGCCCTGCAGCACTCTGAACACAGGAGGTCACTCGACATGGGCACCATTCAGAGAATGTTTTACATCTTCTGAATGAATGCAGAGCGTTTTCTGATTGGACGAGGTGGAAAGGAGGTGATGTCATGTTTACATGTCTGCCATACCATTTTTCCATTATTATGATTGCCTTTTGGCAACCACTGCAGTCTTGCTGTTTCCCAGCAGAAATAAAACCTGTCACAGAGCTTATTATTTTAAATCAGTTGGGAAGTAAGGCCTGCATATGTAGTGGTCAAATATGACTGTTCTCTTGTACATATATAACTACAAACTATACATAAAGAAATAGGTTCTTTAAAGCAAAACCTCTTGATATATCAAACAATCACATTAAAAAGCTTGTAGGTTCCTGTGAAAAAAAAAAAAATGTAAACAATGTTCTACTTTTTCTTATTTCAGATTTTTATTGATAGAGACCCTACAGTGTTCGCTCCTATTCTGAATTTTCTACGCACCAAAGAGCTTGATACCAGGTGAGTAAGAATGTGTCATTGATGTACTACTACTAATATAATTTTTAAAGGATTACCTTAACCGGTTCCCGACCAGCTCACACCGGCAGAATGGCACGGCTGGGCGAAACCCCATATGGGTAAGTCCTCCCCCCCTTTAAGAGCCGCCAGAGGGCGCGCACTTGCTGTAAGGCGGCGGACCTGATGCGCGTGACCGAGAGCCAGCACAGGGATTTGTGTGTGTGTGTGTGTGTGTGTGTGTGTGTGTGTGTGTGTGTGTGTGTGTGTGTGTGTGTAAACGCACACAAATCCCTGTTCTGTCAAGGGAGAGAAGACATATTGTTTGTTCCTACTAAGTAGGAACAACGATTTGTCTCCTCCCCCAGTCAGTCCTATCCTCATACAGTTAGAACACATCTAGGGAACACACATTTAACCCCCTGATCGCCCCCTAATGGTAACCCCTTCCCTGCCAGTGACATTTACGCAGTAATTAGTGCATTTTTATAGCACTGATCGCTGTATAAATGTCAATAGTCCCAAAAATGTGTCCGATCTGTCCGTCACAATGTCGCAGTACCACTAAAAATCGCAGATCACTACCATTACTAGTGAAAAAAAATAAATAATAAAAATACCATAAATCGTTCCCATCGTTTTGTAGACGCTATAACTTTTGCGCAAACAAATCAATATAAGCTTATTTTCGATATTTTGGGTAAAAAAAAAAAAAATATGTAGAAGCATATATATTTGCCTGAACTGATGAAGAAATTTTTGTTTTTATCCTTGGGGATATTTATTATAGCAAAATAAAAAATATATATTTTTTTCAAAATTGTCGCTCCTTTTTTTGTTTATAGCGCAAAAAATAAAAACCGCAGAGGTGATCAAATACCACCAAAAGAAAGCTCTATTTGTGGGAAAAAAAAGGACGCAAATTTAGTTTGGGTACAGCATTGCATGACTGGGCAATTGTCAGTTAAAGCGACGCAGTGCCAAATTGTAAAAAGTGCTCTGGTCAGGAAGGGAGTAAAATCTCAAGAGGGCTGAAGTGGTAAAAGTGTCACTAAAGGCAAAACTTTAGGAGGCATTTTGAATAGAGCAGGGGTTTCCAACTCAATTTCATTGTGGGCCGTATTAGCATTATGGTTGTCCTCAAAGGGCTAGTTGTATCTGTAAGCCTATATAAATGTATGCAGGGCTTTTTCCACTAGTATCTTTCAGGACAGCCACCTATGAGAGACCTCGGCTGCTCCCTTCTCAGGAAACACTGCCTCAGCCCAGATTAAAAGCATGCTTCCCCACTGGCTCCTCAGTTCTGGTGTTTCCTCCGGCAAGGAGACATTGCGTGGCAACCATGGCTAAAACAGCCGGGGAGGCTGAGGCCTATATGTCCTGTGAAGGAGACAGAGGTCTCTGGGAACTAGTGGCCTCCGGGAGAGGTTACCTGGCAGATACACCATTTCCTTGCCACTCCAGCTTCCCTACAAGTTGTGTAGTGAGAAGCTCTGGGGGCCCGCTTTCAGGTCCTCGGGCAAGGCTCAGGAGGAGGCACTGAAACCCCCCGCCCCCCCCCCCCCTTTCTTCTGTTTTTTTTGTTTGTTTGTTTTTACAGTTTTTTTTATTTATTTTTTGCGGCCCGCGATGAAGCTCGCAGCGGGGGCCGTGTGGCAGGGGATGTCACTTCCTGCGGGGGTGTGCACTCCTCCTTGATCTGCAGCTTCTGGTTCCAGCCGTGGATGCTTTGGCGGGCCAGGCTTTGGCTGATGGGGAGCCGGATGAGTTGCACAGTGCAGCCGGAGGGCTCCAGAGGCAGCACAACGCTTTTCTCGGCGAGAGTGTGTCGAAAGCAGGGGCTATCCTGCTGGCTCATGGTGATGCCAGCATCAGTCATCCTAACGTGAAGGGGACCTAGGGGGCCCCTTACCTCTTTGTCACCTGCAGCTCCACGGGTGGTGTCCCATCTTGGTTCTTGGTGGACGGAGGGGGAGGAGGCAAATGGGACCCGGTGGCTGGTGATTCTATGTGCTCTCTCGGAGGGCTCCCTACGGTTCTGGCTGGTGGAGGGGGGAAGGTCCCAGGATGGCTCGCTGTGTCTGTCAGCTAGAAGCAAAGCCAGAGACAGATCCAGACCTCTGCACAGTTAAATGTTGGGCGGGTTGTGAATACCACAGCCCCAGACTGTGCCTTCACCAGTGGAGTAGGGTACCACACCATTCCTGCGGGTCAACCCCTCCAGGGGGGAGGGGGGGCCTGGAGGATTCCAATGTAGATTTGGGCAGTACAGTGGCTTAGCAGTTAACACTGCTGCCAGGCAGCTCTGGGGTCACGAGTTTGTTCAACCATGACATAAGAGTCCCACAGGTGTGAGGCGTACAGTACTATGCAGACTCTCAGGCTGAGTTAGAGGGCCTGGATGGTGAATCCAGTGGGCCTCATTAGAAAGCTTCCCTGGAAGAGGTGGAGGATCTTTCGGAGTAGGGCAGTTAAGGCCCGCCCGTGGCCCTCGTGCCTCACAGGTGGGCAGCGTCCATCTGCCCGGCAGCAGCCCACCCCCCACCCAGCAACTAAAGATGGGGCCTGGGGGATCAGTGAAGGATGGTGGTCCAGTCCAGGAGGTCTTGGTGGAAGCGCTAGAGGGAGTGGCAGGGTCCAGCCCCTCTGAAGACTTGGGTTCAGATCCCTCCACTACCAACAGATGCAGTCTTTTTCCAAAAATCCAGACATAATGACCTAGTCTTGAGAGACAGAGGGGCACTGTTGGGTTCCATGATCAAGAGAATGTACTCCTTTTTTTTTTTTCTGAAAGGGACCTGGGAGGTTTACCTTAGGGAACTTAAGACCTACCCTGGCATTTACACTGGGGTCCCGCAACCTGTCTGACACAATTGCTGGCACACATAAAAGCACAGACAGCAAAGAGGTCGGTCCGCCAGGTTTGCAGCTTTGGTCGATTCGCTAAGGAAGGTCTTTTAGCGCAAGACTTAGTAGGGGACAGTGCGTTCGGGTTGTGCAGTATCCCTCCCACAGGGGACCTGCCTTTTGTCCAGGGCTTGAGGCAATTCTTGATCGCACAGCAAACGGGAAAAGGCCCTTCCCATGAAATGCAACAGATCCCGTAGGGACTTGCCTTTTTCAGTAGGAATGCTGTTTCCTCCCAAATATTACAGGGCCTCCTTGGATCGGAGAAATGCCTGTTTGTAACATTCCTTATGGTGGAGAACTTCACAAGTTGTTCATATTGGCAGTCGAAACCGGGGGTAAAGACTTCCACTGGCAGTTCCGGGCACTTCCCTTTTGCCTTACCTCCTCTCTGTGGATCCTTTCCAAGGTCAGGGAGAAGGCTAGGGTTTTTTCCTGTCTCTCTAAAGGGGGTCTCAGTAGTTGGGCGGGGGTCAACCTGAACAACCCGCTGCTCTTGCACCTTCTAAAAAAGAAGGGCGGTTAACCCCAGGGACAGGGTTTTTTTTTCTAGAGGCCTGGGATGGCTCATAATTGTAAGAAAACCCAGCTCGGCCCCTCCCAGCGGGTCCGGTTTCGGTGTTGCGTATGTATTTCTTCTTCAAGAGACAGATCCAAAGGATAGATAAGGCCATGAGGCGGCTGCGGTGCATACAGCTGGTGTCTGTGAGACGGGCCAGGTTGACATGGGCCTGTTGACCTCTGTCATTCCAGCAGCGCAATGGGATTTGGAGAGAATACCTCACATTATCATTTTGGAAGGCCCTAGTGAATGCCAATGTTACATTATACAAAATGACGTACAGAGCCAGGGGGTGCCCTAAAGTTCTATAAAATTTGGGTCAAATGGGTGGACTCTGTTGACACAGTGACAGAAGAACCTTGAGATTTATTGGTTATTTAATAGATTAAGGTCTGTATTGAACAAACTATGTCCAACTTAGATTGATAGATACAGATGGGTTATAGCACACTTCACAACGGTTTAGAGATGTTCAGCCTCTTGTGGTATTTCATTCCTTTTTTTTATCCTTATGTTTTTTGTTTTTGGATTAAAAAATGCTATGTAAACCTGTAGAACTTTTGGTATGCACTGTATGAGCAAACGTATTGTAACAGAATAGGGATGGAAATGTTGCAGTTTATTATGCACTACTGTGTGTAACCTATTTTCATCTTTTTTGTCTGTGTGCATTTGACAATTTAAAACCCTTTTTTTTTTTTTTTTTTTTTTTTGAGTTGCTAAAGACTAAGGTACTCTTAGTCCCGTTACTATCCATGCTGCAGGGATGGGCAGTACAGAGGCTCGGTGGTTGGCACACCGGCCTGGCAACCCTGGGGTCGTGGGTTTGGATCCCAGCCATGGCATCCAGGTTCTTGCAGGGTTTATTAGACTTGCACTAGGTGCAAAGTACAGTGGTTTGGTGGTTGACACTTTCACCTAGCAGTGAAAGAGTCTTCGGTTTGTATCCCAACCATGACACTACCTGCCTGAGTCTGCATGTTCTTCCTGTGCCTGGTGGGGGGGTTATCCTTTGAGTACTCCGGTTTCCACCCACAAAAAGGGCCTCGCAGGAACCCCCCTTTGAACTTTTAGTACATGTGTCGAATAAGGTGATTCCTTCCGTGTTCTTTTACAGGGACTAAAGAGATAGAACCTCCTAGGAGTAACTAAAAGGGCGAGATGGCATAAGTTAGCCGTCAAACAAACCTATATGTTGGGGAGATCTCAGAGGGCAGTAAGGCTCCCTCCACTAGGGACAGGGCTACTTCTCGGGCAGAGGTTAGGCTGGTGCTACAGTGCAGCAGCAACATGGTTCAGCTCCCCCACCTTTTGCTTGACACTACAGGTTGGGCTTGTTGTTGGCAAAAGGATCAGGCTTTTGGAAACCGGGTCCTGCAAGCCGTAGTCCCACCCTAAGGATAAGTGCTCGCTTATCCTTTTATCATAGGTGGCTGTCCTGAAAGACGCTAGGGGAAAACTAAAGTTACTGGTAACATCTTTTCCAGGAGTCTTTCAGGACAGCACCATGTACCCACCCTGGTTGGTTTCCTTGTGGGTTTCTGACTCAGGAACCATCAAAGAGTAATGTATGGTGTATGATGTGTTCTTGTGTCCCCCCAGCTGGCCGGAGTTGCTCTGGAAGAACTGAGGAGCCGGCGGGAAAGCATGCTTTTAATCTGGGCTGAGATGGTGTTTCCTGAGAAGGGAGGAGCCCAGGTCTCTCATAGGTGGCTGTCCTGAAAGACTCCTGCAAAAGACGTTACCAGTATGTAAACAAAAAAGGAGGCTGGTATGAGATGGATATGAGAGGTGGTGTCTCAGTCCCAAAAAAGTATTGAACAACAACTTATTTAATGCCCATGGGACCTTTTGAGTCACACCTCAAACGTGGGTAAAATATACAAAAATGGACTTGCATTCATTTAAAAACTGCAAGTCATACATGTATAGCAATGATAGAAGTACATTCTAAATTCTGTACAGTTCAATTACTGAAACTTTTGCATAGAACCTATATGGTCAGACCTATGTACTTCTATCTTTGCTACACATGTATGACTTGCTGTTTTTAAATGAATTTAAATAAATTTTTGTATTTTTTTTTTTTTTTTTTTTTTTTTACCTGTGTTTGATGTGTGACTCCAAAAGGTCCTGTGGGCTTTAAATAAGTTGTTGTTCGTTACCAGTAAGTAACTTTTTTTTTTTTTCTCAGAGAAGATGCAGGAACTCAACCACGCCCGCCACCAAACTGCATTAAATACTGGGTGTGGCCAAATTGCAGTGGGAGGATCTTAAAGGTGCAATAAATACCAGGGGTGCGCTATGCGCAGAATGCAAGTATTAGGGGTGTGCTATGTACAGTGTGCAAGAATTGGCTCTCTATCACAGGCTGTTCACATCTTGCTTCCACCACTCCCCCTGGGTGTTTTGTGTCCGGAGTTGCACTTTAAACAAGCTTGTCTGTCTCTTCTTCCTGTTACCTACAGCCTGATTTTGTTTTTTCCTGTCTTTTGTAGAGGTGTGAACAGCTCCCTTCTGTTACATGAGGCTGAGTTTTATGGCATCACCCCTCTAGGTAAACATTCTGCTCTTTTTCTGTTTGTTCCATTGTGTTGTATTTTTTGTAACCAACTCTACCCATTTTCCTTTCAGTGAGACGCTTACAGCTGTGTGAGGAGTTGGAGCGCTCTTCATGCGGCAGCGTGCTGTTTAATGGATACCTCCCACCCCCTGGTAAGAGATTCTGACAGATGCAGAAATGTTTTGACCTCTAAAACTTTATTGATTGTTCAGATGGTGCACCTAATGAAAAACATTTATTTTCAGGCTGCCACCATTAATGTTTTCTGGTACATGATAGACCGACCTAATAACATGTCACTGTCACAGAAGAAACTGACCCATTATCCTTTTACTCATAATATGCTCTGGTTCTAGGGGGAATGACTTATTACAATTTTGATGTGATTAATACTGTCTGCTGCTAGGGGTGGCTAGTCCGCTTAAAATGAACAGACACATGTTAAATATTTTATTATCTCTTTATCAAAAAATGTGGATAGTCTTTAAATGTCTCACTTTCCATTGCTGAAGTATCCATTTTGTTTTATTTCTAGTATTTCCAGCTAAGAGAAGGAACCGTCACAGTGTTTCTGGGCTGCAGGTCGGCTCTAGAGGTGGAGGAAGTGAGCGGGCTCCTGTACGAAGGAGTAACACAATGCCCCCAAACTTGGGGGGTGCTGGTATTCTGGGGCGCTTGTTAGAAGAGAGGAATTATGGGAATTTAGGAGGTCTGTATCATACGCATGCTATAAGGTATTATTGACTCTAAATGGAAGGGTACACCTCTCTGTTCTGTTTTGAAAATGTTTCATAATCTAGTGCAGTGGTCTCCAAGCTTTGGCCTGGAGGTCATGGTGGGAACTGGTTAAAGTTTGGAGACCCCTGGTCTAGTGGCACATGCTATGTAGGCCTTTTTAATTTCACTTTATGGCCATATGCTTACTACTTGAATGTTAGCAGGTATACATGAGGTAACATATTGGATTGTATATACAACATGTAATAAGGTGTTTTTCTTTCATTGGAAGACACAGCAGGCATTTGGGTTATAGATCATGTGTAGTAGAGGGGCCTATAGACGTTTTTTAAGATGCAGGTTCTATAATTCTGTGCTCTGCTCTGTACCCAGTGAAATCAACAAGAGATGCATTGTATAAAGAAATAAATAAAAGGGCTAAACTACTTTATTTGTGTTTCCTCCATCTGCAAGTGAAGCATAGCTTAAAACCTGGAGAAAAGAGGCTCTGCTTATGATTCTCATGCACCTTCAACACTACGACAATTAATTTCCCTTTTCCTGACATTTATTACTGTTACAGGAGTTCTTGGTTAGAGCCCTGTAGGAAGTTCTGTCACATTCCCATCTAAGCCCTGATGAAGGGGAATTTTTTGACGCCTGAAATGCATTGGTTACATTTTATCATCTTGTTGTCTTATTTTCATCTACAGTAAATTATTTAGACTCTAGGATAACTGTTTTACACTCCCTTTGTTGGTTTCGCCTGAAATTCTCCTCTGGGGATGCTATTGCTCCTTGTGAGGACCTCCACATTGTGGTATAGCTGCCAGGTACAAGTCATCAAGCCCCAACCAACACCCCTTTTGGCAGAAAAAAAAAAATTCAAGTCAAGCGCAGCACATTTACTTTTTTCATTGTAGGATTTTTGTCTGCATTCCTGCACCCACTCCTTATTTCATTTTTTTTCTTGCCCTCCTTGATGGACTCTCATCTATCCTGTTTCCCTGGTCCCTTCCTATTTATGGTCCGATAAAGCTGTGGGTCCACTTCTTTTTTTAAGTGCCTGGGGAGGCCAGTCCCGGCGGAACCTTCTTCCATCAAGTTCCAAGTGTTGCATCCCCTGTGGATGAAGGAAACCTAATAATGTGCTGTCCTGTATTACTCCTGGAAACTGAGCTACCGATAACTCTAAAGCTGGCCATACATTATACAATTTTCCCTAAACATCTTTCAGGAGAGCACCTGAGAGAGTGGCTCTTCCCACTTGCCAACAGGAAACACACCTTCCAAGCTTTAAAAGGAGGCTCCTTCCCACATGTTGCCAGTTTTTTTTTGTTTCCTCTGACAGGGAACACCTAGTGGGGAGTCGGGAAAGTCCAAGCTTCCTGCTCCACAGTTTTTCCTCTTCTTCTTTTTTTTTTTTTTTCTTGCCTCAGAGAGCTCGTTCCTCCCACTCCACAGAGCGCTGCTGGATGGGCTCCTTCTCCCTCTTTAGGTGCTCGGGGAGAGCCGATACTGCTGTGGGTGCCAATCCTAAGCGGCGGCGAGGTGGGACGGACATCATTTTTTCCTTTTTTGCAAAATCCGCCCACCTCTCTGAAACGCCGCCGCCATCTTGAGACTGCATCCGCCGGAAGTGAGGTATCCGGAAGGGGATGGCGTCCACGGAGCAAGCGTGCGGCGTCCTTTCTGAGGAAGCACAGGGGGAGAAGTGAGGAAAGGAGTAACCGGCGTCCTGGGGTATGCCTTTCCTCCATTCCAGCTGATTCCATTAGTGTTGAAAAAAAATACAGAAACAAAGAGTGTCGGTAATCCTGATTACTCCATTCTGGCCAAAAAGAGCTTAGTTTACCATCATTCTGCAAATGGCAGTCAAACCATTTTGGTCCTCTCAGACAGACAGGATTTGCTTCTACAAGGCCCAGTGCATTGCTTGGATTTAGCCAGGTTAAGCCTCACTGCCTGGTATCTGAGAAACAGATGTTAAGGAACATGGGTTTGTCAGAACCTTTAATAACCACTTTACTTTCCAGTAGGAAGAAAGTAACTAGAGCTATTTAAGCCAAGGTGTGGAAGGTCTACAATTCTTGGTGTCGTTCAGCAGTTGTGGAAGACATTATCTCGGTATTAGAATTCTTACAAAAGGGTGCAGACAAGGGTCTTGCAGTCGGCAAGTGGCCGCATCGGGGGTTTTTCTTGAGAGACCAATTTCTTCAGAAACTTTGGTCATAAGATTTTTTTTAAGGCCTTTTTAAGGCACTTACCAGATCTAGACCAGCTCTGGCTAAGCAATGGAATCTCTCAGTGGTTCTGCAAGCCCTCACAAAGGAACCGTTTGAACCACAACAAGCAGTCTCTCTCTAAAGAATTTGACTTTCAAAACTGTATTTCTAGTTGCAATCTCATCTGCAAGAAGAATCGGTGAACTGCACACACTATCAGTTAAAGAACCTTTTTTTGTCAATTTATCCAGATAGGATTGTACTTAAGACAGATCCAGGCTTTTTGCCAAAAGTAGCTACATTTCAGAATCGGTCATAGATCATCCTGCCAACCTTTTGCTCAAACCCTGCAGGGGAAAAGGAAGGTCAGTTTCACAACCTGGATGTGAGGCAAACCCTATTACATTACCTGAAAGTAACGAAAGATTTCAGGTCCTCCAGACTCGTTATTTGTTATTTTTTCTGGAAACAAAAAGGGCCACCAAGCATCAAAGGGGTCAATTGCTAGATGGCTTAAATCAGCTATTTTGGTAGCCTACTCTCAGATGGGGACTATCTTCCCCCCCGCTGGGAATTTGAGCACACTCTACAAGGGCTCAAGCCACTACATGGGCAGAAAGAGCTGGTGCCACCCCAGATCAAATTTGTAAGGTGGCTACGTCAGCAAGCTACTTAACGTTTGTCCGTCATTACAGACTGGATCTTCTGTCAGCAGGTGATCAGGCTTTTGGCAGAAAGGTCCTGCAGGCTGTGGTTCCTCCATAGTTGGCAAGTCTTGTTTATCCTCTCGGGTGCTGTCTTGAAAGACGTTTAGGGAAAATTCAAGTTAGACTTACCAGTAACTTGTTTTCCAGGAGTCTTTCAGGATAGCAACAACCCACCCTATTGTTTTTTTATGCTGTGACTAACCATATTCTGAATATGTGTTCCAGCTTGGGGCCAGGGGTTCTTTACTACTGGCAACATGTGAGAAGGAGCCTCCTTTTAAAGTTTGGTGGAAGGTGTTTCCTGTTGAAAGTGGGAGGAGCCACTCTCTCAGGTGCTGTCCTGAAAGACTCCTGAAAAACAATTCAAGTCTAACTTGAATTTTCTTATTCAATTTCCTTTTAGATTTACCCTCAACTATGTAGACCTGCCTGATTTGCATACAAATTTAGTGTTTTTAGGTTTGACCTTGTATATTATTTGGCTTTGGCAAATCTAAGGGAACACTGTGCAAGAAAATTGAGTAATGTATGACCAGCCTAACTCCTTTTATATATGATGACACAAATTAATATTACAGAATTATGTATGTGGGTGAGGTCATATGACATTATTTAGGCAACAAATGATGTTTTACATATACATATGGCATTGTCATACCCCAGATAGATAACATATTCTTTAACTTTCTTCCACTCAGGAACACCCAGTGACCCTGGGATGGTGAGGATCATCTGTGGACATCATAACTGGATTGCAGTGGCTTTTGCTCAATTCATTGTCTGTTACAGGTATCTGAGACATCAACCAATGCCTCTGTGTGGTGTGACTTGTCATATATAAAATGCTGCTGTACTGAATAAAATACAAACATTCAAGTTAGGCAGGCCATAAATGGTGCAAATTTCTTTCCTGCAACCACGGGTTGCAGGAAAAAAATTTGCACGATTTCCCCATCAGCACAGGCAGTGCTGAGGGGAATCGGCAGTTGTCTTCTGGTGGGGAAACAGTCCCTGCTAGGAGAAGACAGTGATTATCACAAGCAAGTCCGGCAGGCTGGTTGTACCCAAGGTAATTGATCGACTTGGTACATTCAGCCTACCCATTATGGCCTGAAAGCTGAAGCGGACGAGATTTGAGCTGTCTCTGGCCGGCCTTACTTTTGCAAATCGTAATTACAATCTTTTTTTTTTCAGTGGAACAGTTTCTCAAGCATGGATAGTTTGAAGTAAATCCTTATTTATACTGAACGTTCTGAATAAGGATTGTATGGGAGAATTTGCTATTTTTTTGATAAGTCTGTTTGCTAATGCATTTCAGTACTTGGTTTATTAAACGATATTTGTAAACTGGTACTCTGTATAAGACCAGTATATTCCAGAAACTGTACGTTATTGGTCTGTCACATTTATGCACTGGAAAACAGTGGGAAGTGCAAGCATGGTAAAAGGCATAGGTACTTGCATAATACTTTTTAATTACGGTATACATTATGGGTTACAGATTCAAGCACAAACTGCAGCATGTACTTATTGCAAAATTATGCCAGTGCAGCACTAAGTCTGGTCCAAATCATTTGGTGGAGGGGTGATTATGGTGTGGGGTTGTTTTTCAAGGGTTGGCCCCTTAGTTCCAGTGAAAGGAGTTCTAAAGACGTCAGCATACCAAGACATTTTGGACAATTTTGGGGATGGCCCCTTCCTGTTCCAACATAACTGCGCACCAGTGCACAAAGCAAGGTCCATAAAGACATGGATGAGTGAGTTTGGGGTGGAGGAACTTTACTGGCCTGCACATAGTCCTGACCTCAACCCGATAGAACACCTTTGGAATGAATTGCAGCAGAGACTGCGAGCCAGGCCTTCTCATCCACATCGGTGCCTGACCTCACAAATGCGCTTCTGGAAAAATGGTCAAACTTTCCCATAGACACACTCCTAAACCTTTTGGACAGCCTTCCCAGAGGAGTTAAAGCTTTTATAGTTGCAGAGGGTGGGCCAACTTGATATTGAACCCTGGGATGCCATTAAAATTCATGTGCGTGTAAAAGCAGGTGTCCCTATACTTTTGGTAATATAGTGTATGTATAAATGCATGACTGCCCTAGCTGCTGCCTGAAGTCGGCCTGCCCATCAGTGAATGGTCATTGATATTGTGTATCAGGGATATGCAATTAGTGGACCTCCAGCTGTTGCAGAACTACAACTCCCATGAGGCATAGCAAGACTCTGACAGCTACAAGCATGACACCCAGAGGCAGAGCATGATGGGACAGCTGGAGGTCCGCTAATTGCATATCCCTGATGTAAAAAGAGCACAGGAATTCTGGCCATTATCCTTTTCCTATTTCAGCCATGTATTTTATTTTTTTCTCCTACAGAATGAAGGAGACTTCTGGCTGGCAGCTGATTTTCACAAGCCCCTGCCTCGACTGGGTGATTGAAAGGGTGGCCCTTAATGCCAAGACTGTCGGAGGATCACTGGGTGACCATGATAAGATGCTGGCTGTCTCCTCCTGCACTGAGATTATTCTGTGGGCCATCTCAGGTGATGGCACTGGAAGTGAAATAGGTGAGATCATCGTGGTAACGAATGTACAGCATATACAATTGGCTGGGAGAGGCGTACTATTACTAGGTGGCTAATGGGAGCCTGACGCAAGTAATGTCAGCTTTTGAAAGCTTTAGGATGATGGGTTTTTGCCTGTTTAATGTCCTCTCTAATTATTGCAGGAGTCTTCACCCTTGGAGTGCCAGCGGAAGCTTTGTTTTTTGTGGGCAATCAGTTAATAGCCACAAGCCATACTGGAAAAATTGGTGTGTGGAATGCTGTAACCAAACACTGGCAGGTAAGATACAATATTCTTTTTTTTTTTTTTCTGTGCTACACCCCGAACTGTATTTTTTATCTGTATGTTTGTGGTACCTATTCATATATACTCCTGCCTTACTTCTGGTTGTGGTCAAGGTAGTATTGTTCAATATTAAAACAATACTGTTGGTGAAACAATCACTGACGTTTAAAATGCATGAATCACGAAGATTCACCAGCAGTGAATGTTTAATGAATGTCCAATTCATTGCTTTATAAATATGCACCGTAACCTACCGTATATACTCAAGTATAGGTTGATCCGAGTATAAGTCGAGGCCCTAATTTACCACAAAAAAATGGGAAAAACTTATTGACCCGAGTATAAGACGAGGGTGAGAAATGCACAGCTACTGTAAGAGGAAAAGAGGGTCAACAATGCCCATTTGCAGCTGTATACCTCCCTGTGTCCTGTGCATGTGTCCTGTGTATGTGTGCATGTGTCATGTGTCCTGTTTGTGTACCTGTGTCTGTGTGCATCCTGCATGTGTCCTGTGTATGTGTGCATGTGTCATGTGTCCTGTTTGTGTACCTGTGTCTGTGTGCATCCTACCTGTGTCATGTGTCCTATTTGTGTACCTGTGTCTGTGTGCATCCTACCTGTGTCCTGGGCATGCCTCCGTGTGCAGCTCTGCACCGATCAGCGTGTGCTATTACTATTCGGCGACCATTCACTGTTCAAAAGCCGCGCCTCCTCCTTGTCCATGATGGGCAGAAAACTCCATTTCCCAGCAGTCAGCGGTCATCCTATCACGGACATTCTCTCATCCTCATACCACGGACGAGAAAGAGAGAATGTCTGTGATAGGCTGTACACTGACTGCCTATCACAGACGAGGAGGAGGCGCAGCTTTTGAACAGTAATTGGCCGCCGAATAGTAATAGCACATGCTGGCCGCCGTCTGCCTGCATGACACGCTGATCATGTAGGCAGACGGCGGTGACTCTAGTATAAGTCGAGGGGGCACTTTCAGCCCAAAAAAAAGGGCTGAAAATCTCGACTTATACTCGAGTATATACGGTATGTATTTATTGGTAGTGTTTATTTTACAGTGGATTTGTGCTTGATCGGTATCTGAAAATAATACATTAGGACAGAATATTATACCGTATACTTCTATATTACGGTGAAATGTAAGGCGTGGTGGGTACATGATGGCTTGTGAGAAAAACAATGCAAGAAAAGCTTAAGAGAAGTCCTGATAAGACGATGAACGGAGAAGAGTTTGTCCTGAGCAGAGGTTGCAGCTGAGGTAAAGCCTGGGAGTGAAGACATATAGAGCTTGATTTACTAAAGGAAAATAGACTGAGCACTTCTTTTTAAAAAAAAAAAAAAAATAAAAACAGTTGCTCCAGAGCTTAGTAAATGAGCAGAAGCCCTGCTGACTTCCATCATCCAATCATGTGCAAGCAAAAAACATTTTTATTCTTTTATTTTCCTTGCACGTGATTGGGTACTCCTGCAGATGCAAGCTTTAGCTCATTTAACAAGCTCTGGAGCAACTGCACTTGCAGTGTACAACTGCTCTTTGCAAGGTGCACAGCCTATTTGCCTTTAGTAAATCGACCCCATAGAGGTTGATTTTTTTTTTTTTTTTTTTTACTAAAGGCAGTTGTTCACTTCACAAGGAAATTTGCACTTTGCAAGATAATATTCCCTTTGCAAAATGAATTTGCACCACTTTCGTTATGCTAAAAATACCCACTCACATTTAAAGAAGATAAAACAGTATTTTTGTTTGCACGTGATTGGATGAAGGGCGCAAGCAGAGCTCTTCACCTTATTCACTAAGCTGAGGGAAAATTCTCTTGCAAAATGCAAATTTCTGTGCAAAGTGAACAGCCTATTTGTCTTAGTAAATCAACCTTATAGTATCTAGAAGCATAGAGGCAGGAAGTGGTTTATTGAAGATAATGAATAGAGCCTGACTGTGTGTAGAGTGCACTAGGATGCAGTCATTCTTGGTGAAAAGGTTACTTCTAGACCCTAAAGTGGAACATCACCCAAAAGGGGAAATTCATGATAGACCTCATAAGATCAGGGAACGCTTTGAGAAAATGCAAAGTGTTCTCTGAATGACACCTGTGCCAACGAGCAACCTCCTGTGTTCAGTAAGAAGCAGGGCAGCCACTTTAGCACAGGACCTGGAAGATAGCCGCAATCACTGTAGTAGCAGTGCCTACTACAGTGATTTTTCCAGCTTCCACAAAGGGATTGGCCAGGTATGGCATGTACACTATATTGTCAAAAGTATTGGTACGCTTGCCTTTACACGGACGTGAATTTTAATGGCATCCCAGTCTTGGTCTGTAAGAGTTCAGTATTGAGTTGGTCCACCCTTTGCAGCTATAACACCTTCAACTTTTCTGGGAAGGCTGTCCACAAGGTTTAGGAGTGTGTGAGAGTGGGCCGTCCCCAAACTGTTGGGAGCATGAAATTGTCGAAAATGTCTTGGTATGCTGACGCCTTAAGTGTTCCCTTCACTGGAACTAAGGGGCCAAGCCCAACCCCTGAAAAACAACCCCACACCATAATCCCCCCCCCCCCCCCTCCACCAAATGATTTGGACCAGTGCACAAAACAAGGTCCATAAAGACATGGATGAGCGAGTTTGGGGTGGAGGAACTTGACTGGCCTGCACAGAGTCCTGACCTCAACCCGATAGAACACCTTTGGGATGAATTATAGCAGAGATTGTGAGCCCGACCTTCTCGTCCAACATCTGTGCCTGACCACACAAATACACTTCTGGAAGAATGGTCAAACATTCCCATAGACACACTCCTAAACCTTGTGGACGGCCTTCCCAGAAGAGTTGAAGCTCTTATAGCTACAAAGGGTGGGCTAACTCAATATTGAACCCTACGGACTAAGACTGGGATGCCCTTAAAGTTCATGTGAGCGTAAAGGCAGCTGTCCCAATACTTTTGTACAATATATTGTACATCCTTACATTGGTCCAAGCTGGTTATGTAACTATGTAACAATTGCTGCACCTAAACTTCTGTATTAAAACATTAAGTGACATACCTAATCAGCACATTGATGAACATGAGTGGATTTGTTTTTAAGATGGCAGTGTCCTGGTTAATTAATGAGTCCCTCGGAGACTGGGTCTTAATAAATTACAGAGACCCAGTGAGGTAGGAAGATGGAACCCTGCTGGAAATCAGGTGGCAAAATCTAAAGATGTGGCTGTATGTCTGTGGGCTGACCGTGCATGCAGAGTCCTGAAGGACAGCATGAGGTGTTGCATAGACACGACAATACCTTTGATGGTTCATAGCATAGGGGGTTTACTCTGATATCTGCCAACATCCCTTTTAATCATCAACATATATAAGGATTGTCTCCCAGTTGGTTGGGACTGTAGAGGCACCTAACTAGGGGGGGGCAGTCCTTATATTTGTCCATACTTTGGATGGTGACACAGTGTTTGGGGGGGGGATACTCCTTATAAGATCTGCTAGTAAACCGTGGAGTGTTGAACCATAATACTTTTTAATTATGCAGAATGTCAGTAACTTTTTTTGTTTATCTGCTTTTCCTCACTCTCTTGTTTTGTTGTCCTTGTGCTTCGGAGCACATTGTCATCCAACCGTAGGCGAAAATATACCCCTTTTTCTTTCAATGATACCCAATGTTCTATCTACTGACAGATCCAAGATGTAGTTCCGATCAACAGTTATGATACAGCTGGCTCCTTCCTGCTGCTGGGTTGTAACAATGGATCCATCTACTATGTAGGTAAGTGTCAGGACCCTGGTCTGATCCTGCAGCCTCTGCTGTGTCTGGTGGTGTCTCTTCTTGCTGAGCCACCTGGGATGCTGGACAGCCTTGAACCTTGTTACACTTGAACCTTGAACCTCTTTGCTCCTCCCATGAATTTCCTATTGTAGCCATGTCTTTACTGTTTGCCAGATTATTGTACTCTCTCCAGCCAATATCTTGCTTTTGCCACTCCTGCTGCAGTCTGTATCTTTTCTACCACTCGTTACGACCTTTGGCTTGTTCCTGGACTACGCTTCTGCTTGATCCCAACCCACAACCACTTGTTACCGTTATTTTGGCCTGTTTACTGACTACTATTCGACTTGGTCCCTACCTGTTATATCTTGTACTGAACCCCGGCTTTCACACCCCATGGTTTGGTGAAACTGAGGTCTGTGACCTGGTACTAACATGCAGCAAAAAACCAATCTGCACCAGTAGGAGCTCTGGTGAATACCGGTTAGTAAATAGACCCTGCACCTCGGGTGAGCCTGTGTCATCCACCAGAGTGACCTGCTTCTGTACTTTACCTAGCTGGTCGGTAGGAGCCTCTCTGCTGCTGTAACTACTGGTCTCCAAGCTTGAACCCTAACTGTGTCTGTAAAGCCTCGTTCATATCTGCTGATTTGGGATTGTGGGCAGAGTTGTTTTTTGGATTCTGCCCACGATTTCAAATGGCACTGCGATAATGGCAAAACGCACCAAGTGCATTTGGGTGCCAGCCATGAATAATGGCACCTCCAAATGCAGTGTGATTTACTTATTTATTTTTTTTTGCCATGATTGTTGCATGATAAATTGCAGCAAACTGCATCGCACAAAGCTTGTTGCTCAAAAAGGAGCAGAAGCTTCTTTTGGGTGACAGGCTAAACACAATGCGGTTTTCCGCACGACAATCGTGGCAAAACTGCACTGCTTTTGAGGGACCGTTAAAATTGAATGGCACCCAAACACACCTAGTGTGTATTGGAAAGTTTCATGGTATTATGTGGCTGATTCTAGAACATGCTGTTTGTGTTTTTTTTATCTTGTTACATATCCATAACACACGGGCCAAATATTGGGCAACGTCAGCCTTTTCAATAAAATCCGGCCGCCATTTGGCCCGTGTGTAAGGCAGCCAATTTGTCAGAAGCCGGTCATTTGGCTGGTTTCTGTTGGACGAGTATGCTGGAAAACCAGCAGCCGACTGGCTCCCAATCGGCGCTCTCAGCCAATGGCTGAAAACGCTGACCAGAGTGTTCTGGCAGGGAGACCGTTTGAACACAAAAGAACAGCAGGGGAGATTGCTGTACTAACTTTGGATCGTTAGTACAGCAGCTCCGACCGGAGCTGTCAGGTTTTTTTTCGTTCAACTCAGCGGGTTGTGTGTACCGGGCTTTAGTCCTCTGGACCTCAGGAATATTCTCTTCTGCTTGATTGATTCTTAATTTCTCTGCTTATCTTTCTTCACACTCATCTACTTTTTTTTTTTTTTTTTTTTTTTTTTTTTTTTTATGTTTTGTTTGCAGATGTCCAGAAATTTCCTCTGCGCATGAAGGATAATGACTTGCTTGTTACAGAGCTTTACCGAGATCCATCTGAAGATGCTATCACTGCACTTAGCGTCTACCTCACACCCAAAACGAGTAAGATTACTTTGGCTTTACTGTCACTGAGGACAGAGGCATTTTCCTGCTGTACAGACTTGTTCTCTCTCAACCTAGAAACAAATGTGTCTGTTTAGATGTGATCTCCTATCTGATAAAAGGTGTTTTTTGCATACCGCAGTTTAGTAAACGGTCTTCTTTCTTTAGGTGACAGTGGTAACTGGATCGAGATAGCCTATGGAACAAGTTCTGGTATTGTAAGAGTTATTGTTCAGCATCCAGAGACTGTTGGGTCTGGTCCTCAACTTTTCCAGACATTCACTGTTCACCGCAGCCCTGTGACCAAAATAATGCTGTCAGAAAGACACCTGATCTCAGGTAATGGATATTTTATATGTCTTTTCCTCTAGTGGCATCAAGCCGATGTACACTTTTGTGGTGACTATCTATTGTATCCATCCACTGGAATTTCTTAGCAAAGTAGCGATACAGAAGTGAATTGGCAAACCTTTATTCCACATGGAGATTAAAGTGGACATTTTGTCAAAACCCAACTAACCCTAATCCTACTCTCAACCACATTCTAAGCCTAATCTATCTAGCCCTGTAAAGAAAAATCGATATGCATACCTTTTCTGCAGCCAACAATAAAGGCTGTGAAATCCCTGGGAGGTGACGTCACCTATAGTGCCTCTCCTGCACACTGAAGCTTCTGCTGACAGCTCCACATAGGACCGGAGTGGAGCGGCTGCAGAACAGGTACATTTGGGGATTTTGTTTTCTTTCCAGGGCTAAACAGATTAGACTTAAAATGTGTCAGAAAGTAGGTTTAGAGCTAGGTTTTAACTCCTTGAAGCTGGCCACACGCAGATATGCGGCCGCTCGGTGGGTGGGCCTTAAGGCCAAGCGACCGCATATATGTGGCTCAGTTAGAACCACTAACTGTGCTTAGCGTGCACTCCCTGCGTGCTCCCAGCACAGTAGCCAGCGGGTCCGTTCATGTGACAGCCAATCACGGGGGTCACATAATCAGAAACCCCGCCTCCCGACATCTGAAACCCCTTAAAGGGCCGGGAGGTGCCGGTGCCATGGGCTTAAACGTCCACTTTGGGACTCCTCTTAAAGTGGTGTTCCACCCCAAAAAAACAACATTCATAAATGTGCATGAAATCAAGTAAAAAAAATAAATTGGAAAAATGTTTTTTTTTTTGGCTTACCTTTTTTTTCCCCTGTTGTTAGGTGGTCCCTCGAAATCTGCCTCTTCCAGTGCCTGGGCTACTGACGTAATTTCCCTCGGTGTCTCCACTCGCTACTGCTCCTGGGAGATGTGTGTCATCATTTCCGAGGAGTCAGTTGGGCAGCGCCGAGGGCTAGGTTGCCATCACAATGGGGCGGGACTTCCGACAACGCCGCCCATTGTGATGGCAACCTGAGCAGTTGACTGCTCTCCGATTAAAGATTACTGCACATGCGCGAGATCGGGGATAGCACAGACGGTGCATGCTGCTCAATCAGTAGCACCGTATGCCGGAAGAGGATGCCTGTGGGCTTCACATGCCCACAGGCAAGATTTTATTTATTTATTTATTTCAGGTACTTATATAGCGCCGTCAATTTACGCAGCGCTTTACATATACATTATACATTCACATCAGTCCCTACACCCTCAAGGAGCTTACAATCTAAGGTCCCTAACTTACATTCATACATACTAGGGCCAATTTAGACAGGATCAATTAACCTACCAGCATGTCTTTGGAGTGCGGGAGGAAACCGGAGTACCCGGAGGAAACCCACGCAGACACAGGGAGAACATGCAAACTCCAAGCAGGTAGTGTAAGATGAAAACGATCTCTATGAAAATGTATAAGTTTATTTTTTAAAAGAAAACGGACATCATTAATCAAGCAAAACGGAAAAAGTGAGTTATACATATGTAAGTCATAATCTTTGGCATTTAGCAACAAAAAAAAAAAACGTTTTATACAGTGGAACACCACTTTAAGTGCTATTAAAGGCTGGAATTTTTTTAGCCTATAATGAGAATAGGTTTATACTTGCCTGCTCTGTGCAAGGATAGTGCACAGATCGGCCCCTTACCATCTCTTGTGGGGTCTCCCCGCGCCAGCACTGTCCGCTTCTCCTCTCCTTAGAGTACTCCCATGAAAAGCCATATGCTATAGGGGCACGAATGTGGGCTCGTTCCCGAGCTGGGCTGCGTGCATCCATAGATACACACAGGGTGGCTCGACCATGCCCCTACTCCCTACTAACTGGATTTAATTGACAGCATTAGGAGCCAATGGCTCCTGCTGCTATTGGTGTGTCGGAGAGCAGGGAGAAAGACCTGAAGGGCACAGTGCTGGATCGCAAGAAGACCAGGATAAGTATTTGGTGAGAGGGAAGGTGGAAGAAACAAACGGCAAGGTGAAGATTTTTTTTTACCTTTTTAATGCAGGTAATGCATTAAAAAAACAACTTTAGAAACACTTTATCTTTAACTGTGTTTTTGGGGTATAAAAGTAAACTGGGCACCCAGCAAACAGAGGGGGATGCAGATCATATCAATCGGGACACTTGTACTGCAAGGATGCTTATCAGTTAGCCACCTTGGTGCACAGATTGTGTGTGTGTGTGTGAGACTAACTTATATGTAACAGAGTGTATATTGCTTCTGTTGTGTAACTGCATAGCTACTGCTGTGTTGAATATGATTCCTACTCCTATATCCATGTTCACATTCGTGAAAAAAAAAAGGTATGTTGGCAGGACAGGCAGAATGGATAGTAGGCACAAAACAAGCTCCGTTAACAAAGATTCCGCACAATCATGAGGATCTTTTAGGGCTAAATTTCATCTGTCATTGGACTTGGCTGAAAACGACCATCACATATTATTTATTTATTTATTTTTTGAAAATTAAAGTTCCAAAGTAAACTTTGTGATTTGGGCCTTGATTTTGTTGTATCTCTGCAACAGAGGACTATGGGCAGACATTATTTACTGTACATTGTTAGCTGAGGACTCATGGAGAAATCTCTGTTCTATACACACCTAAAGCTGAAAGGTTATGTTACCTTATTAACCACTTCATGCAAAATCACGTACCTGTACATCATTTTTTTTTTTTTTTAAGTGGTTGTATCGGGGTGATGCCTGCAGCCAGAGGCATCACCGTTTTTTAGAGCTAGCGGTCTGCTTTCGAATGCGGCTAGCGAGCTGCTCGACCGTCCCGCCGGGACGGAGACCCGAGCATCCAGCCGGCACACGCACTCGGCTTAGATCCGGTCTCCGATGTAGTAACCCGGAAGCGATGTCACTTCTGGTTTACTCGGCAACCAATGGCACCAATTTAAAAAAAAATCCAAAGTATTAAACACAGATTTTGCAATTTTGAATAATTTGAAATGCAGAGGAGGGGTTTTAGACACCAGATCTCTCCATAAAGAGTACCTGTCACTGCCTATTACTGTCACAAGGGATGTTTACATTCCTTGTGACAGCAATAAAAGTGATCAGAATTTATTTTTCATTTTTTTAAGGAACAGCGTAAAAATAATAAATGGGATTAAAAAAAAAAGATTTTTTTTTTTTTTTTTTTTAAAGCGCCCTCATCGCTGCGTGCTTGTGCACCAAAGAAAACACTGACATAAGTCGCGCCCGCCAATGTAAACAGTGTTCAGATCACATGACAAATGTAAACGTCGCCTATGGAGAATTTTAAGTACCGTAGTTTGTCGCCATTCCACGAGTGTGCGCAATTTTAACCACTTCAGCCCCGGAAGGATTTACCCCCTAATTTCTTTGCGATACGGCAATGCGTCTCCTTAACTGACAATTGCGTGGTCGTGCGACGCTGTACCCAAATAAAATTGATGTCCTTTTTCCCCACAAATAGAGCTTTCTTTTGGTGGTATTTGTTTACAATGAGCCTACCCATAGGTGGTTCGAATGGCCGGTTCCTGCTCAACTGGCCGAGATTTGAACCGTCTATGGTTGGCTTTAGACTTTATATTTATCAACAATCAACACCCAAACTCAAACTGCCCCCCCCCCCCCCTTATCCAAATCACAAAGTGCGTCTCCTGTAATGTACAAATTGTGTAAGTGAGAGGTTTTACTCCCACATTACCACAGTGAAAGATTTAGCCCCGCCAACCTTTTCCATAGTGACAGGTTTGGCCCCACCCACATTTCCCACAGTGACTGGCCCCACCCACATTTCCACCTTTTCATGATGTTCCTTATGTGTAGAGTCAGCAATAAAACCTAAAAAAATTTGTAATGCATGTTAACCAGTTCCTGACCACCTGCCGTACATATACATACATACGGCAAGATGACTGTATTGCGCAAAATCACGTACCTGTACCTAGTTTTGTCAGTAGCAGGGGTGGGGTGCACACACGCTGCCGGAGATGCGATTGCATGCTGATTGGCCACAGGGGGAGCCAATCGGCGGACGTGAAGTCCGCCGGCCACCCGTGATCGCTCCCCACAGAAACAAAATGGCAGTCTGCTGATGTAAACAAGCAGACCGCCGTGCTGTTAGGCATAGACACTGTGATCTTGTGTTTCTTCTAATCAGGAACACGGATCAGAGTGTCCATGCAGTGAGCCCCCCACAACAGTAAGAAAGCACAATTTGGGAATACACTTAAACCTTTGATCGCCACTGATGGTAACCCGTTCCCTGCCAGTGTCAGTTATACAGTGTCAGTTATTAGCACTGATCACTGTAGTAATGTCACTGGTTCCCAAAAAAGTGTCAGCTAGGTGTCCGATCTGTCCGCCGCAATGTCGCAGTCCTGCTAAAAATCGCTGATCACCGCCATTACAAGCAAATAAAAATGCTATAAATATAACCCCTATTTTGTAGATGCTATAACTTTTTTTGTGCAAACCAATCAATATACGCTTATTGGGATTTTTTTTAGTAGCAGAATACATATTGGCCTGCATTGATGAAGAAGTTTTGATTTTATATATATATATATATATATATATATATATATATATATATATATATATATATATGTGTATATATATATGTATATATATATATATATATATATATATATATATATATATATATATATATATATATATATATATATATATATATATATATATATATATATATATATAAATTTTATTTTTTTTTATTGGATATGTTTTATAGCAGATAGTACACAATTTTTTTTTTTTTTTTTCCCAAAATATTTTTTTGTTTATAGCGCAAAAAATAAAAACCGCAGAGGTGCTCTATTTGTGTGTGTGTGTGTGGGGGGGGGGGGGCAAGGACATCAATTGTATGCGCTATTGTCGGTTAAAATAACGCAGTGCCGTATCGCAAAAAATGGCCTGGTCATGAAGGGTGGTAAATCCTCCCTCCTTCTTCATCCATTTGGGCCAAAATGTAGTCCGCTACATGTTTTTGGTAAAGATGCTATGGTGTAGTGGTGTATGTTTTCTCGCAGTAGAACTGCAGCCTTTTAAGCGTTTGTATTTGTCATTAAGTATGTGCAGATAACAACCATGTGCGTACCTGGACTGTCACTCGCTTCCGTGGTATGATCTCCACCCAGCCTGGATCCACTCCTTTAGCATCGTTTAAGATCCTCGCTCTAGAAGATATTGATGGGCATGCTGGCTGCAGTGCTGGGAATGATATTGGTAAGTATTGCAAACAAAGCTGAATCACCTCGGAGCTCATTTTAATGTATATTTATGCAGTTTTATCTTTGTTTCCCTTATATTGATCTTCGTGGCTTTCTCTTCAGGCCCCTTTGGAGAGAGAGATGATCAACAGACCTTCATCCAGAGAGTGGTTCCCGATTCTAACATTGTATATGTCCGCTTATCTTCTACTGGGAAGAGGTGAGAGGTCTTGTCATTCTCATACTTGGTGATTATTTTTATCAGCAGATACATGTTTTTTTACATACTGCTTGACCACCGGAAGTTTTATTCCTCTTCATGACCAGAGCATTTTTTGCTATTCAGCACTGCGCTACTTTAACTGGAAATTGCACGGTCATGCAACACTGTACACAAATGACATTTATATCACATTTTTAACACAAATAGAGCTTCTTTTGGTGGTATTTGATAACCACTGGGTTTTTACATTTTTATTATATGCAGTGCATCCAGAAAGTATTCAAAGCGCTTCACTTTTTCCACATTTGTTATGTTACAGCCTTATTCCAAAATGGATTAAATTAATTATTTTTCTCAAAATTTTACAAACCATACCCCGTAGCATGAAAAAAGTCTGTTTGAAATCTTTGTAAATTTATTAAAAATGGGGGGGGGGGGGGGGGGCGGCATGTACATAAGTATTCACAGCCTTTGCTCAGTACTTTGTTGAAGTACCAATTACAGCCTCAAGTCTTTTTGAGTATGATGCCACAAGCTTGGCACACCTACTTTTGGGCAATTTCTCCCATTCTTCTTTGCAGGACCTCTCAAGCTCCATCAGGTTGGCTAGGTAGCGTCGGTGCACAGCCATGTTCCCATCTTTCCAGACATATTCAATCGGGTTCAAGTCTGGACTCTGGCTGGGCCACTCAAGGACATTCACAGAGTTGTCCCATAGCCAATCCTTTGTTACCTTGGCTGTGTGCTTAGGGTCGTTGTCCTGTTGGAAGATGAACCTTTGCCCCAGTCTGAGGTCCAGAGCACTCTGGAGCAGGTTTTCATCAAGGATGTCTCTGTACATTGCTGCATTCCTCTTTCCCTCAATCCTGACTAGTCTCCCAGTTCCTGCCACTGGAAAACATCCCCACGGCATGATGCTGCCACCACCGTGCTTCACTGTAGGGATGCATTAACCAGGTGATGAGCGGTGCCTGGTTTCCTCCAGACATGACGCTTGCCATTCAGGCCAAAGAGTTCAATCTTTGCTTCATCAGACCAGAGAATTTTGTTTCTCATGGTCTGAGAGTCCTTCTGCCTTTTGGCAAACTCCAGGCGGGTTGTCATGTGCCTTTTACTGAGGAGTGGCTTCCGTCTGGCCACTCTACCATAGGCCTTATTTGGTGAAGTGCTGCAGAGATTCTCTCTATCTCTCTCTCTCTCCTCCCTGACTAAGGCGCTTCACCCCCGATGACTCAGTTTGGCCAGGGCGGCCCGCTCTAGGAAGCTCTGATGGTTCCAAACTTCTCCTATTTACAGATGCTGAAGTCCACTGTGCTAATTGGGACCTTCAATCCTGTCTCGGAGGTATACAGACAATTCCTTGGACTTCATGGCTTGGTTTGTGCTCTGACATGCACTGTTAACTGTAGGACTTTATAAAGACGTGTGTGTGCCTTTCCAAAACATGTCCAATCAACTGAATTTACCACAGGTAGTCTCCAATCAAGTTCTAGAAACATCTCAAGGATGATCAGTGGAAACAGGATGCACCTGAGCTCAATTTTGAGTGTCATGGCAAAGGCTGTGAATACATTTTTTATTTTTAATAAGTTTACAAAGATTTCAAACAAATTTCTTTCACTTTATCGTTATGGGGTATTGCTTGTAGAATTTTGAGGAATATAATTAATTTTAATCTATTTTGTATAAAGCTCTGTAACATAACAAAATGTGGAAAAAGTGAAGTGCTGTGAATACTTTCCGGATGCACTGCAAATAAAAAATTTTGAAAAGAAAAACCCCCAATATTCTCTACGTTCTGTTATAAAACATATCCAATACAATCAAATGTATTCACAAATTTAGGCCAAAATGTATTTGTCTTTTGTAAAAAAAAAAATACAAGTATATTGTAATTGGTCTGTGTAAAAGTTATAGCATATACAAACTATTGTGTGTGTGTGTGTGTGTGTGTGTGTGTGTGTGTGTGTGTGTGTGTGTGTGTATATAGTGTACAATTGTGCTCATAAGTTTACATACCCTAGCAGAATTTATGATTTCTTGGCCATTTATCAGAGAATATGAATGATAACAAAATTTTCTTTCACTTATGGTTAGTGTTTGACTGAAGCCATTTATTATCAATAGAAACTAGCCAAATGACCCTGATCAAAAGTTTAAATACCCCAGTTCTTAATACTGTGTATTGCCCCCTTTAACATCAATGACAGCTTGTTATTTGTGGTATTTGTGGATGAGGCTCTTTATCTTCTCAGATGGTAAAGCTGCCCATTCTTCTTGGCAGAAAGCCTCCAGTTCCTGTAAATTGTTGGTCTGTCTTGCATGAACTGCATGTTTGAGATCTCGCCAGAGGGGCTCAATGATTTTGAGGTCAGGAGACTGAGATGGCCACCCCAAAAACTTCACTTTATTCTACTGTAATCAATGACATGGGCGTGGTTTCAGCGAAATAGTGGGTGTGGCTCTAAGGTGGTGTGGTTAGCGTCTGAGATGAACGAGGGATGGAGGGAGAGGGAGAGAGGGACAGTAGGCCCAGATCCTACACAACAATAGAAATATGTGTATTCTTGAAAGTTTAACAATTAGCAGATAAAGATACTCCAAACACCTGGTGTTAGCACTTCAATCATCCCGGCACCATGGTTGTTATGGTGTCAGGATGATTGAAGCACATTATTTCTATTATTACATTGTAATCTCAAATGAAATCATTCAACTCATCATAATGCAGAATCATCGGGAGCCTTGAGCGTGTCACTAGCCACGTCGCCTGCCACCAGATGCCATCAGGTGTCCCCAGCGAAGTCCATCCTTACAACAGGTGCCCCCAGCGGAGTTCCTCCTTATATGCAGCCTGTGTCACATAAAATGCAGCCTGTGTCCCATTAAATGCAGCCTGTGTCCCATCAAACCCCCCTCCCCCCTTCTCCGCAGGAGCACAGCGGTACTTAACTTGTGTGTGTGTGTGTGTGTATATGTGTGTGTGTATATATATATATATATATATATATATATATATATATATATATATATATATATATATATATATATGTATATGTGTGTGTGTGTGTGTGTATATGTATGTGTATATATATATATACATACATATAGATATTTGAAAATTGATCAGTCCTGATATACTGCCCTTTTTTGGAGAGTAGACAGTCTGAGGCATTTAGTAAGAGGCATGGCAAGGTTTTTGAAGTTGTAATTTTTTTTTTGTCAAAGTGTTTTGGAAAATGAGGAAGTTGAATACATTTTGTTGTTCACAATTTTTTTTTTTTTTTACATACTGTCCTCAGTACAGTACAGCGTCATCATATGACTGGTGTGGCGGTCATCAGGGATACTGTCTCTCGTGACAGTATGTAAAAATAAAAAAATTACTTTTTTTTTTTTTTTTTTTACACTGTTCTTGCTTATACAGTGATGATCAGCTTGCTTATGGTTTGATCTGTGATTGGCTACAGCTAATCACATGGTACAGGTAGCCAGATATCATATGATTGCTTTGGGCCATTCACAGATAACAGTAAGCAAACTGTTCATGAATGGAAAACCTTTCATGACAGGTCGTTTACATTGTTATCATGTGATCATTATGACCAGTCAGTCATAGGGATCACATGATACCCGGTTACCAATTACCAGTAATAGTAATCCACCTGACACAGCGGGTACAGAAGGAGCACGCTGTGTGCTCCTAACAGGCACCATCACGTGTATATAGATATACACAATCGAGCTTTCCCATGCCACAGTAAATGTACTGTGGCGGTGCTGCAAGTGGTAAAAACAAAAAAAACATGGTCTTATCTCTCTTTTTCAATTCTCCTGCTTGTTTAAATTTTATTTTAGGATCTGTGAGGTCCGCTCTGTGGATGGAACCCCCATTACCTCATTTACCGTCCATGAGTGTGAAGGATCCAGCCGTATAGGCTCCCGAGCACGGCGCTACCTCTTCACTGGCCATGCCAGTGGCTGTCTTCAAATGTGGGATCTAACTACTGCTATGGAGGTGGTAAACAAAGGGGAGTCGGGAGGTGAGCGGGCACCTAATTTTGTCTCCTTGCTTTTGACTCAGTGTTCATCTGGCTAAGTCTTTTTACGCCCCTTAACAAAACTTCAACAACCTTTTTCTGGTACCTTTCTAAATTCATGCTTGGCATTCCCTTACCTCTAACACATGCCCATTGTGCATGTGTGTGTGTGTGTGTGTGTGTGTATAGGTACTTGTAGGTTTAAAGTTCACCTTTTAAAAAATAATACACATTTTTTCTTTTTGCAGATAAAAAAAAATGCATTTATCTTTTTTCTAAAGAGCCTGCAGAGCATTGCACCTGCGATCAGCAGATCACGGGAGCAATCTCGGGCTCCTGCAGACTCTCATTATAGCTGCCTGCTCTTCCCTCGTACAGGCAGGTAGTGACCTGAGAGCAGGACAATCGGTGGACTACAAGATCGCTCACCAGCACCCTCGCAGCTCATTGAGGACTACAAGCCGTCATCCACAATGGCTGACGGAACATGTAGGCATTCATTCACAGAAAACTGTAAATGAATGACACAGCCGTGAGGACGGAGCCCAGCACTGACGCAATGTTTTCAAATTGTGACAGCGGGGAGATCTCCTGCCCGCTCTCACAGGGAGGTGGGGCGCGGGGGGAGAAGCTGCAGCTGCTGGTCCATGATACATGTTACATGTTTTATGTTTTATCCTAAAAACAGGGGGAACATGTAACATGTTCCAAAGGTGAACTTATCCTTTTAAGATGGTTGTTGGGTTTTTACAAAAAATTTAAAACGCATATAAAGATCTGCTGTTGTACACTGTGGGCAGGCAGGTTTTTTTATTGCAGAGGAATCATGCATAGTCTCTCTCTGCAAAAAAATTCACTTACCTGCCTGTTTGCATTGTCCCCTGTGATGTAAATTGAGCGGCACAAGCGCTGCTCGGCTTACAGAGGGCGGCTTGATCCCCCAGTGTACTGGAATGATCGCCTTCTGCATATTCGCAGGAGTAACCTCATTCCACACCAGCCAGCGAAGATGGGTGAAAGTTGTCACACAGGAGAACATGCCGTGGAGGGATGGGACCGTTGGAGGAAAGGGGAGTAAAAACACACCCTTTAGTTCCGCATTAAAGGATAAAAAGTTCACCTTTGGGAAAATGTTCCACCCATTCTTAGGATGTGACATGTTCCCAATTCTGCAGCTGCTGCCAGATTCTCTCCCAACCCCCCCCCCTTTCGTGACAGCAGTACGGGAAGGAGTTCCCCATACTAGCTGTCACTTTTTGAAATCCGTGCGGCCACATCATTCATTGACACAACTGTGTGTGTATATTAACTACAAGCCCCGACATCCTTTGTGGCTGTCGCCTTGTAGCTCTCAATGAACTACCACAGCACTGTGGATTGCCTTGGTAGTTCATTGATACTTTCTGTCAGTGTATCTGCTTGCCCGTACAGGCACACAGATAAACAGAAAGATCTGCACGGCACCAGCTGGTGATCGCTGGTGCAATGCTTTACAGGCTCCAAAAAAAATTAATGCAACTTCTTTTTTTTTTTTTTTTTTTTTTTTACCTGCAAAACAAATGTGCATTTATGTTATTTTTTTAAAGTGAACTCATCTTTAACAGCCTTTTTGCCTTTTTATGAAGCTCTACCAAGTGCTTTTATGTGGAGTCTAAAGTGTTTATAGAAACTGCTTCATTTGTGGATGCTCTCCTATCTTTTCTGAGTAAACAATCCCTTCCTCTAAATCTGCCCATGGCAACATCAATGTCATTCTCTACTAATGTATCATTGTCATTGTGTTCATCTACTTTGCAGCAGAACAAGGGGGTCTCACACAGGCAGAGCTGCTGGAACAGCTGGAGCAGTGTGACTTGGCTCTCACCCGCACCCCTGAAATAAGCCCTGCCACATCATTCAACCACAGTGCCAACTCTCGCGCATCACTAGCCAGGTACATTCTTTACCAAAAGGAAAATTATAAAAAAAAAAAAAAAAAAAGCTGGCATGGTTACACTCTTGACAAACCTCCTCTTGCTCTGCAAATCTTGACTGTGAAGAGCAGGCTCAGTGTCCAATTGGAAAGTGCAGAGGTAAAAAGAGAAGGCCGATGTATTCCTGTACTAGGCTGTATGCTATTCCATATTTTGTTTTATTTCCATTTTATAGATTTGTTAACCACTTGAACTCCAGAAGGTTTTACCACCTTCATTACCAGACCACTGCACTACTTTAACCACTTCAGACCCAGAAGGGCTCACCCACCTCCTGACCGGGCCATGACACGCTGGCTCCGACGGCTTCCCCTCCGCTCCGAAACAGGCGCGCGCTTTGAATGGTCAGAATCGTAGAGTCGTTCAAATCCGGAGTTGCAATCGTGGCGGGCGGAGAATCGCGATAACGATTCTCCGAGATTAATTGTGCAGCTCTAATCTAGGGGCAATCAAGGGGGTTAACTGTGTGCCCAACAAAGTGTAATGTGTGCTGTTTCGACCCCTTTCACACTGAGGCGTTTTTCAGGCGCTTTTGCCATAAAAAAGTGCCTGCAAAGATCACGAAAACCTAATTCCATTAAAATCAATGAATGCTTTCACACTGGGGCGCTGATCTGGCAGGGCGGTGAGAAAACTTCTGCAAGCAGCATGTTTGAAGCACTAAAAAAAAGTGCCTCAAAAATGCCCCTCTCTATTGAAATGAATGGAAAGCACCTGAAAAGCACCACAAAAGCTCTGTTTTACTGGCAATTTTCAAGCGATTCAGTGTAAAAGAAGCCTTTTACTTTACTATCTGGCTACTTATTCTCCCTGCTATGTAGGGCAAAGAAACAGTCAGATCGCTGTTCCCTGTACACAGAGTTCTGTGTTTTTGTAAACGCAGAACTCTGCTTGTGATTGGACACAGCTGATGGCTGACTTTAGCCAAAATCATTAGCTGAAATCAGTTGGTAAACTTGTGCTGTTTCCACACACAGCACTGGTCGGCAGGGGGGCGCACGCCCCCAAATCTAAAAGAATCAGCTAATGTACAGTTACTCAATTGCACCTGCACCTGCCATTCGCTGGTCGACAGGTCGTTAATAGTTAATCTAATGGTTCCTCCTGCACATCACACCATCCTATTGGCCCATCACTAATATGGGGCTGCATCAGTGGTCAATAACAATGTGTTGGGCACAGAGGGAGTAAGGCAAGCTTTGATGCTACAGGAACATTTTGCAGGTTTTGTGTATAACGAGCTGTTGAGCACAGAAATATTAATATAGTTGAATAACATTCAGTGTTGGACTTTATTTTGCAAAAATCTTTCATTTTTCAGTTATTTACCTATTTTTATTACTATAAAAGTATGCCTTCATTCTTGCATCATAATCTGTATATGTATGATTTAGTTCCATAGAATTTGTTTTAACCACGTCCTGGGTTTGTGGGGGTATATCTGAATGATGCCTGCAGCTAGAGGCATCATTCAGATATTGCCGTTTCCCGCCGGCGATTCTCTACACCATAAGAACGAACATGGTGGTGGGTCAGCCGCCTGATCATTCTTACGGGCAGTGAGAGGGGACGCCCCCCACCACCACCACCACCCCCCTCCCGCCGCCATCTGGTGCTTCTACCGACTCACCGCTGAGATCGGTGAGTTGGAGAACGGATCCACCGGCCCCATATGTCCACCATAGAGATTTCCGGCGGACCAGATAGTCGGAGTCTCTATGATCGTCGGGGGGCGGGCGCGATGTTATGACATCACGCCCGGCCTCTGTGTTAAAAAAAACGGCGCCGCCTCGGCTGGGAAGCCATGATCCTTTTTTTCTTTATTTTTTTTTTTTTTTTTTTTTCTTTTGGTTTTAGGCTTTCCAGCCTAGAGGTGAGATTTGGGGTCTTATTTACCCCATTTCTCACTGTAAAGAGGTCCGATCATGCCATATTCCTATTACAAGGGATTGTAATAGGAATAAAAGTGATCAAATTTTTTTTTTTTTTTTCAAAGTGTCAAATTAAAATTTTTTAAGTAAAATTAACAATAAAATAATGTTTTTTTAAAGTGCCCCTGTCCCTGTGTGCTCACACGCAGAAGCGAACGCATACGTAAGTCCCGCCCACATATGAAAACGGTGTACAAACCACACGTGATGTGTCGCCACGATCGGTAGAGCGAGAGCAATAATTCTAGCCCTAGACCTCCTCTGTAACTCAAAACATGTAACCAGTAAAAATTTTTTAAAGCATCGCCTATGGGGATTTTTAAGTACCAAAGTTTGGCGCCATTCCACGAGTGTGCAATATTGAAGCGTGACATGTTAGGTTTCTATTTACTCAGTGCATCTTCATCTTTCACATTATGCAAAAAAAATTGGGCTACTTTACTGTTTTTTGTGTTTTGTTTTTTTTAAAGCATGAAACTGTTTTGTTTTTTTTTCCCAAAAAAAACGTGTTTGAAAAATTGCTGCACAAATACCGTGCAAGATAAAGAGTTGCAATGATGACCATTTGTATTCTCTAGGATCTCTGCTAAAAAAACATATATAATGTTTGGGAGTTCTATGTAATTTTCTAGCAAAAAAAGATGATTTTTACATGTAGGAGCGAAGTGTCAGAATTGGCTGGGTTGGTAAGTGGTTAAAAAGGGAAAAAAAAAAAAAAAAAGTTATGATTTTGTCTTTTTTTTATCTCAACTTAGCCTGTTCTCTGCTACCATTTCACAAAGAAGTGCAGCAATAACCCCTCCTTTTTTATGTTTTTGTATTTTAGCTTGCAGTCTCAGCTGGGTGACAACATGCGAGATCGATTCTCCAGGCTTATGATAACCACCTCTCAACGCCCCGCTGCGTCTACTCGCCCCACAGAAGGCTGGGCCTCAATGTGCAGCTTGCAGCCACACATATCTGGGAGTTTCAGCTCTTTAAACAAGTCGGACTCTCTCCCTCGCTCCAGCATGAGATCTAGTAAACCACAGAGCTGCCAGTTAAGGGCAGAAGGCCAGGCGTTTTCCGCAGTTTCTGATCCACCATCTCCCCGTGCCAGTGGCAGCTTTGTGGAGCGCTGCCAAGAGCTTGCTCGTAATACAGAATCACACCACTCAGACACACGACGTTCCAGCATGGAAGTGGCCGCCACCAGGATGAAATCGCCTCGATCCTCTGCTCCAGTTAGACGGCCAGTTTCACCTGCCCCTCCTCCACCCCCACCACTTTGTGTAGCACCGTCATCACCTTCTTTACCTTCTGCAGCAGACACCTCCTCCTCATCTTCACCATCTCCTCCCAAAGTTCCACAGAAGCCTAGGCTAAATGAGACCTCATTTTGACAGCGGCTGTAGAGCAGAAGATTACTCTGAATAATAGGCTGGAGGAAGGTTAGCACAGGCGTAGCCATTTTACTCCTGATCTTACTAAGAGTATTCCTACCCATTTCTAAATTGCATGCTTATTAACCCATTGGCACCGGCCGAATATTTGTGTAAATACAGCTGTGCCGAGCATGCGCACGCTCCGAGCTAAGTTACCAGCGGCTAACGGAAAGCTGTCAAATTTGCGATCAGGAGCTTTCTGATCTTGTGACAGCCGTTAATGATCATTAACCCCGCCCCGCCTCCTGGCATCCTAAACCCCTTTAAGGGCTGGGAGGTGTCGGCGCCAAGAGGTTAAAGCTCAACTGCAGCCAAACCCCTTTCCTCTTTTTTTTTTTTAAGCTGCCAATAGGGAGGATATCAGTCACTACATCTGTCATCTATTATTGCTGTCTTTGTCCTTGTTGTTGTGGAGGTTTCACATCACTTCTTGTCCCAGTGATACCTCAACAAGAAATTGGAGGGTGTGGGATTCACTGGGACAGGATGACACAAAGCAACGTAAACCTGACCGATATTCCAACCCCTCCCAACTCTTCTAAAAAAAAAACAAAAAAAAAACAGGGGCTGTTGTTGCTGTCTTTGCATCGGTCCTTGTAACACTGGGACAAGTTACAGTAAATCTTCAATAAGGAGGCAGTAAAAACCTGACAGATTCAAACCCTTCCCTATCTGTACAGACCTTAAACGGTTTGACTGCAGTTGGACTTTAAGGTTAGGTTTTATAACAACATTGAGACTTGTCTCTAAAGAAAGTCATTACATAATGATCCATTCCTCTATTTATTTATTTAGGATTTTTTTTTTATGATACAAATGTTTACTTGCATGTCTTGCCAAATCAGTTCATAGGTGGGAAGTAAAAGTTCTTCCTTACAGCACTGATTCAGGAGCAAACAACAATTTTTGTGCCTTGTTACAACTCTGATCCTGAATAGGAATACCCAGCAGTGCCTTTTACAAGTGCCATCTTTGTTCTGGGCATTTTGCCAACATGACTAGTGCTTATTTTTTTAATTACTGTTACATTGTGTGTTAGTCTTTGGACATTCTTCCGTTCTCTCTTGAGAGAATGGCTATCTGCCTTCTTCCAGTCTTCTGTAGAATGTACACTGAGATGCACATGTGCAACTCTGTTTACATTCTGGCACTGTGCCTGTGTGCCAGGATTACTGCACTCCTGTGCATGCACAGGAGTGACATCATCCCACGCCGGCCAGTCAGGATGCCACGAAGACCGGCACCCTGGAAGAAGCCAGCGTGAAAGCTCACGGGTGTCGGACCATTGAAGCTAAGGCCAGTATTGCAAACTTTAGTTCCTCTTTAAGATTTGACTGACAGTGTAGTTCCTCAGTGTGACTGACACATTTTGTTATGTTGGTATCATCCTTTGTTAAAAGGATTTTCCATTTTAGGAATACCACTTTCCCATCAAATCGCTTTAAAAAAAAAAAAATCAATAAATAAAGAGCTATTCATATTTTTGGGGGATTTTTTTTTTATTTTTTAGAAGCATGATGTAGTCAAAATTAGGATTACAGTCTTTCATCTACTCTGTGTAGAACCCAGCTAAGTTCTTTCAACACACTAGGGTGTATTTTTTTTTGTTAGTTTGGTTGATGGCGACTAGCTCACCCACCGCTCGCTTCTGTTTTCTTATGAGCAAGTCTCATGTCTTTGTTCTAGACTTCGCACCACCTGTGAGTCTTGCTTCCCTTGCTGCATCAGGGAGTTCTGCTTTCTCCATCTGAAATCTCAATACAGTATGACAGATCTTTGTAAAGTCAGGTTGGCCTACTACACATGAAAACATGAAACGTCTGGCTGCTACAGTGCCAAGAGGCAAAAGAAGCCAATATGTGGTTCAGCTAGCCAACATCTACTTAAAAAAAAAAAAAAAATAAATTCTGGTTGTAAGGGGACTGACTCTATAAACAGGACCCCCACCCATTTTTTAGAGGACAGGTCACTTCTGCTGAGAATTGGAATTCCAAATTGGGAAGTGAATCCAGCCAATGCTTTTGATTGGAGTGGAGTTGGATGGTCTTTGCACATAGACCCCACACATGATATATTGGTAGTTCTCATACCCTGGAAGTAAGATGACTTGAGTGAATAGTTGCTAATGAACAGCCGAGTGTCCTTTTTATTATATCAGATTATTGCTTACTGTGTCCTTAGATTGCCTGTCAATCTCTACAGTTTTACAGACTGAGATAAGAGGGGATTAATGCTTATTACTGGCTGGATCCAAAAAATCAAGTGGTATGTAGAGTCTTATGCTGGGAAATGGACACGTTGTCCTCAGACATTCCTTTATTGTCTCTGAACATTTGATGAATTACTGGATCTAACATGTATTGATTCCAGCACTTTTCAGCTTGTTTATGACTTTTACTTGTGGCCAAAGTTCATCCTAGAGCTAATAATGGAAGAATCGGAAATCCTGCACTGTTCTGATCCTTTGATTGTCTGGGAGAAGTCAGAACAGTGAAACCTCTTTTCCTTTTTTTTTTTTTTTTTCCTCCTTTAGCCAACATGTGTATTTATTCTTTGTTAGCAGAACATCACAAAACACATCAGTAATTTTTTTCTTTTGAGTCATCGGTAAGAACAATAATGAATTGGATTTAAGTTTCCAGTCTGATCTATTTTTTCTTCCAATGTGCAGAAGCTACATTTTGAGACTGTACCACATACCCCATCCCATTATCACTTGAAATCTTGATTTTCTTTTTAAAGTTGTCCATTATGAGGTTGAAAACCTGAGGGTTACAGTATGTATGAATCTCTACTGTATTTGTGCGTGTGTGTGGTGGGTACATTTAACGGGAACTTATGATAAGAGACTATATGACCAAAGGTTTGTGGACACCTGACCATCACACCTATATGAACTTATTGGATATTTGGTTTTAAAATATAGTTACCCTTCCCACCCCCTACTACCATCCTTTGGGGTATAACAACCTCCACTCTTCTGGGAAGGTGGCTCTGTCTCTTACTCTGGGTGTTTTGGCGGCTGTCTGGACAGTGGTGGCTGTGCCTTCCTCTTCGCTCTCTCTGTTGCTGGGTAAAGCTGCGGCCACGCCCTCCATAAAACGCGCAGCGCGGGGCCTTTTCTCAAGCCAGTCAAAGCGCGACTCATTCCCTAGCCAGTCAATGCACTTCACCCAGAACTCAATAATTTGGAGGGGGGTCTACATACTTTGGCCATATACTGCAGGAGTGATGGTCAGGTTTCCACAAGCCTTAGAACATTCATTCTACAATTCTCAATCTCCCAAAGATGCCATTTGCCTGCCTGTTGTGCTAATCCTTTGGCTTTGTGCAGGGATGTCACCGATTTTTTTTTTTATTTTTTTTTTTTTTTTTTTTTTTTTTGTATGTTCTTGTTTCTGGTTATTGACTTACTAAGGGCTTGTGCACACACCCACTAGAGGCCCAACGTCTCAAAGGTTACAAACTTCCTTGGCACCCAAAGCTGCTGCGTACAGCTGCCCATACACAGCAGTTTTTACAATACGCTGCAGTTTTTGGGTATGCACCAGTGGCCACGTGAAGCATGCGCATGGATATATGCCCCAAACACAGACAGCCTGCATTTGGGTCTTGCATCCATGCGCGTTCTTTACGCAACCACCAGCACATGCCCATCTAAAGCCGCATCTTGTAATTGCAATCTATGGGCGATTGCACACAGCAGCTGCGGGTCCCGGTGACGTTTTTATGGAGGCTCTGGGTGCTGTTTGGCCCCCTTGTGGCTGTGTTTATAAGCCAAACTGCAACAGTAAGGTCTGACACCTTATGGTCCATACTACACCCACCCCTGTAGATTTAGACAGGCCATAGATTTTATTTTTTTTCCTTCCACTGAAAAAAAAAAATGGCTTGATTTCCCAATAAATACAGTGAGTGTTGAGGGGGAAATCCCTGCCAGCAGAACACAATGATTAGTGTTGCTGGCTATAGCCAACGGCACTAAACAATTGGGATAAACCCGACAGGCTGATTGTACACTAGTCGATCGATTGACTTGTGTACAACTGGGGTGCCCATACATGGATCAAAATTCATCCGGTCCCTTGTGAACAAGCCAAATTTCGATCCATGTATGGCTGACTTTAGTTAATGATATTGCACAGCACCGCTTTACTGTAGTGTCTTCTCTAATATCTCCGCCATTATTCGTTTTTATCTTTTGTTAGTGTCTAAAACCCCACACCATATTCAATAGGGATCTTCATTTTTTTTTATCATTTGTATTGCACACCTTTAATACTTTAACAATTCCCTATTTCATTGTGTTCATATACAGTATTTTGTTTTCAGGGTTTTATGTTCGTCAAGCCTCCTCTATCTATAGTACGAGTGATGAAGAGCAAGTGCGGTTTAAAAGAGAAGTTTATCTTCTGACCATGTTTCATGTTACACCCATGTTTAGGGTAGAACATCAAACATGACTACACTCTGCAGCCCCCCCTATCCCTTACCGTATCGGGGGGGGGGGGGGGGGGGGTTCTTCTCTCTGCAGCATTGTGTAATTATTAAACTTAGACATAGCTGTGCATGGCTCCGCCCACACAACCACATCATTTATTCACAGTAATTTGTGAATGAAAGAATGACAAGTCTCATCTTCCACTACAGCAGAGGGACTTGTATTAATAGAGCACAAACGTAGTAACGTCTCTGCACTTCTAGTTGATTGATTCTTTTCTCCAGCCCCATAACTGAAGTTCTGTACTTTTGGCGCGGATCTACAGCTTGAGATATAGTCTGCAGAAGCCAGAGCATTGCACCCATGATTCACTGGTCGCAGTTGCAATGCTTTGCAGGTTCCCAAATTGCAAAAAAAATAATGGATGCACATTTTGTTATCAATAAATATAGGTGCATATATTTTTTTTGCCAAAGGTAGAATTTGGCATTTAAGAGAATTCCGAAAACTGAGAAGAAATGAAATGTAAATTAATAGTATAAGCCGTGTATAGAACACATGAAACCAGTGTAGGTGTATTGTATAGAGAAGCAGTAATCTGATTAGTCCCGGTTCCAACTAGAACATGGTGTGGGAAACCCGCAATCCATGCGCATTTCCTGCACTGCATTCAAAACGCACCACCCTTGTGATCTGCAGTGGGTGTCAGTGCAATGTGAATGACAGTGCATTTGCCTGCACCGGATCGCATGGTAAAAAACTACTACAGATCGCAAGGGTGGTGCGTTTCCAAAAGTAGTGCATGCATTACTTTTGGTGCGATGCAGAGTGATTGGAACTCCTTCAAAATAAATGGGCTCAAATTGCATTGCACTGAATGGCACAGGGATGTGCTGTGCGATTCATAGTGTGAACCTAACAGATTACTGGCTCTTTAAAGAAAGACCACAGTAGATAAGTAGTCATTCTGTAATAAAAGTCAAAACAGTTTTTTTTTTTTTTTTTTTTTATGTATTATTTTTTTTGGCAATTCTGGTGAAAGCACAGTGCATTAAGACATTGTAATATGTGTATGATACTATATGTAACCTGATATTATTATTATTTTTTTTTTATGTTCATAATAAAAAAAAATCACTTGTATAATATCTCTTGATGCCAGCTCTTGTGTCACTATTAGTGTATCTAAACCCAAGAACAAAAACAATTTAATGTCAGCATACCAGCCCTAATGCCACGTACACACAACCGGACTTTCCGGCAGAAAAGGTCTGATGGAACCATTCCATCGGACATTCCGATCATGTGTGGGCTTCATCGGATTTTTTCTTTTGAAAATTCTGACCAGACCTAGAAATAGAACAAGTTTCAAATCTTTCAGACGGAATCAGTTCCTATCGGGAAAACCGCTCGTCTGTATGCTATTCCGACGGACCAAAAAACGATGCAAGGGCAGCTATTGGCTACTGGCTATTGAACGTCCTTTTTCTAGTCCCGTTGTACGTCATCACGTTCTAAACGATCGGACTTTGGTGTGATCGTGTGTAGGCAAGTCCGTTTCAGCGGAACTCCGTCAAAAAGACCGTCGGAGTCTATTCTGACGGAAAGTCCGGTCGTGTGTACGCGGCATTAGATGAAGGGGCTGCATTTATTTTTTTAGTGTTTGAGTCTAAAAGTAGGATTTTAGACCAAACATATATTAAAGAAAACCTCAGAAAAAAAACAAAAAAAAAAATCCTGCAAGACAAAGGCATAATGATCTAGTATGCATTGCATACTTGTTCCTTATGAAATACCTTAGAGCGAAGCTGTTGCAGCATCTTTCCTGGAGTTTCTTCCAGATTTGCAGGATCTGGCACTGTGATTGACCGGAGCCACAATGACGTCACTCCCACGCATGCCCGCGGTAGCCACCATTCACGGCACAGGGATCAGAAGGGACAGCAACTGGGGCCGTTCCTTTGGAGCGCATGCGCCAGCGATGTCACCGGCTGTATGTAATGTATATATCTTTTTATATTTTTTTTTTTTAAAGTTAAATTTTACGTATTTTCATACACAACAAACAACAAAGAAAACAAACCTGAATATGGATCAAACATCACTCATCCATTACAAAATCTGGTAAACTGGTATACATTTATCTTTTTATATTTACACTACCTATAGGTAAATGTCTGCAGAGGAAGTTTACTTCCTCTTTAAGTAGAATACCCAACGCATTTCAGGGACCATACAACGCCTGCTTCATCAGGGCTACAATGTTTTTGGAATAAAATCTTACTCTAGGACCTTAAAACTCTTGAGTCTGAAAGTCAGAGCGCCATACTAAACATTGCATTCATATCATGAGGCTTCTATGGCAGTGTCTTGGTGGATGGAAGCAGCCCACATATCACTTAGTTACCCCATTGATTCATCGTCGGCACAGTTGTGATGGAATCAGTTTCAAACAGGAAAGCTCTATTCACTCGGGGTTCCAGTGCCATCAATTCACCACTTCGGGCATTATTTTTTCAGGCATCTCCCCCTTTATGTTTACCTCGTTATCCTGCTATTAACAAACCTCCTGTCCTAAGGTGACAATGCACCCTCACTGTGCTGTCTCTATGGAGGAGCAGTGTTGTCACCCTGGAACAGCAAGTGTATTAGGACTACACTTCGTGGGAGGCGGGGGGGGGGGTCGTCTTCTACATACCTCCTAACTTTTTGAGATGGGAACAAGGGACACTTATTAGTAAAAAGTATGTAGGCATTGGACACACCCTCTACCCTGCCCCCTTAAAGTTAAAGCGTAACTCCACTTTTGTTGAGAAAAAAACATTCCCCTCTGGGTGATCTATGTACGTTGCAAGGATTATAACAAGCTTTGTTGCAGATTCCTACCTTTTGTTGTTTAGAAGAAATCCATGTGTGTTTCTCTGTAACGAGTGGGTCTAATGGGAGTGGTTTCATAATTAACTGTCAGGTGTGCATCTGCACACCTGACAGTTAATTATGAAACCACTCCCATTGGACCCACTCGGGTACTAATGAGGAAATCTGCTGGGCCCACATCCCTTTAGACGAAAGTATCTCTCCAAAAATGACATTTTTGTTGCAGGGGTTGCCCAAAATCTGACTTGTATCTTAGGCAGACTTCTGGGGAAAATTGGTGAGCCAATCACACAAGAAGGAAATAATGTTTCTGGGGAGTGTGTACAGAACAATTCCAGGTAGCCATATTGCATTGCATTCTCAGAAAATTACAGCGGCTGCAGATTGAAAAGGAAAAATAATATTCAATTACAATATTAGTGTCGATTATATGTGCTATATTATTTTTTTTTCTTTTTTTGCTATTTTTTTCCCCTACGAAAGTGGAGTTACCCCTTAAACTAAACTTACAAGTGCTTTTTATTTTATTTTTTTTACCACTACTAATTCTTTATACTGGCTTTTGGAATGCACAAATGCAGCAATTTAGAAATCAGAGGAAAGGTTTAGCCCTGGGAAACACTTTTGGAAAGATAAAAAGTGCATTTCATATATAACTATATAGATCAGACAAAAATGAGGGACAAATGAGGAGGAAAGAGGGACAGAACGACTTTGTTCGTAATCAGGGACAGTTGGAAGATATGGTTCTATAGTCTGGTGAATGAACTGGGTAGGGTTTATAACACTGGTTGAGATACTGACAGGAAAAGTGAATAGGATGTCAGGAGTGCATTGGCTTTCTGGCAGGATCAACAGGTACTTTTGCACTTCTACACGTATAACAAAAACTCTGTCCATAGTATATTTAACAGACCAAAAGGGAGACATTAGGATAAGTTCATTGTTAGGCTTTATATACCATTTAATCTGTGCATGACAAACTACACACTTCTAAATACAGAGCAAAATACAGTACATACATGCAGCAAGACACCCCGTGCTAATTATCTGTAGGCAACACATTCTGTTTGACCCCCAGAGTGCACTGCCCTATACCGATCCTTCAGAAGGTACATGCACACACCACCCCCAGAACCATGATGTTTCCCACCGTGGCCAAAATAGCAATCCACAACCAGACCGTATCGCTTGTCCGGTGTCCCCTGTCTGTCTGATCTGACCTCTGTCCTGGTCCTGTGCTGAGGGTGGACAACGAAGTCTGGAATGACAGGTCCCCATTGTAGGAGGCATACAAAAATATTCCGCTCATTGTCGATAACTGCTGGGGACAAAAGAAAAGGAAATACCAAGAAAAGGAATACCAAAAGCAATCAAAATATTACATAAAGCGGAACTTCACTCTCTCTGTCAACACTGACTATATTTTTAATCCCTATGCTGCTAGCATTAGTAAGAAGGTAGGAAGGTATATCATGTTTTGTTTTTTTTTTACATTTCTTTAGTTACTTCCTGGTTTCCAGGCCCAGGCGAATGATGTAATACATCCCAGGAGTCTTCAGGAGAGGAGGAGGGGCTTTCTCAGCTAAGCTCACCCTGCATGCCTCAGCTAAGGGCGGATGGATTCCAGGAAGTAAATGCTACATAAATCATTTGCCCTTACTCAAGATGGCCAAGGCCAAGAAATGCTGGGGGGGGGGGGGGGTCAAAGTGATTTCTTAACAAAATAAAGCATGGAGATGGAGGGGGGAGTTTGCTTTGAATATTAAAAATGAATTCAAGCATTTTTTGGTTTGTGGTGCTCAGATGCAGTGTAGTTCAACTTTAAACAAACATAAAGGTTCTAGTTCTACTGGTGTCTCCATTGAGGGGAAGAGCACACACTCCCCGTTTGCAATTATTTCTCTTTATGGTCTGGTCACTGCTTCATTAATGGACTCTTTGCAGCCTCACTCAGTGACTGAAACACAACACTGAACTAAAGAGCCCGCAGATAAGAAGATGTTCTCTGCTCTCTCATTTTAGCTGCCAGTGCATGAACTTCCATCATAAGCCTGATTTATAATTTCAGCTAATGTTGATGATAATCCTATGAATTTCAAGAAAATATACCATCTCACTTCTTTGGAAATGTTTTGCACGTATAGGAGTTTGCCTGTTTGTTAAATAGAATGAAGATGGAAGTGTGTGCTGGTGCAGTGGTGACGAGTGTAGAAGTGTGTGGTGGTGAGTGTAGAAGTGTACATCGGTGCAGTGGTGGTGGGTGTAGAAGTGTACATCGGTGCAGTGGTGGTGGGTGTAGAAGTGTACATCGGTGCAGTGGTAGTGAGTGTAGAAGTGTACATCGGTGCTGTGATGCAATGGCGACAAAAGTAGAAGAGCAAGTCAGTGCGATGGTGAGTGTAAAAGTGTGCATCTTTGCAATGATGGGACGTGCAGAAGTGAGCGTCAGTGCTGTTGTGGCGAGTGCAGGAGTGTGTGTTGGTGCTGTAGCGGTGAGTGTGGAAGTATGTATTGGTGCTGTAATGCAATGGCGGCAAGAAGAGAAGAGCAAGTCAGTGCAGTGATCGTTGCAATGGGAGCAAGAGTAGAAGAGCAAGTCAGTTCTGTGCTGGCGAGTGCACAACTGTGCATTGTTACAATAATGGGAAGTACAAAAGTGTGTGTCAATGCAGTGGTGGCGAGTGCTGAAGTGTGGATTGTTGCAATGGGAGCAAGTGCAGGAGTGTGTGTTTGGTGCTGTGGCTGTGAATGCAAAAACGTGCCCTGGTGCTGGGGCGGCGAATGCAGAAGTGTGCGTTGGTGGTGGGGCGGCAAGTGCAAAAGTGTGCGTTGGTGCTGTGGCAGCGAGTTCAAAAGTGTGCGTTGGTGCCGTGGCGGCGAGTGCAGAAGTGTGTGCTGGTGCCGTGGCGGCGAGTGCAGGAGTGTGCGGTGGCGGCGAGTGCAGGAGTGTGCGGTGGCAGCGAGTGCAGGAGTGTGCGTTGGTGCTGTGGCGGTGAGTGCAGAAGTGTTCGTTGGTGCTGTGGCGGTGAGTGCAGAAGTGTTCGTCGGTGCTGTGGCGGTGAGTGCAGAAGTGTTCGTCGGTGCTGTGGCGGTGAGTGCAGAAGTGTTCGTCGGTGCTGTGGCGGTGAGTGCAGAAGTGTTCGTCGGTGCTGGGGCGGTGAGTGCAGAAGTGTTCGTCGGTGGTGGGGCGGTGAGTGCAGAAGTGTTCGTCGGTGCTGGGGCGGTGAGTGCAGAAGTGTTCGTCGGTGCTGTGGCGGTGAGTGCAAAAGTGTTTCGTCGGTGCTGTGGCGGTGAGTGCAGAAGTGTTCGTCGGTGCTGTGGCGGTGAGTGCAGAAGTGTGCGTCGGTGCTGTGGCGGTGAGTGCAGAAGTGTGCATCGGTGCTGTGGCGGTGAGTGCAGAAGTGTGCGTTGGTGCTGTGGTGGCGAGTTCAGAAGCATGCATCAGTGTAATGGGAGCAAGTGTAAAGGTGTGCATCGTTGCAATGGTGGCGAGTGCAGAAGCAAGTCATTGCAGTCGTGGTGAGTGCAGAAGTGTTCCTCATTGCAAGGATTGTGAGTACAAAAGTGTGCGCCAGTTCAGTGATAACAAGTAAGATCATGTGCCTCACAATGAATGTACTAAAAAGGTAAATGCAAACTTTGTCATAATAAGCTAGTGGCAGGTCAGATCTCATCTTCCATTGTTGTAGACCACATAAAGCTGAGATATGCTGCAGCCTATGCAATGCTCTGCAAATAGCTAGAGATCGCATTACATTGAGAGACTATAAACGCGGTGCTGTTGCCTAAAGCGGAACCAGCCCATATTCTTCCCAGGCAGATCAGAGAATGAAATCAAAGATCTGATTGGTTACAAACAATAGGGACAATGCTTTTCACATATCAAACCCATGCAGATATTTAATAAGTGAACAGCCGGATCTGTCAATGCCACAATGTATTTAGTTATTTTAAGTTATTCTTCTTTCTTATTTAATTTATATTTCTTTCTCCTGCCTTATAAAATGTTCCCATTAATAAAACCCCATTACCAAATAAATGCCTTCCTTTGGCTGTGACCTTCTCTATGGATTCCTTGTACCTGCTCATCCACCAGGGAGAAGTCCATTGTGGTATCCACTGCTTGGGACCTCAGCCACGGGTGAAAGGATCGTTCATCAGTCCACAATGGGTGAATGTGTGTCCATTATATCGCTCTCACATGAAGGGAATCCGTCTGCTACAGTGTAATCGTAGTCTGTGTCAGCGAGGAGCGAGAGGCTCTTTAATTTGTTAAATGGCACAGAGTCCAAAACAGAGAGGGCACATCCCAGAGGGCATACAGCCCGCCTAGGAGCTCACACAGTGACATGGACATCTTATGATATTAATACATGAGGGAAACATGGGGGGCTGCCATTGGTGACCTCAAAATATCGTTGCCTGGCTGTCTCTGAGGTCAATACTTTCCGAGTCATTGGCCAAGAATGAGCATGCAGATGAGAGTCCATAGGGGGGCATTTACTAAAACCATAGCTCCCAACTGTCCCTGATTTCGAGGGACTGTCCCTGATTTGGAGCAATGTCCCTCTGTCCCTCTTTCCTCCTCATTTGTCCCTCATTTTGGTCTGATCTATATAGATGTATATAAAATGCACTTATTATCTGTCAAAAAGTGTTTTCCAGTGCTAAACTTTTCATCTGATTTCTAAATTGCTGCATTTGTAAATTTCAAAAGCCAATATAAAGGAAAAGTAGCGGTAAAAAAAGCACCTGTGGGTTTAACCAATCTTGTTTTTTTGTACAATTCTCCTTTAAAGGGGGCGTGGCAAGGGGGGTGTCCTATGCCTGCACACTTTTGCTGATAGATGTCCTTCATTCCCATCTCAAAAAGTTGGGAGGTATGACTAAAACTGCTGCACTCAAGATCTGGTGCAGCTGTGCATATTAGCCAATCGGCTTCTACCTTCAGCTTGTTCAATTAAGCTTTGGCAATAAAACCTGGAAGATGATTGGTTTCTTTGCAGAGCTGCACCAGATTGTGCACTCTCCATCTTTAGTAAATAACCCCCTCATGTCTCAAAGTATTAAAGCCATTGGATCTTGATGACAGCAAGGATGTTAGTATTATCAAAAAGGGAAGACTGTTTTGGCCTACTTATTTTATGAGTACAGGCAGGAGGGGTGCCTAGATTAATTGCTGCCTGAACCTACTGTTTTTGCCATCCCCTCCTCCTTTGGTTGCTAGAATGAAGGCACATCAGCCAACTATGCAATGGCCAAGCCAACAGTGTCCTAGCAACCAATGATGCTGTGTGGCTGTACATCATTGGTTGCTAGGGAGCTGGTGGTTGTCCTCACAGCATAACCGGTTGCTAGGACGCAGGCAGTTGGGCTGCACAGCGTCACTGTTTTGGAGCAGGGCGTTCAAGATTCCCCCACCCTTCCTTACATCATAGTGCTCTCCCCCTACCTTTTGCTGCTGCTGGGAAGTAGCTGGGGGCAAAGCTAAAAAGCAGAAAGTGCAGGGTCTGGAGGAGGACCAGCTGGAGTCAGCTGCTGAATGCTGAGACCAGGGGAGGCAGAGATGAGGAGGTGCTGCAGCTGCAAAGAGAGGTGCAGGATCTGTAGGTGGAGTTCTGTCCTCCTCTCAGCTGCCGATTGCTGAGACAAGGTGGACGTGGAGACGAGGGGGGTGCCACAGCTGCAGGAGAGGTGCAAGGGCAACATGAAATGGCCTGGTGGGCCAGATTCGGCCCAGGGGCATTGTGGTTGACACGTGTAGTAAAGCCATTTTTACTTCAATCATCCAATCCTCTTCAACTTTTTTTTATTTCTCATGCAGATGATTGGAGTTTCAAAGTGAACACAGCTTCATCTTATTTACCAAGCAACAAACGTGAACAGCCTCTGCAGCTTTAGTAAATCGGCCCTTATACATAGCTCCCAACATTTTTGAGATGGGAACGAGGGACACCTATTAGCAAAAGTACGCAGGCATAGGACACACCCCTTGCCACACCCCCTTAAAGGAGAATTAGCTAAACCCACAAGTGCTTCTTTACCACTACTATTCCTTTATATTGGCGTTTGAAATGTACAAATGCAGCAATTTAGAATTTGGATGAAAGGTTTAGCACTGGGAAACACTTTTGAAAGATAAATAGTGCATTTTATATACAACTATATAAATCGGACCAAAGTGAGGGACAGGTGAGGATTGTTTGCCGCCCGCCCCCAAATAAAATATCACCAGCCGCCACTGGACAGTTGGGAGCTATGTGTATATGTTTATCTACTGCTAACAGGACAGCCCAACATTGCTGCAATTACCAATCCTTGCTGGCCTTAGATGATATTGATTTCGGGGAAATGCCTAACTAAACTGAAGAGCACAGCAGATCAAAGCTTTAAACCGGAGGTTTAGGTATGGATATTTGCCATGGATATGTGCCATACCTGTGTGCATAACTCCCAACTGTCCCTGATTTCGAGGGACTGTCCCTGATTTGGAGAAATGTCCCTCTGTCCCTCATTCCTCCTCATTTGTCCCTCATTTTTGTCTGATCTATATAGTTGTATATAAAATGCACTTTTTATCTTTCAAAAAGTGTTTTCCAGCGCTGAACCTTTCATCCAATTTCTAAATTGCTGCATTTGTAATTTTCAAAAGCCAATATAAAGTAATAGTAGTGGTAAAAAAAAAGCACTTGTGGGTAGACATGTGCACAGCCAACAAACTCGTTCATTTTCGTTTCCGCATCATTAGTTTATCATTTTTTTGGGTTTTCGGGTCATTCGTTATGATCGCGATTCGTAAATGCGTTCATTCGTACATTCGTAAATTCAAACATTCGTTCATTCGTACATTCTTACATTTGTACATTCCTAAATTCGTACATTCGTAAATTCGTAAAATCATACATTTGTAAATTAGAAAATTCGGAAATTTGTAAATTCGAAGTTTGAAAATCCAAAAACCCAAAAATTAAAAAATCTGAAATAGTAACTAACTTTTAAATTATAGGTATTGTAATATCCCTTTCAAATTTGACTGTCAGTGAACGTAACAAATACGAATTTAACCGAAGTTACGAATTATCCAAAACAAATGCTGCATCTAAACAAATGGAATGGAACAAATTAATAATAAATAATAATAATAAAATGTTGTTATTATTGTTATTTATTATTATTAATTCATTACGTTCCATTCCGTTTTTTCGGATCATTCATAACTTCGGATACATTTGTATGTGTTACGTTCACTAACAGCCAAATTTGAAAGGAAATTACAATACCTATAATTTAAAAGTTACTAGTAATTACTAACAGTTAAGTTATTATTAGTTAACTATTATTTCAGAATTTTCGAATTGACAAATTTACGAATTCACTAATTTACTAATGTACGAATGTACAAATGCCCGAATTTACGAATGTCCAATTTTATCGAATTTACGAATATTCGGAAAAAATTCGTTAAACGGGTTTTCGTTAATTCGGATATTCCCGAATGAACGAATTTGTCGAAATTCATTAAAAAACTAATTCGGAACTAAACAAATTGCACATGCCTACTTGTGGGTTTACCTAATAATTTTTTGTAGGATTCTCATTTAAGGAGGCGTGGCAGGGGGTGTGTCCTATGCCTACATACCTTTTGCTAATAGGTGTCCCTCATTCCCATCTCAAAAAGTTGGGATGTATGCCTGTGGGATCCCCATGGAAACTGGAAATCACTGTAGTAGGCACTGCTACTACAGTCAAAGCCACTAGCTATCACGTTTTTTCCAAACAGCTGCCCTGCTGCTTAATGAACACAGCATGGGTGCCATTCAGGGAACACTTTTCTCAATAGATGCAAAACACTCTCTGATTGGATGAGGTGGAGAGGTGGGGTGGTGACATCACAATCTCCACCTCGTCCAATAAAAAAATGCTTTGCATTCATTGAATCATGCAAAGTGTTCTCTGAATGGCGCCTGTGCCAAGCTTCCTGTGTCTACTAAGCAGCAGGACAGCTGCACAGCATGGGCTCAGAAGGGAACAAATATTGTCTAACTACAAGAGTCATGTGTATTCTTCCTTGAATCTTGGTGTGTTTTGTGTATTTCTCCCAGATCAGAGTGAGACTTTCCCTCTGTGTAGGAGCTTCCTGTAATAAAGACCGCTCACTGCTGCTCTCTCACCTTGTACAGGGCGACTGGCCTTCAGTGGCATCACTAGGGTTGGTGTCATCTGGTGCCGATCCCCCCCCCCATTTATGCAGGCTAGTGCATCGGGGGGTGCCGGGGTGGGATCGGGGGGTGGATGGATGGAGCCGGGATGGGATCAGGGTGGTGGATAGAGTCGGAATGGATGGAGCCAGAATGGGATCGGGGGCATGGATGGATGGAGCTGGGATGGGATTGGGGGGGTGGATGAATGGAGCCGGGATGGGATCAGGGTGGTGGATATGGGATTGGGGAATGGATGGAGCCAGAATGGGATCAGGGGGATGGATGGAGCTGGGATGGGATCAGGATGGTGGATGGAACTGGAATGGGATCACCATGGTGGATGGAGCCAGGATGGGATCAGGATGGTGGATGGAGCCAGGATGGGATCGGGATACAGGATGGAGCCAGGATGGGATCGGGATGCAGGATGGAGCGGGGATGGGATCGGGATGGTGGATGGAGTCGGGATGGGATCGAGGGGGGGTGGATGGATTTGGGATGGGATCGGGGGGGGGGGTAGATGGAGTGGGGATGGGGGGGAGGGGCTGGATAGAGTCGGGATGGGATCAGGTGGATGGATGGAGAGGGCAGGTGCTGTAGCACGGTTTCCCTCTTCCTCGGCTCTTCCTCCCGGACTGTGTACTTGAAATGTCAGAGCAGAGGAGGAGGCGGCTATAGTCTGGTCTGCAGTAAGTGCAGCCGGCGGGGAGAGAGATATGATTGTGGCGTATGGGATGATCGGAGCCCAGGCACCCTGTCTGTCTTGGCCTCACGCCCTTCTCCCCCATTCTCCCCGCACATCGCGTGCAGCTGAGGAGATCCCGGAAGGGAAGGAGGGAGCTGCGGCGCCGGGGCCAGTCTGAGCCTGGTTTCACTCTGGTGGGTGTCACTTGGGTGCGGGCCGCAGCCCCTACACCCCCATAGCAACGCCACTGCTTGTCTTGTCTCCACCCCTTCCTGTAGTTTTCTGCAGGCAGCCTGTAGTGGGTGGGGCTTGCTGGGTCCCCCCCACATCTCTGCTCTTTACACAGGCTATGTACAGCATGGTGATAACGTCATCACTACATTTGAAAGATAATATCTGGGTTTGTAAAGGTATTTGGTGCGCACAAAGTGGATTTCTATTCTTCGTGGCTATTGAGGAATAGATTTCAGTGAAAAATGTTGTGCTTGGAGTTCAGCTTTAAATAAGTACTCATAAACTTAATACTTATCTCAATCAATAGGAAAATAAACAATTTGATGCAGTGCATATCCCTCAAATTAAATTCCTGTATCCATAAATCAGTTACACAGTATCTCACAAAAGTAAGTACACCCCTTACATTTTTGTAAATATTTTATTATATCTTTTCATGTGACAACACTGAAGAAATGACAATGTAAAGTAGTGAGTGTACAGCTTGTATAACAGTGTAAATTTGCTGTCCCCTCAAAATAACTCAACACACAGCCATTAATGTCTAAACCGTTGGCAACAAAAGTGAGTACACCCCTAAGTGAAAATGTCCAAATTGGGCCCAAAGTGTCAATATTTTGTGTGGCCACCATTATTTTCCAGCACTGCCTTAACCCTCTTGGGCATGGAGTTCACCAGAGCTTCACAGGTTGACACTGGAGTCCTCTTCCACTCCTCCATGACGACATCACAGAGCTGGTGGATGTTAGAGACCTTGTGCTCCTCCACCTTCCGTATGAGGATGTCCCACAGATGCTCCATAGGGTTTAGGTCTGGAGACATGCTTGGCCAGTCCATCACCTTTACCCTCAGCTTCTTTAGCAAGGCAGTGGTCATCTTGGAGGTGTGTTTGGGGCCATTATGTTGGAATACTGCCCTGTGGCCCAGTCTCTGAAGGGAGGGGATCATGCTCTGCTTCAGTATGTCACAGTACATGTTGGCATTCATGGTTCCCTCAATGAACTGTAGCTCCCCAGTGGCGGCAGAACTCATGCAGCCCCAGACCATGACACTCCCACCACCATGCTTGACTGTAGGCAAGACACACTCTTTGTACTCCTCACCTGGTTGCCGCCACATACGCTTGACACCATCTGAACCAAATAAGTTTATCTTGTACTCATCAGACCGCAGGAGATGGTTGCAATAATCAATGTTCTTAGTCTGCTTGTCTTCAGCAAATTGTTTGTGGGCTTTCTTGTGCATCATCTTTAGAAGAGGCTTCCTTCTGGGATGACAGCCATACAGACCAATTTGATGCAGTGTCCTGAGTATGGTCTGAGCACTGACAGGCTGACCCCCCACCCCTTCAACCTCTGCAGCAATGCTGGCAGCACTCATACGTCTATTTCCTAAAGACAACCTCTGGATATGACGCTAAACACGTGATCTCAACTTCTTTGGTCGACCATGGCGAGGCCTGTTCTGAGTGGAACCTGCCTTTTAAACTGCTGTATGGTCTTGGCCACCGTGCTGGAGCTCAGGCCTAGGCCATCTTTATGTAGAGCAAAATTCTTTTTTTCAGATCCTCAGAGAGTTCTTTGCCATGAGGTGCCATGTTGAACTTCCAGTGACCAGTATAAGAGAGTGAGAGCGATAACACCAAATTTAACACACCTGCTCCCCATTCACACCTGAGACCTTGTAACACTAACGAGTCACATGACACCGGGGAGGGAAAATGGCTAATTGGGCTCAATTTGGACATTTTCACTTTTGTTGCCAGCAGTTTAGACATTAATGGCTGTGTGTGGAGTTATTTTGAAGGGACAGCAAATTTACACTGTTATACAAGCTGTACACTCACTACTTTACATTGTAGCAAAGTGTCATTTCTTCAGTGTTGTCACATGAAAAGAATAAAAGAATAAAATATTTACAAAAATGTGAGGGGTGTACTCACTTTTGTGAGATACTGTACATCCTCTATTTTTATGTTGTGCATTCCTTAATTGAAGTACCATTCACTTGTAATTAGGAAAATGCCCACAGGGTGGCAGAGCTTGTGTTTAGAAAGATTAGACCTGGTCCCTTCTGTGGATTTCATTACCAGGAACATCTATTTGGAAATGTTTATGTAGCATGACTAATAGATATTATGCATATACATTGTACATGTTCACACTTGCTTTGGATTCTAAGGCTGGATTCACGCCTAGGCATTTTTAGTGCTTTTTGCATTTTGCAGATTTGCACTACAGAACATGTTCCATAGGAAACCATGTTAAATGGACTGCAGTGCAAATCTGCAAAATGCAAAAAGCACTAAAACTGCATAGGTGTGAATCCAGCCTGAGGCTCGATTCACATCTATGCATGTTGCTTTTGAGCATTTCTGCAGTGCTTTTTGCGGTGCTTGCCGCGTTTTTGAACATGCGTTTTTGCGGCGTTTTGCGTTTTTTTTTTTTTTTTTTTTTTTTACAGTGTTTTTTTATACTGTATACAGTGTAAAAAAAAAAAAGAAAGAAAAAAAAACGAAAAATGCGGTAAAAACGTGGTGCTTGCGTTTTGGATGCGGGTCCATTGAATTCTATTACATGCAAAACGCTGCATTTTGCATGAAAAAAAGTCCCCGACCCTTTCCAAAAATGCAGAGGCACAAAAATGCATTGATGTTAACATGTTCCATAGGAACCCATGTTAAAAAATTCCCATGCATTTCTGCAAAATGCATCAAAAAACGCATTAGTGTGAATAGAACCTAAAAAGCAATCCATGTTCACACCTAACGCACCTGTGTTGGCTGCATTCACACCTAAATGCGCGAAAGAACCAACAGAAACGTGCGTTTTCCCATGTTTTGGAAACGCGCTGCCATCACAGGTCACACTTGCAGTGGTATTAATTATTAATGGCACCCCAAGGGTGGGTAGCAGACGTGCTTAAAAGGGTTCTGGAGCTACTTTAAGGCGTATGTTGCATGTCAGGGAGCCAATTCAAGTAAATTGGCTGTCTAAGGCATGACACACATTAACGTGTGAAAATCCCGCAAAAGAACAGAAGCGAGAATGCGCGTTCCCGCTACGCTCAGGTGTGAATGGGGCCTCAGAGAGCACTTGCCAGGTCGGTATCGTGTCCTCACTGCCTGCTTTAACCCCTCGAACCCCACACTAGCATGTGCTGCACGCGGTTGTGGGGAGCACTTGCAGAGCTGTCCCTCTAAAAAGCGAGTCTTGGTAAATCTCTTTTCAGATTGTGGTTGACAGGCAGGAGGAGAAACCTCCTCACTGTTTGTTTTAACCCCAAAAACAGTCACACCAGTGTGTGCATCACATGCAATTACAGAGCGGCCCCATTCACTTAAACTAGTTGTGTTCAGTGGCGCTGTTGCTGGCTGAACGTGACACATGGTATAGTTTTTCCTGCCGCCATGGAGCAAAGTATCACGCCTGTGGCATGTGTACAACCTTATCCAGCTGCTGTTGCAGCTTAACCTGTTGCCACCCATCCAACACATATGGAGTGGCAAAGGGTTGGGTTTTAAGCGTTTGTTACCCCAACATTTCATATTCCTGATATGTACCTGCTGTACCATGTACTTGTATGAGAAAGTGTCCTGTTCTCTATGTATTGCTTCTTTTATGTGAAATCCCTGGTGTTCCTGCCAGTCCCTTTGCTTTCCTATTAAAAACTGACCACACTAAGTAGGAGAGCACAGTGTGGTCAGTTCTCTAGCTATACTAGGAACTCAGCCTGCTCTCCTCCAATGATCAGACTTGACATGTCCTCGCTGCACAGCCATTCACTGGGAAGCTCAGTGTGCTGCTGCTTCTCCTCCAGCTCTTATGCAGCTGAGAACAGACATAGCTCCCAACTGTCCCTGATTTCGAGGGACTGTCCCTGATTTGGAGCAATGTCCCTCTTTCCCCCTCATTTGTCCCTCATTTTGGTCTGATCTATATAGTTGTATATAAAATGCACTTTTTATCTTTCAAAAAGCGTTTCCCAGTGCTGAACCTTTCATCCAAATTCTAAATTGCTGCATTTGTAAGTTTTAAAAGCCAATATAAAGAAAAAGTAGTGGTAAAAAAAAGCCCTTGTGGATTTAATTAACCTTTTTTTTTTTTTTTTGGTTAATTCTGCTTTAAGGGGGTGTGGCAGGGGGCGTGTCTTATGCCTACATACATTTGCTAGTAGGTGTCCCTCATTCCCATCTCAAAATGTTGGGAGGTATGGAACAAAGGCAATGTGATCACTTATAAAAAATAAAAAAAAACGGGGAAAAAAGGTATTTATAGTGTTTTTTTCATATCTATACACAAATGTTTTTGCCTTTCATTTCTATTTTAAACTGAAAGGGTTGTTTTACAAGGTGATCGTTTACAATCACTTTAATGCCCACATGCTGCACATTAGTGTCACTGGCCATCTACAAACAATACCCTCTAGGGTTGGGACTATATCGGCACTACTAGTTGTCAAAAATAGATAAAAGTATTAAAATTTAAAAATGTATTGACAAATGCAATGAACCCATAAGAATATAAAAGTATAAATATAGCGAATATATTGCCAGAAAAAGTGTACAAAAATTATGACAACTAACGAGTTTAGAGAACTCTTCTTCAGAGGTGTCAAAAAAGAGTAGTGTGGATATTGGTGCTCCTGGGACGCCATGTATGCGAGCCGCCTGTGTACTTAGCTTTTTAGATTGCCTGTGTGGTGAAGCACACCTACATATATTCTAAAGGACCCTCAGCACCTGACTCTTATTTGCATTGCTGTTAACACCCCTTAAAGTGGTGTTCCACCCTAAAAAAAAAAATAATCATGGCTGTGCCTAAAAAAAATTAAAAAAAAACATTTGGAATTTTTTTTTTTTTTACTTACCTCTAAATGCCTGTTGCTAGGGGGTCCCTCGTAGTCTGCCTCTTCCAGTGCCTGGGCTGGTGACATCACTTCCCCCTCGACACAGGAAGGGCTCAGCTCTGCTCCCTCCCTCCTGTCAATCATCTGGGACCCATTACAGGTCCCAGGTGATTGAGCGGCCAATCACGGCGCGCAGCGCCGCTCGCGCATGCGCAGTGGGTGCCAGGCTGTGAAGCCACTGCCGACGCCCACAGTTGCAATGCCGGCGCCGCTGAACGGAGAGGGAGACGAGCGGGGCTTCGATCCCCCGCATCGCTGGACCCAGGGACAGGTAAGTGTCCAATTAAAAGTCAGCAGCTGCAGTATTTGTAGCTGCTGACTTTTAATTTTTTTTTTGATGGGCCCTCCTCTTTAATGACCAGGCCATTTTTTGCAATACGGTACTGCATCGATTTAACTGAATTGCGCGGTCGTGCGACTTTTTACCCAAACAACATTGACGTCCTTTTTTTCCCCACAAATAGAGCTTACTTTTGGTGGTATTTGATCACCTCTGTGGTTTTTTATGATTTTGAAAAAAAAAAAAATGTTTTACTTACTTCCATAAATCACATCCAAAAAATAAAAAAGTTAAATATTTCATTTTTTCATCAATTTAGGCCAATACGTATTCTACATATTTTTGGTAAACAAAATCCCAATAAGCGTATATTGATTAGTTTGCGCAAAAGTTATAGTGTCTACAAAAATAGGGGATAGATTTGGGGGCTTTTAATTTTTTTTTTGTTTAAATTGTTTTTTGTAATGGCGGCGATCCTGCGATTTTTAGCAGGACTGCGACACAGCAGCGGACAAATCTGACCCCTTTATGACTACTAGTCAAAAATAGATAAAAGTATCATTTATTTGTACAAAAATGTAAAAACATGTATTGACAAATACAATGAAGCCATAAGAATATTGTAGTCCCAATCCTAGAGGGTATTGTTTGTAGATATCTATATTAGGGATGATGGCACTCCACCAACTATAACCAGATTTATTTTCTAATTAGTGTCACTGGCTGGACAATGTTTAGATGCTGAGAGCGTGCTTACTGCCTGCTCCCAGTACTGAGCTGTCAGAGACAGCTCTCTGTTCACTCCAAGGACCGGCTTGTGATCCTGTGACCACTCTGACAGCCAATCACAGTGGTTACTGAACCCCAGGGAGGGGCTAAAGCTGCCCATACATGGATCGAATCTTGCTCATTTCACGAACCAGCCGAGATTCGATCCATCTATGGGCAGGCTGGTTGTACCCAAGTGGATCCATAAATCAATGATCATTTACAACATTAGTGATGAGGAAAATCGACAGGGACAACATTTTAACTGTGAATGTGCTTTTTATTCTGGAAAAATCCTAATGCACCCCGAAACTGAACGTAGAACGCAAAACACTGGCATGGCCATCCTTTTACAAATTTTTACAATACAATACAAAATTGATGGAGTCCATAATTGTACTGATAAATGTTTGCTGCGCTAATTAACTTGCAATAAAACAACAAATATAAAAGTCTTTTGAGCAGCCGGTGTTCTGTCGGATAGTGCCCGATATCGAGAAGTGCCCGGGATGTACTGCGCATGCAGCGAACAGAACAGCACAACAGCTGATTTTTACGATCAGCTGTTATGACGGCGAGACGGCGCCTGCGCACAATAGCCGACGGTAGAAATTTTTCTGTCACATTGTGCCTCGCACTGCCGAGGCGTGTTCATGTCGGTGAGGGGCGGATTTGTACATGTTGGGGGCGGATTGTAAAATTATGGGCAGTGCTGCAAAGATGGGGGGAGAATTTTTAACTGCTTCAGCCCCGGAAGATTTGGCTGCTGAATGACCAGGCCATTTTTTGCGATTCGGCACTGCGTCGCTTTAAACTGACAAGTGCGCGGTCGTGCGTCGTTGCACCCAAACAAAATTGACATACTTTTTTCCCCACAAATAGAGCTTTCTTTTGGTGGTATTTGATCACCTCTGCGGTTTTTATTTTTTGCGCTATAAACAAAAAAAGAGCGACAATTTTGAAAAAAACACAATATTTTGTACTTTTTGCTACAATAAATATCCCCAAGCTAATTTTTTCTCAGTTTAGGTCAATACGTATATTCTTTTACATTATTTTGGTAATAAAAATCGCAATAAGCGTTTATTGATTGGTTTGCGCAAAAGTTATAGCGCCTACAAAGTAGGGGATATATTTATAGCATTTTTATTATTATCTATTTATTTTACTAGTAATGACGGCGATCTGCGATTTTTATCGGGACTGCGACATTATGGCGGACACATCGGACACTTTTGACACATTTTTGGGACCATTGGCATTTATACAGCGATCAGTGCTATAAAAATGCACTGATTACTGTGTAAATGTCACTGGCAGGGAAGGGGTTAACACTAGGGGGCGATCAAGGGGTTAAATGTGTTCCCTCTCTGTGTTCTAACTGAAGGGGGGAGGGGACTGTCTAGGGAAGATGACAGATCGCTATTAATTCTTTGTATGAACACACGATCAGTCTCTTCTCCCCTTAGAGAACCGGGATCTGTGTGTTTACACACACAGATCCCGGTTCTCGCTGTGTCACAAGCCATCGCGGGAGCCCAGAGGTCATAGCGCCCGCCGGGGGGCGAGCACGTGCGCCCCTAGTGGTCACAGGGCGAAGCAACGTATTCTGCCTCAGTAAAACCGCGGCGGCTGATCGGCAAGTGGGTAAATAATGCCTCATGCCGGTGAGGGGCGGATTTGTACATGATGGGTGCGGCTTTTTAAAAGATGGGCACGCCCCGCATGCATACAGGAAAAATAGCAGAATAAAATTTGTTTTGCAGCACTGGCCATCATTTAAAAATCCGCCCCCAACATGTACAAATCCGCCCCTCACCGACATGAACACGCCTCGCCAGTGCGAGGCACAATCTGACAGTAAAATTTCTTCCGTCGGCTATTGTGCGCAGGCGCCGTCACAACAGCTGATCGTAAAATCAGCTGTTATGCTGCTTCCTACGGCGCATGCGCCGTTCGTCCCGCACACTTCTTGATAGAGGCCACTATCCGATAGAACACTGGCGCGATGTTGATGAACAGTAATACAAGCATAAAAAGAAAGAAAGGTGCAGCGCTCAGAATAAAATGTCCTTAGAGCAAGGGTCTCAAACTGGAGGCCCTCCAGCTGTTGCGGAACTACAAGTCCCATCATGCCTCTGCCTGTGGGAGTCATGCTTGTAAATGTCAGCCTTGCAATGCCTCATGGGACTTGTAGTTTTTTCAACAGCTGGAGGGCCACCAGTTTGGGACCCCTGCCTTAGACCCTTCGGTCTTCAGATGTAAATAATGGCCGAACACTTCATGGGGTATGTTTGAAGAGTGGGAGAGGGAAGATCACCACCACCGGCACCCAAACACAATGCCTCTTACCCTCCTCTTTGGACCCTTATCACAGGGGTCAAATGAGCAAATGGATGGAATGAAGACCCTCATTCACGATCGTCCATAACTAACTGAATGTTCTGACAAATTGATTTTTCTGAATTTCTGTAGGAATGGAACTTCTGCTGGTGTCTGGCCAGTCTATGTCCCTCGGGTGTCCTATGTGATGTTCCTCATCTGGTTTATTGAGGGGGGGGGGGGCATCATGTACAATGGAAGCTCCCTATAGATTGAGGTTCTCCTGCCTCTAATCAGCATTCAGATTTATTCCTGAACAGGTGGCCCCCCATGCCGCTCAGGAATGGCAACGGTCATGTTATTATTCCCGGCCACTCACACCGCAGTATCCATGGCTCTCCAGCTCCTGTAATGATTAGCACCCGGCCTAACGATCCCTGCTAATTAACAAACACATCATCTTCATTTGGGGCCTTCGATTTTCTATCAGTTTTCACTCTGATTCTTAATGCTTGGCTCTCCCCCACTCGCTGCTACATTGTTCCGCTATGGGCCACTGTCTTACCCTCATGTCATATTTAATTCACATGACTAATTATCTAGATGCTTAGAAAACACCCAGATTTTTAAATAGTCTACAAAGAACAAAAATAACCCACCAACATGTATAATAAATGCAGCTTTCTCCAAACAGAAACCACCATATCCATACCTCCTAACTGTCCCTGATTTCGAGGGACTGTCCCTAATTTGGAGCAATGTCCCTCTGTCCCTCATTCCTCCTCACTTGTCCCTCATTTTGGTCTGATCTATAGAGTTGTATATAAAATACACTTTTTATCTATCAAAAAGTGTTTCCCAGAGCTAAACCTTTCATCTGATTTCTAAATTGCTGCATTTGCAAATTCCAAACGCCAATAAAAAGGAATAGTAGTGGTAAAAAAAAAGCACTTGTGGATATAACCAATCTTGTTGGTTATACACAGCAAGCCGCTTGCCATGGAGGCACTTGTGCAGGCTTGATCCTGAGCTGTGTTCTGTGTGTCTATTGACACACACAGAGCATGGCTCAGCCCTAGGGTTGCCACCTTTTCTTCAAGCCAAACCCAAACACTTTAGCGGCGCACGGCATGTTTTCTTCTTTTAGTATACACTATGAGATTGTTAAAGACCTGGGACACTTTTGGGTGCCTCAAAGAGAGTAGTAATGCAGCTCAGTGCGCCACAGTAAACAGTGAGTGCAGCCAAATTGTGGCTCCATTCACACCTATGAGTTCCGGATCGCGATTCCACCCGCGATTCCCGTTTCGTTGCAAATCGTGGGACGCGCTCATGATCCTGTAACTTTCAATGGCACCCCAAATCGCGGTGCAATTTTGACGCAATTGTCGCCTGACAAATCGCTGTAAAATCCTAAAAACAGGATGCCTGTCGCCCAAAAAGAAGTTTCTATTTCGCCTGTGATCTGGAACACTTATGCCCCGTACACACGGTCGGATTTTCCGACGGAAAATGTGTGATAGGACCTTGTTGTCGGAAATTCCGATCGTGTGTACACAAATCCGACGCACAAAGTGCCACGCATGCTCAGAATAAATAAAGAGATGAAAGCTATTGGCCACTGCCCTGTTTATAGTCCCGATGTACGTGTTTTACGTCACCGCGTTCAGAATGATCGGATTTTCCGACAACTTTGTGTGACCGTGTGTATGCAAGACAAGTTTGAGCCAACATCCGTCGGAAAAAATCCTAGGATTTTGTTGTCAGAATGTCCGAACAAAGTCCGACCGTGTGTACGGGGCATTAGGTGTGAATGGAGCCTGTGAGTCTTATGCACAGAATGCAGGGGACAGAAGTGTATAATGCACATTAGATGTCATAAGTACAAAACAAAAAGAGTACAGCAGTCGGGGGGGTGTAACGCACAGTGTAGGGCTAAGAAGAGTGCAAAATTTTACCCTTCCATCAAAAAGCCCCACTCCCTCTCCTGCAAAAAAGTCCAGCATTATTCTTTATACTCACCCTCCCACACCTCCCAATTTTTTGAGATGGAAATGAGGGACACCTAGCAGCAAAAGTATGCAAGCATAGGACACACCCCTTGCCACGCCCCCTTAAAGGAGAATTGTACAAAAAAACAAGATTGGTTAAACCCACCAGTGCTTTTTTTTACCACTACTATTCCTTTATATTGGCTTTTGGAATTTACAAATGCAGCAATTTAGAAATCAGATGAAAGGTTTAGCTCTGGGAAACACTTTTTGATAGATAAAAAGTGCATTTTATATACAACTATATGAATCAGATCAAAATGAGGGACAAATGAGGAGGAAAGAGGGACAGAGGGACATTGCTCCAAATCAGGGACAGTCCCTCGAAATCAGGGACAGTTAGGAGCTATGCCCCCCCCGCCCCCAAAACAAATCTCCCACCTTCCACAGCACAAGTCCCCCTCCACTATCCCTTAAATCCCTAGTCCTAACACAATCCCACCTTCCTCATTCCAGCACTTGTCCTCATCCCCTCCTATTACAAATCATCTTCTTCCCCTACCAGCACAAATCCTCCTCCCCCCCAATACCCCCAGGGCTGCCGCCAGGGGGTACCACCGGGCCTCCTGTAGGGGGACCTGGACAGCAGGGGGGTCGGAGCGATGATGGGGTAGACAATTACAGAGGAGACAAACTGGGAGAGAGAGAGGCACCAGGTAGCTGCTGGTACAGTCATTTTTCCTTTAATTAAATGCTTAAAAACAAACACTCTGCATTGCACTCACACATGTCAGAGCGGTCGGCATATCCCAGTCTGTGAAGTCCGCTGTCAGCATTCTCCCGATCCATGCTGCTCTGATCACTGAATCACTGGAGGAAACCGGTACAAGGATAGAGCCACGGGGAACTCCAGTGATTCTGATGATGGAGGCGTGGTTAAGCCTCATAAATGCTCTGATTGGTCACAATGTCTCAGGCTATCTGACAGGTGCAACATGCAGTGGGACTTTTTTTTACCCTAATGCACCGAATACATTAAAGTGATACTAAACACCCTTGGTTTAATTGACTTTGTCCCTTCTCTTTCTGTATATAGATGATGGCACTGTAATTATTTTAATTTAAAAAAATCTAAGTACCTTTTTCCTAATCTGTATAAAGCTGTCACGTGACCCAGCTCTCTCCCAGCCTGTCTGCAGGGAAACATAAGCAGGAGGAGCAGCTAGTCCTCTGCTGCTGGTCACATGTTCAAAATAAAAAAACAGGCTTCGGAATACAGAGTAAAAATAAGTAATATCAATAAACTGTTTTAAATGTTCATACAAATATATATTTTAAATCAAATCTTTATTTTTTTGCAATAACATGGTGTGGGTGGATTTCTGCCAGTCACAGGCTGTGTCACGCCCCTCCAGCCTTTGTTAAAATAAGAGGGAGGCTAAGCCTCCAATAATCTACATGTAATGTTGTGTTTAGCTGGTTAGTGGACATGGAGGAGCAGGGAGGGAGGGAGTGGGCTGTAATTTAGCACTGTATATACGCTCATGTGCGACTCCATATTTACATGGACTGCTTAGGTGAGATAGGAAGGAAATTCTAAGCATAGAAACTCACCGAAAACTGAGCATGTGCAGAGTTGCCACCACAGCTGCAAAATCCCTAGCTGCATTGGGGACATGAACAGAAGGGGGAGATAGAGAGCAGCAGGATCAACCATGTTTTTTTTGCAGAATACTGACTATGAACAGCATGTAATACACCATTTACTTTTAGTTTTTTGTGATGTGGGTTTAGTGAGACTTTTAGGTAAAAAATGATTTGACTTCATAGCCACGTTAATTTACTTCATGTTAAGAATATGTAAATCATCCATGGTCTGGCCACAGGACAAGAGGATTTGACAGAAAGCAAAATAGCTGTCAGAAACCTTTCATGGATTTTGCCATCCCTCAATACCTCATAGTACCTTCAGGTTGTAGCTCCACATAGTAGTTCAAGGACAGCGACCTCACTGAATTAGTTCAGCTTCACTGCTCTGGAACCGTTCTTTGGCTTGTCTATCATATTGGTATTTTGCTTTGTGAAATATTTCCTTGAGATTGTATGTAAGGGCAATTTTCTTCTAGTTTTGGATCGGGTGAGGAAGAGTTAGACCCTCTGCCGTGTTTTTACTTTCATCTTGTACTCCCTGGGGAGAGTCACCTCTCTATTTGGCTTGGTGACTGGTATCACTGTGTAAGACGGGAATTCCCCTCCCTATGGGGAGATTTTCTTTCACTTCCTGTTGCATCACCAAGACAAAAAGTAAAGGAAGATCTCCCTAGCAGAGCAGAGGCAGCAAACAATATTCTGATAGGGGGGTGTAACTCTTCCATAATCTATCCAGAAGTTAGAGCTATAAACACACATTAGGCCCAGACTACACAGGCCATTGTTCACTGTTTCAGTTGGCTTGTCATAGTGCCTTTAAGGCAGAACTTTACCCTCCCTAAAAACTTTACAGGCCCGGGACAAGGGGTGGGCAGGAGGGTGCGGCTGCCCTGGGTGCTGTGGTATCATGTGAGGTGGGGGGGCACAACGAGGAGACTGAGGGTAGGGGATTTGTGTTGGGAAGGGGAATCTAGGGGATGTCAGGGGGTATGAATTGTTTCCAGAAGGGGAAATTAGGGGAGGGCTAGGAGTTGTGATTTGGGGGGGGGGGGGGAATTGTGTTGGGAGAGGGGATGGGCGGAGAGGATTTGTGCTAGGAGGGGGGACTTGGGGGGGTTGTGCTGGAAGAGGCGATATGGCGGAGGGGAGAGGGGATTTGTGCTTGGAGGGATCATTTTTGTTTTGTTTTTTGGGGGGGATTTGTGCTAGAAGGGATGAATGGGAGGTATTTGTGCTAGGAGGGGGAATTTGGGGGGAGGGGGGGATTTGTGCCAGTAGGGATGATTGGGAGGTATTTGTGCTAGGAGGGGAAATTTGGGGGGAGGGGGGATTTGTCCCAGTAGAGATGAATGGGAGGTATTTGTGCGGAATTTGTGCTAAGAGGGGAAATTTAGGGGGAAAGGGGGGATTTGTGCTAGAACAGTGGAGAATTTGTGTTGGGAGGGGCGATCTGACATGGGAGGGAGAGGATGTGTACTGGGAGGGGAAATTTGAGGGGTAGAGGATTTGTGCTAAGAGGAGTAATTTTTTTTTTGGGGGGGGGGTCCATTTGTGCAGGGGGGATATGCAGCAAGAGAGGATATGAGTTGGGAGGGGGAATGGGGGGGCAAAGATTTGTGCTAGGAGGGGGGATTTCAGCAGGGTGTGGATTTATCCTGGGAGGAGGGGGAATTTATGCTTATGGGGTAAGCATGCAGAATAGTCCCCACTTTTCTGGGGGGGGGGGGGGATTTTTGCTGACATATACTGCTCATACATCTTTGGGGGGCGCAGTTTAGTATGTTTGCCCTGGGCTCTAGATGACCTTGCTTCTGCCCCCTTCTGTCCCTCCTGTAACAGGATGGTCATTTTTTTTTGGGGGGGGGACCTTTTTTTGGGGAACCACTAATTGCACTTACCTATTTCTGTCCTAAGCAGGAATGATGCGAAGATTGGCCCACAGCCTCCTGGAATACCCTTATCATGGGTACACTACGGTATATGTGCCATGTAGGCAGGTGCAGTTATCATTTTTGCCACTAGGTGGCTCTGTATCAGAATAGTGTCTGGTACAGCAGGTAGTGATACTAGGTGCTAGGCCCTTTTAGGTGGAGTCCTCCCACAAGTGGTGTCAGGGGTGAGTCCGCACCCATATATTAGCTAGATAGGGAGGGACACAGAGAGTCATGGGGCATGGGAGCCATTCACCCCACATCTGTGAGAATGTAACCTACACACGTGGGCCCTAGACAGGGCAGGAGGCTTGGTGGCATGAACCTGCATGCAGGAAGAGCCAGCTGTGGACAATCTGTCCCTTAAGGGGGCTAGGGCAGATTGCAAAAGGCCTTTTAGGCCAGGCTGGAGATTTTTGGATGAGGCTGCTTCCCTAGAGGGTTCCCAGGGAAAATGTACTCAGCTAGGAGGTATCTAAGGAGAACACAGTCCTGTGAGTACTAATGACCCTGGGCAAAGGAGAGACTAGAGGAAGATGGCTGTGAGGTGCTGCATGTGCTTTCACTTGTGACTACTGTGGATCGTCCACTTTATGTGATTGACTGTGTATGTCAAATGACTACAGAATGTTCCTAGTGATGGGACTGTCTTCCCATTCCCCAAACAACACCAGTAAAGTGAAGTGAAGCTACCTATTATGTGGACATTCCTTCTTCTGGCTATAAAAGTCTATGGCTAAGAATGTCGCGAGGAGGTCTATGGTGAGGAGCAGGGCACAAGATGGCGGAGGGGGTGGCCTCAACAGGTGGGATTGTGTTCTAGCAGGGCTGGAGGGGGGTTAGGGACTTGTGCATGGTGCCAAAATCGACCACAAAGCCTTTCTTACGGCCATGCCATGGGGGGTCTATCCATGGTTTCTGCAGCCAGCCCCTGATGACACAGTATATCCACGTCATCCCGGGGCTGCTGCACAATTTGGAAGAGGCCACCAGCCTTCTGTTGATGTCCTAAGAAGATGGTGGTGTGGGACCATATATGCTGCGGCATAGAGATGGATCCTTGGGCAACATTGCTGGATCACCAAACCTGTGAGTATGCTTTTGGGGAACTACCTGGCTATACAGGTGGGAGGGGGGGGAGAAAAATTTGGGAGAGGGGAGCTGATTTCCTCTTTAAAAATATGTGAGACAGAAGATCAGATTCTGCTTTTTGAAGGAATATAATATTTATATACATTATAAACATTAGTATTCTCTGCTTACACAATGGAGATCTCACAATACAACACACATGTTTACAGCTTTCATTATGTGTTTGTGGCAGCAGCCGAGATCCATTCTTCAGGGACCACCGTCCTCTCGAAAAAAAGACTGACAGCATTATGTTCTGTAAACTAATCTACGTTTGGACGATGGGGAACGAGCATGTGGTCTTCTCACTTCCTGGAAGTAAATCATTATCTACAGTGTGCTCCTTGTATGTAGACTATATTGTCCAGACAATGGCCCATCACAGCCCTAGCACCAGATCTCCAAATGTTACCAATGGCAGAAGATTCAATCATCAGACCACTCTGTAAAATCCCAATGGCCATGGGCATTCTATGGAGAGTTTGCGAAGAGACCCCTGGTTATTTCCATTAATGGTACATACAGAAGCTGCTGTACGGTGTCCAAATACTTAGGGTTCATGGCTCATCCATTGGGGCTCCTATACAGTAGATGGAGCTCCATCAGTCACATCTTGGCCTCCAACATTTCCAGGAAAAGTTTGTGCATTGGGATTCTCCCCTCCAGTCTTATCTGGCAGAAAGTGCGCACGGCTTCGTTTGCTGTCTGGCGGAGTAGCGGCAAGGTCATGAGGAGTTTGCCAGACCGGTGCGGGTCCTCGGCGTGGTGCTCAATCTCAAAGTCCTGAAGGGCCTCGTGAAGACGATCTTGTAGGTTCAGAACAGCCTCCACATTCTCGATGCTGCTGGAATCTGGGCAACACAAGGAAAACCAATGTTATGTATTTGAGCAAAAAATAAATAAAAAAAATTCAGACCAGAACAAATCTTTTCAACTAGTTTTATTTCCACTGCTACAGGCATGTTGGTAAATCAGTATTAAACCCAAAAAACCAAACATGTAATATATTGCAGCTTACCAGTCATTAAAGCGGAGTTCCACACAAAAATGGAACTTCCGCTTTTCGGAACCCTCCTCCCCTCCGGTGTCACATTTGGCACCTTTCAGGGGGGAGGGGGGTTCAGATACCTGTCTAAGACAGGTATTTGCACCCACTTCCGGCATAGACTCCCTTGGGAGTCTATGCCTCTTCCCGTCCCCACCGCGCTGTCTGCTGGGACACACACGGGTCCCAGAGACAGCGGGGACCAGTTAGGAAGCGCAGCGCGACTCGCGCATGCACAGTAGGGGACCGGGAAGTGAAGCCGCAACGCTTCACTTCCTGATTCCCTCACCTAAGATGGTGGCGGCAGCTGCCGAGAACCGAGCGGGTTCTCGGCGTCGCCTGCCGACATCACTGGACCCCGGGACAGGTAAGTGGCCATTTATTAAAAGTCAGCAGCTGCAGTATTTGTAGCTGCTGGCTTTTAATATTTATTTTTTTTTGGCGGTTTAGGGGGACCCCCGCTTTAGATGTGATGGCTGCATTTGTTTTATTTGTTTAGGCTTTTTTCCATCTGTTTTCACCTGGTGATCTGGCCAGTAACACACCTCCCATATTAGAGTGCCTCCACTCTGGATGAAGGAGTACAGGGGGTACATCAGACAGCAGCATTGTTAGTCTGGGGGGAGGGGTATGTTAGATGTACTAGCAGAATTGAATGCACTAACAAATGGAAGCTGAATTCCAGCTCACGCTTTATAATCAAACTGTTTTTCTTCCTTTTGGATTAAGCTTTTACATCCTTTTGGATTAAGCTTTTACATGAGTAAATAAAAGTTGATGATTTTTAAGCGCCCCTTAAAAAGAAAACGAATGCGGCCATCACATCTAAGAACTAGTAAGCTTCAATATAATAAATGTTTGCTTTTGGGTTTACTACCGCTTTACATATTTCTTATTCTTTTTACATATTTTTAATAATAATTTTTCTTTATTCGTGGTCATGACAAAGGGGCAGTGTTATGGTCATAAATCCATTTTAAATACATTAATTTGTAAGTTCTTTGTTGCCCTGTCCCAACTTTTATGAAATAGGTTGCTGCCATAAATTTTAAAATGATCTTTTTTTTAAATTTCTTTCTTCCCTTTAGTGGGCATCATTTGTCCTGTCCCCAACACTAGTCTGTTCTAGGGCATTAGGACCGTGAGGCACTGCCCGGCTTGCTTAAAGTCTTACTAAGCCCAGGACCCTGCATTCACTATATCTGGTCTCCCACAGTACACAGAACATGGGAGTGCAATTATTTTAGTAAATATAAACAGCTTAATACCTTTTTCTCATCAGCAGTATATAGCAGTCTTGTGACTTCTATTAGTGTCTGGTTAAAGCTTGGAGGTGGAGATTTCATTCTGCTCTGATTGTTCTATGAGGCTGCAGGACCCCTGACCCTCTGTATGGAAAGTGCTGATTGGCACTGTGCTGATCACATGAAAAAAAAACTTTCTAGCAATACACACCAAACTGAGCATGTGCAGCTTGTCCCCTAATGCTCTGTTATACTATCAGGACATGGATTGGGAATAGTGAAAGAAGGGGAGGATCAGAGAAGATAGGATAAAACAGCCTTTTTACACAATGCAGAGGATTAACCCCTTAGGTTCCACAATGAGTATAACCAGCATGCTTTATTGCATATACAGACTGATTTTACTGTTGTGGGTTTAGTAACACTTTAAAGGCTACATTATTCCTAGAAGAGCCCTGTCTACACCCATAGGGACCAGCTCAACCTATGTCTCCTCTCTTCTCAAACTTTCCACCTGCACTCACTTTAATTCCACACAACCCAATATGTATAGCTTAGGGGAGGGCGCCACTTAGTGGCAAAACTATAAACTGTCCTAACACCTTCTTACTGTCTGTAATGGGTGGAGCTCCTAAGCCCCTCCCACAGCCCGATTCTCTGCACAGGCTATGCACAAGTGTGTTTACAAGGTAATATTTGGGTTTGCAAAGGAATTTGTCAGTTTATATCCTTTTTGGTTATTGAGGAATATAAATGAAAGCTTTTGTGCCCGAAGTTCAGCTTTAATGATTTTTAAAAGAAACCCGCACTAAGAAATAGGCAGGCTGCCATTGAAGAATTCCTCCTGCTATTTTCCTGGTGATTCCTAGCTTTAATACCCTTTGAGGCATTGACCTGTGAAGTCAGAATTCCTGATCTGAATTTTGTTCAGGAACTCAGAAAGAATTGAAGCTATTGGATCAGGATGACAGCCAGCATTTTAACCCCCTCCCGCCCGTGCTATAGCTGAAAGGCGGCTACAGTACGGCTTAATTTGCCGGGAGGTCGTACATGGACGTCCTCCAGTGATCACGCAGTCCTTCAGACTCACACAAAATCACAATCACAAAACATCCATAGAAAGTACAGGCCGGCAACTCGACCGCTTCTCCATAGAAAATATTTATTTAACCACTTCAGCCCCGGAAGATTTTACCCCCTTCCTGACCTGAGCACTTTTTGCGATTCGGCACTGCGTCGCTTTAACTGACAATTGCACGGTCGTGCGACATTGTACCCAAACAAAATTGATGTCCTTTTTTTCCCACAAATAGAGCTTTCTTTTGGTGGTATTTGATCGCCTCCGCGGTTTTTATTTTTTGCGCTATAAACAAAAAGAGAGCGTCAATTTTGAAAAAAACGCATTATTTTTTACTTTTTGCTATAATAAATATCCCCCAAAAATATATTAAAAAAACAATTTTTTTTCAGTTTAGGCCGATATGTATTCTTCTACATATTTTTGGTAAAAAAAAAAATTGCAATAAGCGTATATTGATTGGTTTGCGCAAAAGTTATAGTGTCTACAAAATAGGGGATAGTTTTATAGCTTTTTTATTATTATTATTATTTTTTTTACTAGTAGTGGCGGCGATCTGCGATTTTTATCGTGACTGCGAAATTATGGTGGACATTTCAGACAATTTTGACACATTTTTGGGACCATTGGCATTAATACAGCGATCAGTGCTATAAAATTGCATTGATTACAGTAAAAATGTCACTGGCAGTGAAGGGGTTAACACTAGGGGGGCGATTGAGGTGTTAACTGTGTTCCCTGGGAGGTGATTCTAACTGAAGGGGGAGGGGACTGACTGGAGGAAGTGATGGATTGTGGTTCCTAGCTAATAGGAACACACGATCTGTCACTCCTGTCAGAACAGAACAGAGAAGTGTGTGTTTACACACACTCATCCCTCTTCTGTGTCTCCTGCTCACGATCGCTCGTGGCCAGCAGTCATCATGACCGTCGGCCACGAGCATCGGCATCCTCGCTGTGCAGCGGGCACGCGCGCCTGCTATCCCGACCCCGCAAGCCGACGTATAGCTACGACGGCTCGGGCAGGGGAACAAACCTGCCGCAGTATAACTGCGGCAGTTGGTCGGGAAGCGGTTAAGCATTACAGCAACAACATCATCCAAAAATGTTGATGCGTTTCGGCCTTAGGCCTTCATCAAAAGCATAGGCCTAAGGCTGAAACGCGTCAATATTTTTGGATGATGTTATTGCTGTAATGTTTCAATAAATATTTTCTATGGAGAAGTTGTCGAGTTGCTGGCTTGTACTTTCTATGGATCTTTTGTGAGCTTATTTAGCCAGAGCACCGACTACTCTACACACCAACTATACTATATAGCGGTAGAGCTTGGGTGAGTTTTTCCTTCAGCTAATTACAGATCGGGGGAAAAGGGCCAATCATAGTGGCCCTTTACCATGTGTTCAGCTGTGTCCAATGACAGCTGATCACAGAAGTCAACACAAGCCAGTTATCGGCTTTTCTTTCCTGACAACGTGAGGAGAGAAAAAGGGAGCCGATAACCGGCTTGTGTGTTAAAGGGATATCGGCACTGATAGTCAGTGCATTGATTATCAATGCAGTCCCAACAGTGCTGCCAATCAGTGCCCACCAGTGCTGCCAATCAGTGCCCATCAGTGTTGCCAATCAGTGCTTCCTCATCAGTGTCAAATATCAGCGCCACCTTTCAGTGCCGCCTATCAGAGACCATCAATGCAGCCTCATCTGCGCACATCAGTGGAGAAAAATTACCTGTTTGTAAAATTTTATAACAAACTATGAAAAATGTTTATTTTTTTTCAAAATGTTCAGTCTTTTTTAGTTTGTTTAGCAAAAAATAAAAAACTCAGTGGTGATTAAATACCACCAAAGGAAAGCTCTATTTGTGTGAAAAAATGCTAATAATTTCATATGGGTACAGTGTTGCATGACTGCGCAATTGTCATTCAAAGTGTGACAGCGCTGAAACCTGAAATTTGGCCTGGGTGGGAAGGGGGTATAAGTGCCCAGTAAGCAAGTGGTTAAAGTCAAGCACTTGCAGCTTACATAGTTCACTCACTAGAAAACTCCTGTAAAGTGTATGTGCAGCCAAAATATTTTAATTTAATTTGGGTGAGAGTGTAGGGAAGAATTGGAAGTGCTGTCGGGTTTATATTGTTGTCTGTGCCCTCACTAGGAAGATTCCCCCTTTATTCATCCTGGTGACCATTTTTACTGAGACAGAAAGTGGGGGGCAAATCCAACTCTTTACTGTCATCACAAGAACAAGAGGTAAAAGGAAGGTCTAAGAGAGAAATACCCTCATTTTGGTTTTGGGCACAAAAGCCTTCATTTAAATATATTGCTTGACATCCCCAAAGGATATAAATCCACTTTTATTGTACTAAATGCCTTTACAAACCCAGTTATTACCCTAATAAAGCGGCGGTGACATCATCACTGTGCTGTACATTGCCTGTGCAGAAAGCAGAGCTGTGGGAGGAGCCCAGCAGACCCCACCCACTACAGACTACCAGCAGAAAACTACAGGAGGGGGCGGAGACCAGACCAGTCACCCTGCACAAGGAGAGAGAGCAGCAGTGACTGGTCTTTATTACAGGAAGCTCCTACACAGAGGAAAATTCTCACACTGGATTACTGCACAGATCTGGAAGAAATATACAAAGCACACCAAGATTCGAGGGAGAATACACATGACGAATATATTTATCTTTTTCATTCTTTTTTTTTTGTACCGCTATTTTGAAAGCTGATGAAAAACTAAAAATACAAAGCGAGTAGGCTGTGCTCCCTTTATGCATCCTAAAGCTGAACTCCACACAGATATAAAATTTTACTAATTAGCGCAGCTCTGTAATTATTAATACATCATTAAATGTGTGTGTTTTTTTTTTTAAATGCAAGCAGTGTTCATAACCGAATTTAAACTGGTATCAGCGTCTTGCAGTCCACTGTACAACAGAGCTTAGCTGAGAGAGGGAGAAGCAGCACAAGAAGCCAGCCAGTTGTTGTGCACTACTCATGTGTTAATAATGAGCATGCTGATAGGAGGAGAGAGCAGAGGAAAAAAAGATGAGCTCATCGGTCATTGCATTTGCAGTTTTGTATAACTTTTGCTGTGCAATGTGTACCACTCCCTCCGGCCTCTGTGTTAGGTTAAGAGGGGTGATAAAACCTCGGATCAACCGTCTGTTTGTACCGTTCCCCCCCGGCCGCACGTGTAAAGGAGGCTTTACTGTTCAGTCACAGGTGGACAAGACACGCAGCAAATAAAAAAACAGGTCTCCTACCCTGTCAGACAAGAACTGTGCTGTGTGGCAGTGCTGTGTAAATCTCAGAACTGTATGGACAAAATAAATAATCACACACGGGATGTACTTCATCTATGTGTTTAGCTGTGTGCCTGGAGTTCAGCTTTAAGGTTTAATTTTCAGTTTTGATTGGAGTGTGCTGTTAAAGAGTAAGCCATTAGAAATTCCCTGATCAATACATGTGATGGATTATTTAATAATGAGATGATCAGTCTTGTGGCTGTACAAGCAGTAATCACTTCTGCAGCAGGACAGGCGCAGAGGTCTATTGTAACATGACCACAAATCTCTCTCGGATTTTCCCATTCAACCCACAAATCTTACATTCAGACAAGCCATGTACAATATTACATCCATTATGTTATTCATTGAGGAAGCCTGGCCATGCAAAGCACATCAACGCTGATGCCGGGAAGATGCTGTCATCTCTGCATCTCACAATTAACATGACAACGAACGTTTTTTAAGGCCATGTTGTAAATGAGAGGTCCATGGGCCTACAACATCCAAAATGAATAAGTACTCTTCCTGCCCCTGTGATAAGATGATGACCATTGTGGCTAATCTCCATAACCATCACCGCAATAAAATAGAAATAAATACACTATATTGTCAAAAGTATTGGAACGCCTGCCTTTACACGCACATGGACTTTAATGCCATCCCAGTCTTAATCTGTAGGGTTCAATATTGAGTTGGCCCACCCTTTGCAGCTATAACAGCTTCAACTCTTCTGGGAAGGTTGTCCACAAGGTTTAGGAGTGTGTCTATGGGAATGTTTGACCATTCTTCCAGAAGTGCATCTGTGAGGTCGGGCACTGATGTGGACGAGAAGTCCTGGCTCGCAGTCCTCCGCTCTAATTCCTCCCAAAGGTGTTGTATGGGGTTGAGGTCAGGACTCTATACAGGCCAGTGATGTTCCTCCACCCCATGTCTTTATGGACCTTGCTTTGTGCACTGGTGTGCAGTCATGTTGGAACAGGAAGTAACTGTTGTCACAAGGTTGGAACCATGAAATTGTCCAAAAAGTCTTGGTATGCTGACGCCCTTCACTGGAACTAAGAGGCCAAGCCCAACCCCTGAAAAACAACCCCACGCCATAATCCCCCCTCCACCAAATGATTTTGATCAGTGCACAAAACAAGGTCCATAAAGACATGGAGTGTGTATAATCACAGCAGGTCACTGGCAGAGTCCATGCACGCCCTAGACCCAGAAGTGCAGAATCACGTACTAGCAGGGGCGTTGCTAGGTCTACAAAAGATCTGGGGCTAGAGCCCATAGCAGCGTAGTAAAGAAAGTCATACACTTGGGCGGGCATACACATGTATATACAGTAATATACGTGTGTGTATATATATATCTCCAGAGAGCCCCCCACTTACATCAGGGTCCACAGAGAGCCCCCCCTTACATCAGGGTCCCCAGAGAGTCCCCCCTTACATCAGGGTCCCCAGAGAGTCTCCCCCTTACATCAGGGTCCCCAGAGAGCCTCCCCCTTACATCAGGGTCCCCAGAGAGTCCCCCCTTACATCAGGGTCCCCAGAGAGTCTCCTCCTTACATCAGAGTCATCAGAGAGCCTCCCCCTTTCATCAGGGTACCCAGAGGGCCCCCCATTTACATCAGGGTTCCCAGAGAGCCCCTCTTACATTAGGGTCCCCAGAGAGCCTCCCCCCTAAATCTGGGTCCTTAGAGAGCCTCTGCCTTAAAATCAGGGACCCCAGAGAGCCTCTCCCTTGCATCAGGGTCCCCAGAGAGCCCCCCACGTACATAAGTGTCCCCACAGAGCTTCCCCTCCCCTTTGGGGACCCCTGCAGAGACTCGGGGCTATTGGCCCCAGATTCGGGGCTATAGCCCCAAAAGCCACCCCCTAGCAACGCCCCTGCGTACTAGGTATGTGATCCTGCACAGCAGAGCTGCCTTGCTGCCATATATGTAAGTTATACGGTCGGCAGGCAGTTACAGGAGGAGCGAATGGAGGGTGGTAAAAAAATGCGGTTCAACCTCATGTCTTTCCAAACCCCTCCTTCCCCCAATCTCAAGTGTAAATATAACCTTACAGACAGTTAAAAAGGTGAATGGTCCTTGCTTGATCTATGTTTGTCTACCATTTGTCCATATCTCTGTATATCTTACTTTATAAAATGAATAAAAATCTATTGAAAGAGAAAAAGGTGAATGGTCGCTCAGACGCAAAAGATCATTAGGTTAACAGATGTCTCATCTAGCAGTACTAGAATGTGTAGCACCCTCTACTTTAGGTAGGTGACAGAAGTAGTTTGTTTTTGTAGTGCGTGTAAATTTAATCTGGCCTAGCTGTAATCTAAGCCTGTTTGTTTTAATCTGTGTGGGCTGGGAGTGGCTCAGAGTAGGCTGGTGACTCACAGATAGCATCATCTTTCAGTTACCTCCCTTCTGCTTCTAGAGGATTCTAGAAGGAAGGAGGGGAAGAGAGGTGGAGCTGCCTGGGGTGTTCTAAGGAGCCCTGACCAATCCCCAACCTGGATTGGCAGGGGGCAGACCTCCTTAAATACCTGGAGTTAGCCCAGCAGGGGAGGAGTTGTCGAGTGGAAGAAGCTGGAGATGGAGCACTAGGTTGTCGGGGCCTTTGAGGGACCCCCCAGTCTGGGGGGGGGGGGTGACTTTGGGCCTGTGGGATTCGGGTGCAAGTCGGAGCCTTTCTGAGTAACAAAGAAGAGCCTGGACAGGAGGCACAGAGAGGGACCAAGAAGGACAACGGGAGCTAGTGTTACCAGGCAAGTCTCCAGGAGGGATCCACCGGAGTGCAGCCAGGAGGGCTGGTGAGTGACAGGCACAGTTGGGAGAGCTGGGGAAGCACTCTCCACTCCTCTCAAGACCTCCTACTCTCAAGCTTTTTTGTCTCCTCTACCCTTGCTTGTCTCCAGGACTTCTTCAGAGCCTCTCCCATCCTCTGGAACTCTCTATATCAATCTGTCCAGCTATCTCCTACTCTGGCGATCCCTAAAAAAAAATCTCTTCAGTGAAGCCTATCATGCCTCTAACTAATCTGTTATCACTTCCATCAGCTCATTTCCCACAGCATAGCTCCCAACTGTCCCTGATTTCGAGGGACTGTCCCTGATTTGGAGCAATGTCCCTCTGTCCCTCCTTGCTCCTTATTTGTCCCTCATTTTGGTCTGATCTATATAGTTGTATTTAAAATGCACTTTTTATCTTTCAAAAAGTGTTTCTCAGTGCTAAACCTTTCATCCCATTTCTAAATTGCTGCATTTGGAAATTTTAAAAGCCAATATAAAGGAATAATAGTGGTTAAAAAAAGCACTTGTGGATTTAAATAACCCTTTTTTTATTATTTCCCCTTCAAGGGGCGTGGTAGAGGGCGTGTCCTATGCCAACATACGTTTGCTAGTAGGTGTCCCTCGTTCCCATCTCAAAATGTTGGGAGGTATGCCACAGTCACAACTTTTTGTACCACTTGCTCCACCCTATTAGATTGTAAGCTTCTGAGCAGGGCCCTCTTAATCCTATTGTATTGTCTCCCCTTTTATATTGTAAAGAGCTGTGTAAACTGTTGGCGCTGTATAAATCCTGTATATTAATATCAATAATAATAATAAAAGCCATATTGTGTCAGTGCCTGGGTCTCCACATCACATACCTTCCAACATTTTGAGATGGGAATGAGGGACACCTACTAGCAAACGTATATGTAGGCATAGGACACACACCCTGCCACGCCCCTTAAAGGGGACATAACCAAAAAAAAAAGGTTAATTATATCCACGAGTGCTTTTTTTTACCACTAATATTCCTTTATATTGGCTTTTAAAATTGACAAATGCAGCAATTTAGAATTCGGATGGACGGTTCAGCACTTGGAAACACTTTTTGAAAGATAAAAAGTGCATTTTATATACAACTATATAGATCAGACCAAAATGAGAGACAAATGAGGAGGAAAGAGAAACAGAGGGACATTGCTCCAAATCAGGGACAGTCCCTCGAAATCAGGGACTGTTGGGAGGTATGATGAATGATAGATTTTATTGGGTTTTTAATGTGGACAGTTTGGACTCAGAAGGAACGCAGAGATTTTATTTGATCAAACGCCAATAAAAACTCTAAATATGGCCATCTTTGTTGAGAACATGTCAAGGCATGTGTTATGTAAGTCTATGTACAAGAAAGAGGTTCACAGCAATTCCATGTATTTATAAAAATGATAAACTGCAAAATAGAACCTATTCTGTATATGTATCTCAGGTCTCCAGTGACACAAACTGAAAAGCAAAGTTGTGTGAAAAGTGTCCATAGCCAAATAAAGTGCTGACACATATCTATATTAAGCAAGTCTATTTAGTGCATGGATTGCTGGAGGCTTCAAAACCTTTGATTACTCTGCGAGGAAAGAACTCCTCCCCCACCGCCCTCTATTGTTCCAAACCATGCCACACACAAAACACCTCGGGACATTATTGATCGGTTGTGCCAAACTCTAAGAGGCGTCCATCGATAACACTGAGCTGTCTATTTGTTAAAGCCAGTGACAGCTGTCAGAGTGATCATCCCCTGGCTGAAATCTTATAACAAGATCAGTAGTGGATGGAATTGGCCAGAGTGGTAGATAAACTAAAAGGGAGATACCTATGGCTATAATTATCCAAAAAAATCAGATAATCGTTGGGCAGTTCTGGCTGAATTGGTAAATGACTGTGATGTCCATGGACACATTACAGCACCGGTACACCCTAGTCTAATGTTTTTGAGGGAAAATTTTAAAGCATTGTTTCACATAGGTAAGAGAGGATCTGTTGTTATCTGTATAGTACATAGCCATACATGCCTAAAGCAGACGTTCAGTTATTTTTTCAACTTTCCATCTATTAAATCTTCTGCCCTTGTTGTTTTAACTTTGGATAGTAAAACATTTTTTTTTCTGCTAGTAAATACCTTATACAGTGGAACCTTGGATTGCGAGTAATGCGGTTTATGAACGTTACGCAATACGAGCAATTTATTTATTTTTTTAAATTCTGATTGGCTTTGCAAGCGTTGTCTCGTAAGACGAGCAGGATTCAAGCCTCTGGGGTGTGCAGTACCGCATTTGGCCAGAGGTGCGGGGGCGCCAGTGACGCTCAGAGACACTCAGGAATGGAGTGTCTCAGAGTGGTCTCCGAGCGTCTCCAAGTGTTTCCGAGTGTCTCCGGCGCCCCCGCACCTCTGGCCACATGCGGTACTGCATAGACAAGCAGAACGGATTATCTGAGTTTCCATTATTTCCTTTGGGAAAACTCGCTTTGATATATGAGTGCTTTGGATTACAAGCATTCTTCTGGAACTAATTATGCTTGTAATCCAAGGTATTACTGTACAGCCCACTTCCTGTCTCTTGTCTGGTAAAAAAAAAGCCTAGGCTTATGACATCATGCACAGCTCTCTCTCTCACTCTCAAATTTCAAGTCATAAGAGGGCCAATGAGAGCTGCAGAGCTGGAGGTGTACCTCTGTGTAAATCCAGGAAGTGAACAGACAGCAGCTTCAGCTGCTCCCAGTTAAAATAATTGCAGCCAGACTCAGTGGAGGGAGATTTCTGCAGCATATTTGGCAAGTACAGAATCAAAGTTTATATTAGATAATATGCAAAGTGGTTGGAGGGAAGCTTCATAATGGCAAAGATGTTTTTATTACAAATTATGTGAGCAGACTGCAGTTCCTCTTTAAGTAAAAGCTATATAAAACTATAAAAAAAAAAGAAAGAAGAACAAATTGGTCAATGGTCACATCTCCTATATGTGCATATCAAGCTGCCAACTTATATTTACCACCAACTTAAAATTCAATTTTTCCATAAATTAGTCAATGCAGACAAGAAGCCCCAGAAGATATCAGAGCGTCCAACTGTTTTTACGTCATAGCAACAAGTCAGAACGTGGGGGTTGCTAATTGGAGTTTTTTTTTCAGCCAGGCTTCTTAGAGGACCCAAATGGCCTACAGATAAAACAATAAAATTAATGATCATTTTACGAAGCTGCATAGATTTTGAATAAGTTGTATCCACTGGGCCCCTTGACAGCCTATTAGATAGACTATTTTGTAGAAAAGGTGAACTTAGCCTTTTTAGGTTAACCTGTCCCTTTGCCTGTTTAGAGACAAGTAGAAGGTCCTGTTGATATTCTATATCTTTTACTGTGAATAAATCTCTAAGGGCCCTTTCACACTGGGGCGGGGGCGGCGTCGGCAGTAAAGCGCCGCTATTGTAAGCGGTGCTTTACAGTCGGTATTCGGCCACTAGCGGGGCGGTTTTACCCCCTGCTAGTGGCCCGAGAAAGGGTTAAAAACCACCGGAAAGCGCCTCTGTAGAGGCGCTTTGCCGGCGGTATAGCCGCGCTGTCCCATTGATTTCAATGGGCAGGAGCGGTGAAGGAGCGGTATACACTCCGCTCCTTCACCGCTCCGAAGATGCTGCTGGCAGGACTTTTTTTCCCGTCCTGCTAGCGCACCGCTCCAGTGTGAAAGCCAGCGGCTGTTTCAGGTCGGTTTGCAGACGCTATTATTAGCGCAATAGCGCCTGCAAACCGCCCCAGTGTGAAAGGGCTCTTAGTTATAAGCTATATGTAGCACTGTGAATCATACATATACTGTATATATCCTTCAGACTCAGCTGATCACAGATCAGGGTAAAGGGCCAAATACAGCGGCCCTTTACCATGTGATCAGCTGTGTTGATCACTATGTAAACAGAAACTGGTAATCGGCACTCCTTTCTAAGAGCAGAGATGTTAACCGGCTTCTGTTAAAGGGACATCTACACTGATAATCAGGGCACTGATTATCAGGGTTCTGATTATCAGTGCAGTCCCAACAGTGCCCACCAATGCTGCCAATGAGTGCTGACCAGTGCTGCCAATCAGTGCCCATCAGTGCCGCCTCCTCAGTGTCACCTATCAGTGCCACCTACCAGTGCCGCCTATCAGTGCCTGCTCATCAGTGCCCACCAGTGCCGCATCATCAGTTCCCATCAGTGTCACCAATCAGTGCCCTGTTTGCAAACTTTTAACAAGCAAACTTTAGAAAAAAGTTGTTTTGTTTTCTCCAAATTTTTAGCCTTTTTTCGTTTGTTAAAAAATAAAAAGCCCAGTGGTGATTAAATACCACCAAAAGAAAGCTCTATTTGTGTAAAAAAAAAATGATAACAAAAATGTCATATGGGTACAGTGTTGCATGACCACACAATTGTCGTTCAAAGTGTGACAGCGGTGAAAGCTGAAAATTGGCCTGAGAAGGAAGGGGGTAAAAGTGCCCAGTAGGCAAATGATTAAAAGTCCACCTCGTGTGTCAAAAATGTAGATAAGCCAGGAGGACGAAATGCACCAGGCATGGCTGTATGTCAAATGGAAGTGACGCCAGAACTGGCGTATCATTTGCACCGAAAATGACGGGCAGAGAGCGGGTGAGATATTGATACTCCCCATGTGAACTTCCAACACTGGCGGTTTTGGCAAAACTGCAGTCCTTCGCTATGTTGATGGGCATTGTACTTGATTTTATTTGTGCGTAGCCTTTACCTTTTTTAATAAAGTGTTTTTATGAAATTATTCTATTAGAGCCTTTTTTCTTACATCCCATGTGATTGAGCTGGGTAGTGGAGAAGAGATTGAACCACTTTGTTCCTGTTGGAACCGGAGATCTACTATCAGATACAAGCGCAGTATGCCAATCATTGTTATTAGAGGAATCTGAGTCTCAGTCTGGGGGTATGGTGCATCACTTGGACATGAGGTGTGAACAGAAAAGTGGTGTTTTTTCCTATTTGGCACTGAAGTTCGGTTGGGGAAGATGTGTCTAATGCACATTTTTGATACACAAGGTGGACTTTTAAATATGCATTCTGGATGTTTTTTAGGTGAATCTATTATTTGCCCTGAAAAGGCTGATCACATATGAGAAGGTGAGGTATATAGCCATCATTGCTCAGATGCCTTCAGCACCAGACTCACCACAATGCCACACCATATGGTGTCCAAAGTAATGGGTTCTTTCAATGTTCAAAGGGAAAAAAAGAAATGTTTTCATACATTCAAAAAACCTTTTCCTAACGCGTTCATGTGTGCTTGTCATTGATTGCAATGGAACATCTCTGCACAACCAGAACATTATAAGATATGGGTTGCTGGCAATGTTCCTCTCCAAAATAAGAGATGGTGAACAGGCTTAAAATGTAGAAATCAGGTGTAATTATTTTTGAAAATGGACATCAGAACATTACTATTTCAATACCTGAGTTGGCGAGAGCCATGGCTTTTAGTGTGACAAATTCTTCTTTGTCCAACTTTGTCTTCCGATATTTCCTGACCAGCTGGAGAAGTACAGAATGAAGGTTCAAGAGGCCCGAGCTACGGCAATCTTCCCTGCTCAACAAGAAGTTCTCTGCAACTGCCAGCTCGTTGTCCATCTCTAGAGAGCGATAGACGATGCCCAGGACCAAGACTTCCATCCAGGCGCTCTGCAGAAGAGCCATTTGATCCACCAGGGAAAGGACAGAGAAACCTAAGAGGAAGAAAAATGGAGGAAAAGACATTAAATGTAGGGAAATTTACTGTTTTATAGAGCATTGTAAGGAAACCAATATTCTATTTTCTGTATGAAAAATACAGTTTTCCCCTTTGCTTTGTTTATACTTTCTTTCCTTGTTCTGTGCACATTGTATAAACTTTTATATGAACTTCCCGTGGATATAGGAGCACTTCTGCAACTGCTGAACATCACAGTATTAACCACCGGAAGGTTTACCCCCCTTCATGACCAGGCCATTTTTTTTTTCTCACGGCACTGCATTACTTTAACTGACAGTTGTCGTGTGACGCTGTACCAAAATGTCCTTTCTTTCCCACATATAGAGCTTTCTTTTGGTGGTATTTGATCACCTCTGCAGTTTTTATTTTTTGCGCTATATACAAAAAAGAGCGACAATTTTGAAAAAAAAAATATATATATATTTTTACTTTCTGCTACAAAACACATTCAATAAAAAATGTAAAAAATGAAATTCCTTCATCACTTTAGGCCGACATGTATTTTGCTACATATTTTTGGTAAAAAAAAATCCCAATACCTGTATATTGATTGGTTTACGCAAAAGTTATAGCGTCTATAAACTATGGGATATTTTTTTTTTTTTTTACTAGTAGTAGCGGCAATCAGCGACTTATAGCGGGACTGCGAAATTGCGGCAGATAAATCGCTCCCCAAAAACTGACACTTTTTGAGGACCAGTGACACTAATACAGTGATCAGTGCTAAAAAATATGCCCTGTCACTCTACTAATGACACTGGCTGGGAGTTAACATCAGGGGCAATCAAAGGGTTAACTGTGTTCCCTGGGAGTGCTTACTAACTGTGGGGGATGTGCTTTTACTGGGGGAATGTAAAGGGGATCAGCACTTACCCTCTCAGAGAACGGCAGTCTGCCTTGTTTACATAGGCAGAGCGCTAGTTCTGCCTTTCTCCTGAACGATCGGCGGGTCCCCGCGGACATCGCGCCAGCCGGACCTGCCGATTGGCTCCCACTATGTCCAATCACAGTGGGAATGGGTCGACGGCAGCGGCGCGCGTCCCCGACCTGGAAGTGTCAGATCACGTACTAGGTACGTGGTCTGGCACAAAGAGGACACCCTGCCGCAGTATATGTGCATAGGGCGGTCGCTAAGCAGGCAAAGCTGCTTGCAGTCCAACTCAAGAGTGTGCAGAAGAAGGGGGCCAAACTGAATAAAGCTGGCCATAGATATTTCGAAACTTGGCTGGTTCAGCAGGGACCGTCTGAGATTCCAACAATGTATGGATGGGCTGATTGTACCCAAGTTGATCAATCGATCAACTTGGGCACAACCAGCCTGTTGGATTCTTCATGCGATTATTGCCAGCGGCTATTGTCGCTGGCAATAATCACTGTGTGTTCTCTAACCTGCAGGAAAGAAAATCTAATCCTCTGGCCAACTTAAGTGTTAATATAATAGCACAGGATGTGCTTGCAGATACGCACTGCTATTATAATTACATTTTTAAAAAAAGCATTGGACTTTTTTTTTTAACTAAGAAAATATGTGCAACAACATATTGGGGTTTAAAAGTTTTGTTTTAGATATACTTTAATATGTCCAATTCAGATTTAATAACTAGAAAGAAGAATTGGTGGAATGAATAGAAAGAAGTTATAAGTGGGCCTCATTTAAAGTGATGAGAGGGGATTAAAAGGTAACTCAACTTTGTGTCACCAATTTTAACCTGACACGTTGTTTCCGGCGTGGCACTTTCAGCACTGAAAGCAAGCGTACGCTCACCATTACTGACCCTTATGCCGCGTACACACGGTCGGACTTTTCGGCTACAAAACTCCGACAGCCTGTCCGACAGACTTTCGACTGACTTTTGGCGGACTTGCGGCAGACTTTCCTACGAACGGACTTGCCTACATACGATCACACAAAAGTCTGACGGATTCGTACGTGATGACGTACACCGGACTAAAATAAGGAAGTTGATAGCCAGTAGCCAATAGCTGCCCTAGTGTGGGTTTTTGTCCGTCGGACTAGCACACAGACGAGCGGATTTCTGGGTCCAGCGTAGTTACGACGTAAAGATTTGAAGCATGTTTCAAATCTAAAGTCCGTCAGATTTGCGGCTGGAAAAGTCCGCTGAAAGTCGGGGGAAGCCCACACACGATCGGATTGTCAGCCGTATTTTGTCCGTCGGCGTCCATTGGACTTTTGTAGACGAAAAGTCCGACCGTGTTTATGCGGCATTACCCCTAAAGTTGACCCTAATGCCCCGTACACATGATCGGACTTTCCAACAACAAAACCGTGGAATTTTGTTCGAAGGTTGTTGGCTCCAACTTGTCTTGCATACACACGGTCACACAAATGTTGGCCAACAATGACGAACATAGTGAAGTACAAGACGTACGGCGAGCCGATAAAAAGGAAGTTCAATAGTCATGTGATATCTCCATTACGAATGCTAGTTTTACAAGACCGAGCGCTTCCGGCTCGTACTTGATTCCGAGCATGCGTGGACTTTTGTGCGACGGACTTGTGTACACACGATCGGAAAGTCCGACAAAGTCCAGAAAATTTGAGAACCTGCTAGCCAACATTTGTTGGCAGAAACTTCAACAATAAATGTTCGATGGAGCATACACACGGTCGGACTTTCCGCCAACAAGCTCACATCCAACATTTCCCGACGGAAAGTCCGATCGTGTGTACGGGGCATAACACTTATGTTGGGACAGATTCTAGCGCTTTCCCTTTAGCATATTATCAATTTCAACCTTTACTCTAATAATACATTAACCTTCTAACACTTAACCTAACCCAACAGTGAAACATAACCTAATCCAAAAACTTAAAAGAAAAGTATGGCTGAAGCTTTTTTGGTTGTTCTTCTTCAGTGGGTCACAGGAGTACATTTAGTTTTGTCCTTCTGTGACCCAGAGACATGGAGCAGATACTGCAGCATGGAGGTGAGTATGTATGTTCCTTTAATTTTTTTTAAAGTTTATACATCTCCTTTAACCCCTTAAGACAAACTGCTGTGCCGCTTAATAGCGATCCACATTTGACAGTCGGTGTGGAGTCAATGTGATGCCTTTTCACTGCCTGTTTCAACCAACATACCACAACCAAGATTGCGGGGTGTTTGCAGTGCTCCCCTACTCACTTGTCAGGATGCGAAAGGGGCGATAGCTTTGTGCCGACAGCATGTAAACACCTCTTTGCAGTGGTTCCACCACACATTTGCCACCACCCCCCTGAACCGCATATCTAACCAATTACTAATGCACAGCCTAATCTTAACTCCTTAATACTGTCAGGGCTGGGCTCAGCCCTTCCTTCTCTGAGCTGGCCGCTCAGCTGTCAGCTAATTGCCAGCTCCACTCTCTCCACAGGTACTCAGCTGTTGATGATATCCTGCTCGTCAGTCCTGCCTACTTAAAGGGGTTGTAAAGGTAATTTTTTTTTTTTTAAATAACAAACATGTTATACTTACCTTCACTGTGCAGCTCGTTTTGCACAGAGTGGCCCCGAACCTGGTCTTCTGGGGTCCCTCGGCGGCTGTTTCAGCTCCTCCCCGCAAGGACTCACCACCTTAATACGAGCTCCCTCGCATGGTGGTTAGTTCTTGCGGGCGCGCTCCCGTAATACAGCCAGCGGCTATAGCCGCTCACTGTATCACTCGGCCCCGCCCCCCGGCGTGCCGCTTTATTGGATGTGATTGACAGCAGCGCGAGCCAATGGGTGCACTGCTTTCAATCCATCCACTGTAGCCAATCAGCGGCCAGGCTGAGCGGCAAAATCGATGTCGGGAGCGAGCGGGGGACTTTCGAGGGGTCAGGTAAGTAAAATGGGGGGCTGTGGGCGGCGGTATTGTCGGAAGTTTTTTCACCTTAATGCATAGAATGCATTAGGGTGAAAAAACTTTTACCTTTACAACCCCTTTAAGCCGTCCAGACCAGAGGATCTCTGCCTTCTCCTTAGTCAACATCACAGAGACACTCTCCTGCATTCCTGTTAAAAGACTTGCTTGGCTGACATCCCTTCTGGCTCCAGATCCTGCTCGCTGTTTTACTAGGCTAATCTCTGGCTCCCTGACATTTGGCTTGTCTGACTATCCGTTCCGATTCCTGAACTCTGGCTATGTTTTGACTATGTTTGTTCTTTTTACTTTTATTATTAAACTAGTGTAATTAAACTGTACTTCTGTCTCGGTCTGATTTCATGGTTCCTGACAAATACTCAACCTACTGTAGCGCACCCCCTAAGGAGCCACCTGGTCAAATGGGATCCCCCACTCTGCACAGCCAGGCCCATCAAATTTTCACAATTTCCCAGAGACAGAATACAGTCCAGCACTTTGTTTTGTTTTTTTGTTGAGGGGATTAAAACTTGGATAGGGAGTAGGGGTATTATGGGATGCCTTAGACAACTTCAGGGACAACTTTTTCCTATATAAAGGTCTATAAACACTCCTCTGCTTCCTCCAGCATATTTGCTTGCAGAGCTCTGCTGGCACAATGATAAAATGATAGGCAGGAACCCGAGACCCCTTTAGGTGTGTAGCAAAAGTCTCTAGCTTACATCACTGATCCCATCACTACCTCTCCAGGCACTGCCAGCCAACCTGGCTGCAGCTGCACCTTTAACTAGCCCTCGTGGCTACTTCTCCCAGACTGATCACTCACCAGCCCACCCAGCTGACTTTTCTGGAGAATCCCTGGATGTCACGTGTTGACCTTCTCCCGCTGTGCTCACGCCTGCTCCTGTGCCTCCAGGAAGGATACTCCAAGCAGCTCCTCCTAGACTCCACCCTCTACTTCTGGAAGCTTATCCAAGGTTCCAGAAAGCAGGGGGAGTCACCAGAGATGCTGCCTGCTGAGTCACTCAGCCTTGACCCAGATTCAACCTAGTCAACCTAGCCAAATGTTCCTACACTAACAACTATATACACTAGCACACCAGAGGGTGCTACACTACCCTTCACATTCAAACCAATCCCCCATCTACTCCAATTTAGCACTCAAAGTGGACATGAACTCAATAGGCAAAGATTTACTATGTTATAGGGCAACATTTAGAAGTATTAATTATGCCTAGTTAACATCCTGAAAAATGTCCCTTTGTCTTACATTCCTTGTAAATAATAGCAGTGCACTTCCTGGTATGTGAGTGTGCCTAGGCACTCCTGTGTCTACATCCCCATAGCTGTAAAATGGCAATGTGAGATTTAAGTCAGTGCAGCCCCTGACTTCTGGTCTCAGGAGAACTGGAGTGAGATTTGGTGACGTCACTACTGTGCTGCTGTTTTCTTGTTGGAGGCTCTGATATGTGAAGGCAAAGCCCTGCCTGACATGGTAAGGGAAAAAAATGCTGCAATGAGATAACAGGCAATACTAGCCACTAGCCGACCAGCACACAACGATTTACGTCGGCACAATGGCACGGCTGGGCAAATACAGGTAAAGGTAGGTCCCCTTTAAATCGCGGCATTGTGGGTGCGCGCATGCCGCCGCGTGTTCCGTGACCGTGCTCCGCAGGTCCCGCAGACTCGATGTCCGCCAGGGGCCTGTGATTGTGTCACGGAGTGGAAGAGCGGGGAGATGCCTTTATAAACAAGGCATTTCCCAGTTCTGCCTAGTGACATGACAGAGATCACTGCTCCCTTTCATCAGGACCAGTGAACGCTGTCATGTCAGTGGTAGCCCATTGCCGCCACAGTTAGAATCACTCCCTAGGACACACTTAACCCCTTGATCGTCCCCTAGTGTTTAACCCCTTCCCTGCCAGTGTCATTTACACAGTAATCAGTGCATTTTTATAGCTATATCGCTATATAAATGACAATGGTCCCAAAATAGTGTCAAAAGTGTCTGATGTGTCTGCCGTAATGTCGCAGTCACAATAAAAATCGCAGATCACTGCCATTACTAATTAAAAAAAAAATGTATAATAAAAATGCCATAAATCTATCCCCTATTTTGTAGACACTATAACTTTTGCGCAAACCAATCAATATATGCTTATTGCAATTTTTTTTTACCAAAAATATGTAGAAGAATACATATTGGCCTAAACTGAGTAAGAAATTAGTTTTTTTTATATATTTTTTGGGGGATATTTATTATAGCTAAAAAAGTAAAAAAAATATATTTTTTTTTTTTCAAAATCGTTACTCCTTTTTTGTTTATAGTGCAAAAAATAAAACCCGCAGATGTGATCAAATACCACCAAAAGAAAGCTCTATTTGTGGGAAAAAAGGATGTCATTTTTTTTTTGGGTGCAACGTCGCACGAGCACGCAATTGTCAGTTAAAACGACGCAGTACCGAATCGCAAAAAGTGCTCTGGTCAGGAAGGGGGGTAAATCCTTCCAGGGCTGAAGTGCCTAGTGACTAGTTCTTTACCCTCTGCAGCACTTCAGTTCCTTTTTTAACATTCTCTCTACATGCGTACAGTCCCTGTGCCAATATCTTACACAAAGATTAAATGAAATCATGAAATATTCCATTTACACTGCTATGACTGTGGCCAATTCTGCTTGTAGACACATGAACGGTGGTGGGAAGTCTCTTGACACTCAGAGAAAGCTAATGGAAGATGAAAGATGGACTTTAGAATTTGGAGCATGGAGGTCAGATCGCTCCATTAACCGGTAAGCTCAGATCTGCCTAGTTTTTAAGTTATTTTTTAAAGGGAAAGGATAGAGTGGGGTTTGGAAAGAAGGACTTTACTGCCAACTTACTGGCGACAGTAACCTGTGCCATCGCTCATTCTACCTAATGTAGGTGACCAGTAGTGGTAAAGATCTTCCTTATAAATGGGATAGTTGCCCAACTGTCATATTAAGTCTCAGAGTATTTTTTTGTAGCATGGGCTGAGGACTAGTGCCCCTAACTCCAAACCTGGTGCTGATCACTTGTTACAAGCAGAAATCTGGGGTTCTGCGTCATATTCCACCTCCCCCAATAACCTCTACTGCAGCGAGGTTGGGTTGTTCTGAGGATATCAGCTTGAACCTCCCTTGGCCTGTCACACTCTCCCTTGCTTTTCAATTAGTTGCTCTTTGTAGTGTCAACCTCCATTGCTTGCCTTTTTCAAACCACGGCCATACAATTGTTTCTTTATAAACCTGAGTGCCGAGTTTAATTGGGAAATATTGGAGATTGCTATCACAGGAGAGGGCTCTGCCATGTCACACATGCTGAAGAGACCCTGAATACTATTAACTCGGAGATGATAATCTGTGTCCTTTTCTGAGGCACTCAATAGATCCTGCAGGATGATAGCGGAGAACCCGACCTAGAGGGGAACCATCACCCGCCACAATGCGCCGCGTTAACCCAACGTGTGGGTAAGGTACAGTGGAGCAAAACTCAATTTACCCTGACAGAAGCCAGCCTGATTTTACGGCTACAAAATTATTTATTGCTTAAAAACTACTGTGTCTGTGAAAGTTTTTAATTTCAAATTGCACGCTGTCTCTTTGGCCCTGATTTATAACAAGCTAAAGGAATGAACTTTGGGACCTAATTTGTAAAACGGTCATTGTGATACGTTCTTGCCAGTTCCCAACATATCAGGCTTTGGTTTATATTCGTTGACATCGTTGATCATTTTAATTCCTTAAATTACCACTTTGAGATGGTTACCGTATATACTCGAGTATAAGTCGTTCCGAGTATAAGTCGAGGCCCTAATTTACCACAAAAAAATGGGAAAAACTTACTGACCCGAGTATAAGACGAGGGTGAGAAATGCACAGCTACTGTAAGTGGAAAAGAGGGTCAACAATGCACATTTGCAGCCTCACTGTGCCCATTTGCAGCCTCACTGTGCCCATTTGCAGCCATAGGTCCTCCGAACTTCAAACTCAGTAGTTAAGGGTTCCTAGATGCTCCCTAGCTGCAGCCAAAATTTGGGGTCTCTGAACCCATAGGGTCCCAAAATGACATTGCACCATAAAATAGCCAAAGCTGGGGTTTTTAGCACCAAGTGGTCCCGAGATACTGGGCCCCAAAAATTAGTTCAGAAAATGTCAAGCACTTTTCTGCAGCAGAGAATGACATTTTCCGAACCTATTTTGGGCCCCATATCTCGGGGCCATTTGCTGCTAGGAACCCCAGCTTTGAATATGTTATGGTACCAGTTTCCCTGGGTTTGTACACCAAATTTGGGGTTCCTAGCTCTAAGTGGCCCTGAGATACGGGTCCCCAAAATCGGTTCAGAAAATGTCAAGCACTTTTCTGCAGCAGAGAATGACATTTTCCGAACCGATTTTGGGCCCCGTATCTCGGGGCCACTTGGTGCTAGGACCTCAAGCTTTGGATATGTTGTGGTACCAGTTCCACTGGGTTTGCACACCAAATTTGGGGTTCCTAGCACCTGAGATACGGGGACCCAAAGTCGTTTCGGAAAATGAAATTTTTTGCTTCAGAAAAGTGCTTGACTCGAGTATAAGTCGAGGGGGGCACTTTCAGCACAAAAAAATGTGCTGAAAAACTCGACTTATACTCGAGTATATACGGTACATAGTTAGTAAGGTTGAATAAAGACACCAGTCCATCCAGTTCAACCTGAGTGAGTGTGGGTGCGTGTCTACAATTATCCCTATTTATTTAAGGTACCCATATAGTGCCCTCAATTTATGAAGCGCTCCACACATACATCGCACACTCACATTGGTCCCTACCCTCAAGGAGCCCATAATCCAAGGTCCCCAACTCACATTCATATACTAGGGCCAATTTTGGGCAGAAGCCAATTAACCTACCAGCATGTCCTTGGAGTGTGGGAGGAAACCGGAGTACCCGGAGGAAACCCACGCAGGCACAGGGAAAACATGCAAACTCCAGGCAGGTAGTGTTGTGGTTGGAATTCCGCCATTTTTAAAGCATTTTCTTTTGTGCTTTGACTTATATATATATATTACACGCAGTGCAGAGAAAGAAGTAATTGTAAAACATTGACACAGGTTGATAGGATTATTTGAATTAATGTGATCACTGATCATTTTAACATTTTTATTCTAAAAAGAAAAAAAAAACTTTTTTAGAAAAACGATAGGATCCCTTTAATTCACTAGATATTTTTTTTCTTAACATTAATATTTAATGATCCTACAGAGCTCATGTGTCAATGATGCCTTTTACCTGGGACGTGCTTGGCCCAGCCAATGGTGATAAGCAGCTCGCGATTGATTAGCTCACACAGTGTGGTCAGTGTACGCAGGTCGCTGTCTGGAAGGTTGAGGTCAGGGCTGGCAAATATCTCTCCGGGTTCAACCAAAACCAAATGTGACACCACTTTATTTGCTGTAAGAGGTCAGAGAGAAGAAGGAGGACTGTTAATTGAAAAGCTAGCACAACCCACAGCTCTTATCCCAGGGCATTGAATTACTGATCTGCTGATCAAGAGGTCCCCGCATGCTGAGGTTCTAGGTGTTATCCTGGACTCTGAACTCCCCTTTTGGCTCCACATCCAATCACTGTCCACAGCTTGCCACTTCAACCACTGCAACATCTCCAAAATACATCCCTTCCCAACCAATGACACCAAAAAGCTCCTAGTTCACTCCCTGGTCATCTCCCACGCCTTGACTACTGCAACTCCCTTCTCATTGGCTTACCTTTAAGCCTAGTACACACAGGCCGAATATCTGTTTTTCATTGAACCAGCCGACATTCAGCCCGTGTGTACGGCAGCGGGTCTGACAGAAGCCAGCCATTTGGCCATTGGCTGCCACTCACCTAACAAATTAAATTCAAAATACTAACAATAACTTACAAAGCCATCCACGACTCGGCCCCCAGCTACATCACTTAAAAATAACAACCATATCGTTGTCTACGTTCCTCCCAAGACAATCCTCTCTCTAGTTCCCTTGTCACCTCCTCCCATGCTTGCCTCCAGGACTTCTCCCGAGCCTCCCCCACCCTTTGGAATTCTCTACCCCAAATCTGTCTGACTATCTCCTGCTCTGTCCACTTTTAGATGGTCCCTGAAAACCCCTCTCTTCAGAGAAGCCTATCCCACCTCCACCTAACAATTGTATTTTTTCCACTTTCTCCATCAGCTCATCCCCCACATTTATTACCTTTTGTATCACTTGACCCTCCCTTTTAGATTGTAAGCGCCAATGAGCAGGGCCCTCTGATTTCACCTGTATTATATTGTATTGTAACTGTACTGTCTGCCCTCATGTTGTAGAGCGCTGTAAAACTGTTAGCTCTATATACAGTAAATCACGTCTAATAAAAATAATAATAACAATAAAATGTTGCATTCTACATCAGGACGTTTTCAGTAAATGTTCCTCAGCATGAAGTAGTGTGTGTTTCTTATATCCAGTGGTGCTGTCAGTGGGAAGTAAAGAGAGTGCTGGTTAGGGAATGAACAGTGGATTGGAAGGAAGGTGTGCAGCAGCCATACAAAAGTGGCTACCCTGCGGAGACAATATGACTCTTGGTCTGGTAGCCATGTGAGGAGTCAGAATGGAGTAGACTCCCAGAGGAGGATATAAGAAACCTTCCATGATAAGGAAGGAGCTGGTCTACTTCCGCACAGGCTGGGACCGAGTCTCAGTTGCCCTTGCTCATCAAGTGTATGGATTGTTGCAGGACACAACCTGAGGCATTGGCTAATTGTGCAGTCTGAAAACTCTCAGTATTGTTCAAGAGATGCAACAGTATGTAAGTGAATGTGTAGTAATCCCCCCCTTCACTTCACATAAGGCCCTCTGCTCTTGACATGGAAGTCTTCCACACTTCAGGAATGGGGTCTTACATGCTATTACTTTTAATTGCTCCTTGATACCTACTTGTCTTCTTTCCAGGTAGTGAGTGAAGAGTGTTGAGAAAGCTGCAAGGGTCTGGAGCTTCAGTTTCCACCGGGCGTCTGTACTTTTGCCTCCCACCTCGTACCCGATCCAGTCTCACCCCTAGGATCGAAAGTTTCATATCTTTAATTAAAAGTCAAACCCAACACTGCATCCTCTTTGTATTACTAGTTATCATATCTGCAGTTATGTGGCTTCCCCTATGTCAGTGGTCTCCAAACTGCGGCCCTGGGACGGATGCGGCCCTTTACTTGCATTTACCTGGCCCTTGAGGCATTATTCCTGCCACTAACATCAACAATGGGGCACTATTCTTTCCACTAACAACAACAATGGGCCATAATTCCTTCTACCGATAACAAAAAATGGGGCATTGTTCCTCCTACTGGCACCAACTATTTCTCCCCCTAATACCAAAGATCGGGCATTGTCCACTCCCACTGGGCACAGTCCGGCCCCCCTAAGGTCTGAAGGAAAGTAAACTGGCCTTTTCTTTAGAAAGTTTGGAGACCCCTGCCCTATGTGCACTCAATATGGTGCCTGTAGATAAGGTGGTTTTCAGTCCGCTCAAAAAGTATCAGTTTCTGGAAAATGATGATGGGTTAAACCACCAGCTTCCAATAAATATCCTGTGGCAAGGTCTGATTCATTTATTGACAACTGTGCATCTAATATATATAAGACCTCCCTTCTGGGGCTTCTCCACTGCTTTGTTAAAACAACAGGGAGTTCTCACTAAGGCATTTACACCTGAGCAACGTGTTGCGTCTTGTGCTGCACTGTAGCATGTTTTGGCACGTTTGTCTGCCTATTGTGTGACAAATGCACCAAAGAAGCTTAAAGTGGGGTTCCACCCAAAAAAAAAAAAACTACATGAAAAATCCTAAAAAAAAATACAAAAAAAATTTTGATATTTTTATTTTTTTTACTTACCTCTAAATGCCTGTTGCTAGGGTATCCCTCGTAGTCTGCCTCTTCCAGTGCCTGGGCTGCTGACATCACTTCCCCCTCGGCACAGGAAGGGCTCAGCTCTGCTCCCTCCCTCCTGTCAATCATCTGGGACCCATTACAGGTCCCAGGTGACTGAGTGGCCAATCACGGCGCGCAGCGCCACTCGTGCATGCCCAGTGGGTGCCAGGCTGTGAAGCCACAGCCCGGCGCCCACGGCTGCAATGCCGGCGCCGCTGAACGGAGGGGGAGACGAGCGGGGCTTCGATCCCCCGCATCGCTGGACCCAGAGACAGGTAAGTGTCCAATTAAAAGTCAGCAGCTGCAGTATTTGTAGCTGCTGACTTTTAATTTTTTTTTTTTTTTGACTGGACCCCCTGGGTGGAACTCCTCTTTAAGTATCATTTATTGGCACTGAGCCAAGCGCGTTTGGCCTTTGCAAAATGCATGACAAAACATCTAATGTTATGGGGTACTATTAAGAAATAGGGGCACTGCGAGCGAGATGCATGTTTTTCGTGGGTTTCCGGTAACTAGGGTTGCCATCTGTCCGGGATTCAGCCGGACAGTTCAGGTTTGGAATCATGCGGGTTTCAGACCTCCTGAAACCCGGACACATTATTCAGACCAGACTATGGGGTTGCAGTTGTGTAAGCCGAGAGTGTCTGTTACACTCTCTTTCACGCTGCCCAAAGCCAGCACTAACAATTACCCCTCCCCCCACACAGATGGGAGAGGAGAAAGGGCCTGATCTGCTCCTCTTCCTCCCGCTCCTACCCCTCTGTGTCTACCCACACTCCAGCAGCCTCAGCTACATCTGGATGAGAGGTGCTGACTGCCAAGGGGTGAGTGAGCTCACCATCTATCCCTGTCTGTGACTGAAGTCTACCCCCTTCTCTCTCCTGCCTCTGAGTGAGTACACTATGGTAAATCAGGGCTCTCAGGGTTCCCCCTTACATCAGAGTCCTCTCCGTACATCAGAGTTCCCAATGTTCCCCCTTCGATCAGGGTCCCCAGAGCATCCCTTATGTTAGAGTCCCCAGAGTTCTCCCTTACATCAGAGTCTGCAGAGTCCCCCCTTACAGTGTAAGGGAAATCTGCAAGTTCAGAAGTAAAAGGGGAACTCTGTGGACTCTGATGTAAAGGGGGACTCTTGTGATTAACTTCATTTGATTAGAAATGTTATTTAATTGCAAAATATATGCATAGTTCATACTATAAAAAAAGATTGCTGTGTACCGCTAAAGTGTTTGGGTTTGAAGAAAAAGGTGGCAGCCCTATCGGTAACGCTGTCAGAAACAAGCATCTCTGCCCATGTTTCCATGTCGCTCAGGTGCGAATGCAGTCTAATGCCTTGTACACTATCGCACATTCCGTCAACAAAATCCATGTTTTTTTTTCCTGACGGATGTGGGCTCAAACTTGTCTTGCATACACACGGTCACACAAAGTGGGTCGGAAATTCCGAACGTCAAGAACGCGGTGACGTACAACACATATGACGAGCTGAGAAAAATTAAGTTCAATAGCCAGTGCGGCTCTTCTGCTTGATTCCGAGCATGCGTGGCACTTTGAGCGTCGGAATTGTGTACACACGATTGGAATTTACGCAAACGGATTTTGTTGTTGGAAAATTTGAGAACCAGATCTCAAATTTTGTGCTACGGAAATTCCGATGGAAACTGTCCAATGGAGCCTACACACGGTCGGAAATTTACGACATTTTTACCTAAAATGTACCTGTCATAAGACATTATGTAGGCTGCCATTGCTGATCTCTCTTTCTGAGAATGTTAGCTGCCCATCTTAATGTTGGCTTCCAATTATTTTTACAGAAATGTTGCTGTATCACCTTCCACCCAAACACAATGAATAGCTTTAAACTATTATCTTCACGTGACCTGCCTAAGTCCATTTATAAATTGCAGTACATTTCTAGCACACAGATGAACCTTCTACTTCCCAAACTCAGCTTTTGCCTCTGTAGTAATCAATAGAGTCAATACAGCTCTAAAGTGTTTGATCAAAGGTAATACTCTGGAGACTTTCAGAGCAGAGCAGTGGAACAAGCTCTTCCACATTCTCTGTTACAATACTAGCATCATATTTACAAAGGGTCCAAAGTGTTTGTGTTGATGCCACCTTTTTTGTAGTTCAGACCCAAATAATAATGACGTGAAAGCTGTTATCTATTTGAGACCCAAAGGTTCCCTCCTGCACCTACCTTCCTTCATCATCCCAACTTTCAGGCACTTGCGGAAGCGACAGGCTTGACAAGACTTCCTCCGCCGTTTGGTAATTTCACAGTCATTAACCACAGGACAACTGTATTCTATGTTACCTGAAGAACAGATAGGTACACAGTAAATATAGAGTCACATGGATGAAAAGAAAGTGTTTAGTGGGGCACTGGGCCACCAAAGCAGCCCATCCAGTCCAAACTAAGACCCCATGCACACCATACACTATACATCCATATGGAAGAAAACCATCAGGCCTTCAGGAAAAAACTCAAGACCTACCTCTTCTAACAAGCTGGACTACACATGATGGACCAAGCGCCTTGAGGCGATTCAGTTCGCATTTGCTGCGCTATACAAGTCATTCATTTATTCATTCATTTATTCATTCACTATACAACTTTTGTTGTCTGATTTCCTTTAGGTCTACCAAAACCATGTAGTGCAAGGGCCCGCCCGATTGCATACAAATTGAAACTCCTATGCTGCGTACACACGATCGGACATTCCGACAACAAAACCGTGGATTTTTTCCCCGACGGATGTTGGCTCAAACTTGTCTTGCATACACACGGTCGCACAAATGTTGTCGGAAATTCCGAACATCAAGAACGCGGTGACGTACAACACGTACGACGAGTCCAGAAAAATTAAGTTCAATGGCCAATGCGGCTCTTCTGCTTGATTCCGAGCATGAGTGGAATTTTGTGCGTCGGAATTGTGTACACACGCTCGGAATTTCCGACAACGGATTTTGTTTTTGGAAAATTTGAGATCCAGCTCTCAAATTTTTGTTGTCGGATGGAGCCTACACACGGTCGGAATTTCCGACAACAAGCTCCCATCGAACATTTGTTGGCGGAAATTCCGATGGTCTGTACGCGGCATCAAGGTTTGACCTCATATTATATGGTTTTGGTAAATCTGAAGACAAAAATCTGCAGAAATAATGTGTATGGGGTCTAATGCCGCGTACACACGGTCGGACTTTACGGCAGACTTTGCCCGGCGGACTTTTCGACGTACTTTACGACGGACTTTCTGAATGAACGGACTTGCCTACACACAATCCACCATAGTCTGTCGAATTCGTACATGATGACGTACGACCGGACTAAAACAAGGAAGTTCATAGCCAGTAGCCAATAGCTGCCCTTGCGTGGCTCTTTGTCCGTCGAACTAGCATACAGACGAGCGGACTTTTCGACCGGACTCGATTTCAACGGATTGATTTAAAACATGTTTCAAATCTAAGTCCGTCCAACTTTTGAGAAAAAAAAGTCAGCTGGAGCCCACACATGATCGAATTGTCTGACGAAATCCAGTCCGCCGGGCAAAGTCTGCCGTAAAGTCCGCTCGTGTGTATGCGGCATAAGATGCTTCTGTGGGCAACACTACAAGAAGCCGAGGGTCTCACGTGACCACCAGCCAATAGTTAAAGATCACTTATTCAACGTATAGGAGTAATAGGACTAAAAAAAGTTTTTTTATAATTCTTTATTAAACGAAAGACAAAGATTGATAATCACAATATCTGAAGCAGTAACAAAGACAAGGCAACTAAGACACAGCTGAGGGAGTAAAAAATACAAGCAATCAAGTTATACCTCATTAAAGGACAGGCCACGGGGTCAAAGACGCCTGTTGGTAGATACATAATGCCATACAAAATTAGTTGGCAATCATGGGATGGAGACAAACCTCCCATTAGGTGTGGAAAGTCTCCCAAGCAAGCTGCCTGTCAAAAATTGAAACCCAATTTCTTCCGTAAAAATATTTGATATACAGTATATTTTAGGAAAAGAGAGAATACATACACAGACAAGAAGAAATAGACAGAAAAAGAAGAGAAAGGGTGTGGGAGAAAGAAAGAAGAAAGAGAAAGAAGGGGGGCTAGGTAAAGACAGAAAGGAAGGGGGTAGCTGAAAATGGCCTTAAATCCAACGGATCATGCATTGAATGAATGAATGAATGAATGAATGAATGAATGAATGATTTGTATAGAGCTGCAGTCGCAAACTGAATCGCCTCAAGGTGCTGGATCCGTCCTGAGTAGTCAAGCTTCTTAGAAGAGGTAGGTCTTGAGTTTCTTTCTTAGGCCTGATGGTTTTCTTCCATGCGAATGTGTGTAGGTAGAGCGTTCCAAAGCCGTGGTCCTTGGACTGCAAATCTTCGTTCTCCCTTTGTTTTGTAGCGGGTTTTTGGAATAAGGAGGAAGTTATGGTTAGAAGCCCAGTTTAAGTGGACTAAGTGGAAAACTGTTGATCAGAATCAGGTGTTCAACCAGGGCTACCCGGTGGGCATCCCATATCGGAAGGACACATTATAACGGCAACATTTATTTTAAAGTGATGACTGTAGCTGTATAAGTGATTGGACCTTAGAAGAAGGAGTAGGCCCCAAAGCTTGTCCTTTTGGTGCAAATAAAGTATCACAGACTGCGATGTTAGGGTGGAATTACAGTCAAGTTTTTTTATTGTATTTATAGTTTTGAACAGTGGAGGAGCATTAGAATCCCAACCTCCGTCTGGTGTTTACTGCTGTCTGTGTCCCCACTGGTGGAATTTTCCCTGTTCCCGTACAGCTGTTACCGGAGAAGAACGTGGAAATAAATTCCACTATTGACAGTTGGCACCAAGGCAGAAGACATTGAGCTCCAAAATTATAATTTTTTGGAGACTTTATTGGAATATTCTGATCTTTCCCTCACTACCTTTTACTCCAAATAGTCTATAAAAATTTAGCCTGACTACATTTTCATTTCAAAGCCATTTGACTAGGGCTGTCTTACTGGCAACTACAAATAGGATCACCATTACCCAATGTAGCCAATATCTGTCACCCAATCTGTCTTTAAACAGCTCTACATATACAATACACATCTTCCAAAAGCAATGTGAGAATCTTTGCTGCCACCTAATGATGTTCAGAAAGCGATGTGATTGATGGTATAATCCATTTTTTTAATTATTCAAACTGTATCAAAGAAAAATGCAAATTGTGGGAATTTTTTCATAGCTTACAAATAATTTTATTGAGATGAAATTAGACAGTTGGATCGTTGTCTTTTGGTCACAGCAATCAAAATGATCTGATCAAAGTTCACAGCAATCAAAATTTCTGATCAAATCTAAAAAGAAAGTTGCAAAATTGAGAGGGTGTTTGCTAGTATTAGACAATTTTGTGCTCCAAAGGGGAGATTTCTATAGTGTTGTTACAGGTTACACAGAAGAGGAAACTGGCCCATGGCCCTGGATATGTCCATTCCCAAGCCTAATTCCCCCATTTCAGTCTCTCTACAGCTGAAGTATCAAAAGGCTTTCCTGCTCACATAGGCCTGTGCACAGGGTTTGCCTGGTGTGCCTGGGCACACCCTAAACACCTCATGTGGCGCAGATTCCCCTTGGAGCCTGGGCCCTATGCATTTACTGGCCCTTTCCTTTTGTGAATTAACAGAGTAAGTGATCGGTACTGATCACTCACTGTGTTCATACATAACTGTAAACTGTGTTTTATATATACACACAAACATGGATGTGTGTTTGAACTTTGGGGTGTACACCCTAATGCAATAGGCTGCGCACATCTATGCCTGCTCAGAACTTTTATATTGTATGAAATATTATTTACATGGTGGGAGTTTCCTATTATAAGGATATATCATTGGACCCTGTTCCCTATGACAGTGTCAGTTCTCTACAGTCAGACCTATTTTGGGAAAATGACAGCTGCACTCTGAAAGTTTAATTTTAATACATACCTGTGGGGCAATGGCAGCTCTGAAAGCCAACTGTAACGTTGAAAAAAAAAATGATATGCCGCAAGGAGAGTACAATGAAGTTTGCCAACTATTTTCACTTTGTTATCCTTTCTTACATCTAAGTACTACTGCTTTTTTACCTACAAGCATGCACTACAGTGGTTGTGGCTCTATGCCTTTGCTTAGGGAGGACTTCCTTTGGGTGAAAATTGCAGAACATGCCTGTATAATGAGCTTTAGCATGGCTGCTTATAGTCACCACTGGAAGCAGATGTGATTGGGTGACAATGCAGGAGAGCAATTAGTAGACCACCACTGTGCGCTGTCACCACAGAACAGGGATTTCCTAAGCGAGGATGTTTGTCACATATTTAAAGTCGAACTGCAGAAATTTTTTGGATTGCATACTTACATTGGTCCAGCTTGGCACAATGTAAGTATGTATTATGCCGCGTACACACGACCGGACTTTACGTCATACTTGGTCCGTCGGACAATTCGATCGTGTGTGGGCTCCAGCTGACTTTTTTTCCCCAAAAGTTCGACGGACCTAGAAATGAAACACGTTTCAAATCTTTCCGACGGACTCGAGTCCGGTCGAAAAGGCCGCTCATCTGTATGCTAGTCCGACGGACAAAAAACGACGCTAGGGCAGCTATTGGCTGCTGGCTATGAACTTCCTTGTTTTAGTCCGGTCGTACGTCATCACGTACGAATCCGTCGGACTTTGGTTGATCGTGTGTAGGCAAGTCCGTGCATTCGAAAGTCCATCGAAAAGTCCGCAGGGCAAAGTCTGCCGTAAAGTCCGCTCGTGTGTACGCGGCATTACTCATACCTGATGGGCCACTGGGGAAGCTGACAATCAATGTAGCAGTCAATGCTACTACAGCGATAGCTGGGGTCTTCCAGGTCCTGTTGATATTCTGTTGGAGCGGCTTCCTCTCTGCACACTGACTTCAAGGGATTGCTTGCCCGAAACTGTCACCATTCAATGAATGCCTTGTTTTATTTTTAATTAATACAAAGCATTCTCTGATTGGATAAGGTTGAAAGGTGGGTAAATTATGTCATGATCTCCACCTTATCCAAATAGAGAATGCCTTGTATTCATAAAAAATGTACAAGGCATTCTATGACTGGCGGCAGTGCTGCGCGAGAATCCCCCTGTAGTCAGAGGGGAAGCCGCTTGCCTAGAATACCAGTAGGACCCGGAGGTTTGCAGCTGTCACTGTAGTACAGTGATTTTCTGCTTCACCTGCGGTCTTTCAGGTATGAGTAATACATACTTACATTGTACCAAGCTGGACCAATATAATTATGCAATCCATATAATTCCTAGAGTTCCATTAGGAATGAGTTTTGTAGTTACAATAACATGTTAACCACTTTAGCCCCGGAAGATTTGGCTGCTGAATGACCAGGCCATTTTTTGCGATTCGGCACTGCGTCGCTTTAACTGACAATTGCGCGGTCGTGCGACGCTGCACCCAAACAAAATTGAAGGCCTTTTTTCCCCACAAATAGAGCTTTCTTTTGGTGGTATTTGATCGCCTCTGCGGTTTTTATTTTTTGCGCTATAAACTAAAAAAAGCGACAATTTTGACAAAAAACACAATATTTTGTACTTTTTGCTGTAATAAATATCCCAATTTAAGAAGAAAAAAAAATTCCACAGTTTAGGTTGATATGTATTCTTCTACATATTTTTGGTAAAAAAATATCACAATAAGAGTATATCGATTGGTTTGCGCAAAAGTTATAGCGTCTACAAAATAGGGGATAGATTTATAGCATTTTTATTATTTTTTTTTTACTAGTAATGGCGCCATTTTTTTATCATGACTGCGACATTACGGCGGACACATCGGACAATTTTGACACATTTTTGGGACCATTGGCATTTATACAGCGATCAGTGCTATAAAAATGCAGCAATTACTGTAAAAATGTCACTGGCAGTGAAGGGGTTAACACTAGGGGGCGATCTAGGGGTTAACTGTGTTCCCTGGGAGGTGATTCCAACTGAAGGGGGAGGGGACTGACTAGAGGAAGTGACGGATCGCGGTTCCTAGCTAATAGGAACACACGATCTGTCACTCTTCTCAGAACAGAACATGGATTTGTGTGTTTACACACACACTTCCGTGTTCTGTCCCCGTGCTCGCGATTGCTCATGGCCGGCGGTCATCACGACAGTTGGCCATGAGCATCGGCACCCCCGCAGTGCTATCCCAATCCTGCGAGGCGATTTATAGCTATGACGGTTCGCGGGATCATGCCAACCTGCCGCAGTAAAATGACGGCGGCTGGTCGGCCAGCGGTTAAAGATTATATGAAATGTTAGTGATTGGGTTTACGTTTAGGTAAGGTAACGATAGGCCCCATACCTATACTAATAGACCTAAGCAAACTGTCATATGGACATGGCAATCTGAGCATGCATGTTAACCACTTGCCGACCACCCCATAGCAGTTTTTCTGCTACGGGGCGGCTGCGCTGTGCAGGATCACGTATATGTACACATGATCCTGCATTTCCAGGTATTGGACGCGAGTGCACGTCGCCGGTGGCTGGCTCCCGCAGTGATTTTTACACAGCGGGAGCTGATCAGTGGGTCCCGTAGACCAGATGTCTGCTGGCACCCACCGATCCTTCGATACAAAGGCAGAGTGCCAGTCTACCTATGTAAACAAGGCAGGCTGCAATTCTGTCAGTATAGAAGGAATGGATCCTGTGTGTCTGTAAAGCAGAAACACAGATCCATGCCTTCCACTAGTAAAAGCACCTACCCAACTACACTAAAGCATTGGCTAGGCACACATTTAACACTTTGATCGTCCCTGATGTTAACCCCTTCTCAGCCAGTGTCATTAGTACAGTGACAGTGAGTATTTTTTAGCAGCTATCACTGTATTACATAGTAGTTAAGGTTGAATAAAGACAATAGTCCATCCAGTTCAACCTGTGTAGGTGTACGTGTGTCAGTGTCGGTAATTATTTCCCATATCCCTGTATTTTGTGTTCTTTAAGATGCACGTCCAAGAGTCTTTTAAAAATATCAATACAAAACTCAAATTGTGAAAGAGAGTTTCACATCCTTATCACCCTGACAACCCCCCTGCGCAGTTTAAGGTTTTAAAGGCCAATCTCATTGTGTGGCCCCGTGTCCTTTTGCACTCCCTGAGACCAAATATTTTTTTTCCTATGCTGGAATCACCATTGAGGTATTTGTAATTGTAAATCGCTATCATGTCCCCTCTCAAGTGTCGCCTCTCCAAAGAGATTAAATTTAGTGCTTATAGTCATTCCTCGTAATTGATTTCCTCCAGTCCCCTTATTCATTTCGTTGCCTTTCTCTGAACTCTCTGGACTCTCCCCAGCTCCAGCACATCCCTTATTAAGACTGGTTCCCAAAAAAGTGTCTAAAGTGTCAGTTAGGTGTCTGATTTGTCCGCCGCAATATCGCAGTCCCGGTATAAGTCGCTGATCTCCACCATTACTAGTAAAAGATACACAAAAAAAATCCATAAATATATCCCATAGTTTGTAGACGCTATAACATATTTTGCACAAACAAATCTATATACACTTATAAGGATTTTTTTACCAAAAATATGTAGCAAAATACATATTGGTCTAAATTGATGATAAATATAGATTTTTAATTTTTTTTTATTGGATGTGTTTTATAGCAGAAAGTAAAAAATATTGTTTTCTTTTCAAAATTGTCGATCGTTCTTCATTTAACCACTTCCCGCCTGGCCTATAGCAGAATGATGGCCGGGAAGTGGTTCAGTTATCCTGACTGGGTGTCATATGACGTCCAGCAGGATAACAAGCCAGCGCTCACCCGTGGGGGCGCACAGCGTGGCGATTGGTGGTGTGGCGTGTCAGTCTGACACACCATATCTCTGATCTTGGTAAAGAGTCTCTGATGTAGGCGTTTTACCACGTGATCAGCCGTGTCCAATCACAGCTGATCACAGTGTAAATAGGAAGAGTCGTTTATCGGCTTTTCCTCCACTCGCACTGACAGACACGAGTAGAGGAGAGCTGATCGGCTGCTTGCCTGATAAGGGGGGTCTGCGATGATTGATTATCAGTGCAGCCCTCCCCCAGGATGCCCACCCAAGACCACCAGGGATGCCCACCCAGGGCCACCAGGGATGCCCATCAGTGCCCAATAGGAATGGCACTCAGTGCCCATCAGTGATGCCTGCCAGTGCCTCCTGATCAGTTCTGCCTAACAGTGCCATCTATCGGTGCCGCCCATCAGTGGCACCTATCAGTGCCGCCTATCATCGCCCACCAGTGCCACCAATCAGTGCCAACTATCAGTGCCCAGTGCCACCTATCAGCGCCACCTATGAGTGCCCATCAGTGCTGCATATCAGTGCCACCTATCAGTGCCCATCAGTGCTCCCTATCAGTGCCGCATATAGGTGCCTCATCATCAGTGCCACCTAATGAGTGTCTCATCAGTGCCCGTCAGTGAAGGAGAAAATGTACTTATTTACAACGTTTTGTAACAAAAACAAAGAAAAACTTTTTTTTTTTCAAAATTTCCGGTGTTTTTTATATGTAGCGCAAAAAATATAAACCCCAGTGGTGATCAAATACCACCAAAAGAAAGCTCTATTTGTGGGGGAAAAAAATCATAAAAAATGTTGTTTGGGTGCAGTGTTGCATGACTGCGCAATTGTCATTCAAAGTGTGACAGCGCTGAAAACTGGTCTGGGCAGGAAGGGAGGAAAGTGCCCTGTCCAGGCATTTTTTTGCGATAGGGCACTACGTTACTTTAACTGACAACTGTGCAGTCGTGCGACGCTGTACCCAAATACAATTGATGTCCTTTTTTTCCCACAAATAGAGCTTTCTTTTGGTCTTATTTGATCACCTCTGCATATTTTGGTTAAAAAAAACAAAAAAAATAAAAAAACACAAAGGTGATCAAATACCACCAAAAGAAAGCTCTATTTGTGGGGAAAAAGGACATACAGAATTCTCTTTTGGAACATTTTCTTTGATCACATTTCAGCACTGGATCTTCATTGTTTTTTTTTGTTTTTTTTGGATTGTGTTTCTTTCACTGCAGTTTTAGTTGTGCACATTGGACTTTTTGACATTGTTTCACTTTTTTGTTTTGGTTTCAGTTTAATTATCACGTGGTCATTTTATCTATCCCATTTTAGTCGCCCTTTGGCATATATTTGTATATTACACACAGCGCAACGCCATCACGTATAAACTTCTGGAGGTCAAGTGGTTACTGGATAAAAACCTTTAGGCAATTGAATAATATGCTCACATACAACTGCCCTCCCGTATTCTGGGTATCCCTAAACACTGCACAGAAGTACAAGGCCCTCTTCTGTGCCCAGCCAGCGCACTTGTAAATGGTGACAGGAAGACAGATGTAAGCCTGATATTTTGGTTCATCTCCCTCCATCAGATCTCCCCCCCCCCCCCCCCCCCCTCATTCCTTTGGGGTATCTGCAGCTTATTTAATTACAAATGAGAATAAACAGAGAGAAAGTGGAGGAGAGGCAGAGCCTGGTGTAGAACGGCAGCATGTCCCCTGGGGGGGGCCGCGTGGTAGGATGTAAAGGGCCGCTCTGCCACTCAAATCTCACACACACTAATGAATATTGACTGCTCTCTTTTGCCTGACGGATGCCTCCTCGGGTTCCTGTGTCAGGATGGAGCAGCATCCAGCCCTGTGGAAACTTGGCACAGCCTACCATCAATACTTCAATTAGGGGTTGTGGCCTCAATTGCAGCTCGCCAGTCGGGGGTTAAACCAGAAATTGTTATGAATGAATGAACAGGACCGAGACATATCAGTGGATAAATCAAATAAGCCTCTTATAAAGACTTGTGTTTATTATAATTATTCTTAGTGTCGTTATTATCAGAATTCAGACCTTTTTGGAATAGCATCAATAGAGCCCACCCACCCCTAACTGTCATACTGCAATTCTGGATGTCAGAAAGTTGAATCATTCACCAGAACTGTATAATACAAGACGTATACCATACCTCCCAACTGTCCCTGATTTCGAGGGACTGTCCCTGATTTGGAGCAATGTCCCTTTGTCCCTCATTCCTCCTCATTTGGCCCTCATTTTGGTCTGATCTATATAGTTGTATATAAAATGCACTTTTTATCTTTCAGAAAGTGTTTCCCAGTGCTAAACCTTTCACCTGATTTCTAAACTGCTGCATCTGTGGAATTCAAAAAGCCAATATAAAAGAATAGTAGTGGTAAGAAAAAAGCACTTGTGGGTTTAACCAATCTTGTTTTTTTGTACAATTCTCCTTTAAGGGGGCGTGGTAAGGGGTGTGTCCTATACCTGCATACTTTTGCTGATAGGTGTCCCTCATTCCCATCTCAAAAAGTTGGGAGGTATGCATCAGATGGGAGGTCATTCAGCCACAACTCAAGGAACCCCTAGCTAGTGTGTCCTCCATGCATGAATGCAAAGAAATCTCTATGAAGGTTATAATAATCATTGCACAACTAAAGCTGCATTTGTAAATGTTAAAAGCCAATATAAAGGAATAGTAGTGGTAAAAAAAGCCCTTGTGGATTTAATTAACCTTTTTTTTTGTTAATTCTCCTTTAAGAGGGTGTGGCAGGGGGTGTGTCCTATGCCCACATACGTTTGCTAGTAGGTGTCCCCCATTCCCATCTCAAAATGTTGGGAGTACTGTGTACTGTACATCAATTGGATCAGGGGCTTCAAGTGGTTGTAAACCGTTTTGTCTTACTTTTATCTGTAGGTAAGCCTAGAATAAGGCCTCTTTCACACCGAGGCGCTTCTAAACTGCCAGTAAAACACTGAGTGCTTTTGAAGAGCTTTTCAGGAGCTTTTGAAGAACTTTACATTCATTTCAATGGAGAGGGGCATTTTTTTCACCGCCCTTCCAGCGCAATGCCCCAGTGTGAAAGCATTCATTGATTTTAATGTAAATAGGTTTTAGTGAGCTTTTCAGGTGCTTTTTTTTTAGCAAGAAAGCGCCTGAAAAGTGCCTCATTGTGAAAGGGGTCTAAGGCTTACCTATAGGTAGTGGAAATATCTCCTAAACGTGCGCCGTTTAGGAGATATTTCACTTGTAGTGCACCAATGTCGTCATTGGCGCATGCGCTGAAGAAACGGACCACCGTGCCGTTTCTTCCCCCCAGCGTGTGCCGTGATTGATGGCATGCACACGGGAGCGATGTCACACTGCTCTGGCCAGTCACAGAGCCGGAGTCCGCAGCCACGGAAGGAAGAGGGGTGAAGATGGACGCGGCCTGCACAGGGGACAGCGCGGGCTTCGTTTGTAGGTACAGTATCTCACAAAAGTGAGTACACCCCTCACATTTTTGTAAATGTTATATTATTTCTTTTCATGTGACAACACTGAAGAAATGACACTTTGCTACAATGTAAAGTAGTGAGTGTACAGCTTGTATAACAGTATAAATTTGCTGTCCCCTTAAAATAACTCAACACACAGCCATTAATGACTAAACTGCTGGCAACAAAAATGAGTACACCCCTAAGTGAAAATGTCCAGATTGGTTCCAAAGTGTCAATATTTTGTGTGGCCACCATTATTTTCCAGCACTGCCTTAACCCTCTTGGGCATGGAGTTCACCAGAGCTTCACAGGTTGTCACTGGAGTCCTCTTCCACTCCTCCATGACGACATCAGAGCTGGTGGTTGTTAGAGACCTTGCCCTCCTCCACTTTCCATTTGAGGATGCCCCAGGGATGCTCAATAGGGATTAGGTCCAGAGACATGCTTGGCCAGTCCATCACCTTTATCCTCAGCTTCTTTAGCAAGGCAGTGGTCGTCTTGGAGGTTTGTTTGGGGTCATTATCATGATGGAATACTGCCCTGCGGCCCAGGTTCTGCAGGGAGGGGATAATGCTCTGCTTCAGTATGTCACAGTACATGTTGGCATTCATGGTTCCCTCAATGAACTGTAGCTCCCCAGTGCCAGCAGCACTCATGCAGCCCCAGACCAGACACCCCCACCACCATGCTTGACTGTAGGCAAGACACACTTGTCTTTGTACTCCTCACCTGGTTGCCCCCACATACGCTTGACACCATCTGAACCAAATAAGTTTATCTTGGCCTCATCAGACCACAGGACATGGTTCCAGTAATCCATGTCCTTAGTCTGCTTGTCTTCAGCAAACTGTTTGCGAGCTTTCTTGTGCATCATCTTTAGAAGAGGCTTCCTTCTGGGATGACAGCCATGCAGACCTATTTGATGCAGTGTGCGGCGTATGGTCTGAGCACTGACAGGCTGACCCCTCAACCTCTGTAACAATGCTGGCAGAATGGCAGAACTCATACGTCTATTTTCCAAAGATCTGGATATGATGCTGAGCACGTGCACTCAACTTCTTTGGTCAACCATGGCGAGGCCTGTTCTGAGTGGAACCTGTCCTGTTAAACCGCTGTATGGTCTTGGCCACCGTGCTGCAGCTCAGTTTCAGGTTCTTGGCAATCTTCTTATAGCCTAGGGCCTATGGCATCCTATGAAGGAACCTCAGTGTTCCAGAGATCCCTGGTTGAGAAAGGCTACTATACAGTGAGTGATAGTATGTTATAATTTACCTTATCCATCCAAAGCTGACACAGGGGATTGTACGAGCAGCACGCTAACAAAGACTCCCTTTGGTCTATTCACAGATACAAATATCCTGGGAGATTTTAACTTCTTCAGCTCCGGAAGGTTTACCCCTCCTTCATGACCAGGCCATTTTTTGCGATACGGCACTGCGTTAATTTAACCAACAATTGCAGTACATAAATAAAATGTCCTTTTTCCTCCACAAATAGAGCTTTCTTTTGGTGGTATTTGATCACCTCTGCGGTTTTTATTTTTTGCGCTATAAACAAAAAAAGACCGACAATTAAAAAAAAAAAAATATATATATATATATATATATTTTACTTTCTGCTATAAAACACATCCAATAAAAAAAAAAAAACTTAAAAAATCAAATTTCTTCCTCAATTTAGGCCAATATGTATTCTGCTACATATTATTGGTAAAAAAAAATCCCAATAAGCCTATATTGATTGGTTTGCGCAAAATTTATAGCGTCTACAAACTATGGGATATTTTTATTGAATTTTTATTTATTTATTTTACTAGTAATGTCGGCGATCAGTGACTTATTGCGGGACTGCAAAATTGCAGCAGACAAATCGGACACTAAGGCCCCTTTCACACGGTCGGATCGTTCAGGTCGGCCTGTCAGTTTTGACGGCGGACCTGAACGGGCGCTCCATTTCCGCTGACATCTGACCCGGTCTGATCCGCTAAAAGCAGACAAATGGCCCTACGTTCAGATCCATCGCTGGCGGATCAGGTGAGATCTGATGAAAACGGACATGTTGTCCGTTTTCGTCCGATCCCTCCATAGGCAGCAGCGGCGCTCGACAAGCCCCTCCCCGCTCCGTGAGCAGAGAGGGACCTGTCATCCGCCGGCTCAGCGGAGATCAACAGAGAGATCTCCCGCTGAGCCGGCGGACAGAGAGGGACTCCGTGGAAACGGAGTCCGCCTTGTGTGAAAGGGGCCTAAGGCTGGCAATAAATGGGTCGAATCGTACGAGAAATATAGTCGAAAAAGAAATGTGCAGAGAAAAGAAAATTCCAGGAAAGAAAAGAAGATTCCCAGCCATGAAAATTATTTTCTGTAGCAACATGAGGTGAAATTGAAGACTTTGAAATCAATGGTGGCATCATCGTTTAACAAAACACACAAAAATTCTGATTTTCAAAAGAGAATTCTTTTGAAATTTGACCATGTATGGCCAACCTAGGTGACACTTTTGACACTTTTTTGGGGACCGGTGTGACACTAATACAGTAATCAGTGTTAAATAATATACCTCCCACATTTTTGAGATGGGAACGAGGGACATCTATCAGCAAAAGTATGTAGGCATAGGACACACCCCTTGCCACACCCCCTTAAATGAGAATTATAAAAAAAAAAATGATTAGCTAAACCCACAAGTGCTTTTTTTTACCACTATTATTGCTTCATATTGGCTTTTTCAATTTACAAATGCAGCAATTTAGAAATTTGATGAAAGGATTAGCACTGGGAAACACTTTTTGAAAGATAAATAAATAAATTTAATATACAACAATTTAGATAAGGCCAAAATGAAGGACAAATAAAGAGGAGGAAAGAGGGAAAGAGGGACTTTGTTCCAAATCAGGGACAGTCCCTCCAAATCTGGGACAGTTGGGAGCTATGCTAATGACACTGGCAGGGAAGGAGTTAACTTTAGAGGCAATCAAAGGGTTAAATATGTTCCCTGGGAGTGCTTTCTAAATGTGTGGGGGGTGCTTGTACTATAAGAAGACAGAGATCCGTGTTCCTCCTTAGCAGAAACACAAGATCTCTGTCTTCTCCTGTCACAGAACGGCGATCTGCCTTGTTTACAAACTGCTGTTCTGTCTGCCTCTGGAGCAATCTGCAGGTCCCAGTGGACATCGGAGCTGCCGGACCCGCTGATTGGCTTCCGCTGAGTCCAAGCACAGCTGGAGCTGATCGCGCGCCCCAGACCCAGAAAATAAAATCACGTAGCAGGTGCATGATTTTGTGCTGAAGGGCCACCCTGCCTCAGTATATGTGCGTGGGGTGGTCCAGAAGCGGTTAAAGAGCCACCTTGGTCAACTAGGAAATATGCAGGACTAGGTGTCGAAGCCTATATTGACCAATCAGATCTTACTTTACTGAAATCGGATCACTAGAGCATAAAGACAAATTGGATTCAGATTGGTTAAAACCATTTCCCTGCTCTTATAGAATAAACTCAGCATTTCCTATAAAGTAAACCAGCAATCCCCTTTGCACAAGTCTTACAAAAGACCGGTACTCAGGACCTTGCACCTAGATAGAAGAGTAGAAACTCTGTTGTTATCCATATGCCACATAATACTGAAGTGGATCTTCACTGCATCTGAGCACCACAAACTAAAAACACTATTTAATTCATTTTTTACTATTCAAAGCAAACTCCCCCCATCAGCCAAGTCTCCTTGCTTTATTTTATTGAGAAATGATTTTGAAATACAATCCTAGCATTTCTAGCCGTGGCCATCTTGAGTAAGGGCAAATGATTCATGTAACATTTACTTCCTGGAATGTATCTGTCCTTAGCTCAAGCATGCATTCAGGAGAGTATGCTTAGTTGAGAAAACCCCTCCTCTTCTCCACCCCTCCTGAAGACTCCTGGGATGTATGATATCATTTGCCTAGGCAAGAAACCAGGAAGTAACTAAAGAAATGTAAAAAAAAAAAGTTTAAAACAAGTAAATATAATATACTTTCCTATCTATTTACTAATGCTAGCAGCACGAGGATTAAAAATATGTTGTTTGGGAGAGTGAAGTTCCACTTTAATCACAGTAAATGGTCCATATTTGATCGTAGTATTGTGTACAATTATCCCGTCTATCTTCGCCTTAGGAATGAGAGCACTATGTCCATTCATAAAGTACAGTTTGTAGATCACTTTTTCCTCTGTATGTGTTTCATCTGTCACAATCGCCCTCATGTAAAACATTTTTGTCAGTCAGTTTGGTCTCCACTCTATTAGCAAGATTCCATTACCAGCAAAGGAAGGTGGTGCCTAAGGGGTTAACAGCTAATGCACAGGATACAACAGGAAGCAAACTATTGCCTTTTCCCTTTCACTGGCCATATTGAGCCTTCACACGCAGATCAATGAGATTATTCCACCAATTTAAGGCCTCAGCTCACTTGAAACCTAAAGATCCATAACCTTCTGAGAGTGGAACACAAAGTGAGAAACGGGAAAGTGTTACCATACAGGAAGAGCATACACCTAAGGGATACCTCCGCCAGGTTGTGTCACCCACAGCAGGCAACTCCACCCCGAATCTGTCTAGTCAACAATGAACAGTGATGGTGTCCAAAAATGTAACAAGTCATAGAAATGATCTGTGGCTGATTGGACTACAGTCAATTGAAATATGACTGTCCACTTTGGGTAACCTCACTTTAAACATCATTACTGACCTTTGCTGTGCCCTGACTGAACTAAAACTCTTGAACAGGAGTCTCCAAACTAAACTTCTAAACAAAGGGCCAGTTTACTGTCCCTCAGACCTTAGGAGGGCTGGACTGTGGCCAGTGAAAATAGAAAATGCCCCAGCATCAGTGGGAATAGACTATGTCTAAAGCCCGGTACACACATTGAGATTATTGTTTTTTTTTATTGCATGCTAGTCACATATCAAAAATTAAGAAGTTACTCAACATACGAAAATTCTTGTACGCCAGAATACAACTTCGGAAGTGATGTAATTTTTTTTTTTTTTTTTGAAAATCTTTTTATTGAGTATAAGACATACAAACAGAAAACAACAGTAAACCCACTACAGCATTGGGACTAGACTCACGCAGGGGCCAGTGCCAGCCGGCAACTGGGCTGTTTCCATCATTAGTGACATACAGCTGTAGCACGTCTATAAGAAAAGAACAACAAACAACCTAGTGCTGTATTGGCTCCCGCTCAATTGAAATATCTAAGGATCAGATCATTCATTCGAGACACAAGGGACAATAGATATCAAATAAACCCATATCAGAGATTACAATACAAAAGTGTCACCCAAAGTATCAAAATCACATCCACCCGTAGAGTGGTATTATGTACATGCTCAATCAGTCTGCGGTTGCCGTGGAGGCCTCCGCCAGCCATTTGGCCCACACTCTACGGTATTTTTTGGGGCATCCTCTATTTTGGTAGGTTTCTTTATAAAGTAGTAGTACTTTACTGACATGTGTTTTCCATAGCAATATTGACGGCGGGGCACGTTTTTTCCAGCAGAGAGTGATCATTTTTCTGGCATAGAAAATCAGGAGTCCCATCAGAGTCCTCTCCGCTATCCTGGGGGCTAACGCTTCTACTAAGCCTAGAAGGCATATCTGCGGGGTTGGGGCTATATCTATTCCCACCACTTCTTTTATTACAGATATTACTTGTGACCAGTAGTTTTGAATTGCTGGGCAGGACCAGAAGATGTGTATAAAGTCGCCCGGATCCCCAGTACACCTCCAACACTCCGAGGACAGGGAGGTTCTCATTTTATGCAGTCTATACGGGGTAATATATGCCCGGTGTAATATTTTGTATTGTATGAGGTGGTCACGAAGTGAGACCAGGATTTTGAAGGGGAAGTCCCACATGTCCTCCCAATCCTCGGAGTCCAGTCCTGGGATGTCTTGTGTCCATCGCTGACGGAGCTTTGACAGATCTGGAGAGGAAACTCTGAGGAGATGTGCATAGAGGACCAAAGTCGGTTTCCTGGTGCATTCATATCTTGTGACCCTCTCCAGATCGGATTGCACTATTTGCGTGTCATTGGGTAATATTTGGGCTCTAAACGCATGAGACAGTTGCATATAGCGAAATAAATGCGAGGGGGGAACATTATTGTGGCACACTAGATGATTGAAGGGGTGTATTGCCGTGCCGGTGGTGAGGTCAGATATCAGTTTAATGCCACATTTGGCCCATATTTTGGGGTCTGGTAGTGAGTAAAGATGGGGTAAGGTCGGGTTGTTCCATAGGGGGGCGTGTGGGGATACTGCATTCCGTGGGAACTTCTCAAGTCCCAGTCCTGTCGTGTGCATGGAGGTGGTCAAGTCATATGGAGCCTTGGGACCTCCAAGGGGTAAATGTGTTAGGGCCTCCACAGAGCGGACCACCGCAGGCTCCAGAACTGCCGCAGGGTTGGACGCGTCCGGCACTAGCCACCAAACTGCCGTGACCAGCTGAGCTGCCAGAAAATATTTCTGGCAGTCTGGAAACGCCAACCCCCCCTGCGACACCAGACGCATCAGTGTGGACAGTTTAAATCTAGGGGGGTCTGAGCCCCAGAGGAAGGAGGAGAACATTCGGTTCAATTTAGTAAAAAATGAGCAAGGTATCCATTGTGGGGAATTACGGAATAGGTATGTAAATTTAGGTATGATTTTCATTTTAATTAAGTTAATGCGGCCTAATAAGGATAGAGGAAGGTTCTCCCAGGCTTTTAGTTTAGCTTTGACTCCTTGGACCACCGGGTCTAGGTTAAGGGGGATAAAGCTGGATGCGTCTCTCGAGACGCGCACCCCCAAGTACACCATTTCGTCTACCCATTGCAGTTGGAGATCTGGCGGGGCTAGTCTTTTTGCCTCAGGGTCAATAGCTATTAACTGGGATTTTGTCCAGTTCACCCGTAATCCTGTTATTTTGGAGAATTTCATCAATACTTGCAGCGCCCCTCTAATGGAGGAGTCCGTGTCGTTCAGAAAGAGTAGGAGGTCATCCGCGTACAGAGCTACCCTCTCCTCCAGCCACGCTATTTTTAGTCCTTTTATGTGGGGCGAGACCCGCAGTGCCTCCGCCACCGGTTCCATAGCTATTGCGAACAGTGCTGGAGAGAGAGGGCAGCCCTGCCTGGTACCCCTAGACAGTGGGAAGGGGGGAGAGACGTCACCCCTCAGTCTGATGGCCGCCCTCGGGGATTTGTATATAGTTTGCAGCCACCCAATAAAAACCAATGGAAATCCCATCCTCCGCAGAGTTTCCCAAAGAAATGGCCATTCGATCGAATCGAATGCCTTTTCGATATCGAAGGAGGCAACCGTTCTAGTGCCCACATTATCATGTATGGCATGCAAGTTGGTGAATAGTCTGCGGAGGTTAATATCCGTTGATTTATTGGCCATGAATCCAGTCTGGTCTGTGTCTATAATGGAGGGCAGAAGTGGGTTGAGTCTAACAGTAATTAATTTAGATAAGATTTTGAAGTCAATGTTGAGAAGTGCTATGGGCCTGTATGAGGCGCACTGTTTGGGATCTTTATTGGGCTTAAGGATTAGAATAATGTGTGCGTCTGCCATGGAGGGTGGGAGCGCTCCCTCCTTCAGACATTGGGTATACAGGTCTGCCAACAGGGGGGCTAGGAGGTCCGCATGAGACCGGTAGAATTCGACGGGTAGACCATCAGGGCCCGGGGCCTTCCCAGTTGCCAATGAGTTAATAATAGCATGTACTTCCTCTGCAGTGATAGGCCTGACCAGATGTGACCTCTCCTCGTCTGAGAGCCACCCCAGGGCCAGGGGGTCCAGGAGAGGTGCCATCTCGCCAGGAGTCATATCCTGAGGGAGCGTTGTACTGTATAGTGTCTGATAGAAGGTCTGAAACTCCCTCAGGATACCCTTTTGGGATGTAATAGATTCACCTGTAGGAGAGACCAATTCGGGGATCAGAGTCATAGGGGTGTCGTGATGAGACATCATTGCTAGCAGTCTACCATTTCTATCACCCTGCTCAAAGAATCTCTGTTTGGTGTGGAATTACTCTAAACGTGTGATCTCAGTGAGATGGAGTTGGAGATCTCTTTTTGTGGACTGCAGTCTATCGAAATTGGAGATCGAGGGGTCAGACCCGTAAGTGGCTGATGCCTCTTCAATCTCCCCTTCCAACCGTGTTGTGCTTGCTTGTTGATTTACCTTCACCGCCTTAATTGCTGACATATAGTATCCTCTAGTAAACGCCTTGAAGGCATCCCAGACTGTGGGAGGAGAGGATGACCCAGCGTTATGTTCCCAAAATTCACGTAATGTTTGTGGGGTCTGCTCTGATATCTCGTCATGGGAGATCCAGTGGGCCCCAAGGCGCCACATGGAGCCACAGCGTTTTTCTCGGGTCAGCATAGTGATCTTGAGGGGGGAGTGATCAGAAAGTCCACTAGATAGATAGTTGCCTCCACTATGTCAGTTAACATAAGTTGATTTGCGAACGCATAATCAATTCTGGAGGAGGTTTTATATGAGGTAGAAAAACATGAGTAAGCTTTAGTCTGGGGATGTAACCACCTCCACACCTCAGTAACCCCTGCCGAGTGTGTCCACCCCAGCAGGTCCCCCGTAGAGGACTGTGATGGTGTGGGCCTGTCAAGATCAGGGGAGAGGGTGTTGTTGAAGTCTCCTAGGATTAACAATTTAGCTGGACAATACGGGGTAATCCTCTCCAAAATAGTGTACAGCACTTCCGGTTTGAAAGGTGGTGGGATATAAACACCTACTATAATATACCTTTGTTGCCAGGCCGTCAATACCACAATCACAAATTTGCCATGGGGGTCTGTATGGACCGCCTCAACTTTACATGGGTAGGATTTATTTAACAGTATTGAGACCCCCCTGGCATATGAGGAATATGTGGCATGGAAAGTTTTATGAACCCAGGGCTTTTTCAAAGCCATCAGTTTGCCACCCATCAAGTGGGTCTCCTGTAGGATCAGTACCTGCGGGTTGTGCGCCTTGACATACTGGAACATCAGTGCCCTTTTAAATTTGGAGTTGAGGCCTCTGACATTCCAGGATATCACCGACATTGTTCCCTGATCACGTGATGTCATGATCCCAGGGGAGAATTGCTAACTTCAGGGTGAACGAGTCCCATCTGAGTCCCACTTGATAAGTGTTTTTAGAGCAAGAGCCAACCGCACATAACACATAGAAACCATAGAAAACAATACAACTTCCCAAGCACTGTGTGCTTTTCCTACCGGTATCCAGACCCCCCAAAAAACACTGGGGATGGGCCGGGAGCCGGTCTATACCCAAAACTGAACTCAACATTGTAAAGCGGTAACCTGTGAACTAGGCCACACTACAGTCCTCCGCAGCACCGAACAGAAGCCTCGGAGGCGAGATTGGGGGGATGTGTATCCTGTCACGGCAAGAGGGGCCTGGTGACAATTTCTCTAGTTAGATGGAGAGCACCAGGGCTTCTTGTGAACCTACCCAATCGTGGGGGTTCAATGTGGATCACTCGTGGAGATACTTTTGAGGTGGCTTCGGTACTTACAGGAAGTTTTAGTAGGATGTAACGGGCAAGGATGTGGGAAATCCGTGCATCTGATATCCTCATGGGATCAGGTCGTCAATGCAAGGTGGTCAGCCAGTCGTCAGCATCTGCTGGGTTATCAAAGAACTGGATTGCTCCAGCATGTTGGACTCGCAGGCGGCTGGGGTAAAGCATGTTATATTTTATGTTCTTATCCCTGAGCCGTCTACGAACATCGTTGAAGGTTTTCCTCTTCCGCTGTAAATCGGCTGAAAAGTCGGGGAAAAGATGAACGGAGGTGTTACCATAACTGAGTGTGGGATGTTTGCGAGCTTCAGAGAGGATCTTGTCCCTGTCCCGATAATTGAGGAAGCGGACCAGAAAAGGTTGGGGGAGGTTTCCCGGGATGGCGCGGCCGGTGGGCACCCGATGGGCCCTTTCAACCACGTAGGTAGGAGGGACATCTGTGAGGCTCAGGAGATTTTTAAAGAACTCTTCCGCAAATTCAGCCGGGTGGTCGGAAGTGATGTAATTTGTTTAATTGATTTGTAATGTATTCTTTCATTTCCAAGCATGCGTAGTCTTGCTCTTACGATTTTTTTTTTTCGGATGAAAACTGTACTAATTAATGAAAATCAGATGTTGTGTTCACTTATGATAAAAATGTTAAAACCTGCACCCTCAGGTTTTCTCTTCCGAAAAGTCGGAATTGGATGTCAAAAGCACGATACTAACGATCAGATAATTGGCCAGTCGTTTGCCGTACGAAATTTTACTTCCGATTTTCTTATTGTGTGTACAAGCCTTAAGGCTTGGTGATCAGTGGGAGTAGACAATGTCTAAGGCTTGGTGATCAGTGGGAATAGACAAAGTCTAAGGCTTGGTGATCAGTGGGAGTAGACAATGTCTAAGGCTTGGTGATCACTGGGAGTAGACAATGTCTAAGGCTTGGTGATCAGTGGGAGTAGACAATGTCTAAGGCTTGGTGATCAGTGGGAGTAGACAATGTCTAAGGATTGGTGATCAGTGGGAATAGACAATGTCTAAGGCTTGGTGAACAGTAGGTGTAGACAATGTCTAAGGCTTGGTGATCAGTGGGAATAGACAATGTCTAAGGCTTGGTGATCAGTGGGAATAGACAATGTCTAAGGCTTGGTGAACAGTAGGAGTAGACAATGTCTAAGGTTTGGTGATCAGTGGGAATAGACAATGTCTAAGGCTTGGTGATCAGTGGGAATAGACGATGTCTAAGGCTTGGTGATCAGTGGGAATAGACAAAGTCTAAGGCTTGGTGATCAGTGGGAATAGACAATTTCTAAGGCTTGGTGATCAGTGGGAATAGACAACGTCTAAGGCTTGGTGATCAGTGGGAATAGACAATGTCTAAGGCTTGGTGATCAGTGGGAATAGACAACGTCTAAGACTCGGTGATCAGTGGGAATAGACAATGTCTAAGGCTTGGTGATCAGTGGGAATAGACAATGTCTAAGGCTTGGTGAACAGTAGGAGTAGACAATGTCTAAGGTTTGGTGATCAGTGGGAATAGACAATGTCTAAGGCTTGGTGATCAGTGGGAATAGACGATGTCTAAGGCTTGGTGATCAGTGGGAATAGACAAAGTCTAAGGCTTGGTGATCAGTGGGAATAGACAATTTCTAAGGCTTGGTGATCAGTGGGAATAGACAACGTCTAAGGCTTGGTGATCAGTGGGAATAGACAATGTCTAAGGCTTGGTGATCAGTGGGAATAGACAACGTCTAAGACTCGGTGATCAGTGGGAATAGACAATGTCTAAGGCTTGGTGATCAGTGGGAATAGACAAAGTCTAAGGCTTGGTGATCAGTGGGAATAGACAATTTCTAAGGCTTGGTGATCAGTGGGAATAGACAACGTCTAAGGCTTGGTGATCAGTGGGAATAGACAATATCTAAGGCTTGGTGATCAGTGGGAATAGTAAATATCTAAGGCTTGGTGATCAGTGGAAGTAGACAATGTCTAAAGCTTGGTGATCAGGCGAGTAAACATTGGGGTGATTTACTAAAACTGGAGAGTGCAAAATCTGGTGCAGCTGTGCATGGTAGCCAATTACCGTATTTATCGGCGTATAACACGCACTTTTTTCCCCTTAAAATCAGGGGAAAGTCGCAGGTGCGTGTTATACGCCGATCCCCTGCGATCCGACCTGTCATATTTTCAAAATCGCCGATCGCGATTTGAAAATGGCGCCGCCGGCGCCGAAATACACAGAGCCGGTCCTCGGCTCTTTCCGGTGGCTGTCGTTCATTTTCGGCTCCACTAGTAGTCCCGAGCGGAGCTATCCGAACCTGCTCGGCTAGGTTCGGATAGCTCCACTCGGGACTACGAGTGGAGCCGAAAATGAACGACAGCCGCCGGAAAGAGCCGAGGACCGGCACTGTGTATTTCGGCGCCGGCGGCGCCATTTTCAAATCGCGATCGGCGATTTTGAAGCCCAGAATGACTGGGATCACTGGGGGAAGGCTGCACTGGGGAAGGCTGCACTGGGGAAAGCTGCACTGGGGAAGACTGGACTGGGGAAGGCTGCACTGGGTAAAGCTGCACTGGGGAAGACTGCACTGGGGAAGGCTGCACTGGGTAAAGCTGCACTGGGGAAGTCTGCACTGGGGAAGTCTGCATTGACAAGGCTGCACTGGGGAAGGCTGCACTGACAAGGCTGCACTGACATGGCTGCACTGACAAGGCTGCACTGACAAGGCTGCACTGACAAGGCTGCACTGACAAGGCTGCACTGACAAGGCTGCAATGATGGGCGTTTAAATGTAAGTTTTTTTTTCCCTTCAACTTCCCTCCTAAAAGTTTTTTTTTCCTTAAAATTCCCTCCTAAATTGGGGTGCGTGTTATACGCCGGTGCGTGTTATACGCCGATAAATACGGTAGCTTCTAACTTCAGTTTGTTCAATTCGGCTTTGACAAATAAAAAAACAAAAAAACCTGGAAGCCCATATTGTTTTCTATGCAGAGTTGCACCAGATTTTGCACTCTCCAGTTTTAGTAAATTAACCCCAATGTCTTAGGCTTGCTGACCAGCGGAGGTAAAAAATAATAATACATAGCACTTGTGGTGAGTAGGAGGAATAGTAAAAAATAATAAGAATATGGTGGCAGTGGCGCTGCCAAAGGTTAGTGTATTTGTTTAAAGTGACATGTGCCATCCAATACTCAATGTGCAAATCCCAAAGCAATAAATAAATGAATAGGTAAACCTGCTGTATAAACGTGATGCGTGCTGTGGACTAGTAATGTCCTCCAATGACAAATCGAATGTTCCTTATAAGGATATATGTTGTGCGACCTGTGCTATAAAGTGACTTAGTACTATTCAAGTAATACCAGTGCTAATATAATACAATCAACTACCTACAAACTGAAAAAAATTAATAGGAGGAATAGTAACCCATCATGTCAATGGGAGGAATAGAGCCTAATCGTTAATGTCAATGGGAGGAACTATGCACCATTGTTGGTGCCGGTGGAAGGATTAGTGCCCCATCATGGGTGTCAGTGGAAGGAAAAATACCCCATCATTGGTGTCAATGGGAGGACTATGTCCCCACTGCTGGTGTCAGTGGAAGGAATGGTGCTCCGTTGTTGGTGTCATTTGTCATTGAAAGGAATAGTGTCTTCTATCAGTGAAAGGAATAGTGCCTCATACCAGTGGGAGGAATAGTGCCCCAAAGGCTGGATAAAGGCAAACAAAGGGTCACATCCGGCCTTTACCTTGGAGACCGCTGTTCTTAAGTATTGACACATCACATTTCTATATTAATTTATTGCACTTAATTGTACAGGCGGTCCCCTATATACAAACATCCAACTTACAAATGACTTCTACTTACAAATGGAGGGAGACAACAGGAAGTGAGAGGAAATCTACCCCTAGGAAGGGAAATTCACTCCCGTAAGAGTTATTATGGGAAAATGGTACCTCCACTGATGCTTTATCACCAAGGCTTGTTTCCAACCCAAAATTTTCAAAATCGAATTGTCATTGGGACAGAAAGTGAGGTGAAATCTTCTGAACAGGGGCACAGACACCAAAACAAACATTACAGGGGTGTTAACCCTTCCCTATGCTATCCAAAAAAGATTAAAAATAGTTTTTTTTGGCTGGAGCTACACTTAAAAAATGTACCTGCTCTGACTTACAAACAGATTCAATTTAAGAACAAACCTACAGACCCGATCTTGTTTGTAACTCGGGGACCGCCTGTATATCTAATTGGCAGAGAACCTTGCTATCCATGTATGCTAGGATATTCTCCCTGTACGTGTGGTCTCTGCCTGTGACAAGCTAGGACAGGCAATGGCCCATCAGTAGTTTGTATGATATGCTGTGATTTTCACTACTTGGAAGGCTATAGGGAGCCTATACTTGCACCACATAGCCAAGCCATCTGCCATATTGTGGCTCCAGTACTCCCATCTTCCACAGGGTTAATCGTTGGACTCCTAAGAGTGCTGTGATTAGGTGATTTCTCTTCACCTGTTTAGTTATGAAGATGAATCAATAAACATTTAATTATGTTGTTATAACCTCTGGCCTCATCCATCAGGGAGCTGTCAAATATTATTGTGTCTATGTGGAATACGGGGATGGCAAAATGGCAGTCGAATCAGCCTAGAATTACAGCTATAGACAGGCTGCCATGTCATTCAATACACCATTAATATTCATGATAACTCTCCGAAAAGCTCAGATCCAAGGCTGTCCCCCATAGGAGCAATAGCAATGGAGGGAAAGGCTCCATGTAACTGGCCAATCCCCTGCCCAGGACCACACAACAAAGATAACCAGAAGTTTATTACACTCCAGATAGAGATGGTTACATTTGAGTTACCTGCTGTAGAATCAATGTTTAAGGTGGACCTGTCATTAAAAAATAGTTTGAGCTAACATAAGCAGCTTTATGCCTGCACCACATTTTTTCCTTTACCTTCTTAGACCTTAGGAAGCCCTGGATGTGTGTACATACAATAAGAAAATACTGTCCTTATCAACAAATCCAAGATCTAGCCTGCCTTAACTTACATCCCTGAATGTAATTTTCACCTGTAGGGAGGCATGCCCATAGTATGGCAGTACAATGGTGAAACGGCAGCAGAATGCTAACTGCATGTCAGCAGTACAGGGGTATACTAACATTCAAGTGTCATGTTTGATTGAAGGATAGCTGGGCACCATTGTGGCAGCCTGATATGCTATACCTTTAATAACAAACCTTTATATCAAGGTTTGGTGGTTGAGGGTAACACCGGGGGGGGGGGGGTGTTGTTTTTAACCCAGGAATTTTAAAAAAAAATTGTTAGGGATTACCACTTTAAGGTGTACTATTAACCCTTAAAACCCAACTGAACCTTAAATCATCTTAATTTCCTAGCACACTTACCAGTTAGCCAGTAAACCAACCCCCCCCCCCCCAAAAAAAACCCAAACAAAACAGTTACACTGTCTAACAATTTGCCCAATAAACAGGTTTTAGTTGTATATTTGCAAATATATATGGAAATCGCACTGCCTCGTCAAGGCCCCCTTGTATTGTGCGGTCCTAACTCTAGTTTCCAGTTCATGGCCTCATTCAGGCATTTGTACTTAAGTGCACACCAAGGGCCTTGTTTGCCCACAGGTGTTGTGTGCATCCCCATGCAGGCAGTCCCTTTCATGTCAATTAGAAAACAGCGGCTGCATGGACAAAGCCATTGCTCCCAATTTGACATCTGTGTGGGTGCAGGTCCCCAAATGCAGACAGTGTGCAATTGGGGGCCCCTACCCACATGCACCCACATGGATGTCAAATTGGGAGCAACAGTTGTTGCAATGTAGCTGCTGCGTCCCAATTGACATAAATGAGACTGCCTGCAAGGTGATGCACAAGAAAACCTGTGCATTCCTTTGCAGGAAAACGCAGAGATGCACAGGTCATTAATAACATTCAGAATATAAACAAAAAAGTCAGTGCTACTACCCATACATCACATAGAAAGCAGAGATCCCAGGTGCTCGATCCACAGTCGCTGGCTGAGTAGGGAAATGAGGAAAAAGATGATCCCCACTCCGGCGATTGCTCTTAAGAAGTATAATATTTATTGACAAGCAACAGTGACCAAATGCAAATAAGAACAGTTGACGCGTTTCAGCCTATAAGGCCTTAGTCATAACCACCATTATGGTTATGACGGTTATGACTAAGGCCTTATAGGCTGAAACGCGTCAACTGTTCTTATTTGTGTTTGGTCACTGTGGCTTGTCAATAAATATTATACTTCTTAAGCGCAATCACCGGAGTACGGATCATCTTTTCCTCATTAATAACATTGATGAAAAAAATCAACAGCAAGAGTGAGGTCCCCTTGTAGGATCACCAGAGGTGGAGGTACTGCTCTAGTGTAAGATCTTTCTACTAGAGCGGTTAATATACACTGTATATGAAATGGCAAATGGTTTGATATGCTTCCACCTATTCAGTCCTGTATGCTAAAACACAGTCTCCAATGGGTTGGCTGGTATGTAGAGCTGTGCGATTAATCGTTAAAAAAAACGCGATCTCGATTCAACCCCCCTCACGATCCTAATACAGCATTTCCTCGATTCAGTGCAGAGAGTTCTCTGCTTACAGCTGACAGCTGTCAAAAAACAAAAAAAAAACAGGCAGCCCGCCAAGTTTATCAAAATATTGTCAGCAAGGGAAAAAAACTATAAACAAAGTATCTTTTAGTTCTTTTAGATCAAAGGAATGAACTTCAGTCTGTAAATGAGGTCAGTTTAACCACTTAAAGACCAAGCCTTTTTCTGACATTTGTTGCTTACAAGTTAAAATCTGTATTTTTTGCTAGAAAGTTACTTTGAACCCCCAACAATTATATATATATTTTTAGCCCTAGAGAATAAAATGGCGGTTGTTGCAATATTTTATGTCACACTATATTTGCGCAGCGGTCTTTCTAACACATTTTTTTTTTGGAAAAAATACACTTTAATGAATAAAAAAAAAATAAAAAATAAACTAAACAGTAAAGTTGGCCTATCAGCAATATTACCTGATTGCTATGCCTCTATCATAGCACTGCTACCAAAAGTTGAGATATTATATGAGGTATCCTTGCATGTATATCCAGTGAGGACCAACATTTCAAGCTTTATGTCTATTTGTACTATTGTATGTACAGTGGGGACGGAAAGTATTCAGACCCCCTTAAATTTTTCACTCTTTGTTATATTGCAGCCATTTGCTAAAATCATTTAAGTTCATTTTTATTCCTCATTAATGTACACACAGCGCCCCATATTGACAGAAAAACACAGAATTGTTGACATTTTTGCAGATTTATTAAAAAAGAAAAACTGAAATATCACATGGTCCTAAGTAGGGATGAGCTTCGAGTTCGAGTCGAACTCATGTTCGACTCGAACATTGGCTGTTCGCAAGTTCGCTGAACAGCGAACAATTTGGGGTGTTCGCGGCAAATTCGAATGCCGCGGAACACCCTTTAAAAGTCTATGGGAGAAATCAAAAGTGCTAATTTTAAAGGCTAATATGCAAGTTATTGTCATAAAAAGTGTTTGGGGACCTGGGTCCTGCCCCAGGGGACATGGATCAATGCAAAAAAAAGTTTTAAAAACGGCCGTTTTTTCAGGAGCAGTGATTTTAATAATGCTTAAAGTCAAACAATAAAAGTGTAATATCCCTTTAAATTTGGTACCTGGGGGGTGTCTATAGTATGCCTGTAAAGGGGCGCATGTTTCCTGTGTTTAGAACAGTCTGACAGCAAAATTACATTTTGAAGGAAAAAACTCATTTAAAACTACCCGCGGCTATTGCATTGCCGACAATACACATAGAAGTTCATTGATAAAAACGGCATGGGAATTCCCCAAAGGGGAACCCCGAACCAAAAAAAAAAAAAAAAAAATGACGTAGGAGTCCTCCTAAATTCCATACCAGGCCCTTCAGGTCTGGTATGGATATTAAGGGGAACCCCGGCCAAAAAAAAAAATGACGTGGGGTTCCCCCTAAATTCCATACCAGACCCTTCAGGTCTGGTATGGATTTTAAGGGGAACCCTCGCCAAAAAAAAAAAAAAACATCGTGGGGTCCCCCCAAAAATCCATACCAGACCCTTATCCGAGCACGCAACCTGGCAGGCCACAGGAAAAGAGAGGGGGACGAGAGTGCGGCCCCCCCCTCCTCAACCGTACCAGGCCACATGCCCTCAACATTGGGAACGTAGGAGTCCTCCTAAATTCCATACCAGGCCCTTCAGGTCTGGTATGGATTTTAAGGGGAACCCTCGCCAAAAAAAAAAAAAAACATCGTGGGGTCCCCCCAAAAATCCATACCAGACCCTTATCCGAGCACGCAACCTGGCAGGCCGCAGGAAAAGAGAGGGGGACGAGAGTGCGGCCCCCCCCCTCCTCAACCGTACCAGGCCACATGCCCTCAACATTGGGAGCGTGCTTTGGGGTAGCCCCCCAAAACACCTTGTCCCCATGTTGATGAGGAAAAGGGCCTCATCCCCACAACCCTGGCCGGTGGTTGTGGGGGTCTGCGGGCGGGGGGCTTATCGGAATCTGGAAGCCCCCTTTAACAAGAGGACCCCCAGATCCCGCCCCCCCCCCCCCTGTGTGAAATGGTAAGGGGGTACTTACCCCTACCATTTCACTAAAAAACTGTCAAAAATGTTAAAAATGACAAGAGACAGTTTTTGACAATTCCTTTATTTAAATGCTTCTTCTTTCTTCTATCTTCCTTCATCTTCTGGTTCTTCTGGTTCTTCTGGCTCTTCTGGTTCCTCCTCCGGCATTCTCGTCCAGCATCTCCCCTGCGGCGTCTTCTATCTTCTTCTCCTCGGGCCGCTCCGCACCCATGGCATGGGGGGGAGGCTCCCGCTCTTCTCTTCTTCTTTTCTTCTCTTCTTCTCTTCTTCATTTTCTTCTCCGGGCCGCTCCGCAATCCATGCTGGCATGGAGGGAGGCTCCCGCTGTGTGACGGCGCTCCTCGTCTGACAGTTCTTAAATAACGGGGGGCGGGGCCACCCGGTGACCCCACCCCCCCCCCTCTGACGCACAGTGACTTGGCGGGACTTCCCTGTGACGTCACGGGGAATGCCACAGGGAAGTCCCGTCATGTCCCGTGCATCAGAGGGGGGCGGGGTCACCGGGTGGCCCTGCCCCCCGTTATTTAAAAACTGTCAGACGAGGAGCGCCGTCACACAGCGGGAGCCTCCCTCCATGCCAGCATGAGTTGCGGAGCGGCCCGGAGAAGAAAATGAAGAAGAGAAGAAAAGAAAAGAAGAAGAGAAGAGCGGGAGCCTCCCCCCATGCCATGGGTGCGGAGCGGCCCTAGGAGAAGAAGATAGAAGACGCCGCGGAGGAGATGCTGGACGAGAACGCCGGAGGAAGAACCAGAAGAGCCAGAAGAACCAGAAGAACCAGAAGATGAAGGAAGATAGAAGAAAGAAGAAGCATTTAAATAAAGGAATTGTCAAAAACTGTCTCTTGTCCTTTTTAACATTTCTGACAGTTTTTTAGTGAAATGGTAGGGGTAAGTACCCCCTTACCATTTCACACAGGGGGGGGCCGGGATCTGGGGATCCCCTTGTTAAAGGGGGCTTCCAGATTCTGATAAGCCCCCCGCCCGCAGACCCCCACAACCACCGGCCAGGGTTGTGGGGATGAGGCCCTTGTCCTCATCAACATGGGGAAAAGGTGTTTTGGGGGGCTACCCCAAAGCATCCTCCCAATGTTGAGGGCATGTGGCCTGGTATGGTTCAGGAGGGGGGGGGAGCCACACTCTCGTCCCCCCCTCTTTTCCTGCGGCCTGCCAGGTTGCGTGCTCGGATAAGGGTCTGGTATGGATTTTTGGGGGGACCCCACGCCGGTTTTTTTTTTTGGCGCGGGGTTCCCCTTAAAATCCATACCAGACCTGAAGGGTCTGGTATGGAATTTAGGGGGAACCCCACGTCATTTTTTTTTTTGGCCGGGGTTCCCCTTAATATCCATACCAGACCTGAAGGGCCTGGTATGGAATTTAGGAGGACTCCTACGTCATTTTTTTTTTTTAATTTTGGTTCGGGGTTCCCCTTTGGGGAATTCCCATGCCGTTTTTATCAATGAACTTCTATGTGTATTGTCGGCAATGCAATAGCCGCGGGTAGTTTTAAATGAGTTTTTTCCTTCAAAATGTCATTTTGCTGTCAGACTGTTCTAAACACAGGAAACATGCGCCCCTTTAAAGGCATACTATAGACACCCCCCAGGTACGAAATTTATAGGGATATTACACTTTTATTGTTTCACTTTAAGCATTATTAAAATCACTGCTCCTGAAAAAACGGCCGTTTTTAAAACTTTTTTTTGCATTGATCCATGTCCCCTGGGGCAGGACCCAGGTCCCCAAACACTTTTTATGACAATAACTTGCATATTAGCTTTTAAAATTAGCACTTTTGATTATTCATGTTCGTGTCCCATAGACTTTAACGGTGTTTGCGTGTTCGAACTAACTTTTTTCCTGTTCGCATGTTCTGATGCGAACCGAACAGGGGGGTGTTCGGCTCATCCCTAGTCCTAAGTATTCAGACCCTTTGCTGTGACACTCATATATTTAACTCAGGTGCTGTCCATTTCTTCTGATCATCCTTGAGATGGTTTTACACCTTCACTTGAGTCCAGCTGTGTTTGATTATACTGATTGGACTTGATTAGGAAAGCCACACACCTGTCTATATAAGACCTTACAGCTCACAGTGCATGTCAGAGCAAATGAGAATCATGAGGTCAAAGGAACCGCCTGAAGAGCTCAGAGACAGAATTGTGGCAAGGCACAGATCTGGCCAAGGTTACAAAAAAATTTCTGCTGCACTTAAGGTTCCTAAGAGCACAGTGGCCTCCATACTCCTTAAATAGAAGACGTTTGGGATGACCAGAACCCTTCCTAGAACTGGCCGTCCAGCCAAACTGAGCTATCGGGGGAGAAGAGCCTTGGTGAGGGAGGTAAAGAAGAACCCAAAGATTACTGTGGCTGAGCTCCTGAGATGCAGTTGGGAGATGGGAGAAAGTTGTAGAGAGTCAACCATCACTGCAGCCCTCCACCAGGGGCTTTATGGCAGAGTGGCTCAGTGCAAGACACATGAAAGCCCGCATAGAGTTTGCTAAAAAAAACACCTGAAGGACTCCAAGATGGTGAGAAATAAGATTCTCTGGTCTGATGAGACCAAGATAGAACTTTTTGGCCATAATTCTAAGCGGTATGTGTGGAGAAAACCAGGCACTGCTCATCATCTGCCCAATACAGTCCCAACAGTGAAGCATGGTGGTGGCAGCATCATGCTGTGGGGGTGTTTTTCAGCTGCAGGGACAGGACGACTGGTTGCAATCGAGGGAGAGATGAATGCTGCCAAGTACAGGGATATCCTGGACAAAAACCTTCTCCAGAGTGCTCAGGACCTCAGACTGGGTCGAAGGTTTACCTTCCAACAAGACAATGACCCTAAGCACACAGCTAAAATAACGAAGGAGTGGCTTCACAACAACTCCGTGACTGTTCTTGAATGACCCAGCCAGAGCCCTGACTTAAACCCAGATGAGCATCTCTGGAGAGACCTAAAAATGGCTGTCCACCAACGTTTACCATCCAACCTGACAGAACTGGAGAGGATCTGGCAGAGGATCCCCAGATCCAGGTGTGAAAAACTTGTTGCATCTTTCCCAAAAAGACTCATGGCTGTATTAGATCAAAAGGGTGCTTCTACTAAATACTGAGAAAAGGGTCTGAATACTTAGGACCATGTGATATTTCAGTTTTTCTTTTTTAATAAATCTGTAAAAATGTCAACAATTCTGTGTTTTTCTGTCAATATGGGGTGCTGTGTGTACATTAATGAGGAAAAAAAATGAACTTAAATGATTTTAGCAAATGGCTGCAATATAACAAAGAGTGAAAAATTTAAGGGGGTCTGAATACTTTCCGTCCCCACTGTATGTTATTTAATTCCTTATAAAATAAGATTGAACAAAGACAGAGCAGAGTGACTGTTTTCAAAATGTGGCCAAATCAAACTGAAAACCTACTAAATGATATAATTGCATAGAAATGCACATAGAACTACAGAAAGTGAGGGTTCTCACCTTGTATTGTGCGTTTGAAGAATGCTTTGCAGGCCTCACAAGAAGCCACTCCATAATGATATCCTGAGGCTGTATCTCCACACACCAGGCACAGTCGCTTGGGGACAGACCTGAGAACACACTGCATGCCAGAGTCCTCCCCCATGGAAGGTGGACTGTCTGCAAACAACTTTTCACTGGTATCAGGGAATCCAAGCAGTGCAGTGGGAGAGTCCAAACCCTGAGATTGTCCTCCAACAGAGAGCCCATAGCTACTGCTGGTGTCTGACATCCCACCTGGGCTAAAGTACCCGCTCGTGTCCATCTGTAGAGTTGGGCTGGATGGCTCAGCTTTGACTTGAAGGTTCAGATTGTGTGATATCCCACAAAGAAACCTGGAAGACAACAAAGAGCATCATGAAACACCATCACAAACCATCAGTTTTACATTGCTGGTAAAGTGTTTTACAAGATAACCAATACCCATCTACGATACCAAGTTATGTCCACTTGCAATCTATGTAAGATCCAGAAGTCTCTTATTAAAATTTGAAAATCAGCTTCTGTGCTGCTCATCAATGTTGCATTCGGGAGGGTCTACTTGCTCAGATCATGTAGTCTGCAGTGACTAGGATGGTTCTAAAGATGTATACGGAAATCTGTGCAGCCAACAACCCTTTAGAGTTATAGTAGGCTGAAATTTGATAGCATATGAAATCTTAAACTGAAATATGGGACGTGGTGTTGATTACTAACATTTTAGGGACCCTACCATTTGGGTATATTATTACTTTCGTTGTTAACTGTAAAGTCATTTTTGATGTGAACCACTCTTTTACCATGCTTACCCTTCCATATTTTTGTTCTTATTTTTGGTTTTGCATTATAGATATTTGTCCTTCACAGAGAACTCAGAATTTCTCTCTTTCTTTTGTCACACAGCCCCCTGCATTTAGTTTCAGAGATCCACAGCTCAGGTGGGAGAATCTGTCCACAGGACAACTATTAGTTGTGCACTCCACAAATCTGGTCTTTATGGAAGAGCGGCAAGAAGAAGGCCATTGTTGAAAGAAAGCCATAAGTCCAGTTTGCGAGAAGCAAAACATGTGGAAGAAGGTGCTCTGGTCAGATGAGACCAAAATTGACCTTTTTGGCCTAAAAGCAAAACGCTATGTGTGGCGGAAAACTAACACCGCACCTCACCCTAAACACACCATCCCCACTGTGAAACATGGTGGTGGTAGCATCATGTTATAGGGATGCTTTTCTTCAGCAGGGACAGGAAAGCTGGACAGAGTTGATGGGAAGAAGGATGTAGCCAAATACAGGGCATTCTTAGAAGAAAACCTGTTATGCCGTGTACACACGACCTGACTTTCCATCGGAATAAACTCTGACGTTTTTTTCAACGGAGTTCGGACGGAGTTCGGACGGAGTTCCGCTGAAACGGACTTGACTACACACGTTCACACCAAAGTCCGATCGTTTAGAACGCGATGACGTACGATGGGACTAGAAAAAGAAAGTTCAATAGCCAGTAGCCAATAGCTGCCCTTGCATTGTTTTTGGTCCGTCTGAATAGCATACAGACGAACGGTTTTCCCGATAGGAATTGATTCCATCGGAAAGATTTAAAACATGTTCTATTTCTAGGTCCGTCAGAATTTTCAAAAGAGGAAGTCTGATGAAGCCCACACACGATCGGAATGTCCAATGGAATGATTCGGTCTGACCATTTCTGACGGAAAGTCCGGTCGTGTGTACGCGGCATTAGAGCTGCTAAAGACTTTAGACTGGGGCGGAGGTCACCTTCCAGCAGGAAAATTACACTAAACATACAGCCAGAGCTACAATGGAATGGTTTAGATCAAAACATATTGATGTGTTATGCCGCGTACACACGGTTGGACTTGTCCGACGGAAGCCGACGGACCAAATCCGGCGGACAATCTGATCGTGTGTGGGCTTCACCGGACCTTCAGCTGACTTTTCCAGTCGCAAATCTGCCGGACTTTAGATTTGGAACAGGCTTCAAATCTTTACGTCGTAACTCCGCCGGACCCAGAAATCCGCTCGTCTGTATGCTATTCCAACGGACAAAAACCCACACTAGGGCAGCTATTGGCTACTGGCTATCAACTTCCTTTTTTTAGTCTGGTGTACATCATCACGTACTAATCCGTCGGACTTTGGTGTGATCATGTGTAGGCAAGTCCGGTCGTTAGAAAGTCTGTTGAAAGTCCGCCAAAAGTCCGTCGAAAGTCTGTTGAAAGTCTGTTGGACGGGCTGTCGGACTTTTGTAGCTGAAAAGTCCGACCGTGTGTACGCGGCATTAGAATGGCCCAGTCAAAGTCCAGACCTAAATCCAATTGAGAATCTGTGGCAAGACTTGAAAATTGCTGTACACAGACGCTCTCCATTCAATCTGACAGAGCTTGAGCTATTTTGCAAAGAAGAATGGGCAAAAATGTCACTCTCTAGATGTGCAAAGCTGATAGAGACATCCCAAAAAGACTTGCAGCTGTAATTGCAGCAAAAGGTGGTTCTACAAAGTATTGACTCGGAGGGGCTGAATACAAATGTACCCCACACTTTTCAGATATTTATTCGTAAAAAAAAATTTAAAACCATTTATCATTTTCCTTCCATTTTACAATTATGTGCCACTTTATGTTGGTCTATCACATAAAATCCCAATAAAATACATTTATGTTTTGGTTGTAACATGACAAAGGGGGTATGAATACTCTTTCAAGGCACTGTATATTAAAAATTTCTAAAAATAAAAATATTGTATATACTGTATATATATCATGGCAAATACTTCATTATTGCTCTTCACATTAGGATAGGTAGACAGAATTGACCTAAAACAGACTACCTGGGACCTCACTGCACCTCCTGATTGTTTGTGACCAGCAGGCCCACCCTGATGAGTCTCTGCATGGAAAGGGAGGGAGAGATGACACTGATAGGAGGGACAGAAGAGTCAGAGCCTATTATAAGAACTGACATGAAAGGAGAACCTGTCTCTCGCCTTCTTTACTTGACATCCTGATCAATACCGCTCGATGGCCTTTGAAAGAGATGCTTAACATGGATTCTGTCCATTTGGATGACACCCTCTAGAGAATTGGGGAGGCAGGGACAGGAACCTCCTCATCTCTCAGAACATCGCAGACCCCATTTTGTTTATCTGAACAGCCAGCTCTGTTTTCTCCTTCTGTCTTGTCTTTAGAGACCAAAAACTGGAATGAAATCTAAAGGGACTGTCCGGCAATACAATGGCGTATATTCACCACCCCAATTATGGCTGAAACATTTACCTCTCAGGTGCCCTCCTTCAACCAACCCACGTAGATTGATTTAATAAGACAGTCACTGATAAAAAAACAGATTTCACCTGCTAAATCAACTAATCTGATATCTGATTGGCTGATCTCTTGTATGTCATCTGTGCTTTCCCTTTCATCTATATAGAGCTTTTCGATAAAGAGGGGTGGGGGAACTAAGGCAGGCTTTTCTTTTTTACAATTGAGTTTTTATTGAGAATTTTCATGTTGATTACATTAAACACAATAACATTTTTGGAACTCCGACTTTTCTTAACAGTTGATTGTATACATAATAAAAAAAAATAAAAGAAAGAAAAACATCAAAATTGTAAAGTGGTCCTTGAGTTCCTAAAACGGAGACATGGGGGGAAGTGGGGTTATATAAAGGTACACCTATACTTATGTGCCATGTATTTTGAACTCTATTATGAAATCACTGATGATATGCACACAAGGGCGAATTCTCTGCTGATATTAATGGTGGGTGCAAAAATGCACAGTGCTCCCCTTGTCAGTGAAGGTGGGTAACCCTTAAAGAGACACTGTCACTTCTCCCATTTTTGGCAAAGCCATAGTGTATGTGAACCCATTAAAGTGGCTGTAAACCCACTTTTTGGACTTCTACTTATAGGTAAGCCTATAATAAGGCTTACCTATAGGTAGTAGAAATATCTCCTAAACGATATTTCACTTGTAGTCCGCTGAAAGTTCCAACGGTGCATGCGCGGGGAAGGACTGAAACTAAGTGCCCTTTCTTCTCTAGCCTGTGCCGTTAATCGTGGCTCCCGTGCGCATGCATGGGAGTGATGTCACACGGCTCCGGCGACTCACAGAGCCAGAGTTTGCGGCCCGGAAGGAAGAGGGCCAGAAGATGGACGCTGCCTACACAGGGGACATCGCTGGATCCTTTTGCAGGTAAGAGGCACATAATGGGCTAGTTTGTAATGCGTACTAGCCCATTATGCTTTTCATTTGCAGGCTTTGTAGCGAGCAAAAGAGGAAGTAAAACCCATCACAGTTTACTTCCTCTTTAAGCAGTGGTCTCCAAACTGCGGTCCGTGGGCCAGATATGGTCCTTTGTTTTGCCTTTATCTGGCCCTTGGGACAATATTCCTCCCTCTGACATCAACAATGGAGTATTATTCCTCCCACTGACACCTGTGATGAAGCATAAATTCTTCCTCTGATGGTAATGATGGGGGACTATTCCTTCCACTGACACCAAAGATGGGACACTACTCCTTTCACTGACACCAGCGATGGAGCGCTATTTTTCCCACTGACACCAATAATGGGGCACTATTCCTCGCACAAATACTAATGACTGGGCACTATTCCTCCTCCACCTAAAGATAGAAGTGCTATGTAATTATTTTATTCCCACTGGCCATCAAGCCTGAGGCATTATCTACTCTCACTGGCCACAGTCCAGCCCCCTAAAGTCTGATGGACAGTAAACTGGCCCTTGGTTTGGAAAGCAGCATCTTTGGGGCAGTTTGGGAGCGCTGTATTTAGCGCTCCCAAAACACCCTGCCCATTGGAATAAATGGGCAGCGCTTCCAAAGTGCCTGAAAAGCACTTTGGAAGCGCCGCAACACGGGCACCTTTAACCCCTTCTTTGGGGTTAAAAGCGCCCCGCTAGTGGCCGAAAAGTGCCGCTTAAATATCGCTAAAACGCCGCTAAGATGAGCAGCGTTTTAGCGCTAAGGTGGCCATGGCTCCAGTGTGAAAGAAGTCTTAGTAAATCAACCCCATTGCTTCAGGATCTCTCGATTGATAAGCATATAACCAAAAATCTAGGCATCTGGTCATGTTATCTCTGCTAAAAGGAGGTTCACCAATCCGAACTCTGATTCTCCCTTTGACTACGATCACCTGACCAAATGCCTGGGTTATACGGTGTAAGTAAGGCAAACCATAAAGTGAAATAATACCATCAACTAGAATTCTTCTGCAATAAACGTAGCCCCGGTTCACATATATGTGAATTGGATGCGCTCCGATTTGTATGATATGTGAACCAAACCAGCTTTCTATGGACCCGGTTCACAAATGTGTGGGTTGGCTACAGTGCGTTTTTTAAAGAGCCCTGTACGGTTTTTAGTCTGGTTCAGGTGCTAATTCAAGTGTCATACAATTTAAAAATTCACACCTGAATCGCATCTGAACAGGTGAATGAAACCACACCGGAATCCTTTGAAAAATCGCATTGAAACCGCCCCCACAAGTATGTGGACCCAGACCTGAGGTTAGTTCATATGGGCTTCTGCACATTTCCTTTGTGTTTGTATTTTCATTTTACTCTTAAAGAAGCCAGAATGTGGTATATCTATCTCCCCATATACAAGGCTGAAAACTTTTTCTATCATTTTTATAGTATTAGAGAAAAGAATACAACGTGGAATCATGTCTAAACTACTAGAAACTGTGGACATGCAAAGTATCACCAACAATCAGATTCTAGCTTCCATTTCCCAAATGTTATTTTCCAGTGCTGATTTAATCTGATTGGTTGATGCAGTTGTTTCAGGTGAGTATTCCCTCCAACAGATCATGTTTTCTTTAGGCTGGGTTCACACTGCTGCCGTGGCAGACATCGCATGTGATTCGCAGCGCACTGCTGTTCACATCACATGCGATGTCTGTGCTGTGCGATATCAGCCATACAGATAGTATGGCTGATATCGCACCGCATTCGGTCCAAACTCGCACAGGACCCTTTTTTTTGTTCGGACCAAAATCGGATCGCATGGGTGTTCACACCTATGCGATCAGAAAATGTCCGAATTGTCAGTTCGCATTGCGATATGCGGGCTGAACTGGGGGTGTCATTAACATTGTATGACACTCCCCAGCAGTTCGCATATGGCAGTGTGAACTGCCGTGCGAGTTGGTGCAGTGCGGGAACCCGCAGTAAATTCGCTGCGTTCCCGCACCGCAGCAGTGTGAACCCAGCCTCAAGGTGGTTTTATATTCAGGTGTTGGAATTTACTAAAATTAAAGAGTAAGTGTCGCCAAAACATTTTCTATAGTTTTGGGATGCCGTGGAAAAGGATTAGAAACCCTGTCTGTTGTTTACTTCTATGCAGGGCTCAGTTAGGGCCTGTTCAGATGTGCGGTAGTGCACCCAAAGCATAGCGCTGATTAAGCACAAGATTTGGGTGTGAAACACGTTAGCTGTGCTTGTTGTTCACCACCATCTGCTGTATGGTTTATATTTTTATCTGGAATAAAGGTGATTATATCGGAGTGCGGCCATCCAGACTTTTTTCTTCCTGTGAATTCCTTTTCCAAGCAGGGCTGGCACCCCATCTACATCTAGAGGCAGCTGAGCAGCAAGGGAGGCGATCTGTTCCTTGAGCGGTACACTACACCTCTATGTATATGGTGTGGGGTTGTTTTTCAGGGGTTGGGCTTGGCCCCTTAGTACCAGTGAAGGGAACTCTTAAGGCGTCAGCATACCAACACATTTTGAACAATTTCATGCTCCCAACTTTGTGGGAACAGTTTGGGGATGGCCCCTTCCTGTTCCAACATGACTGCGCACCAGTACACAGAACAAGGTCCATAAAGACATAGATGAGCGAGTTTGGGGTGGAGAAACTTGACTGGCTGCACAGAGTCCTGACCTCATAGAACACCTTTGGGATGAATTAGAGCAGAGACTGCAAGCCAGGTCTTCTCGTCCACATCAGTGCCTGACCTCACAAATGTGCTTCTGGAAGAATGGTCAAACATTCCCATAGACACACTCCTAAACCTTGTGGACAGCCTCCCCAGAAGAGTTGAAGCTGTTATAGCTGCAAAGGGTGGGCCAACTCAATATTGAACCCTACGGACTAAGATGTCATTAAAGTTCATGTGCGTGTAAAGGCAGGCGTCCCAATACTTTTGGTAATATAGTATACGTATTTAGGCATACATGGTAGAGAAGGTCTTCAGTATTTACAAAGAGAAGGAATACAAGAACGCAAGCTTGGAGAGAATGTATGGCTTTTGTCTGGAGGTTTAACCCAAGGTTCCAAGGTTTCCAAGATATAGTACAGTATTTTACTATAGGTTTTCCAATGATTTATGAGCATTTAATAGAAACAACAAATTACACAGAACTAGAAAATGGTAACCACCCTACAAATCTAGATGCTTGTATTTAATGGGGAGTTTTTTAAAAATGTCTTAGTTCCTCATTCCCATTATACAGTATCTGCAAATCTATTCATCTATCTCTACACACCAATTCCATATACAAAGATCCGTATGGAAGGCTGATCCACTTGTCAATTATCACATAAACAATGCTGCTGAGTGCTGACATTACTTGCTTCCCTTTTAAAAACTGTAGTCTATCTGCATTATGTTTTTTGTCTTGTAACAAATGTTAACTTGTTCCTCTCTGTATGTTAGAAGATGTCATCTTTCATATGTAATAAGTAGTAACTATATAATTTCAGCTTCTTGTGTGTTCCTGGCTGTGGGTTAATTTTTGCTTCAATTAGCATTAAAAAATGCTGTTGCGTTGGATTAATCTCAAAATGACACTTCATGACATACTGATACACACACATAAATAAATGAATAGGCAGTATAAATACATTATATATATATATATATTTTTTTTACTTTTTACTTTATATGGCTTAAGCAAAGTCCTACAATAAGGATTATATAACTATACGCATGTACTTTGTTATATTTATCTACACCATAGAACTTTTGTCCGGCTGTGCTACAGAGAACATTGGACCATGTGTGTTACTGCAACTTCCAGCATTAAATTGGGTAGCTGTTTTAATATGTAACTCCTGATGCAACATATCATCCAAAAAATGCTGCATGGATTATATGCCACAGCAATGTACATGGCAATCCTAAAATTTATAATGGATGATGATGCCCTGTATGCCTGACTTTGGTAATGTACCAAGTGATGCCCTATATTCCTGATTTCAGCAATGTACCAAGTGATCCCCTGTAGCCCTGACTCTACAAATGTACCAAGTGATGTGCTGTATTCCTGTCTCTAGTAATGTACCAAGGGATGCCCTGTATTCTTGACTCCGGTAATACGCCAAGTAATGCCCTGTATTCCTGATTTCAGCAATGTGCCAAGTGATTCCCTGTATTCCTGACTCCAGCAATGTACCAAGTGATGCCCTGTACTCCTGATTTCAGCAATGTGCCAAGGCATTCCCTGTATCACTGACTCCACAAATGTACCAAGTGATGTCCTGTATTCCTGACTCCAGCAATGTACCAAATGATGCCCTGTATTCCTGACTTCAGTATTGTACCAAGTGATGCCCCATACTCCTGATTTTAGCAATGTACCAAGTGCTATCCTGTATCCCTAACTCCAGTATTGTACTAAGTGATGCCCTGTATTCTTGACTCCAGTACTGTACCAAGTGATGCCCTGTATTCCTGAATCCAGTACTCTACCAAGTGATGCCCTGTATTCCTGAATCCAGTACTCTACCAAGTGATGCCCTGTATTCCTGACTTCAGTACTGTACCAATTGATGCCCTATATTCCTGATTTCAGCAATGTGCCAAGTGATGCCCGGTATCCCAGACTCTGGTAATGGACCAAATGATGCCCTGGTACTCCTGATTCCAGCAATATACTGAGTGATGCCCTGTATTCCTGACTCCAGTACTGTACCAAGTGATGCCCTGTATTCCTGAATCCAGCAATGTGCCAAGTGATGCTCCGTATTCCTGATTTCAGCAATGTGCTAAGTGATGCCCGGTATCCCAGACTCCGGTAATGGACCAAATGACTCCTGATTCCAGCAATATACTGATTGATGCCCTGTATTCCTGACTCCACTAATGTTCCAAGTGATGCCCTGTACTCCTGACTCTGGTAATGTACCAAGTGATGCCCTGTACTCCTGACTCTGGTAATGTACCAAGTGATACCCTGTACTCCTGACTCTGGTAATGTACCAAGTGATGCCCTGTACTCCTGACTCTGGTAATGTACCAAGTGATGCCCTGTACTCCTGACTCTGGTAATGTACCAAGTGATGCCCTGTACTCCTGACTCTGGTAATGTACCAAGTGATGCCCTGTACTCCTGACTCTGGTAATGTACCAAGTGATGTCCTGTACTCCTGACTCTGGTAATGTACCAAGTGATGTCCTGTATTCTTGGCTTCAGTTATGTATCAAGTGATGCCCTGTACTCCTGACCCTGGTAATGTACCAAGTGATGTCCTGTACTCCTGACTCTGGTAATGTACCAAGTGATGTCCTGTATTCTTGGCTTCAGTTATGTATCAAGTGATGCTCTGTACTCCTGACCCTGGTAATGTACCAAGTGATGCCCTGTACTCCTGACCCGGGTAATGTACCAAGTGATGTCCTGTATTCTTGGCTCCAATTATGTATCAAGTGATGCCTTGTAATTTCTGACTCCAGCAAAGCATTGTGATGTCCTCCTGACTCCAGCAATGGATTGTTGGCCCCAGAAATGCCACCCATCCCTAACTCTAAAGCCATTGGCCAAAGTAAAGACCAAGATAAAAAGTGCATTAACCTATCAAAACCAACCAGAATTCGCTGCTCCCATCAAACTAATCTGCTGAAATCTGAAAATCTAAACCTGTTTAGGTAACCACTTATCACTTTTATGCCCCAAATTCTGTAAGTCTCCTTCCTCATCCTCAGACTGATAAATCAGGAATAATTACAGAGTAATGAATTATTTAAAATGAGCTATCCTGAAGCAGCATACTTATAAAATAAGCCTGGACAGAAAGAGAAGGAGTGGTGAATCCCCTGAACAGCCTCCCTGCAGAGGTGGTAACATAGTGATCATCAGTTACTTACGAATGAGATGGATGCTTCTCTGTTTGGGTGACTGGCATGTCAAGCCAGGCTAACTCTAAGTAATCCATGTGGAGGGTAGACGAAGAATCCTTCCTGAGCAGACAAGACCCCAAGCTGTGCAGAGTCTCCTGCACAGAGAGATGGGAGAGCCGGACCACTCGCACTCCCTCCCTCCCTCCTCTCTGGATTTGCATAGAGTCAGCTGTAAGGGGGGGACCAGACACATAATTGGAGATGCACACACATTGGTCTGTAGGGAAATATTAAGCAGTTTAACAGTAATAATAATTATAGTGTGCAAATTAAGAGGCCAGATCCATCCCCCAACGTGTAAGCTCTGTGATGGATTGTTTAGTACACAATTTAATGGCACTTAGACAAAAAAAAGAAGAGTAGAATGTCACATGGAATGTCTCCAACCTATTTATTTTTACAGACTTTATCGAATGCAGTGGGCTGTAATTTGGAAGTACAGTAAAGCTGGCCATACACCATTAGAGTTTTGCTCAAAAATTTTCATTTTCAGAACGTTGTTTGATTTTCTAATAGTTAGCGGCGTCAAAACGAAGATTGCTTTTGACCACAGTGAGGAAAAAAAAGGAGCAGGATGGAGATATTTTCTTGAATGAAGGAAATTCTAAAGCTGGTCATAGATGGATTGTTTGACGCATGGATTCCCGAATTGATTCTTTCGTCAACGCAAGCAAGGTGGTCAGAGGAATCCTCCCTACTGCTCTATAGTGTTCTGACAGCGGGGACGACTCCACTATCACAATACACTGATCAGTGCTGGAGCTGACTGGCTGCATGCGCTGATCAAATGAAAATTTTCCGAACTTTCTGCGGGAACGGCTATAGATGAATCAACATTTGGCCAACAATCTATCTATGGCCAACTTAACAGTGGATCCTACCTGAACTGTCTTTCTAGGTCAGCCTTTCTCAACATTTCTAGCCTAGAGGAACCTTTAAAATAATTTTAAGGTCACAGAGAACCTCTTCTAAATGTATTCTTTGGGGGTCAGTTGAAAAAATGCCACTTACATTGGTGATGAGTGGGAACAATGCTCCTTACCTTGGCGGTCAGTAGGAAGAATGCCTCTATATTGGTGGTTAGTAGGAAGAATACCCTTTATATTGGAGGTCAGTGTGAAGAATGTCCCTTACATTGGGGGGTCAGTAGAAAGGATGCCCCTTACATTGAGGGTCAGTGGGAAGAATGCCCCTTACATTTGGGGTCAATGGGAATAATGTTCCTTACATTGGTGGTCAGTCGGAAGAATGCCCCTTACCTTGGCGGTCAGTGGGAAGGATGCCCCTTACATTGGGAGTCAGTGGGAAGAATGCCCCTTACATCTGGGGTCAATGGGAAGAATGTTCCTTACATTGGTAGTCAGTAAGAAGAATACCCCTTACCTTGGCGGGCAGTGGGAAGAATGTTCCTTACATTGGGGGTCAGTGGCAAGAATGCCCCTTACATTGGGGGGTCAGTGGGAAGAATGCTCCTTACATTGGGGGGTCAGTGGGAAGAATGCCCCTTACCTTGGGGATCAGTAGGAAGAATGCTCCTTACATTGAGGGTCAGTGGGAAGAATGCCCTTTACATTGGGGGTCAGTGGGAAGAATGCTCCTTACATTGGTGGTCAGTGGGAAGAATGCTCCTTACATTGTTGGTCAGTGGGAAGAATGTTCCTTACATTGGGGGTCAGTGGGAAGAATGCGAATGCCCTTTACATTGGGGGTCAGTGGATAGAATGCCCCTTACCTTGGGGATCAGTGGGAAGAATGCCCCTTACATTGGGGGTCAGTGGGAAGAATGCTTCTTATACTGGTGGTCAGTGGGAAGAATGCCCCTTACCTTGGGGATCAGTGGGAAGAATGCCCCTTACATAGAGGGTCAGTGGGAAGAATGCCCCTTACATTTGGGGTCACTGGGAAGAAAGTTCCTTACATTGGGGATCAGTGGAAAGAATGCCCCTTACTTTGGCGGTCAGTAGAAAGATGCCCCTTACATTGGGGGTCAGTGGGAAGAATGTTCCTTACATTCGCGGTCAGTGGGAAGAATATCCTTTATATTAGAGGTCAGTGGGAGGTATGTACCTTACATTAATAGTTCAGGAAAAAAAAATGTGACTTACAGTACATTGGTGGTTAGTAAGAAGAATGCCCCATCACGTGTGGCCATATTAGCCCAACACACGTCACAAGCATCGCCCCCCCCCCCCCCCCTTTGTACATGAAGCTGTGGGGCTGGGAATCACCCACTGACAGCTCATTGGCCCAGCACTGACAGCTGACACTGACCAATAGTTACATTATTTGCTAATTTCCGCAAACATTCTTTAGTAATGTCACATTGTATGCCTTGTTACAAGGACATATGTATTTCCTATGTTCCTCAGCTCCATCTAGTGGTCATAATGTGATATTTTCCTACTGCGCACAATAAAAAAATATTCATTAAGTAAACAAAAAAGCCCAAACAACATTCCTTTTTGTCCAGTTCTCACAAAACACACTGGACGAATGGCTATGCAATTTGTGCAATTTGTTTTTTATAAATCCCTACACAGACAGCCAGGCAAGCAACATTTTCATAAGGAGGTCAGCAATGGTAGTCCACATAGTTCTGTCACAATGGTTTAAGAGAGATGAAGCCAGTATGTGATTAGATCATCCAAGACACCCATTAATTAAATGTCAGTTTTGGGTGGAGTGTAACAGCATCCCATATACCTAGCTCCTTATAATTTTTTGAGCTATTTATATGTATTTCACCCACACCTGACCTCTGGGGATTTATGAGTCCACAGGTAGTTTAATCTGACAGATTTGGGTCAATCGCAAGTGATCGGCTTTTCTCTCCAGGTGACTGTCAGGCCAGAAAAATTAAAGTGGTTGTAAAGGCTGAAGGTATTTTTTACCTTAATGCATTCTCTGCATTAAGGCAAAAAACCTTCTATTGTCAGCATCCCCACCCAACCCCTTTATACTTACCTAAGCCCGATCTCGATTCAGTATTGTGCCCAAGAGCAGCATCGGTGCTCTCTCTCCCTCCTAACGGGACTCAGTGAGAGCAGCGGCAGCCATTGGCTCCTGCTGCTGTCAATCAAATCCAATGACAAGTGAGCTGGGGTCGGGGCCGAGCCGCACTATGTGCACCAACGGACTCACACAGCGTGTCACTATATGAAGCAGCTACCTGTGGTTGGCACACGAAGAAGATGAGAAGCCCAGAGCACCAGCGGGGGACATTGCATAGAGCAGATAAATATTACACTGTACTACACTTTACAGTCACGTTAAATGACAGACTCCAGCCTCAAGTTTTTAGAACAATATGTTCAAAAAAAAGTGTGCGGACTATTCTAAGTTAAAGAAGACAAGAAAGGAATAGGAACAAAGAAGTATAACAGTAGAAGGTAATGGGAAGAAATAGCATTTTGAAGATATTTTTTTTTTGTCAGCACTAAATAGGATAAAATAATTTTTGCTATTTTTTTCATCAATTAAATGTGAAACGATGCATATGAATATTTCCTATAAATTATTACCAATCAGTAGATAGAGCGCTAGACCATGTTAATGTTACCTGCTTTGTTGGAAATAGGCATGTTAGTTACTCAATAGCCGAAGCAGGGTTAGGTTATAAAAAAATATCCCAAGCTTTCAACATCTCACAGAGCACTGTTCAATCCATCATCCAGAAATGGAAGGAGTATGGTACAACTGCAAACCTACCAAGATATGGCCGTCCTCCTAAACTGACCGGCCGGGCAAGGAGAGCATTAATCAGAGAAGCAGCCAAGAGGCCCATGGTAACTCTGGAGGAGCTGCAGAGATCCACAGCTCAGGTGGGAGAATCTGTCCACAGGACAACTATTAGTTGTGTACTCCACAAATCTGGCCTTTATGGAAAAGTGGCAAGAAGAAAGCCATTGTTGAAAGAAAGCCATAAGAAGTCCTGTTTGCAGTTTGTGAGAAGCCATGTGGAGGACACAGCAAACATGTGGAAGAAGGTGCTCTGGTCAAATTAGACCAAAATTGAACATTTTGGCCTAAAAGAAAAACACTAGGTGTGGTGGAAAAATAACACTGCACATCACCCTGAACACACCATCCGCACTGTGAAACATGGTGGTGGCAGCATCATGTTGTGGGGATGCTTTTCTTTAGCAGGGACAGGGAAGCTGGTCAGAGTTGATGGGAAGATGGATGGAGCCAAATACAGGGCAACCTTAGAAGAGTCTGCAAAAGGCTTGAGACTGGTGTGGAGGTTCACCTTGCAGCAGGACAACGACCCTAAACATACAGCCAGAGCTACAATGGAATGGTTTAGATTAAAGCATAGTCATGTGTTAGAATGGCCCAGTCAAAGTCCAGACCTAAATCCAATTGAGAATCTGTGGAAAGACTTGAAAATTGCTGTTCACAGATGCTCTCCATCCAATCTGACAGAGCTTGAGCTATTTTGCAATGAATTATGGGCAATCATTTCACTTTCTAGATGTGCAAAGCTGGTAGAGACATCCCCAAAAAGAATTACAGCTGTAATTGCAGCGAAAGGTGATTCTACAAATTATTGTAACATATATAAAAAAAAAAAAGTGAATTTCCAGTTTATATAGAAAGAAAGTATGTGCCTTATCATCCATGTGTTAAGAAAATTCCACAAACCACTTTTTCCCAAAACTTTGCGCTCAAATAATAGTTCTGCTCACTTTGGTATTGACTCTTAACTGAAGCAGGGCCAAAAATGGCATTATCTGTTGTAACCGGAAGATGGCGCTACACCACCGCCTTGCATAGGGTCAGCAGTAATAAATCCAGCTCATCAATAAGTCTTCATGTGTCCCTCAAAATAATAAGCCACATCTAATGCTCTCTAAGTTATTTATAAAAAAAAAAAAATGGCAAAAAACTACTCATATTATAAAATGATTCAAGATATAAAACATCAGCTGGATTGTGTCCTGCAGATCGGGTTAGGTTTCAGGTATCCACAAACCAAAACAGCACCGCAGCTTGCTTCCTCCTCTGAGCCCGCAAGCTTGGTGACGTCACTATGTTAACTCTGCCTTTACACGTTATATCTCAATGGGTGAGGACTTTATCAGAGAAGCACCTAGATGGCTGCAGCATCAATCCGATGCTGCAGCTGTCCCTCATTGGCTCAACATCGAGAACTGAGCAATGAAAAACAGTCACCAGCTCTGTGCTCTGCCCCTCAAGTGCTCACTGGAGTGCTGGGCTGTGGAGGGGGTGGGAGCAGCTGGCTCAGGCTCTCAGTGGCATGCTGAGAGACTGAGCCAGCTGCTGGTCAGGCGTCTGCTGCTGGTCAGGCGTCTGAAAGGATCCCGACATCATTGTCGGGATCCCTGCAGAGCTTGGACCAGTTGTACGACACCTGCCAACAGCAGCCTTTAGCTCAGGTCACAGGAGTGAAGAACTAAGTGTACTACTGGGACCCACAGGAGAAGTATGGCCAAAAAAGCTTTGGTTGTACTTCCCCTTCAGGTTGGGTTCACACTATTGCGAATTGGATGCAGGTTTCTCCGCATCCAATTTGCATGTCAGGAGCCTGTGACCGGCTCTCTATGGAGCCAGTTCACACAGCTCCGGGTCGGCTCCTGTGCGTCTTCTGGTCTGTTTCAGGTCTGAATTCAGCCATAAATTTGGGCCAAAATCAGACCTGAAAAGGTGAACAGGGAAGCACTGAACCCCTGCTGTGAGCCGCTTTGCATGGAGATGTGAACCCAGTAGACATGTGCGGTTCGTATCGTACGAATCGAAAATTCGTACGTTCAATCGGAAGCATCCGAAATACGAATTTCTATGCTTCTGAATTGTATACGAAATACGAAAATTCGTTGACGAATTTCGGATCCAAATTCCGTTACAACGGAAACGTGGCTGGTGTTTTGTTGAACAATCAGAGGTTTTCTCTGCTGCTGAGTGAGGGTTGGGAAAATTACCTTTTTTACTATGGGATTGGGAGACTGGTACTGGTAGTCGATGAGAGATTCAGAATCGGACAAAATAAGAATGTTCGTTAATATCGTTTCAATATTGTCATAGTACTTACGATTATTCGTTATGCTGAAGTTAAAAACCCAGGAAGTCAGCACAGCACGGGGATGGTGGGAGCCCCTCATAATGAACTTCCTCCTGGGGCTGTACCCCTGCTGTGCTCATTATGAGGAGCTCCCACCATCCCGGTGCTGTGCTCATTATGAGCGACTCCCACCATCCCCGTGCTGTGATGACTTCCTCCTGGGGCTGTACCCCTGCTGTGCTCATTATGAGGAGCTCCCACCATCCCTGTGCTGTGCTGATTTCCTGGGTTTGTACCCCTGCTGTGCTCATTATGAGCGACTCCCACCATCCTTGTGCTGTGCTGACTTCCTCGGGGAAGTCAGCACAGCACAGGGATGGTGGGAGCCCCTCATAATGAGCACAGCAGGGGTACAAACCCAGGAAGTCAGCACAGCACAGGGATGGTGGGAGCCCCTCATAATGAGCACAGCAGGGGTACAAACCCAGGAAGTCAGCACAGCACAGGGATAGTGGGAGCCCCTCATAATGAGCACAGCAGGGGTACAGCCCCAGGAGTAAGTCAGCATAGCACAGGAATGGTGGGAGGCCCTCATAATGAGCATAATGAGTCCGACGACTGCCATATTAAGAAAGGTATTTTTTGCTTTTTAAATTCATCATAACGAACTTTTGTAATTGTTACGAAAAGTTAACAAACCGAAAGAAAATTCGTATTTCATACGAATCCAAATTGAATTTTTGGACACAAAATTACGAAATATGAATTAACGGCTAATACGAAACGGAACAAAACAAATTTAATGACGGCGCACATGTCTAGAACCCAGCCATTACATCAGAGCATAGCGTAAAGAAAAGAGTCCCAGCAGGGGGACGCTAAAAGGGACATTACATAATTCACAAGTGTGATTAAGGTGTTAACTAAAGTCCTTAAGTCCTTGAAAAGAGCTTAATACTCCAAAACTGTGATGCATGGTGGACTAAGACCTGGGTATCCAAACTTGTTAATAAAAGAAATTAAAAAAAGTAAAAATAATATATGTGTATAAAAGCTCAAAACAATACAGCTAACTGAGAATGGGTATTCAGGTACTTAGATTTACGACATTCAAGTTTTAATATGTCGCCATTGAAACCATCCTCACCAAACCAACACCCGGCGGCCTGGCGAGTAAGAAGGACATTTGTACATGAAAAGGGGGAGAGAGAAAAAAAGAACTATAGAGAAAGTTAGAAGGATAAATTAAAAGGAAAGAGAAAAACAAAGGGGAGAAGGGAAGGGGGGAGTCCAAAGGGGTTTGCACCGGGAGATTGTTCAAATGGAAAGAAGCATATTATCGAACCTGGAAGGTTGGTTGTATGTTATCCACGGCTGCCAGACCTTAAGAAATTTATTATGGGTATCCAAAGGCAAAGGCTGTCAGTTTCTCATTTATCATAATATCGTTCATACAATTCTTGACTGCTTCAAAGCTAAGCACGGGGGGTTTCCAAGCTCTTGCAATGGTCAACTTAGTTGCAGTGAAAAGATGCAGAGCTAGTTGGTGTTAAGGACGAAGCACTTCTGAGATTGGCTTACGAAGGAGAGCCTCATAGGGGTCTCTTTTAAGGTTAGTGTGAAGCATGTATACGAAGAAGGGTGTAAACCCTGACCCACAATTTGCACACCCTAGGACATACCCACCAAATGAGACCCATAGCACCTTCCTGCGAACAGCCTCTAAAACAAAGGGTAAGATGGAATGATGTGGGCCAGTCTAGCTGGTGCATAGTACCATGTATATAACACCTTATAGGCATTCTCCAATATAAGAACATTTTTGGAGCTTTTCGCAAAGGCTATTGTCATGATCTGCCAGTCCTCCGGGTCTATCTCTCTGCCCGGGTCCTTCCCCCATTGTGAATGATAGGGCCGTATTGGAGGTTTTCTAAAGGAAATAATTGAAGAGTAGAGTAAGGATATTAAACCTGGGGAATGGGGTTGAGCCCTGCAAAGGCTTTCAAAAGGAGTTAATGTATATGGGGTAGGTCGGGATTTTATCAGTTGTTGAAGGAAGTGTCTGAGTTGTAGATAACTATAATGTTCCCTCAGTGGAATATTATGAGAGGATCTGAGAACTTCAAAAGTTTGTATTCTCGTAGGGGTGAACAAAGAGTGAATGTCAGTAAAACCATTATCATCCACCAGGAGAATTGCTTAGGGTTTTCACAACTGGAAGGAAATAAAGGACAGTGAGTAAGGAGAAGTAACAGCCTTAAAGTCGTTGTAAACCCTTACAGACCACTTTTTGCTACAGGTAAGCCTATAATAAGGCTTACCTATAGCTACCCAGTATATTTCCTAAACCTGCACAGTTTAAGAGATATCCCCTGTATTTGCATGTGCCGACGTCATCGAGAGTGATGTCGCCGTCCGGTGCTGTGTACGGGCACCGCAGCGGGGGCTTCGATCTCAGGTGAGTATTACATAATGAGCTAGTATGCTATGCATACTAGCTCATTCTGCCTTTGTCTTGCAGGTGTTCAAAGTGTGTTTACAACCACTTTAACCACTTCAATACCGGCGTATTGTAATATGATTTTCACAGATGGGATCTCCCATCCTGGGTGGACGTCATATGACGGCCTCGGGTTCCCGGCCGTCTAGGGGGCACGCACGCGCCCGCCGCGTTGCTCGGGAGTCCCGGCGCGTGTGCCGGGCACCCGTGATTGCCCGTTAACCGGGCTGGACCATGGATCTCTGTGTGTAAACACAGAGATCCACCTCCTGCCAGGTGAGAGGAGAGCGATATGTGTTCCCAGTACAGAGGAACACTGATCGGTCTCCTCCCCTTGTACGTCCCCTCCCCCTACAGTTAGAAGCATTCCCTAGGAAACACATTTAACCCCTTGTGTCCCCCTAGTGGTTAACCCCTTCCCTGCCTGTCACATTTACACAGTAATGTCGCAGTCACGAAAAAAAATACTGATCGCCGCTATTACTAGTAAAAAAAAAAAAAATAATTTTTTTAAAAGAATACCATAAATCTATCCCGTATTTTGTAGACGCTATAACTTTTGCGCAAACCAATCAATATACGCTTATTGCAATTTTTTTTACCAAAAATATGTAGAAGAATACGTATCGGCCGAAACTGAGGAAAAAATTTGTTTTTTTTAAAAAAAATTGGGATATTTATTATAGCAAAAAGTAAAATTGTTATTTAATTTAATTATTGTGTTTTCTTCAAAATTGTCGCTCTTCTTTTGTTTATAGCGCAAAAAAAACCCTGCAGAGGTGATCAAATACCACCAAAAGAAAGCTCTATTTGTGGGAAAAAAAGGACGTCAATTTTGTTTGGGTACAACGTCGCACGACCGCGTAATTGTCGTTTAAAGTGCGACAGCGCTGAAAACTAAAAATTGGTCTGGGAAGGAAGGGGGTGAAAATGCCCGGTATTGAACCGGTTAAGGACTTTCAAACTAAATTTGCTAACTTCTTCAAGAGTAACCCTTTAGGGTGCATGTACCATTGATTGAAGGATTGTTCACACTACAAAATACATAAAAAATGCACATAAAATGCATACACATTGATGCAGTTATTACCATTTTGCACTGCACTGCATTTTACTGTGTATTTTACACACTTTTTTTTCTGCACAGGCCACATAAAATATGTTATGACAGGCAAGTTGTGTTGAAGCACGCAAAATTTGGAGGTGTGCTATTGCATCTGGACAGAAGACCGGCAGGCAGTCAGCTGAGCACCGAAGGGCGCTGTGAAGTAAGCTATTCTACAGCATATTTTTATAAATGACATGCACTGCAGAGTTTACTGTTATATAAAAGGGGGGACTATAGAATTTTTTTTTTTACCTTAACAAACACTTTAATTCATTTTTAATATTCAAAGCAAACTCCCCCATCCGTCCATGTCTCCATGCTTTATTTTGGTGAGAAATCACTTTAAACCCCCCCCCCCCCCCCTAACATTTATGGCCGTGGCCATCTTGAGTAAGGGCAAATGTTTAATTTCAAGTGTTGCATTTACTTCCTGCCCTTAGCTCAGCCATGCATTTGTTCTGTCAGATTAAGCGACCCGTCAAATCTTGTAACCGAAGTGACGTTCCATCACAGCCATCTTGGTACACCCCGCACTCAGCCGCAGTAAGCCTACACTCTGAAGTCACCAAGCGGACATCTTTTTCCGCTCACCGGAATCTTGCATTTCACACTTATCTTTACCACTAAGCTGAGCTTATATCGTGAAATACAGTATTTAAAAGTCGGTGACACTGTTTTAAAGTTGAATTTAAAAAGCAGCGGTCTTCTGTCAGATTATCAAACGTGTGAGATCAGCAGGCTTGCCGCTGCTTTTAGAATTCAACATCAAAACAAGCGTCACAGACTCACGGAACACTCATGGAAGGTCACTTCCGTTACAAAATCTGACGGGTCGCCTAATCTGACGGAACACATGCAGGAGAGTGTGCTTAGCTGAGAAAACCCCTCCTCCTCTCCTCCTGAAGACTCCTGGGATATATGACATCATTTGCCTAGGCATGGGAACCAGGAAGTAACTAAAGGAATGTAAAAAAAGGAAACGTTTAAAACAAGTAAATATGATATACAGTACTTTTCTATCTTTTTACTAATGCTAACACCGGAGGATTACAAATAATCAATACTGATTGGGAGAGTGAAGCTCCACTTTAACCGCTTCAGCCCTGGAAGAAGTTACCCCCTTCCTGACCAGAGCATTTTTTGCGATTCGGCACTCTGTCGCTTTAACTGACAATTGCGTGGTCGTGCGACGTTGCACCGAAACAAAATTGACATCCTTTTTTTCCCACGAATAGAGCTTTCTTTTGGTGGTATTTGATCACCTCTGCGTTTTTTATTTTTTGCACTATAAACAAAAAAAGAGCGACAATTTTGAAAAGAAAACACATTATTTTTTACTTTTTGCTATAATAAATATCCCCCCAAAAATATATTAAAAAATTTTTTTTTCCCTCAGTTTAGGCCGATATGTATTCTATTTTGGTAACAAAAATCGCAATAAGCATATATTGATTGGTTTGCGCAAAAGTTATAGCGTCTACAAAATAGGGGATAGTTTTATGGCATTTTTATTTTAAATTTTTTCTTTATTAGTAATGGCGGCGATCTGCGATTTTTATCGGGACTGCGACATTATGGCGGACACGTCGGACACTTTTGACACTATTTTGGGACCATTGTCATTTATACAGCGATCAGTGCTATAAAAATGCACTGATTACTGTGTAAATGACACTGACAGGGACGGGGTTAACTACTAGGGGGCGATGAAGGGGTTAAGTGTGTCCTAGGGAGTGATTCTAACTGTGGGGGGGATGGGCTTTAAGTCACATGACAGCGATCACCGCTCCCGATGACAGGGAGCAGTGATCTCTGTCATGACACAAGCCAGAACAGGGAAATTCCTTGTTTACATAGGCACTTCCCCATTCTGAGGCTCCGTGACACGATCGCCGGAGACCGGCGGACATCGAGTACGCCGATCCCACGGACATCAAGTCCGCCGGTCCCGTGGGCATGGTCTTGCTGTACACGGCGGCGCGCGCGCGCCTGCTATCCCCGGCTCTTAAAGGGGACGTACAGGTACGCCCATTTGCCCACCGCTGCCATTGTGCAGACGTATATAGGCGTGCAGCGGTCAGCAAGTGGTTAAAAAACAAAGGACATGGTGTAATACTTGACTCTTTTTCTTTTGATCAGCCGGCGGCTGATTGAAAAAAGACAAACGCATTCCCCGCATCCACACAAACGAGGCGGATATAGGAATCCTCCCCGTTGTATTATTGTATTTGGATGAAAGGGACTCCTCCACTATCAGAATACAACGATCAGCTCTGCAGCCACTAATCAAGCAAAAATTTTCTAACATTGTTATGCCCCGTACACACGGTCAGACATTGATCGGACATTCCGACAACAAAATCCAAGGATTTTTTCCGACGGATGTTGGCTCAAACTTGTCTTGCATACACACGGTCACACAAAGTTGTCGGAAAATCCGATCGTTCTGAACGCAGTGACGTAAAACACGTACGTCGGGACTATAAACAGGGCAGTAGCCAATGGCTTTCGTCTCTTAATTTATTCTGAGCATGCGTGGCACTTTGTCTGTCGGATTTGTGTACACACGATCGGAATTTCCGACAACGGATTTTGTTGTCGGAAAATTTTATAGCCTGCTCTCAAACTTTGTGTGTCGGAAAATCCGATGGAAAATGTGTGATGGAGCCTACATTTCCGACAACAAGGTCCGATCGCACATTTTCCATCGGAAAATCCTATCGTGTGTACAGGGCATTAAACCGTTCGATTGACTGATGTCGATCGGAAACTGACATGAAATGGATCAAAATTTGGCCAGTCCCTGCTCAACCATCCATCCATTTAAGGCCAGCTTTAGGGAGCCCTGAGTGAACCAGCGTACTACAGTATACATAGGAATTCCACCATTGAAGGTAACCAACCTTTAGTATTCGAGCAACATCTGTTTGCTGAGATTATCTCTTTTTTGGTGGGTGACACCCTCTTCTTTTCTCTGGGTGTCCTATTTAAAAATGGCACTAAGGGAGGGCAGTTGTCTTTTGCAGCTCACTAGGGAACGGGACCAATTAGCCCTTGTTCACACCAATGCGATTTGTCATGCAATTTGACAGTTCAAAATTGCATGACAAGTTGCACCCTATTTTCGGCAATGGAACCGTTCAAATTTTTACGACTCAAGTCGCAGTGACTTAGAAAAAGTTTCCTGCACTACTTTTCTGGTTTTTTCATTGTGACTTGCATTGGCTTCTGTTAAATGAAGTCGCAAACTGTCATGAATTCAGAGATCTAAATCGCAGGGAGGTGTGAGCATACAGAAAGTAGACTGAATAATGCTGAGCGTCATTCAACCTGTAAGAGGAGCAGCACTTTTTTAAAAACACTTTTACAGGAAAGGTTCTTCCTAAGAGCCTTCTTCTTGTTCTTCCTAACACCACAAAGTGCTTGCTATCGACTTTATTCGATGCACTCCCCCATCTTGCTTTTACTTCCTAGTCGTAATGCAGGACAGGAAGTGAGGATGAATCTTCAGAATGGAGACACAGGAAGCAGTATATAAAAGCAGTATGAATTTTGAACTAGACATGTGCACTGCTGAAAAATTTCTTTGTTTTAGTTTCATTCGTTTTTTTGTTTTTTTTTCCGTTTTTCGGGTCATTCGTTATGATCGAAATTCGTAAATTCAAAAATTCAAGAATCCGGAAATTTGAAATTCGGGAATTTTAAAATTCGGATATCCGAAGATTAGAAAATTCAAAAATAAGAAATAAATTCAGAAAATTTGAAAGTACGAAAATCAGAAAATTCGAAATAATAGCTAACAAACTAACTAATAATAACTAACTATTAAATTCTAGGTATTGGAATTTCCTTTCAAATTTGGCTGTTAGTGAATGTAACAAACACAAATTTATCCGAAGTTACGAATTATCAAAAATAACGAATGGAACCTAACTAATTAATAATAAATAATAATAAAACGTTTTTATTATTATTATTGTCATTTATTATTATTAATTTGTTACGTTCTATCTACGTTTCTATTTGGAAACGGCATTCTTTATTTCGGATAATTGGTAACTTCGGATAAATTCGTATTCGTTATGTTCACTAACAGCCAAATTTAAAAGGAAATTCCAAAACCTATAATTTAATAGTTAGTAATAGATCCGTTATTATTAGTTAGTTAGTAATTTTCAGACTTTCGGATTTTGAATTTCCGATTTTCTGAATTTACAAATTTTCAAAATTTTTCGAATTTCCGGATTTCTAAATTTAGAATTTCCGAATTTTCGAATTTCCGGATTTTCGAATTTCCGAATTTTAAAATATTCAAATTTACGAATATTCTGAAAAATTCGTCAAACGGAAAAAACAAAATTCGAAAATCCAGAAACTCGGAAAACTGGAAATTCGAAAATCCGGAAATTCTACATTCGAAAATTCGAAAAAATTTGAACATTCGTAAATTCAGAAAATCGGAAATTCGAAATGAATTGCACATGCCTATTTTGAACCCTTACAACTATTTGTTCAACTTAATAATATGGAAAAGCAACCAATATAACGTGTGATTTTTTTTAATAAATGCCATGCAGCAGTACTAGGCCTAAAGTGGGGTACACACTATGAGAAAATCAGAAGGAACGGTCCTCTGATTTTCCATAAAGGTGCAGATCATGATACAGACAATGGTATTAACTTGCATGACAATTCTTGAACAACAAAGGCAAACGTTCCTTCCTTTCTATGTTTGTTGCCACCTTCTTCTGTGTCTTTCTTTGCTTCCGAGTTTTTCTCTATTCCTTATTTTCGTACGATTACTGTACGAATTGAGTGAAAATCGGACGTTGTGTTCACACAAGACAAACATTTTCTGTCTTGTTTTTTTTTTTCATTCTGAATAGTCAGAATCAGCTGTCAAAAGCACTATACTAACGATCAGATAATCGACTGATTGTTCCTCCTTTTCTTCCAATTGTCTTAAAGTCTGTACCCAGCTATATGCAGAAAGTATACAATTTAAACCATACATTCCTTTCATCATGTTGCTAAAGCGTTTGTAAACCATGGATGTTGCCAAAAAACAAAAAACAAAACTGCAAGGCAATGGCATAATGTGCTAGTATGCATAGCATATTATGAAAAACTCACCTTGGAACGAAGCCCTCCAGCGCTGTAAAGCCACCGCTGAGGGGGCTGACATGTTCCCCCTGTCTTTCTTCCGGGATCGCGCCCTCCAGGCTATGTAATTGGCCGGAGACGCGATGACGTCACTCCCGCGCGTGCGCGCAGGCCCATCGCGACAGGACAGGCAAAACAAGCAATCGCTTGGGGCCCCCGAGCTGGCCTGGGGCCCCAGCCACGCCGCCGGCCGCCGCTTCCTATAAGCTGCTGCCTGTAGCGTGGCCGAGCTCCTCTTCCTTTCTCCTGCAGTCCGCGCGGTACAGGACTCAGGAGATTCAGTTTCCTGTTCCTGGTCGGACTGACAGGAAGTGCACACACTGAGTGCTCACTTCCTTTCAGTCCGGCCTGGCCGGGAACAGAAAACCGAATCTCCTGCCGCGCGGTACGTAGCCAGGGAGGGGGGTTAAAAAGAACACGGGGGGGGGGGGGAGTAGTAAGGGGGGGGAGGCAGTCATCAAGACCCATTTAGTAATAAAAATATGGTAGCTTGCTGACCATAATAAAAACAATTTTAAGTATGTTGGATTTAGTTATTGTGCACTTTTTTAATGTATATTTGATTTTATGGTACAGTGGTGTTTTTTTTGCAAATGTTGAAAATGTTCAAATTTTATGCACATTATATGCAACAGCAGTATTTGCACTGTAAACCTTTTTTATTTATATAAAGTGTTGGTTGCGTGCGTGCGTGCGGGGGGGGGGGGGGGTTTGGGGGGCCTCCATGTCCATTTTGCTTGGGGCCACCAAATTCCTTCAAACGGCCCTGCGTGCGTGCGGGAGCCCTCGGTTCCGGCGTGAAGCTCTGAAGTTCCAGCAAGGTATACCGGATCTTCAGAGCACATGCACCAGTGATGTCACTGGCTGCATGCAGGGTGAATATCTCCTAAATAGGGGGGGAGGAGGTCACCGTACTAACACTGGATGTGTTAGTACGGTGATCTGTACTTTTTTTTTTGTTCAGCGCCGTACTAACATTGGATGTATTAGTATAGTGATCTGTACGTTTTTTTTTTTTCAGCCCACGGAGAAAAAACTTCCTGTGTGTACCCAGCACAAGTAACCAGAGAGTGCATAAGAGATCCCACAAATATATGAAGAACAACCTTTAAACTCACTATTGACATATTGGCAGCACAACAGTTCCCTCTTGTGTCTAAAAGCTGTTATTACATGTAAAGAATATGAATTTTGCTGATAAGCATTTTGAAGACAACTGGGATTATTTTATTTAAAAAAAAAAATTGAAACAAAAAAATGGTATAATTTATATGGCTTATGTTTATGGGTTAAAGAAGATGGTGCCCGATTATTGGGATCCCTTCTCAGTTACTCCCATTGAATAAATGTACTTGACGGGCAATAATCAATATTGCTAACTGGCCCCCAAATGACCTGCACTTGATTATTTCATTCTCCATGTCTTGTTTGCACATTCCCTAAATATATTTGAGTGCATTAGGGTCCCCCCTTACATCAGAGTCCCAAAACCACCTTACTGTCGTAAGAAAAAGGTACACATTTATTTTACTTACAATATAGGTTAATAAAGTGTAAAGGCAGTGTTCTGAACTAGCTAAAAAGAATAATAGGTATGTAGCATGAGGGAATTTGTTTTAGGTCGACACAGAACACTGATATATGAATGCAGCACATGACACCAGGGAGGGAAAATGGCTAATTGGGCCCATTTTGGACATTTTCACTTAGGGGTGTACTCGCTTTTGTTGCCAGCGGTTTAGACATTATTGTCTGTGTGTTGAGTTATTTTGAGGGGACAGCAAATTTACACTGTTATACAAGCTGTACACTCACTACTTTACATTGTAGCAAAGTGTCATTTCTTCAGTGTTGTCACATGAAAAGATATAATAAAATATTTACAAAAGTGTGAGGGGTGTACTCACTTTTGTGAGATACTATGTATATATATATATAATGTGTTTAATTCCTCTTTTCAGCGCTATCTGCATTAAGTTTGCATGTTCTCACTTTAAAAATAAGGGATTCTTCCTCTTGCATACCTCACAACTTTCTGATATATTTATTTATTTTAGGTACCTACGTAGAGCTGTCAATTTACACATATATTGTACATTCACATCAGTCATGAGCTTACAATCTAAGGTCCCTAGCTCACATTCTTACATAGACATACTGTAGTAGTGTGGGAGGAAACCAGTACCCAGAGGAAACTCACACAGGCACAGGGAGAACATGCACAGTTCAGACAGGTACTGCCATGGTTGGGATTTGAACCAACGACTCTATTACTGCCAGGCAGAAGTGCTAAGTAATCACTTGGCCACTGTGAAACAACAACGTTTAGTGCAAAATATCTGGGCAGAGGACACACTATTCCCACCACATCCCTGATAGTGTACATTATGAAGGATTAAAGGTCAAAACATAATTTGTTGAGTCCAGTGTAGTTTTTATTTTTTTGAACCACTGCTTTTCCTTTACACTAATGATGAAAAATAACTGGGGAAGTCAAGTAAAAGCTAGATGTAAATGTTAAAATTAATTGTGTTTAAAACCCAACTTCAGGAAACTCTACTTGATATGTAATATTTTGAAAATAAATGAAAATTATAAAAAAAAAAAAAAAAAAGAAAAGAACAGGCATGATTTTGTGACGGACATCAACATGGGCTCAGGAATACTTCTAAAAACCACTGTCTGTGAACACAATTCGCCGTGCTATCCTGTCTTCTTTGGTCCAAAGCTAATTTAAAAGTGGAATCAAAAGATGGACGAATTGACATTTGACATTCTTTTTTGGCAACCATGGGCACTGGGACCTCCTTACTAAGGAGGAGAGCAGTCGTGCAATGTAGAGGTCTTGGGGGTGGAAACAGGGGCCCATGGGAACCACACCACCCAGGAACCACCAAACAGAGAAGGCGGTCAATTACCAAAGGGATGCCTCACAAGATGGAAGTAGTAGAAGCTTTAGGGGTGGTGTGGTTCCCATGGGCCCCTGTGTCCGCCCCCAAGACCTCTACATTGCACAGCTGTTATACTGCTGGAAAAATGGTTGTACTAAATAATCTCCCAATATTGAAGAAATGGCTTTCACCATGAAATGCGTTGATGTAGAATCAGGAGACACCACCTTATACGCTATGACATCACAAGGTTGGAATTTTATGATTATTATAATGGATATCTATCTATGTTCAGTTCTCCTAGGGCAATATTTATGTATTCTTCCCATATAGGGTTTTTTAAAGTGTTCATCATGTTCATTTAAACTAAAAGCCTCATTTTGTAGTACATTTCATGGAGTAGCAATTTTGTTTCTCTATGTATATTTGTGTATAGAGTAGGATGTGGTACAGTGGTAGACTAATTTGATACTTTTACTTTACATTGGTGGAAGAATTTTCTTTACACTGGTGGTCAATGGAAAGAATGTTCCTTACATTGGTGGTCAGTGAGAAAAACGCTTCTTACATTGGTGGCCAATGGGAAGAATGTTCCTTACATTGGTGGTCAGTGAAAAGAATGCTCCTTACATTGGTGGTCAGTAAGAAGAATGTTCCTTATATTGGTGGTCAGTAAGAAGAAAGCTCCTTACATTCGCAGAGATTGGTAAGAAACCTCCTTAGAGATACCTAGATATAGTTAGAGATATCTACAAATATCACTGTCAATGATTACTCATCTGAGAGTTATAGATTTCTTATTACTCAAGGAACCCCTAGCAACCTCTGGAAGGCTTTCATGGAACCCTGGTAGAGAAAGACTGTTGTAGGAGGTATATGACCACTGTACTATACTCAGTAAATCACAACTAGAAAAATGTCAGTACTATATAGAGCAGCATAGTAAAATGTTATATCTATTGTTCGCGGTATATATGTAGTTGAGTTGCGTCAAAGATCAGAAATGAACAAATTGCTTATAATATTGTGTACTTACATGTTCAGTTTGGATTGTGCTGAACTAAGTGGGAACTTTGTACCACGTGAATCCAATGACTCCAGTAGGGATGGAGACAAGCAGCAAAGAAAAGGAGAGAGCGTTGCCAATCCAGAAACGATCAGCCCACCTCTATGGCAAAGAGAAGCTGCTAGTCGTTAGTACCAGTCAATCTCCAGTTTTTATGTCCATCACAGAACGATGATCAGATCTGAAACTGGTGCCATGCTGTTGGTTAACTGATTAAAAGGCCCGCCATACCATGATGAAGCTACCACGTTGGAGTACCAGACCTGAGCAGATCTCCATGTTGGGTCCATCATCTTGAAGGTCTGAGAGACTACTTTACATGTGTACATGTGTGGTGGGGACATGTCCTCGCCCAGAATGTGTGTGAGTGAAATTTGGCAGGCTTCTATTCTGGATCAGGTCAGTGGGATGAGATGTTAATTCAGTGAGAGATAATCTGGGAGATTATACATACCTCTGGGAGATGGGGGCCGCTGGAGCTTTATGCTGAGCCAGCCACTCAGCCCCCACCTAGAGAGAATCCGTAACATCCTGTCTAAACATAACACCTAACACTGCGAATGATGGAAGGATGTTACAGCATGCACAGTTAAAGTATACCTGTCACAAACCAAGGGAATTCAAACTAATCATGTAATTTAAAATATATATATATCTATATATCTATCTATATATATATAGATATATATATATACAGTGGATATAAAAAGTCTACACACCCCTGTTAAAATGTCAAAATGTCAAGTTTCTGTGATGTAAAAAAATGAGACAAAGATAAATCATTTCAGAACTTTTTCCACCTTTTATTGTGACCTAAAAACTGTACAACTCAGTTGAACAACAAACTGAAATCTTTTAGGTGGAGGGAAGTAAAAAAAAAAACAAAAAAAAACAATATGGTTGCATAAGTGTGCACACTCTTAAACTAATACTTTGTTGAAGCACCTTTTGATTTTATTACAGCACTCAGTCTTTTTTGGTATGAGTCTATCAGCATGGCACATCTTGACTTGGCAATAGTTGCCCAATTTTCTTTGCAAACACTCCAAATCTGTCAGATTGCGAGGGCATCTCCTCTGCACAGCCCTCTTCAGATCACCCCACAAATTTTCAACCTGATTCAGGTCTGGGCTCTGGCTGGGTCATTCCAAAACTTTAGTCTTCTTCCGGTGAAGTCATTCCTTTGTTGATTTTGATGTATGCTTTGGGTCATTGTCATGCTGAAAGATAAAGTTCCTCTTCATGTTCAGCTTTCTAGCAGAAGCCTAAAGGTTTTGTGCCAATATTGACTGGTATTTGGAACCGGTCAAAATTCCCTCCTACCATGACTGTTCCAACTGAAGAAAAACAGCCCCAAAGCATGGTGCTGCCTCCACCATGCTTCACGGTGGGTATGGTGTTCTTTTGGTGATATGCAGTGTTGTTTTTGCACCAAACATATCTTTTGGATCTATGGCCAAAAAGTTCAACCTTGGCTTCATCAGACCATAACAAATTTTTCCACATGCTTTTGATGTGTTTTTGCAAAATTTAGCCGGGTTTTGATGTTTAGCTTTATAAGAAAAGGCTTCCGTCTTGCCACTCTACCCCATAGCCCAGACATATGAAGAATATGGGAGATTATTGTCACATGTACCACACAGCCAGTACTTGTCAGATATTCTTGCAGCTCCTTTAATGTTGCTGTAGGCCTCTTGGCAGCCTCCCCGACCAGTTTTCTTCTTGTCTTTTCATCAATTTTGGAGGGACGTCCAGTTCTTGGTAATGTCACTGTTATGCCATATTTTCTCCAATTGATGATGACTGTCTCCACTGTGTTCCATGGTATATCTAATGCCTTGGAAATTCTTTTGTACCCTTCTCCTGACTGATACCTTTTAACAATGAGATTCCTCTGATGCTTTGGAAGCTCTCTGCGGACCATGGCTTTTGCTGTAGGATGCGTCCCAAGAAAATGTCAGGAAATACCTACTAGAACAGCTGAACTTTATTTGGGGTTAACCAGAGGCACTTTAAATGATGGCAGGTGTGTACTGACTCCTATTTAACATGAGTTTGAATGTGATTGCTTAATTCTGAACACAGCTACATTCCCAGTTATAAGAGGGTATGCACACTTATAGTATGCAACCACATTATTTTAGTTTTTTATTTTTACTTCCCCCTAAAAGATTTCAGGTTGTTTTTCAATTGAGTTGTACAGTTTATAGGTCACAATAAAGGTGGAAACATTTCTGAAATGATTTATATTTGTCTTATTTTTTTTTACATCACAGAAACCTAACATTTTAACAGGGGTGTAACAGAAACCTAACATTTTAACAGGGGTGTGTAGACTTTTTATATCCATTGTACATAAGCAGGGGTTTATTTCTGTATTGACCACATTTTAAAATGATCATTAGGTCCAGGGAAATAGAGTCACGAAGTTATATGCAAATCTTAACTTTTTCTTGTAAAAGTTCAGCTTGCCCCCCCCCCCCTCCCCTCCCCAGTGAGCCTTATTAATGGTCAATCGTGTCGCAAATGAAGGGGAAATTAGATTTTACTGACAGAAGTGTAGCCATTTTGGAACTTGACCTCCATATTTGTATTACTTACATGAGTTGTGTTACTTTTTGTATGTGTAACCCCAAATTCCCTTAAATTTTTGGGGTAACCCAGGACTCCCTTCTATTTTGTTAAGTAACCAAGGACTACCTTCTATCATGTTGTGCCCCTAGAACTCCCTTCTGTGGTGTTTTGTAACCCAGGACCCCTTTATATTCTATTGCGTTGTGTTGTGTAACTTAGAACGCTCTTCTATTGTGTTGTGTATTTCAGGATGGCTTTCTCATGGGCTGTGTAACCTATGACTCCCTCATATTACTATTGTATTGTGTAAGCCTGGACTCCCTTATATTTTGTTTAAGCCCAGTCTCCCTTCATCCTGGTTCATGCCTATGCAGGTTGCGGTTAATGCGTTTTTCACATGCGTTTTTGACGTGTTTTTAATGCATTTTTGGGAGGTGGGAGAAACCAGCAGAAACACATAAAGAAAAGGCAAGCACTGTGTTTTTGATGCACTTTTGCTGTGTTGCCATTGAAGTTTATACAACCTGAAATGCAACCTGCTGTGGGGTAAAAAAAAAAAGTCCCTGATCCTTTGCAAAAAACGCACCGGTGGAAAAGGCAGAGATGTGAACCTGACCAATAACAAACTATGTTAAATGTAGTGCATTTCAGCAAAACTGAAAACGCACTGAAAAACCACATAGGTGTGACCCAAGACTTGCTCACTGGCTATAAAAATGTAACCCGTACTCAATAAACCAGAGTAGCTGCTTTACAGTACTTGTGTTGTCTATTCTCTTGCAATGGTAAAATTGACATATTTTGGGCCCACTGATCCCAAACACCCATTATGTTGAAGGACATACAGGGGGCAAAGGTTAGGCTTGACTTGTACAGAAAGCACCACGATATGCATAGAACTCCTGCCAGACCTGGATCTACTGATCGTTTTGAAATGAGAATTTCACATTTTGCTTATGCATATTTTCTATCCAATTCTCAGCTTGAGCTTCCCAGCTTTATCACTGCTTTACTGTAAATACTAGTTGTTAGTTTAATCTAATAAGCTAACAAAGTCATTTTAAAAGGCCAATACACCTACAGGTGGTATTTTAAAAAGTGTACTTTGGTGGGCTAAGTCAACTGCTTCAATCCTCTGTTCTTTAGGGGCCATTGAATATAGTGATGGAGAGCAGTTCCTACCTGAATATAAATAAATTTAATAAAAATGTACTTGTTTTATACTTTTTTGTATTTTAAATTGTACCATTAAAGTCCACTAGCCTCAAATTCAAATTTCTCCAAGGTCATAGAGTGGCCTAACCAGTCTCCAGACCCTAATCCTATAGAAAATTTAGGGAGGGAACGGAAACTCCGAGTTGCCAAGCGACAGTCAGAAACCTTTAAGGATTTAGAGAAGATCTGTAAAGAAGAGTGGACCAAAATCCCTCCTGAGATGTGTGCAAACCTGGTCACCAACTACAAGAAATGTCTTACCTCTGTGCTTGCCAGTCATGTTTTGCTGGGGAATCAAATACATATTTTACTCATTGAACTGCAACTCAGTTTGTGTCATGTTTTTTCTGGATTTTTTGAAAATGGCAGTACCAGTTGACCCTTTGTCAGTTAAATTGGCATGCCAATTTAACGGACACAGGGTCAACTAGTACTGCTATTTTTGTTAGTTGTGAATAGACAGAGATATATAATTTTTAAATAAATATGTATGTTTTAATATGTTGATGTTAATTCAATAAAATTTTACTTGTTTTATACTTTTTTGTATTTTAAATTGTTACAGTATCATTAAAGTCCACTAGCCTCAAATACAAATTTCTCCAATCTTATAGGATGTAGGTACCCCTTTCTACTATTATTAAATTATTGGCACTCCAATTAAACACTCCATGACCTTAATGTGCTTCTTAAGCCACTCCTTTGTTGCCTTGGCGGTATGTTTTGGGTCATTGTCATGCTGGAAGACCCATCCACGACCCATCTTTAGTGTTCTGGCTGAGGGAAGAAGGTTCTCATCCAAGATTGTACAATACATGGCCCCTCACTGCGGCAAAGTCGGCCTGTACCTTTAGCAGAGAAATAGCCCCAAAGCATCATGTTTCCACCTCCATGCTTGACTGTAGGGATGGTGTTCTTAGGGTCATAGTCACCATTTTTCTTCCTCCAAACATGGAGAGTGGGGTTAATGCCAAGAAGCTCTATTTTGGTCTCATTTGACTACAGCCCTTTGTCCCAATCCTTCTGTAAGGCCCCTTTAACACTGGAGCGGTTTTCAGGCGGTATTGCGCTAAAAATACCGCCTAAAAACCGCCCCTAAACAGCCTCCGCTGTTTGTTCAGTGTGAAAGCCCTCGCGGTGCGCAGGCAGGGCGGTGAAAAAAGTCCTGCAAACCGCTTTTTTGGAGCGGGGAAGGAGCGGTGTATTCACCGCTCCTTCCCCGCTCCTGCCCATTGAAATCAATGGGACAGCGCGGCTATACCGCGGCAATACCGCGGCTATAGCCGCGCTGTACGAGGGATTTTAACCCTTTTTTCGGCTGCCAGCGGGGGGTAAAACCGCACCGCTAGCGGCCGAATACCGCTGCAAGAACGACGGTACAGCAGCGCTAAAAATAGCGCTGTTGTACCACCGACGCCCCCACCGCCCCAGTGTGAAAGGGGCCTAAATCATGTTCATGAATAGATGTTCATTGGCAAACTTCAGACGGGCCTGCACAGGTGCCTTCTTGAGGAGGGGGACCTTTCGGGTGCTGCAGGATTTCAATCCATGGTGGCGTATTGTGTTACCAATGGTTTGTTTGGGGACTGTGGTCCCAACTGAATGAGATCATTCAAAAGCTCCTCCCGTGTAGTTCTGGGCTGATCCCTCACTTTTCTCATGATAACCCTTACCCCATGAGGCATGGAGCTCCAGACCGAGGGTGATTGATGGTTATTTTGTATTTCTTCAATATGCGAATAATCGCTTCAACAGTTGTCTCCTTCTCACCAAGCTTCTTGCTGATGGTCTTGTAGCCCATTCCAGCCTTGTTTAGGTCTACAATCTTGTCCCTGACGTCATTTGACAGCTCTTTGGTCTTGCCCATGATGGTGAGGTTTAAATGGAAGAAAGAGATTCTGTGGACAGGTGTAATTTATACACATAATGAGTTGTCGTTAGGAGCACCTTCTTAAATCGACAGGACTAATCTGTGTACCACATGAGCACATACTGTAGCCAGTCTGTGGGAGCCAGAATTATTTTTTAGTTGGTAGGGGATCAAATACTTATTTTACTCACTGAACTGCAAATCAATTTATAAAATCTGCATCATGTGTTTTTTCTGGATTTTTGGTTGATATTCTATCGCTATCATTTAAAATGCACCTATGATAAAAATGAAAGACCCTTCATTTCTTTGTAAGTGGGCAAACTTACAAAATCTGCAGGGGATCAAAAAATGATTTTCCCCACTGCATACAGTTCTTGGTTGTGTTCACAAAAGTCTGGCGAATATGAGATCCCTACTGCTTCCTCTCAGCTTGTGGTTTCCTACAAAAGTTCCAGTGTGATTACTGGGGGAGTGGTGACTGAGGAAATACTATCACCGGCCTGCAGCAGACTGATGACATTATCTCAGCCTAGTTGCTTGGTCATGACACTGACCTAGTGACTTCAATACTTAGTGACACTATTGGAACAATTTTTCATATCATGAGACTATGACTTTGCTTGCTGCATGTTCGTTTTACAGAGACATATAAAACTGCAAAAGAAAAAGCCAGGCACGCAAGTGAAAATAAAAATAAATATTCTGCAAAAAGAAAACTAATAAAGCCACCACATTAAGACTGGGTTCACACTTAACCACTTAAGGACCGGAGCGACAATTTTGAAAAAAAAAAAAAAACACAATATTTTTTACTTTTTGCTATAATAAATATCCCCAATTCTTTTTAAAAAAAAGCCAATTTTTTCCTCAGTTTAGGCCGATATGTATTCTTCTACATATTTTTGGTAATAAAAATGTCAATAAGCATATATTGATTGGTTTGCGCAAAAGTTATAGCATCTATAAAATAGGGGAAAGATTTATGGCATTTTTGTTACAATTTTTTTTTTTTTTACTAGTAATGGCGGTAATCAGTGATTTTTATCGGGACTGCGTCATTATGGCGGACAGATCTGACACTTTTGGCACATTTTTGGGACCATTGGCATTTATACAGCGATCAATGCTATAAAAATGCACTGATTACTGTGTAAATGTCACTGGCAGGGAAGGGGTCAACACTAGAGGGCGATCAAGGTGTTAACCGTGTTCCCTAGGGAGTGATTCTAACTGTGGGGGGAGGGGACTGACTGAGGAGAGCGATCGTTGTTAATACTTAGTATGAACAACAGATCGCTCTTCTCACCCCTGGCAGCACGGAGATCTGTCTGTTTACATTGACAGATCTCCATTCTGTCTCTGTGTGGAGCAATCGCGGGTGCCCAGAACGAGCATCGGCTCCGGTGGTGCGCCACCCAAGTGGTCAAAAGGCGAACCACTTTCTCCTGCTGAAGAGGAATAATGCATGACCTTGAAACGCGTTGAGTATCACTCTGTTCATTTGTACAAGAGTGATGTAAACTAGTGGTTTTTGTTTTGATCTCATTATGAACAACATGTTACATCAACCTTAATCTTGTAAATTGTTGATACAGCTAATGTTGTGTCTATACTTTTAGATTTAGTATTATTAAACTTATTTTTACTGAAATTTTTCTGCATAAGCATTTTTTTTGAGTCATCGCCCTATAAAGTCATAGCTAGAGGGTCATCTGTTTTCTGCATTCCAATTAAAGTGATTGCAAAGGTTTTTTTAAAAAAAAATAACAAACATGTTATACTTACTGAATTTGGACCTGAAAGAGAGCCAAAGACACACAGGACCCCTGTGCAATTTACTCCGCAGACGCCCCGGAGATGTTTGAACCGGCTCCATTGAGAGCCAGTCACAGTCTCCTGTCATGTGAATTGGATGCGGAAAAACCTCCGCATCCAATTCCCATAAGTTTGAATTCAGCCTTAAAGTGATTGTAAAGTCTCCTTTTTTTTTTTTCAATAAAAATAACTAACATGTTATACTTACCTGCTCTGTGTAATGGTTTTGCACAAGAGTTGCCCGGATCCTCCTCTTCTCGGGTGCCTCTTCTGTGCTCCTGGCCCCTCCCTCCTGTCAAGTGCCCCCACAGCAAGCAGCTTTTTTGGGGGCACCCGAGCCGAGTCACAGCTCCCTGTCTCCATTCAGACACAGAGCTGCAGCCTGGCTCCACCCCTTTCTCTTGATTGGCTGACTGACTGATTGACAGCAGCGGGAGCCAGTGGCGCCGCTGCTGTGTCTCAGCCAATCAAAAGGGAGAGTCTCGGATGGCTCAGACACTCGTGGACATCACTGGATAGAGAGGAGGCTAGGTATTTAAGTATTAGGGGGTGCATGGGTGGCTGCTGCACACAGAAGGCTTTTTTTATCCTAATGCATAGAATACATTAAGAGAAAAAACCCTCCGACTTTACAACCACTTTAAAGCTGAACTCCAGTCATTCTCTTTTGAAAACTTACAATGGGCTGGCTTGGTTACCTGTAATATTGTATGTCACATGTGTGACGTATCTCAGATTCAGCATAGTAGTCCCTGCCACATACAGTGCAGGCTGTCTTGTTCCAGATGCTATAGCAGCATCTCCGTCTGGTACACTGAAGACAGACATTTGCTTGCTTGGCACCTCCACTCAAACATCTTGCGTTTTATTTTTTTCAATGAATACAAAGCGTTCTCTAATGGGCGAGTAGAATGTGATGTCATTTGTGTCACCTAGTCCAATCAGAGAATGCCTGCTAATCATTGAACAAAAAAAAATTAAAAATACAAGATGTTTGCTTAATAGCAATACAGTCATGGCCAACAATATTGGCACCCATGCATTTTTCAGACAATGCACCACTTCTCCCAGAAAATTGTTTCAATTACAAATGTTTAGGCAATCCCATGTTTATTTCTTTTGTTTGTATTGGTATGACACACAAAAAAAAAAAAAATCGAGAAACAAAAAGCCAAAGCTGACACATTCCATACAAAACTCCAAAAATGGACTGGACAAAATTATTGGCACCCTTCATTTAATATTTAGTAGCACACCCCTTGGAAAAAACACTAACTGAAATCAATTGCTTCATGTAACCATCTATGAGTTTCTTAAACCTCTCTACTGGAATTTGGAACCACTCTTCTTTCGCCAACAGCTCCAGGTCTCGCATTGAGAAGGGTTCCTTTTCCCCACTGCAGTTTTGAGATCTCTCCACTGGTGCTCTATAGGATTTAGATCTGGACTCATTGTTGGCCAGTTCAGTACTTCTCCAGCGCTTTGTCGTAAACCATTTCTGGGTGCTTTTTGGTGTAGGCTTTGGGTCATTGTCCTGCTGTAAGACCCATGACCTCTGACGGAGACACAAATTTCTGACACTGGGCCCTACATTGCACCTCAGAATTCTTTGTTAGTCTTCAGATTTCATAATGCCATGCACATGGTCTAGACCAGTGTTTCTCAACTCCAACAGGTCATGTTTTCAGGATTTCCACTATTTTGCACATGTGATTTGATCAGTTTCACTGCCTTAGTAATTACCACAGCTGTTTCATTTGAGGGAAATCCTGAAAACATGACCTGTTGGGGCGCCTTGAGGACTGGAGTTGAGAAACACTGGTCTAGACATCCAGTGCCTGAAGCAGCAAAGCAACCCCAAAACATCAGTGAACCTCCACCATGTTTGACTGTATTCTTTTCTTTAACCACTTCTGGACCGCCCACCGTCGTTATACGTCAGCACTTTGAAGGAGGATATCGCTGTTATGGCAGCAGCTAGCTGCCAAAACCCCCAAATCCTTTTCTTCAGTGAGTGGTCCGGTTTAAGAAAAAAGTGGTCTCTGCGGCGGATTCGCCACGAGATCACTTTTATCGACGGCGGGAGAGGGCCCCCCTCCCGCCGTGCTCCGGTGTCCTCTGCCGCTTACCGGAGCCGTCGGCAGCAGCGGAGGCAATCGGGTCCTTCCTGTGGCCTGACATGGAGACGAGTGAGGGGAAGATGGCCCCCACCCGTCTCCATAGCATTGTAGGGCGGAAGCGACGTCAATATGTCACTTCTGCCCATAGCTCTTAAAGGGCCATTTTTTTAAATTACAATTTTTTTTTTCATTGAATTTTAGTGTAAATATGAGATCTGAGGTCTTTTTGACCCCAGATCTCATATTTAAGAGGTCCTGTCATGCTTTTTTCCTATTACAAGCGATGTTTACATTCCTTGTAATAGGAATAAAAGGGACACATTTTTTTTTTTTATAACAGTGTAAAAATATATAAAGAAAAAGGTCAAATAAATAAAAAAAAAAAATTTAAACGCGCCCCGTCCCGACAAGCTCGCGTGCAGAAGCAAACGCATACGTGACTAGCGCCTGCATATGAAAACGGTGTTTAAACCACACATGTGAAGTATCGCCGCGATCGGTAGAGTGAGAGCAATAATTTTAGCCCTAGACCTCCTCTGTAACTTAAAACATGCAACCTGTAGAATTTTTTAAACGTCGTCTATGGAGATTTTTAAGGGTAAAAGTTTGTCGCCATTCCATGAGCGGGCACAATTTTGAAGAGTGACATGTTGGGTATCAATTTACTCAGCGTAACATTATCTTTCACAATATAAACAAAAATTAGGTTAAATTTACTGTTGTCTTATTTGTTAATTTGAAAAAAGTGCGCTTGTAAGACCACTGCGCAAATACGATGTGACAGAAAGTATTGCAACGAGCGCCATTTTATTCTCTAGGGTGTTAGAAAAAAAAAAAAAAAGTATAATTTTTGGGGTTTCAAAGTAATTTTCTAGCAAAAAAAAACTGCTTTTAACTTGTAAACAACAAATCTCAGAAAGAGGCTCAGTCCTTAATTGGTTAAAGTGTAAGTTCACCTTTACAGAAAAATCTGTAAGGTGAACTTACACAGGGCACACCCCCACCTACCCCCCCCCCCCTTGTCCCGCATGGCGGTGATCACCCATTCTGAGTCGCCGTGTAGCAGACTCAAGGCTCTGGTCCTTAGAAATCCTCTCAGCTTTCTCGCTTCTTCCCCGCTGATGACGGGTTACGCGGGTTCTGATTGGTCGGCGCCGACCAATTTGAATGCTCCTAAACGTCCCTCCTGATGGGTACATTTAGGTGATTAAGCCCCGGTGCCCGGCGAGGCAGCTATACCAGAGCTCAGAACAGATAATCGCCGCCATGCAGGTCAGCGGGACAGGGGGCGAGATGGGGGTCCTGTGTAAGTTCACCTTACAGATTTTTCTGTAAAGGTGAACTTACACCTTAAACTGTAATTTTGTGTCATCTGTCCACAGCATATTCTTCCCAAAAGATTTTGGCTTCCTCAGGTATTCTTTGATCAATTTTCCTTTCGGCCAGGGAAATTAGCTACAGTGCCATGGGCTATAAACTTCTTGATAATATTGTGCACAATGGACACAGGAACATTAGGATCTCTGAAGATGGACTTGTAACCTTGGGATTGTCCATGCTTTTCCACAATTTTTGTTCTAAAATCCTCAGACAATTCTTTGCTGCTCTTTCTCTTCTCCATGCATCGTGGGGCACACAGAGACACACAACAGAAAGGATGGGTTTTTCACCATTCCACAACCTGGAATTAACACGGATTTTTTGAAGATTTGCTTCATTTAATTTACAGAACATGCCCACAACTTTGAAGATGTTTTTTTTTTTTTATTGTGAAGAAAACAACAAAAATAGGACAAAAAAAACAGAAAAAGTCAATGTGCATAACTATTCACCCCCCTAATGTCAATACTTTGTAGAGCCGCCTTTTGCAGCTATCACAGCTCCAAGTCACTTTGGATAAGTCTCTATGAGCTTGTCACATCTTACCACTGGGGTTTTTGCCCATTCCTCCTTGCAAAACTGCTCCAGCTCCTTCAAGTTGGAAGGTTTGCTCTTGTGAACAGCAATCTTTAAGTCTGGCCACAGATTTTCTATTGGATTGAGGTCTGGGCTTTGACTAGGCCATTCCAACACATTTACATGTTTCCACTTAAACCACTCAAGTGTTGCTTTAGCAATGTGTTTGGGGTCATTGTCCTGCTGGAAGGTGAACCTCTGTCCTAGCCTCATATCACACACAGAGTGGTACAGGTTTTGGTCAAGAATATCCCTGTATTTAGCACCATCCATCTTTCCCTCAACTCTGACCAGTTTCCCAGTCCCGACTGCTGAAAAACATCCCCACAGCATGATGCTGCCACCACCATGTTTCATTGTGGGGATGGTGTACTTTGGGTGATGTGATGTGTTGGGTTTGCGCCAGACATAGCGTTTTCTTTGATGGCCAAAAAGTAAAGTTTCAGAGCACCTTCCTCCATACATTTTTGGAGTCTCCCACAGGCCTTTTCACAAACTCAAAACATGCCATTTTGTTTTTTGCTGAAAGTAATGGCTTTCTTCTGGCCACTCTGCCGTAAAGCCCAACTCTATGGAGCATATGGCTTATTATCGTCCTATGTACAGTTACTCCAGTCTTTGCTATGAAACTCTGCAGCTCCTGCAGGGTTACCTTAGGACTCTGTGCTGCCTCTATGATTAATGACCTCCTTGCCCGGTCCGTGAGTTTTGGTGTGCGGCCATCTCTTGGCAGGTTTGCTGTTGTGCCATGTTCTTTCCATTTGGTTATGATAGATCTGATGGCGCTCCTAGGGATCATCAAAGATTTGGATTTTTTTTTTTTTTTTCAGTTACTTATATAGCGCCGTTAATTTACACAGCACTTTACATATACATTGTACATTCACATCAGTCCCTACCCTAAAGGAGCTTACAATCTAAGGTTCCTAACTCACATTTATACATATTAGGGACAATTTAGACAGGATCCAATTAACCTACCAGCATGTCTTTGGGGTGATATTTTTTTTATAACCTAACCCTGACTTCTCAACAACATTGTCCCTTCCTTGCTTGGAGAGTTCCTTGGTCTTCATGGCAGTGTTTGGTTAGTGGTGCCTCTTGCTTAGGTGTTGCAGCCTCTGGGGCCTTTCAAAAAGGTGTGTATATGTAATGACAGATCACGTGACACTTAGATTGCACACATGTGGACATTATTTCACTAATTATGTGACTTCTGAAGGTAATTGGTTGGACCAGAGCTTTTTATGGGCTTCATAACAAAGGGGTGAATACATACGCACATGCCAGTTATAATTTTTTTATTTCTGAAAAATAGTTTTATGTATATATTTTTCTAATTTTACTTCACCAACTTAGACTATTGTGTTCTGATCCATCACATACAATTCAGATTAAAGAAACATTGAACTAAAGGCTGTAATGTAACAAAATAGGTAAAAATCCAAGGGGGAGGGGGGTGAATACTTTAGCAAGGCACTGTAAATGTAATGTGCTGATTCTAAAGTGACCAGATTTTTAAAAAGAAATTCCGGGACATAGTTTTTTTTATACACAGAGCGCTGTGCACAGGCCTGCATAATACACAGAGTGCTGGGTACAGGACTGCATTGTACACAGAGCGCTGTGCACAGAACTGCATAAGACAGAAAAGGAAGAGATGGTGCAAGAACCAACCAAACAATATAATAGTAGCAGCAATCTAATATATCAATGATAGCAGTAATCTGAATAGGATAGTTACATAGTTACATAGTAGGTGAGGTTGAAAAAAGACACAAGTCCAACCTATGTGTGTGATTATGTGTCAGTATTACATTATATATCTCTGTATGTTGCGGTCATTCAGGTACTTATCTAATAGTTTCTTGAAGCTATCAATGCTCCCCGCTGAGACCACCGCCTGTGGAAGGGAATTCCACATCCTTGCCGCTCTTACAGTAAAGAACCCTCTACGTAGTTTAAGGTTAAACCTCTTTTCTTCTAATTGTAATGAGTGGCCACGAGTCTTATTAAACTCTCTTCTGCAAAAAAGTTTTATCCCTATTGTGGGGTCACTAGTACAGTATTTGTAAATTGAAATCATATCCCCTCTCAAGCGTCTCTTCTCCAGAGAGAATAAGTTCAGTGCTCGCAACCTTTCCTCATAACTAAGATCCTCCAGACCCTTTATTAGCTTTGTTGCCCTTCTTTGTACTCGCTCCATTTCCAGTACATCCTTCCTGAGGACTGGTGCCCAGAACTGGACAGCATACTCCAGGTGCGGCCGGACCAGAGTCTTGTAGAGTGGGAGAATTATCGTTTTATCTCTGCATTTGATCCCCCTTTTAATGCCAATATTCTGTTTGCTTTATTAGCAGCAGCTTGGCATTGCATGCCATTGCTGAGCCTATCATCTACTAGGACCCCTAGGTCCTTTTCCATCCTAGATTCCCCCAGAGGTTCTCCCCCCAGTGTATAGATTGCATTCAGATTTTTGCCACCCAAATGCATTATTTTACATTTTTCTACATTGAACCTCATTTGCCATGTAGCCGCCCACCCCATTAATTTGTTCAGGTCTTTTTGCAAGATTTCCACATCCTGCGGAGAAGTTATTGCCCTGCTTAGCTTAGTATCGTCTGCAAATACAGAGATTGAACTGTTTATCCCATCCTCCAGGTCGTTTATGAACAAATTAAATAGGATTGGTCCCAGCACAGAACCCTGGGGAACCCCACTACCCACCCCTGACCATTCTGAGTACTCCCCATTTATCACCACCCTCTGAACACGCCCTTGTAGCCAGTTTTCAATCCATGTACTCACCCTATGGTCCATGCCAACGCACCTTATTTTGTACAGTAAACGTTTATGGGGAACTGTGTCAAATGCTTTTGCAAAATCCAGATACACCCGTCTACGGGCCTTCCTTTATCTAGATGGCAACTCACCTCCTCATAGAAGGTTAATAGATTGGTTTGGCAAGAACGATTCCTCGTGAATCCATGCTGATTACTGCTAATGATATCATTCTTATTACTAAAATCTTGTATATAGTCCCTTATCATCCCCTCCAAGAGTTTACATACTATTGATGTTAGGCTAACTGGTCTGTAATTCCCAGGGATGTTTTTTGGGCCCTTTTTAAATATTGGTGCTACATTGGCTTTTCTCCAATCAGCTGGTACCATTCCAGTCAATAGACTGTCTGAAAAAATTAGGAACAACGGCCTGGCAATCACCTGACTGAGTTCTCTAAGTACCCTCGGATGCAAGCCATCTGGTCCCGGTGATTTATTAATGTTAAGTTTCTCAAGTCTAATTTTAATTCCGTCCTCTGTTAACCATGTAAGTGCTTCCTGTGTTGTGTCATGGATGATAAACATGAATAATAATAATAATACTGCTAAAAGAATAAGTACTAATAGTCCCAGCAATAGATGAAAGGTGTCAGTTCTGATGCACCAGCGGCAGCTACCTTGAGGAAAAAGTGGAAGCTTTGAAGCGCGTCATATGACACGTCACCTCCGGGTTCACAGACCTCATCGTGTTTGCGCTCCACGCTGGTACGCTCTTCCGGTTCTGGCTATCTCCGAGAACGGAAGCTGCTCTAGCCGGTCATCCAGGCTACTCTGCTGCCCTATCCTTGGCAATCTACCAGGAAGCCACTGGGACGCCCCTACCGATGACACCCCGCACCTTACAGTGACCATGGACCCTACTACCATTATTATTCTATTCGCCTGATTCTCACTATGTGAGTAGCCATTTGGCTGTTTTATTTCATAATTAAAATGTTCACCACATGCTGCACTTAGTTTGGCGCGCCTTGTTCTTCCTTTTTACAGAACTTCATAATACACAGAGCACTGGGCACACAAATGCATAATACACAGGAGTGTGTTAGGCACAGAGTGCAGGGTTCAGAGGTTTGCTATGCACAGAGGACCCTCCTGCCCCCACAACCATAGCTCACCTCTGCACCCTTCTCTCGCATATCATCTCATCAGCAGCCTATTAGCCCTTTCCCAACAACTGCTAAACTCTGCATGCAGCTGCATCAGCTCTGACCCCTGCTCCCCCACTGCCCTTGCCTGTATACAAACAGGACCCCCCCATCTGCTCATCTCCCGGTCTCAGCCCTCCACACAGTAAATTTTTGGCTCTACCTCACTTCCACTGAACAGCAGCAGTGAGATTGTGCAGCAGGGGGTGTCGGCCTCCGAGTCACCAGGCTGTTTCTCAGCCAGCATGGGATGCCCAGTCCGGCCCTGAATCCAGGGACAAAACCGGGGACAGTGTTCTCAGTCTGGGGACTGTCCCTGGAAACCAGGGACGTCTGGTCACCTTAGCTGCTTCTGCCTCTGAAATGTCTCTCTAAAAAATGGCCATGCAGTACTACCATTAGCTCAGTGATTCCACACCATGCACGTTCTAGTTTCTGCTATTCTCTGAGTGCAACCTGTTGTAGCAATGAAGGCTTATGGGGTCGCAATTTGCAGTGACTATTTTTATTGAATGTATTTACTACACCGTATTGCCATTATCGTAAAAAATATACTAATTTTAAGCTGCTCCCTCTAGTGGTGGCCTATTTTCACTGCAGTCACTCCTTGATCAACAGCTGTTGTGATATCCCATACACAGAGGAAGTGCATTCTTTGCATATAAACTTGACTGGTAGACTTGTATTAAGAACAAAGAACAGTATCCTGCAACCAATGTGTAGCACTATTATGGGGGTACTTGACAGAGGGAGCCAGGACGACAATGAGAATCGAGGCTGCTCTGTGCAAAGCCATTGCAGAGAGAAGGTAAGTAAGACATGTTTGATTCTTTTTTTTTTTTTTTTTTAAATAACAGTTTTACACTTAAACATCTATACAAAATGTGTCCAAAAGCCCAGCTCCGGCCAAAGTAAATAAAATCCTGATGGTGTCTCTAAAGTTTCCTCAGTCCACAAGAATTTTTTTGTTGTTGTTGCCCGTGTTCCCTTTGGGGAGGTTAATAAACATATTCCCATTACACACCATTCTAGAATCAACCATAGTGTGGGTGCTGTGGCAACCAACAAGCGGAATGGTGTAGTATGTAATAACTGGTAGAATATGTTGCCAACACACCTTCTTCACACAGAAAGCCCACTTTTTCTGCATCATGATACAATCCCACCATAGTGCGATGCTAAAGAGCCAAGCAGGACACATTTATCAAGGCATGGGACGATTCAGTTCCTGTTCGGTCAGACACCTGTCTAAAAACAGGATGGGGGGAGATTTTTCTCTTCTTTCTGCTCTTACAATCAAACTAGAAGATTATGGCAGACCTGTCAAAGAAGCCCTCCGGTACTGAGGTGTGATCTACCTGGAGGGTCCAAGGCCCTTCCAGCTTTATCCGGTCTTCCTTCCGGGTTCCCGGTCTTCAACCACTTGAGTGGCTGGGCCACGATGACACCACTGTGGGCCATAAACGTATACTGAGCTGCGCATGCGCTAACAGGCAGGAGTAAGATTTTATGATAGAAGTGACTGACGGTCTCTTCTGTCATAAATATCCTTCCTGTCAGCAAGTTTACAAAACATGGCTTTACTACCACTTTAAGACCGTTATCAGCCACCTCCATTATTTTAATGGTAATGTTCTGTAACCGCATCTTTAAAGGGTTCCAATTCCTCCCCACTCAATCCAAAACTCTGAAAAAAACACGTTGGTCTTTAACCCCATATCAGATTTACTGCTACAGGGCGGACTTTCTGTGCAGAATACCATATTATATACATGGCTGATGAATGCAAATGTTCCTCCAGTATTTTTCATAACATACTGCATTCATCTTGCCATCAATTTTGACCAAATTTCCTGTGCCTTTGTAGCTCATACATCCCCAAAACATCAGCGATCCACCTAAGTGTTTCACAGTAGGAATGGTGTACCTTTCATCATAGGCCTAGTTGGTTGACTCCTCTCCAAATGAAGCGTTTATGGTTGTGGCCAAAAAGCTAAATTTTGGTCTCATCACTCCAAATGACTTTGTGCCAGAAGGTTTGAGGCTTGTCTCTGCGCTGTTTGGCGTATTGTTAGTGGGATACTTTGTGGCATTTGAGCAATAATGGCTTTCTTCTGGTGACCCGACCATGCATCCCATCTTTCTTCAAGTGCCTCCTTATTGTGCATCTTGAAACAGCCACACCACATGTTTTCAGAGAATCCTGTATTTCACCTGAAGTTATTTGTGGGCTTTTCTTTGCATCCCAAACAATTTTCCTGGCAATTGTGGCTGAAATTTTAGTTGGTCTACCTGACCGTGGTTTGGTTTCAACAGAACCCCTCATTTTCCTCTTCTTGATTAGTTTGAACACTGCTGATTGGCATTCTCAATTCCTTTGATATCTTTTTATATCCCTTTCCTGTTTTTTACGGTTCAACTACCTTTTCCCGCAGATCTTTTGACAATTCTTTTGCTTTCCCCATGACTCAGAATCCAGACACATCAGTGCAGCGCTGGATGAAAGATACAAGGGTCTGTCAGGAATCCAGAAACTCATTGACCTTTTACACACACACTAATTACAAGCAAACAGATCACAGGTGAGGATGGTTGCCTTTAATAGCCATTCAAACCCCTTTGTGTCAACTTGTGTGCATGTTATTAGGCCAAAAGCACCAGGGTATATAAACTTTTGATCGGGGTCATTTGGGTAGTTTCTGTTGCCATTATGATTTAAAAAGAGTAAACACAGTTTATTAATAATATATGGCTTCAGCCAAACACTAACTGTGGGTGAAAGAAAAGTTTTGTGTTCTCGATCATATTCTCTGAAAAATGGCCAAAAAATCATAAATTCTATGTAAATTTTTGAGCACAACTGTACATACATACACAGTGCAGCCGGAAAGTATTCACAGCACTTCACATTTTGTTAGGTTACAGCCTTATTCCAAAATGAATTAAATTCAATATTTTTCTCAAAATTCTACAAACAATACCCCATACTGACAATGTGAAAGAAGTTTGTTTTAAATCTTTGCAAATTTTTAACAAATAAAAAACGAAAAAAAAATGACTCAAAATTGAGCTCAGATGCATTCTATTTCCACTGATCATCCTTGAGATGTTTCTACAACTTGATTGGAGGCACCGCTCATCACCTGGCCAATACCATCCCTACAGAGAAGCATGGTGGTGGCAGCATCATGTTGTGGGGATGTTTTTCAGTGGGAGGAACTGGGAGACTAGTCAGGATCGAAGGAAAGATGAATGCAGCGATGTACAGAGACATCCTTGATGAAAACTTGCTCCAAAGTGCTCTGGACCTCAGACTGGGGCAAAAGTTAATCTTCAAACCCTAAGCACACAGCCAAGATAACAAAGGAATGGCTAAGGGACAACTCTGTGAATGTCCTTAAGTGGCCCAGCCAGATCCCAGACTTGAAAATCTCTGGAGAGATCTGAAAATGGCTGTGCACCGACATTCCCCATCCAGTCTGATGGAGCTTGAGGGGTCTTGCAAAGAAGAATGGGAAACACTGCCCAAAAATAGGTGTGCCAAGCTTGTAGCATCATACTCAAAAAGACTTGAGGCTGTAATTGGTGCCAAAGGTGCTTCAACAAAAGAATTGAGCAAAGGCTGTGAATACTTATGTACATGGGATTTGTTTCATTTTTTAATTTTTTAATAATTTGCAAAGATTTCAAACAAACTTCTTTCATGTTGTCATTATGGGGTATTGTTTGTAGAATTTTAAGGAAAATAATTAATTTAATCCATTTTGGAATAAGGCTATAACATAACGTGGAAAAAAAAAGTGAAGCGCTGTAAATAATTTCCAGATGCAATATATATATTATATATATTTATTTCATACACACAGCCTTAAAAAAGTATTCATACCCCTCAAAACATTTTACAAAAAAATATCTGAAAAGTGCGGTGTGCATTTGTATTCAGCCCCCTTTACTTTGAGACCCCTAACTAATATCTAGTGGAACTAATTGTCTTCAGAATTCATCTAATTAGTAGAGCACACCTGTGTGTAATTTAATCTCAGTGTTAATACAGCTGTTCTGTAAATGTCTTAGGTTTGTTAGAGAACCTTAGTGAACAAAAAGCATCATGAAGGCCAAGGAACACACCAGACAAGTCAGGAATAAAATGTGTTTAGAAGTTTAAAGCAGGCTTAGGTTATAAAAAAAATAGCAGGCTTTGAACATCTCACGGAGCACTGCTCAATCCATCATCCGAAAATGGATGAGTATGGCACAACTGCAAACCTACCAAGACATGGGCGTCCACCTAAACTGACAGGCCGGGCAAGGAGAGCATTATTCAGAGAACCAGCCAAGAGACCCATAGTAACTCTGGAGGAGCTGTGGAGATCCACAGCTCAGGTGGGAGAATCTGTCTACAGGACAACTATTAGTCGTGCACTCCACAAATTTGGCCTTTATGGAAGAGTGGCAAGAAGAAAGCCATTGTTGAAAGAAAGCCATAAGAAAGCCCTGTTTGCAGTTTCCAAGAAGGCATGTGGAGGACACAGCAAACATGTGGAAGAAGGTACTCTGGCCAGATGAGACCAAAATTGAAGTTTTTGGCCTAAAAGCAAAACGCTATGTGTGGCAGTAAACAAACACTGCACATCACCCTGAACACACCATCCCCACCGTGAAACATGGTGGTGGCAGCATCCTGTTGTGGGGATGCTTTTCTTCAGCAGTTACAGGGAAGCTGCTCTCCTTGATCGTGACCGATGTCCCTCTGACAGCCACCGGTGATCGCTATCGGCGTGAGGAGAAAAAATAAGCGATTACCGGCTCTGTTTTCATCACATGATTAGCTGTCATTGGCTGACAGCTGATCACGTGGTAAGGGGTCGGGATCGACCCCTTACTCCGATCAGCGAGTCTCATAGACTCACTGATCGCAGAGCGCGCCCTGCAGTGGGCGCGCAGGCCGCTCGAGCATGGTAGGACGTCTACTGACCCCCTCCCAGCAAAGTAGGTCCACGCTGTAGCCGTCATTTGGCTATAGCGCGGATCAGAAGTGGTTACATAACCTAAGACTTTATTTTTTTTTTAACGTTAAATCATTTTATGAATAGGTTTAGAAAATAAGTTACCGTTTATATAAAAAACAAAAAAAAACTAAATTGTGGTGATGTACTAAACACAGAAGAAACCACCATGGCGCTTGGTTCTTTTGGCCATGGTCCAGCAGATTACAAGCTCATTTGCAGAGTGGCATATGGTATACACAATATCTCTTTGATCTTGTTAAAGGATGTACCTGTACCACAGGCATGTGACTAAGAGCAGTTTACATCCCACACATTCTGCCCCAGTGGCCTATTTCTTAAGTGAACCCTTATCCTGCAGCTCCATCCTGACACAATTTCAGCAACATCTAGAATTTGGGATGTAGCCCAGAATCTGAACACAAGACTGTTCCACAACTTGCTGTAACACAGAAGAGTGATTGGAATCTACGGTGGTTGAAAGTCAGAAAATAATTCTACAATGCTATGCACCTACAGTGGGTAAATTAAGTATTGAACACGTCACTATTTTTTATAGTTAAATATATTTCTAAGACCCGTTTAACACAGGGGCAACCTGTCTGGTGACTTAGCCACCTGACAAGTCGCGCTCCATTCTGTACAATGGAACCGTTCTAATAGGAGCGACTCAAGTTGCTGCGACTTAGAAAAAGGTTCCTGTACTACTTGGGGCGACTTCAGAGTGGCTTGCATTGACTTCTATAGAGAAGTCAGTTTGCAAGTCGCGCTTAATGGGGCGGCTTCAAAGTTGGGCGACTTTGAAACCGCCCCTGTGTGAACCGGCACTAAAAGGTACTATTGACATTAAATTTTTCACGTCGGTAACAACCCATGCAATCCATACAAAACTCAAAACAAATAAGTTCAGAAATTCAGTTATGTGCAATAAATTGGAATGACACAGGGAAAAAAGTATTAAACGCATGAAGAAAGTGGTACAAAAAGGCATGGAAAGCCAGCTGAAATCCATCAGTAAATTTGAAATCAATCTTGCCCTTTGTCATTGCAAATTAATATCAGCTGGTTCAGTCTCAACTGATGGCCTATAAGGTCGGGTTCACACTGGTACGACAAACGCTCCGACATTAGGAGCTCATGACGCATGAAAATCAATGTTTGCCTATGAGAGCCTTCTTAACTGGTCCCACACAAGTCGGTCCGACTTTGACCCTGCTTCAGCCCATTGAATATCACTGAAGTCGAATCAAAGTCAGATCGCCATCTCAACTGATCCGACTTTGGCATGCGACTTGTGCTCCGATGATCTTGAAGGTGAACTTAACGCCAAATTTTATTTTATTTTTTAAACAGCATGGGTACCCCCCCCCCCCCCCAAATCCATACCAGACCCTTATCCGTGCACGCAGCCCGGCAGGTCAGGAATGGGGGTTTGGGGCGAGTGAGCCCCCCCCTCCTGATCCGTACCAGGCCACATGCCCTCAACATGGGGAGTGCTCTGAGGCGGGGGGGGGGCCTTGTGACCCTCACCTCAAAGCACCTTGTCCCCTTGTTGATGAGGACAAGGGCCTCTTCCCTTCAACCCTGGCAGTTGGTTGTTGGGGTCTGCTGGGGGGCTTATTGGAATCTGGAAGCCCCTTTTAACAAGGTGGCCCGCAGATTCCAGCCCCCCTATATGAATGAGTATGGGGTACATTGTACCCCTACCTATTCACCGAAAAAAAAGTGTCAAAAATAAAACAGTACACAGGTTTTTAAAGTAATTTATTAAGACAGCTCCGGCGTCTCTTCCGATTTCTTCTTCCTCCTCCGTTGACGTCTTCTGCCTCTGCCAGTTGTTCTACGCTGACGTCTTCTAGCCCTCTCTGGTTCTTCTCCCTCTGTTTATATACACTGGAATATATATTTTTTTCTTTATATACCATCGGCAGCAATCAGCGACTTATAGCAGGACTGTGATATTGCGGCGGCCAATCTGACACTTTGTGGGAACCAGTAACACTAATACAGTGATCAGTGCTAAAAATATATGTCATGGTCACTATACTAATGACACTGGCTTGGAAGGGATTAAAGTGGTTGTTAAACCATCAAGTTAAAATTACACCATCCTCTCTGTGTATGATGCTCAATTGGGTTTAAGTCAGGGCTCTGGCTGGGCCATTCAAGAACAGTCACGGAGTTGTTGTGAAGCCACTCCGTTATTTTAGCTGTGTGCTTAGGGTCATTGTCTTGTTGGAAGGTAAACCTTTGGCCCAGTCTGAGGTCCTGAGCACTCTGGAGAAGGTTTTCGTCCAGGAGATCCCTGTACTTGGCCGCATTCATCTTTCCCCCGATTGCAACCAGTCATCCTTTCGCTGCAGCTGAAAAACACCCCCACAGCATGATGCTGCCACCACCATGCTTCACTGTTGGGACTGTATTGGACAGGTGATGAGCAGTGCCTGGTTTTCTCCACACATACCACTTAGAACTAAGGCCAAAAAGTTCCATCTTGGTCTCATCAGACCAGAGAATCTTATTTATCACCATCTTGGAGTCCTTCAGGTGTTTTTTTTTTTTTTAGCAAACTCCATGCAGGCTTTCATGTGTCTTGCACTGAGAAGAGGCTTCCGTCGGGCCACTCTGCCATAAAGCCCTGACTGGTGGAGGGCTGCAGTGATGGTTGACTTTCTACAACTTTCTCCCATCTCCCAACTGCATCTCTGGAGCTCAGCCGCAGTGATCTTTGGGTTCTTCTTTACCTCTCTCATCAAGGCTCTTCTCAACCGATAGCTCAGTTTGGTAAGACGGCCAGCTCTAGGAAGGGTTCTGGTCGTCCCAAACGTCTTCCATTTAAGGATTATGGAGGCCACTTTGCTCTTAGAAACCTTAAGTGCAGCAGAAACTTTTTTGTAACCTTGGCCAGATCTGTGCCTTGCCACAATTCTGTCTCTGAGCTCTTCAGGCAGTTCCTTTGACCTCATGATTCTCATTTGCTCTGACATGCACTGTGAGTTGTAAGGTCTTATATAGACATGTGTGTGGCTTTCCTAATCAAGTCCAATCAGTATAATCAAACACAGCTGGACTCAAATGAAGGTGAAGAACCATCTCAAGGATGATCAGAAGAAATGGACAGCACCTGAGTTAAATATATGAGTGTCACAGCAAAAGGTCTGAATACTTAGGACCATGTGATATTTCAGTTTTTCTTTTTTAATAAATCTGCAAAAATGTCAACAATTCTGTGTTTTCTGTCAATATGGGGTGCTGTGTGTACATTATGAGGAAAAAAATTAACTTAAATGATTTTAGCAAATGGCTGCAATATAACAAAGAGTGAAAAATTTAAGGGGGTCTGAATACTTTCCGTCCCCACTATATATAGTGCATCTAGTGCTATTCTAGTGTTATCACCCTAGAATAGGAGATATCTCTGCATAAGGATCCTCAAGGCAGGATTACCAGGTATTATTTTATGGAACGTTGCAGGTTTAACATGGTGGAATATCTTTATTACATTTTAGAGATTGAGGTTAATTCACAAAAGATTTACCAGATCACATGTCGGTATATTGAAATGGTAATTGCCCATTGAGGCCTGATCACTATGGCACAAGAGGAAGTCACATACTTCCCCATGCTCGGGAGCACCAGATATTTTGCAATGATGGACAGGGTAGCGAGGAATCACTGCAAAGGACAGCAAGCAGTGAGGGGAAAAAGTATTTGATCCCCTGCTGATTTTGTACGTTTGCCCACTGACAAAGAAATGATCAGTCTATAATTTTAATGGTAGGTTTATTTTAACAGTGAGAGACAGAATAACAAAAATATCCAGAAAAACGCATTTCAAAAAAAGATATATGGATTTGCATTTTAACCGCTTGCTGACCAGCCGCCGCAGTTGTACTGCGGCAATATGGCTCGGCTGCGCAAATCGGCGTCATGTTACGTCGCTTTTATTTGTGGCCACTAGGGGCGCGCGGCTGCAGCTCGTCCATGGAGCCGATGCGAGTGCCCGGTGGTCGCGATGACCGCTGAGCTCCCGTGATCGCTCGTGAGACGGCTTAAACTGGGATCTCTGTGTGTCTTCTCCCCTTCTCTGAGGGGAGAAGACACTGATCGCGTGTTCATACAAAGTCCCATCCCCCTTTAGTTAGAACATACACTAGGGAACAGTTAACCCCTTGATCGCCCCCTAGTGTTAACCCCTTCAACGCCAGTGACATTTTTACAGTAATCAATGCATACCACCAAAAGAAAGCTCTATTTGTGGGAAAAAAAAGGACGTCAATTTTGTTTGGGTACAACGTCGCACGCCCACACAATTGTCAGTTAAAGAGACAAGAGTGCTGAATCACAAAAAATGCTCCGGTCATTCAGGGGGTTAAAGCGGTTAATGAGTGAAATTTATTTGATCCCCTATCAATCAGCAAGATTTCTGGCTCCCAGGTGCCTTCTATGCAGGTAATGAGCTGAGATTAGGAGCACTCTCCTAAAGGGAGTGCTCCTAATCTCAGCTTGTTACCTGTATAAGAGACATCTGTCCACAGAAGCAATCAGATTCCAATCTCTCCACCATGGCCAAGACCAAACAGCTGTCCAAGGAGGTCAGGGACAAGATTATAAACCTACACAAGGCTGGAATGGGCTACAAGACCATCGCCAAGCAGCTTGGTGAGATGGTGACAACAGTTGGTGCAGTTATTTGCAAATAGAAGAAACACAAAATAACTGTCAATCTCCCTCGGTCTGGGGCTCCAGTCAAGATCTCACCTCATGGAGTTTCAATGATCGTGAGAATGGTGAGTACTCTGCCCAGAACTATATGGGAGAATCTTGTCAATGATCTCAAGGCAGCTGGGACCATAGTCACCAAGAAAACAATTGGTAACGCAATACGCTGTGAAGGACTGAAATCCTGCAGCACCTGCAAGGTCCCCCTGCTCAAGAAAGCACATGTACAGGCCTGTCTGAAGTTTGCTAATGAACATCTGAATGATTCAGAGGAGAAATGGGTGAAAGTGTTGTGGTCAGATGAGACTAAAATCGAGCCCTTTGGCATCAACTCAACTTGCCGTGTTTGGAGGAGGAATGCTGCGGTTGGAACCCATTGTGAGAGATCTAACCGTTTGAGCTGGCTGGTGCAAACCACTGCTGTTTTTTTATGTGCATTTATTTTTGCTGATGTTTGGTTGTCTTGAAGTTTTTAGTGTGCTGTTTTAATAAACCCTTTTGTTGAAACCTATTGCACTACGAGGCAATCCTCTTCTTTCCTTATGCTCTAGGATTTATCCTTGAGCTGACAGATTGGATAACAGCTTCTCCAAAGATACCGCGATTCCTGCGTCCATTGAAAAACCGGGTCCAGTTTTACAGCTTAACCACTTCAGCCCCGGAAGATTTGACTGCTCAATGGCAAAGCCATTTTTTGCAATGGGGCACTACGTCACTTTAACTGGCAATTGTGCGGTCATGTGACGCTGTACCCAAACAAAATTTATGTCCCTTTTTTCCTCACAAAGAGATTTCTTTTGGTGGTATTTGATCACCTCTGCGGCTTTTATTTTTTGAGCTATACACAAAAGAGCGTCAATTTTGAAAAGAACAAACAAAATCGCAATAAGCATATATTGATTGGTTTGCACAAAAAAGTTATAGCATCTACAAAATAGGGGATAGATTTATTAGATTTATTCCATTTTTTTTTTTTACAAGTAATGGCGGTGATCTGCAATTTTTATCGGGACTGTGATATTGCGGCGAACAGATCGGACACTTTTGACACATTTTTGGGACCAGTGACAATTATACAGCGATCAGTGCTATAAAAATGCACTGATTACTGTATAAATGTCACTGGCAGGGAAGGGGTTAACACTAGGGGGTAATCAAGGGGTTAACTTTGTTCCCTAGGTGTGTTCTAACTGTAATGCCGCGTACACACGGTCGGACTTTTCAGCTACAAAAGTCCAACGGACGCTGATGGACTAAAGCTGGCTGGTAATCCGATCGTGTGTGGGCTTCTCCGGACTTTCAACGTACTTTTTTAGCCTCAAATCCGACGGACTTTAGATTTGGAACAGGCTTCAAATCTTTACGTCGTAACTACGACGGACCCCGAGGTCCGCTCGTCTGTATGCTAGTCCTACGGAACAAAAACCCACGCTAGGGCAGCTATTGGCTACTGGCTATCAACTTCCTTATTTTAGTCCGGTGTACGTCATCACGTACGAATCCGTCGGACTTTTGTGTGGTCGTGTGTAGGCAAGTCTGTTCGTTAGAAAGTCTGCCGCAAGTCCGCCGAAAGTCTGTCGGACAGGCTGTCGGACTTTTGTAGATGAAAAGTCGGACCGTGTGTACGCGGCATAAGGGGGGATGGGACTTACTAGGAGGAGAGAGAGAGATCATACTTCGTATGGACACACAATCTGTCTCCTCTCCCCTGAGAGAACCGGGATCTGTGTGTTTATACACAGAACCCTAAGGTGTGTACCAAAATGGTGATGATTCTATACAGTGTGTAGAAAGACAATCAAGTCTCTTCGTATGGCAACATAAAACAAAATGAACAAAAAAATATGGAAAAAAGGTATAGCTTAAATAAACAAGTGTGTAAACACATACAAACAGTGGAAAAGACGTGTCAGTATTAAGTGGGTCAGTTTTTGGGGTGGAGTAACCTAACCCAAAAAACGGCTCAGGAATGAATCACAATAAGTAGTGAAAGATTACAACAATGTAGTGTGCATTGTCCCTTAAATGACCTGCTCTTCAAAACGAGGCCTGCGTGCAAAAACATGGGTCCATAAAAAATAAGTAAGTGTAAATATTAGAAGTCCATCGCTATGTAATGGGGTGATCCCAGATAGTTCCGACAGCTTGAGTATAAGCAGTCCTCATACAAAATCAATGGGAACCATTAGGAGTGTTCTTGCATGCAAATAAGTTCTTATCTTGATATGGAGACTTTCACCAGGAGGATATAAGTGTAAAATGCGCTTACCAGACAAGGTGGACTCACAGGCCCTTGGCGGTGAGTCAGACGAGCATGTACCGCCAAGCGGTATAGTGTGGCGAACCGTATATGGATCCTGGACAGGGTCTCCCCAGGTGTCACCGGATGGCGTGTCTCTGGGAAGGCTGGACTGGAAACAGATGTCTTCAGAATTTAACCTCGGTCATCAGTTTAGAAGATAGCTTCCTCAACGACCAACCATATGAGTAGGCAAAAAGAAAAAGAAAAACACATTTACCCCCATCACCTACTGCGCTAATTTTTACAATTTTTTATAGTTTTTGTACTTGTGTGAGCCGAGTTTTTACTGCCCATATTTGTACACTCTTTCGGATACTATTTCTCTTGATACCAATAAACGTTATTACGTTTTTAATAAGGATTTACACCATGTGGAAGTTTTTTCTTTTTGCCTACTCATATGGTTGGTCGTTGAGGAAGCCATCTTCTAAACTGATGACCGAGGTTAAATTCTGAAGACATCTGTTTCCAGTCCAGCCTTCCCAGAGACACGCCATCCGGTGACACCTGAGGAGACCCTGTCCAGGATCCATATACGGTTCGCCACACTATACCGCTTGGCGGTACATGCTCGTCTGACTCACCGCCAAGGGCCTGTGAGTCCACCTTGTCTGGTAAGGGCATTTTACACTTCTATCCTCCTGGTGAAAGTCTCCATATCAAGATAAGAACTTATTTGCATGCAAGAACACTCCTAATGGTTCCCATTGATTTTGTATGAGGACTGCTTATACTCAAGCTGTCGGAACTATCTGGGATCACCCCATTACATAGCGATGGACTTCTAATATTTACACTTACTTATTTTTTATGGACCCATGTTTTTGCACGCAGGCCTCGTTTTGAAGAGCAGGTCATTTATGGGACAATGCACACTACATTGTTGTAATCTTTCACTACTTACTTATTGTGATTCATTCCTGAGCCGTTTTTTGGGTTAGGTTACTCCACCCCAAAAACTGACCCACTTAATACTGACACGTCTTTTCCACTGTTTGTATGTGTTTACACACTTGTTTATTTAAGTTATACCTTTTTTCCATATTTTTTTGTTCATTTTGTTTTATGTTGCCATACGAAGAGACTTGATTGTCTTTCTACACACTGTATAGAATCATCACCATTTTGGTACACACCTTAGGGTTATGTACCTCCATTTTTAGGTACCACTGTTACTCTAACAACACTATTTCTTAGCACCACACTTTTTTCACTTTCATACATTTACAACAGTCAGGTTGTTGTGTTGGCTGCTTCACGTTATTCTTTTTAGCAGTTTGGCGCAATCTTTTTAATTTCTCCATTTTTGTTTACACACACAGATCCCAGGTGCCCGGTGGTCATTGTGCCCGCCGTGCACTTACATCGGCTCTGGCAGGGAGCCACGGGCGTGCACGAGTGCGTCCGGCGGCGCACGCCCTCTAGTGGTCAAAAGGCGAAGCGACGTAAGGCAACGTCATTTCGCGCAGGCTAGTCAACCTGCCATAGTACAACTGCGGCGGCTGGTCGGGAGTGGGTTAAAGCGATTGTAAGGCTTCATTTTTTAACAAACATGACATACTTACCGCCACTGTGCAGTTCGTTTAGCACAGAGTGGCCCCCATCCTTGACTCCTGGGGTCCCCCGGCGGCGCTGGTAGCGCCTCCCCGCATAACACCCTAGGAGAAGCGCTCTCCTGGGGGGTTAGCTTGCGGGTGCACTCCAGAGTCCAGCATTTGCGCCCATAGAAGCAGAATGCCGGACTCGGCCCCAGCGTCATTGGATTTGATTGACAGCAGCGGGAGCCAATGGGTGAGCTGCTATCAATCTATCCAATCAAGAGCCAAGACAAAGGGCAGAGGGGAAGAGCGCGTCTCTGGCGTGGGAATCACAGAACTCAGATGAGAAAAAAAAACAAAACAAAACAAAACAAAAAAAACGGGGGGCCGGTCAGTGAAAGAAGTTTTTTCACCTTAATGCATAGATGTTTAAGGTGTTGGAACCTGCTGGGATCATTGTCCAGTTTCTGATACCGCTGTTATCTGGAATTTGGTTACAATTACAGCCCAGTCTGTTGAAGCATGGTGGGATTATTATCCAATGCTTGAAACTACTGCAATCTGGTAAGAAGTGAATCTATGTGGTGATGGGATATTAAAGTCTTTGTGTTTTGAAGAGCACTGAAGTTACCTTATATTTGGTTCACCCAATTCCCTTGAAGAGCACAGAAGTTTTCACATATTTGGTTCACTCAATTTCCTTTTGTATAAGGGTTTGCCAGTTTTTATGCACATTTTATGAATTGAATCGTATTTTTTTTCACTTTATGAGTCATTTCATCTAACTTTTTTTTTTTACACTTGTTTTTTGTAAGAGTGGACTTTATGCCCTTAAATTTTTGTCATGTGTATTCTTGCACTGTGAATATTCTTATAGATTAGCACACCTGTTTCTTTTAATTATTTATGACCCCGAGAACACCATCCCCACCGGAGGTGGAAACATTAGGGTTTGGGGGGGGGTTCTGCTACAGAGACAGGACAACTTCACCGCATCAAAAGGGACGATTGACGGGGCCATGTACCGGTGAGAACCTCCTTCCCTCAGCCAGGGCATTGAGAATGGGTATTCCAGCATGACAATGACCCAAAACAACAAATGAGTGGCCCAAGAAAAAGCACATTAAGGTCCTGGAGTGGCCTAGCCAGTCTCCAGACCTTAATCCCATAGAAAATATGTGGAGGGAGCTGAAGGTTCAAGTTAACAAACATCAGCCCTTAAAACCTTAATGACTGAGAGGATTTGCAGAGGAGTGGGACAAAATCCATCCTGAGATTTTTGCAAACCTGGAGGCCAACTACAAGAAACGTCTGACCTCTGTACTTGCCAACAAGGGTTGTTCCACCAAGTACTAACTCATGTTTTGCGAAGGGGTCAAATACTTATTTCACTCATTAAAATGCACATCAATTTATAACTTTTTTGAAATGCGTTTTTCCTGGATTTTTTTTGTTATTCTGTCTCTCACTGTTACAATAAACCTACCATTAAAATTATAGACTGAGCATTTCTTTGTCAGTGGGTAAATTTACAAAATCAGCAGGGGATCAAATACTTTTTTCCCCTCACTGTAGGCGAGTCAAAAGGGAAAGTGGGGATTTTATGAGACTATTATAAACAGAAAAAACAAATTACCGTGCTTCACAAACAAATAGAAACACCAAAAGCTGCAGTTACCAATTTGTGAGGCATACACAAATAAGTAAATAAAAAATGTGAACTGCGCTAAAAACAAATTAAAGTGACAATAATATATCCTTGAAAGATAAATAAGTAACACTTAAGTAATCCAGAAACATGAAATAAAAAAAAAAATATATTAATAAATAGTAGGTGCAATAGAACTCGTCAAATACACCCTGCGAGGAATCCACCACCAGAAGAATTACACGCTTACCAAAAGCAAGCTGTGAATCAGCTTGTAATGGAATCAGATGTCCATTCGATGAAGGTGTCCCAATCAAACCTGACCATGGGGGGGGCGGGGGTGGGAGACAGGCAGGATGGCTCCGTCCAGTGGGTAAATGGATAATCAGGAAAGAGGACCCAAAAAGATCAAAAAGTGGATCTCCATAGTGTAAATCAGTCAACAATGATTTTATTTTAAAAAGTTACACTTACACAAAAACGTAGATCAAAGGCAGAAAAACGAAGGTAAAAAACAGCCGGCTGGCCTGCAGACACCCGTTCGGGACAAGGTACTCAATGATGACGTCAGCGCGTCAAGAATCCGACGTACGTTTCGCCTTAGAGCGTCTTAAAGCGTTTCGGTTCCCTAGACGACGTCTTTCTAAGAGGAAACGTACGTCGGATGGTTGACGTCATCATTGAGTACCTCGTCCCAAACAGGTGTCTGCAGGCCGGCCGGCTGTTTTTTACCTTCGTTTTTCTGCCTTTGATCTACGTTTTTGTGTAAGTGTAACTCTTTTTTAAATAAAATCATTGTTGACTGATTTACACTATGGAGATCCATTTTTTTCATCTTTTTGGGTCCTCTTTGCTGAGTATCCATTTACCCACTGTACGGAGCCATCCTGCCTGTCTCCCCCCATGGTGAGGTTTGATTAGGACACCTTCATCGAATGGACATCTGATTCCATTACAAGCTGATTCACAGCTTGCTTTTGGTAAGCGTGTAATCCTTCTGGTGTTGGATTCCTCACAGGGTGTATTTGACAAGTTCTATTGCACCTACTATTGGATATTTTTTGGGTTCCTTTGGACTTATTTTTTAACTGGGATAAATATATATATTTTTTTGATTTCATGTTTTTTGATTACTTCAGTGTTACTTATTTATCTTTCAAGGATATATTATTGTCACATTAATTTCATTTGTTTTTAGCGCAATTCACATTTTTTATTTACAAGACTATTACTTTGTTGTGGGTAGGCACAGAGTGATGGGGTATTAGAACAATGCCAAATGTTATCTATTGCTATAGCAGTGTTTCCCAACCTTTTTTTCAGTCAAGGCACCCTTTAAAAAAAAAAAGGACAGTGTAACTAAAAAGCCAGCTTCCATCCACACACCGGCTCGCATACAATTTTTGGGCAATTTTTAGGCATTTTGCTGAAGTACCCCTGAAGAAATCTCAAGGCACCCTGATGGAAAAAAAGGCTGCTCTAGGGAATACCACCAGTCTGAGAATAACCTCTTACGCAGATAACAGAGAGGAGTGCCTCTAAGACACTGGTAGAGAAGGGTCAAGGTGAAAGGTTCAGGATCCCGTTCTTAGCAAAGAACTAATATAGCTCAGCTCGTCAGAATATGCAAAACATAAAATGAAGAGGTGGTGAGATGAGGAGGGGGTGAGATGAGGAGGGATTATTTTGGGATCAGTTTAACAAGATGCAGAGGATCAGCAGAGTTTAAATTAGGTGATCAGTAAGTAGGCTGGCTTCCCTTTCAAGTGCGGATCTCTGCACACAGAACTACAATACCAATAAATCTCAAACTACACATATCAAGTTTTAATAAAATATTTAATTATAAAAAGATAACTTCAACTATTACCTAAAATTAATAAATACAGTGGCGGGATGACCACCATCGTTTCACCCATCCTCTCACTGTTAGTGTAAAAAAAAAAAAAACACCTCAAGAACCCCCCTTTACTGCATTAACTGGTGTGCAAAAGTTAAAGTGAGATTTTTGTCTTACCTGTAAAATCCTTTTCTTGAAATACATTACAGGACACAGGGTGGTATTCCGGTTATGCTGCTACCTTCAGGAGACCAGACACTGGCAGAGCAAACCTGTTAACATAGCCCTGCATAAACCCTCCCAGCAAGCCTCAGTTTTGTAAACAAGCAATAGTAGGAGCAAATCATAAGGAAGAGAGGGGAAGAACCTGTGCCCTGTAATGTACTCCAAGAAAAGGATTTTACAGGTAAACAAAAACAGCATTTTTGTCTTATCTTACACTACAGGACACAGGATGGTATTCAGGAATGTAAGGAACTTTACCAAATACAACTGAGTGGTGGGCAACAAAGCAAACAAAAACACCAACAAGTGATATCGAAAAAGGTAAAAATAATAAAAAATAATATCTTATACTTGCCTGCTCTGTGAAGTGGTTTTGCACAGAGCAGCCCTGATCCTCCTCTTCTTTGGGTCCCCCCGTGTGCCCTTATGGCAAGCAGCTTGCTAACGGGTACAGCCATGCTGTATATGTCAATAGGACACAAAGCGTGACTCAACCCTGCTTGGTGAACCCTCCTCACTGGCTGCGATTGAAAACAGCTGGAGCCAATAGCTAAGCCCATGAGAAGGTAAAGAGCTGGGAGAGCCGTTGCTCTCGTGCACATGGCTGCATCAAGATCAAACTCAGGTAAGTAAAAGGGGAGCTGCACACAGAAGGTTTTTTTATGGTGCATGAAGGTTTTTAAAAAAAAAAAAAAAACACCCCTTAGCCTTTAGAACCACTTTAACAGAAGGGGTTCAAGATGGCCAACAGAGCTGCCTGAAGAACCACATGGTAAAACATAAACATCGAACCAGGTAGTAGCCCTTGCATATCTGGAAAACAAATGCCTGATGCTAGAAAGCCCAAGAAGCACTAAACAGACCTAGTAGAAAGTGTTCTGAAAAGGATCCTTGAGGGCAGGGAAAGATAGCGCCAAGCAGGCATAGTGTAGCACAGTTTATTATAGGTTAAAAGTATAACATAGTAAGTATATGTACTTACAAGCGGATGGGGTGAGGGATGACAGATCGCAAGAGAGGAAGTTCCGAGTGAGACAGGTAACATAGAACAAAATGGTACCCTCCAATGTACACACGGGGACTTTAACAACAACTGAGTACATATGTTGATTATAAAATTTGATTAAATGTTTTTTTTTTAAAAATTGGTGCATACATCACTATACATTAAAATAGTAACAGAGCTGATTGAAAAGTGATTGTCTACTGATATTTACTGACGCGTTTCAGGACGTGTAGAGTCCTTTCCTCAGGGGCATTCCCCTGAGGAAAGGACTCTTTACAGGTCCTGAAACATGTCAGGAAATATCAGGAGACAATTACTTTTCAATCAGCTCTGTTACTATTTTAATGTATAGTGATGTATGCACCAATTTTTTAAAAAACATTTAATAACATTTTGTAATCAACATATGTACTCAGTTGTTGTTAAAGTCCCTGTGTGTACATTGGGGGGTACCTTTGTTCTATGGTATCTATTTTTGGGATGTTGGCAATAACCTGGGGTTATCTGGATGGGATCTTTACTTTCCGAGTGTGAGACAGGGGCCTTCCTCCATTGTGATCTGTCATCCCTCACCCCATCCGCTTGTGGGTGCATATACATACTTTGTTATACTTTTAACCTATAATAAACTGTGCTACACTATGCCTGTGTGGCACCATCTTTCCCTGCCCTCTTGTTTTACAGATTGTGGATCCCCAGTCCACTTTTAAAAGGCAACCTGCAAGCATCTATGTGTGTTAGCCAGACTTTTAGATATTGATTCCCATACCTCTGGGAATACAGACTCTTACTGACCTATTTCTAGCTTTATTATATTGTATGATTATGGGACTAACGCTGTGATAGATTGTGAAAGGTGGATCCTTGCTCTTAAGTCCATAGGCTTGAAAAGTGGATTGCTGAATCTAGCTGGAGATGGTAGAACAAGATGCAGGTCATCTCCTGCAGGCCCCTATTAAGACCCGGGCTTCAACACTTCCAACAGCCAAGCCAATAAAGCCAGCAACTTGGTAAACCAACACTTGGGACAGCAGAACCAGAGGGCCCAGAAAGAGTACACAGAAGAGTGACAGTCCAAGTACCATGTCTGCCTGGGCCAGTTCAATGCGCGGAGGATCACCAGAAAGTCATCTGTGTCTCTATCCTGTGGAGCAGATGAGGAAGGAGTTTCAGAAAAAGAAACACGTAGAAGATCAGGCTGAACTGATATCACAAAGCCACAAGGGTGTCCACTGTGAGGGTCCAGGGATCCCTGGATCTGGACACAGAGACTGCTTCAATTACTAGTTAAAAGAATTAAGTTCACCTTAGAGCATGCTACACATTCCACCCATTTTTTTAAGGTGGAACATGTAATATGTTCAAACATCTGCAGCCTCCCCCCTCCCAATCCAACCCCCCGGCAGTCACAATTTGAAATCAGCAAGGCTGTGCAGGGCTCTGCACACAGAACCACGACATTGGTTTACAGTTCCCTGTAAATTAATGCCTACAAGTATTGTCAGTGGCTCACAGCTAGTAGTTCTGTGAGGTCATTCAGGTGAGCGTTCCTGCAGTCCACTGATAATCCCGCTCCCAGGTAACTGTCTACCTGTATCGGAGGGACAGACAGACAGCCATCTTGAGAGTCTGCAGGAGCCAGAGATTTCACCCACGATCAGCTGATCACTGGTGCAATGCTCTGCAGGCCCTTTATTTCAAAAATAAAATGCACATTCCTTCACCTGCAAAAAAATGCATTTATTTATTCTTTTAAAAGGTGAAGTTATCCTTTAAACCTGGAAGCCAGCAGGTCCAGCCCTGGTACCCCCACCCATAACAGGTCTTGAAACACTTCCAAGTGAACAGATCATTTCCTGGAGTCCAGATGTTGATAATGAAGGATGTCCACCTGCCAATTTGCCAATCCTGGAATATAGACAGCAGATAAGGCTGGTAAATAAAGTTTCACCCGAGTCAGAATCAAATTTGCCTCTCTATGGGCAACAAGACTTCTGGTACCCTTTGGTGGTTGATGTAAGCCACTGCTATGGCATTTTCTGACAGAATCCTGGTCAGATAACCCTGCAGTCAAAAGATCCAGCATTTACAGTTTAAAATGCTGAGCTCCACATCCACCCTTTGTGGGAATACTTCCAAAGTGAGGTATTCCCTCCAGGGCTTCACCACTGTTGGTGCAAACCTCATCTTCTAGATGATAACACAGGCAGGTTTCTACCAGACTTCGCCCTCCCAGTGGGCATACTCTCACAGGAGTATTTAGGGGACAGGGAAACAGCAGAATGTGAATCACATCCCTGAACCAGTAGAGCACTCGGCAGCTCTCAGCCACATTAAATTGCTGGTGCCCAACAGTGTCCAGTGCACAAAGGCACATTACAGGCAAGGTCTGCTTTGCTTCTTCACAGCAGGGTCCAACGGTGGCCTCCTAGGCTATGCCGAGGATTAGTTTGTTTATCTGGAAAGCTGCAAACCAAGGCCTGGGGTATCAGCAACCAGTGAAGAAACCTGTTTAAAAAAAAAAAGGGCTGAAAGAAGCCATTCAACTTCTAAGGACACGAGCAAAAAACTGTGGCTTGTTGGGAATGTGAGGGGTTATGCAGTGCTGACCTAACAATTGTTCCAGTGTCCAGTCTCCCAAAGGTAGGAGCACAAGTGTAGTTCCTGAACATCAACCTGTGTCCTGTAATATACAATAAAGAAAACAGTTTGCACTTCATACCGATTTTCTTCCTAACCGTTTAAAGACGCTTACACTGCGAGTATTGTCCATCTGAGCACTGCGGTTATCGCTAGAACTGGTCACGCGAGGATTCCCGATAGTTCGCTTGATGGTAATCTTAAAAGCTGTTGGGGGTGGCTTGCTACTGCTAACTTTGCTGTCTTGAGCTTCAGATTGCAGCTTTCCCAAACGCTTCACCAGTGCAGCCGAGGGCATTTTTCTTTTTCTTCCTTCCTCTGGGTTGACTCTTTTGACTGTGCCGAGCCTTTGTGCCATGCTGATCTTTGGAGTGGTGAGCTTGGCAGCGGCACTTGCAGGGGGCTTTGTGGCAAGTCTCCTAATGGTGGTGATGGCAGGCTTTGGTTCAGAGCTTGTGGCTTTGGCCTTCACAGTAACTCCAGGGGTAAGGTTCTCTCTAATAATGGTGGTACCCTTTCTCTTAAGTACACCAGCATACTGCAGAACACTGCCCTCTTCATCGCTCTCTGGTGAACGATCTTCACCAATTGAATCACCCAAACGGCTAAAGACTCCTGTGGGCTGTAAAAGCAGAAGGTAAGCAATGAATACATGAGCACAATCAAAAAGTAACTGCCCACAAAAGCACTTTTTACTCACCTTTGTTATGGTTGTTGTGTCCACGTTGCTCTCTGCTCCCAGTCTGTCAAAGACTGACGTTCTGGTTAAACCTATAGCATGTTCACAAAATAAAGGGAAACTTGTTTTCACAAAACAGCTAGATCTGATGTATATTACAATATAAAATTTATTGACATCACTTAGTCAGTCCCAGATCCATCCCGATTTTAATGTCGGGATCCACCCACATGCCTTGACCGGTAGCCGATTCAACCTCTCAGCGAACCTCTGGGAGCAGCTGCTCCGGTCCTCTACACAGCCTGGCCCTCCAGTGAGCGCGTGGGTGGAGGGGCAGAGCAGAGAGCAGGTGACTGACAGTGAACAGCTCTCTGTTCACTGAAGACTGTGAAACGAGTGATCAGCGGTCTTTGATCACTCAGTTCGCAGTCTTAACAGGCAGCGTGGGACTGATGCTGCATCCACCTAGGTGAGCAGGAATGTTTTTTTCCCCAGAATCCTGAACTTCTCTTTTAAATATCCTATAATTTTCCTGCATTCCAGTTATAGAAGAGGAAAAACCGGTAACACCAGTTCACAAAGTACGCCAATCAAAGAAGATTTGTTTTGCAGCCTCATTTCCTCTCTTCACAACCATTACAAAATAACTCTCAAGACTGGACATCTCATTCAGTAAACAGTTTGATGAACTGGCACCATAAAAACTCACTTTTAGCTGCCTGTTCTTCCAGAATTTTCTTTGTCCGAGGCGTGGTCCCCTTTGGCATATTAATGACGTATTTCCCTTCGATCTCGGCTGTCACCTTGCGACGTTTTACTGGAACCTCTGCAGTGTCAGGTGGAGGTGAAGACACAGCTACAGAGAGAGGGTGGCCACAGAACAAAAAAAAAAAAAAAAAGTCAAAAATGTCCTATAATTAGGCAATAATACTTAAAGGAGATGTAAAGGCAGAAAAGATTTTTTTATCTTAATGCATTAAGAAAAAAATTGTGTGTGTAGCAGCCTCCCCAGCACCCCAATTACTCACCCGAGCCCCATCTCTCTCCAGCGATGTCCACAAATGTCTAAGCCGTCCGGGACACTCCTCCTGATTGGCTGAGACACAGCAGTGGCACCATTGGCTCCCGCAGCTGTCAAAGTCAATCAGCCAATCAGGAGAGAGTTTGAGCGGACACACGGAGCTGTCACTCGGCTCCAGTGCCCCCGTAGGAAGCTTCTGACTGTGAGGGCACTCGACAGGAGGGAGGGGTCAGGAGCAGCAAAGAGGGACCCGAGAAGAGGAGGATTTGGGCTGCTCTGTGCAAAACCACTGCACAGAGGAGGGAAGTATGATATTTTTTTTTGTTTTTTTGTTTTGTTAAACAAGCCTTTACAATCACTTTAAATAGTTTGTTTGCCTGAATTAAACTCAAACTACCTGACTGTGCGTTCTTCAGAGCCACTTTGTTGGAGACTGTAACAGAGATCTTAGATGTGCTTGTTTCAGGTCTGCGGACAGGGGTGGATGGAGGAGAGTCTCGACTTAGACTGTTTGCAATCATTCTTGTGGCTGCTAAAAAAAAAAAAAAAAAAAAAATTACAAAAAAATCTAAAGCTGCTTTTCTAGAAGAACCTTTGGAATACTTCAAGTACATTAGCATCAGTTAGGTGCAGATATGATAAATAAGAATGTAGCACCTTTCGCATATTTAAAACATGAAGCAGATCATTCCTGAATATTCACTAGTTCTGCAGGACAAAACTACATATTGGGAGGGGGGGGATGGTAGTGCCTTTTTTTTTTTTTTTTTTACATAGGTAGTATGTTTAAAAAAATTATATAATATAATATATATATATTCTCAGATGTTTGCACTAAAGTTAAATCTCAAAGCATACCGTGCAACTGTTTGGCCAATGCTCTTCAAGGCCAATCCACTTCTAAAAAGGATGCAGATTATATTAGGTGGGTATAATGAAGTTTCTCTCCCCCCCCCCCCCCCCTTTCAGAAATCTGTTTCAATGAGAGATTGCAAAAGAAACTGCAATTTATTAAAAACAAAAACAAAAAAAAAAGTATGAATCGGCAAAGACGTTTGATAAAATCCTTACAGCTATATACTGTATAGCTCACTTCAATGAACATAATTTTACAATTAAACAGTGTTTAAAGTTACTTACGGCTATTAGCACTCCTCCGTAGTTCATTCTGCATGCTGGCCTGGTTAGAAGGCTCAGTCACAGCTTTACAAATATCCTATAGGAAGCACAAAATAAAAATAAAGTTAGCTAAATAACTCCAACGAATAGCTTTCCTTGCATGCTGCAATTCCCGTTATTTTTGCCATTACACCTATTTTGTCACAGACAACCCATCACACATATGAAGTCAGTTTAGCCATTTAACGAAAACCTGTATTTTGCCCAAGCAAAAAATGCGTGCCCCACCAGCAGAACACTCTTTCCATTTGCTCTCCATCCACTGCATGCTTTCAGCAACCAGTTCTAGGTATGGAGGAGTATGTAACACTCTCCCCTCCCAGGTTCGAATGCTGGTGCCTGATGATTGTTCAGGCACCCAGTGCAGTCACACGGGGGCAGGGAGAGATCTCAAACCCGGGTAATCTCCAAGTTGCGGCCACATTGCTAATTTTCCCTTGCTTTGAATGGCTGAATAGAGTAATGGGTGGGGGGGTAAACATGTGCAGTTGGTGGGACCCTCATTAAAGTGAGCCTGTATGAGGGAAGCCCATGTTCACATAGATGCTGAACTCCAGACCCCCCCCCCCCCCCCAAAAAAAGAAAACACAGTCTCTGCTAGAGGTTTCTACAGAGTAGATTTTAGTTGGAAGATTCATCCTAGTCACAGGGGGAGGAATACAGTAAGGGCTCATATAAAACAGGTGCATTTGGGCCATACAGCACCAGAATATAGCATTATTCCGCACGCAGGAGTCCACAGGCATAACAAGCAGCCTATTCAAATCAATGTCAGGCTGTCAGCTGCACAGCTGTAACCACACATCCGACTAGCGAACTGTCTGCTTCCAGGGCCACTCACCCATCCCTGTATGCGGTAACCACTCAGATGTGCCATTACAGGCATACAGCTGTGGTGTAGAAAGAACAATGGACTGACGCTAGTATGGACTTTCATGGTACTGTACAAAGGTTTAACTATACACAAGATGAAAATATGTTTTAATATATTGTTGAAATAAAAGTTATGTATAAAAAGACACAACCAAAAGTGTCCTAAACATTAAGCACTATATATTCACAGACGGGATGACCTTGGAAGATAACAATAGTCAACTTAACATATACCATCTGTGTATTGGGTGCTCGACATGTTTCGCTGGAAGACCACCGCTTCTTCAGGAGCATAACATGAACATAATATAGTATATAGAGCAAACACCTTATAAATTCTATAAATAGAGAATAGAAAAGAAAAAGTTGATTACATTTGTAGAAATTACGGATAATATGAGATGAACGAGTATAGTAGTATCCCCTAGATGAGATCAAATGCGTGGGCCCAAAAAAAAAAAAAAAAAAAAAAAAAAAAAGACTGACCTGTACTTTTTGGGCCCACGCATTTGATCTCGTCCTGGGTAAGACAGCATCCAGGGGATATTACTATACTCGTTCATCTCAAATTATCCGTAATTTCTACAAATGTTGTAATCAATTAACTCTTTCCTTGCTATTCTCTATTTATAGAATTTATAAGGTGTTTGCTCTAGAATACTATATAAAAAGCGGTGGTCTTCCCGCGAAACATGTCGACCGCCCAATACACAGATGATACATGCTAAGTTGACAATGTTTATCTTCCAAAGGTCATCCCATCTGTGAATATATAGAGCTTAATGTTTAGGACACGTCTGGTTGTGTCTTTTATACATATGTATGTTTTAATGTATTTTTGAAATACATTTTATTTTTATATTCATCTTTTGTTAAGCCTTTGTACAGTACCATGAAAGTCCATACCAGCCTCAGTCCATTGTTCTTTCTATATATTTGTTAGGACATAGGTACTATTATGTTTTGCTATAGTTGGCACTTCCTTATAACATACAGCTGTGGTGTCTGACTTCCTGACATTGATTCTACAGGCTGCTGGCCATGGCTGTACACAACACCTGTAGACTAATGGGCACAGAAACACACTGGATTCTATCACTGTGCACCCAAATGAATCCATGTGCACAAGCCAAAATAGCCCTTTCTCTGTAGGTACTTCAGTCAGGTTATGGCTTATGTTCACTTCTCGAGTGTTCCTGGAAAAAAAACAAAAAACCCAGGCCTCTACTTTATGCTTTTGAGTGACTCAGCTGCAATGACGAAGACAGTTTTAAGGCTTAACCCTGTCTGTATCAGCACTCCACCCCATTTATCACTCACTGCATGTCTTTCAACAAAACAATAGCGCAGTGCTGCATAAAAAAAAAGGGGAAGGAGGATTTAATCATTGTTACCAATTTATGCAAAATAAAAATAGGTAAACAAAATATATATTGGAAATAAATTCTGGCATTTGTACAAGTTGGACTAGCTCCTGTTATTTCTTGTGTGCCCCGAGTACAGGAAAGCTATAGTGTTGCCATCTAATACTGTATACATCTTCACTTATAAAATTAACTTGACAAAAAAATGGTTACATGAAGGCAAAAGTTGCCTGTTTTGCCCTGCAACTTAACAAAGACGACAATGTGACTGGTTGCTATGGACTGTCATGAAAAAAAGTTGAAAAACTGGTTTCTCAAGCAGTTAGTCAAAGTGATAACTGCTAATCTGGATTCAAATGGTAATAAGGGGATAGTGCTCATCAAACGAAGAACTAAATAAGAAAAAAAAAAAACACACACACTTAGCTATGGTTGACTTCACGGTCAGCTAGTGCTTAATAGGAGGTCAAAACTGAAGCACATTTTCAATTACCTGTTGATGAACTACCTTTGCATGTTTCAGTATGGCAATCACATCACCCACCACTGTAATGCCCAACTCATTCATGATCTCCTTGTTCAAATCCAAAAGCATGTTCTTGCTGATCCTATGATTAAAAAATAAATAAATAAAAATTAAAAAAAATGCATTTCACAACTCTACACATCTTAGCCCTGTCTGAATGATAGCATGCCCCTTCCTTTCCCATTGGCATCCCATTAGCTTCAACTCCGTCCTGAGGTGCTGCTTCCAGCTAGACAGTCACTAATGCCAATCCACACATACACTCATTTTATTTTAGAGCAGAGAAAGGCTCAAACCTCAGTCAGGTTTTCCTGCTAACTGTTACTACTTTGTGTATATTTCTGTTCTGGTAATGTCATGGGACATGAGGTGATGGGAAATCTCCCTAAAAAGACACCAACAGCAATAAAACCTGACAGAGGTTTCCATTCTTCCTCTACTCTAGCCAAAAAAAAAAAAAAGTTTTTGACCAAAGTTCCAATTATATTAACAATGCAAACATTGGTAATCTATTTGGGGTTTTGAACTAGTTAGTTGCAAACTGGGCAGAGCGAATGGGATTAGCGTTACTTTGTTTGAACGCAATGATACCCACGGTACATCTCTTCACAGCAAAGATAGTGATACAGTTTAATGCAATGAGAAATTTATGTGAAAAACATAAGAATAGTTAAATGAAAAATAGATCACAGGACCAGTCACCACTTCAATACAGGGCACTTTTACCCTCTTCCTGCCCAGTCCAATTTTCAGCACTATCACATTTTGAATAAAAATTGCGCTGTCATGTAACACTATACACAAACTACATTTTTAGAAGTGTGTTCACTCAGCTAGAGCTTTCTTAGGGTGGCATTTAATTTAAAAAAAAAAAAACACACACACACACAACCCCCCGAGTTTATTTTTCTGTTTCTGCTATAAAATTTTGCAAATACTAGGGCCAAAACAACTAATCAATTAACCTCCCTGGCGGTATGATTATATCTGATTTTTGAATGTCAAAGTGGTACATTGTTTGAATTATATACTGGGGTATGGCGCTCCCTTTAGGATAATGGGATGGTGTGGTAGGAGGGGATGGGTGTATGGTTCCTAGCACCTAGAACCAGTGCATAACTCCAATTATACCCCTATTAGTGGTACAGGGTACCATCAACCCTAAAAAGTGCAGAAAACCTATTGTGCAGTAGTGCAATCTTCAGTGAAACATTTCATACCTCATGCATGTGGTCACATTAAAAATATATAAAAACCAAACTAAACATAAATCACACATGTGATCACCCTTAAGGTGAAAAAAGGGGGTTAAAGTGCTAGACCCCTAGTTATATGTTAGATCTTCACCACCAAGCCAACGTATAGTGGCTTGTTCGCAAAAACCACACATACACCTTAGAGCATGCCAGTGAACATAATCCTAAATGTGCAAATCAATAATATTTCCTATGTCCCATAGGCTCAATCCAAATGTGTGCAAATCAATTAATAATAAATAATAGAAAATTATAGTCCATATAGTGATCGAAAAATCTTCAAATCCAATGTTGAGAATTTCCAAACTGTGACTGAGGTGCTCTCAGATGATATTAGTGACTTGTTGTGCTCCCCCTCATGGGTCCCCACTCACCGAATCCCGCAACCCCAAAAAGGGGCAAACAGCATAGGGTATCACGGCCACAAGCTCCTCTCCACCATGGTCATCTGGGGTTTCCGGATTGATCTCCGCTCACTGTGTTGTATTTATGGTATGCTCTCAACGGTTCCCTCCCCTGCTACCACCGCAGGAGGAAGTAAAGAGGAGACGTTGCTGGAAGTGGTAGCAGAGGAGGGAACCATTGAGAGCATACCATAAATACAACACAGTGAGCGGAGATGAATCCGGAAACCCCAGATGATCGTGGTGGAGAGGAGCTTGTGGCCGTGATACCCTATGCTGTTTGCCCCTTTTGGGGTTGCGGGATTCGGTGAGTGGGGACCCATGAGGGGGAGCACAACAAGTCACTAATATCATCTGAGAGCACCTCAGTCACAGTTTGGAAATTCTCAACATTGGATTTGAAGATTTTTCGATCACTATATGGACTATAATTTTCTATTATTTATTATTAATTGATTTGCACACATTTGGATTGAGCCTAAGGGACATAGGAAATATTATTGATTTGCACATTTAGGATTATGTTCACTGGCATGCTCTAAGGTGTATGTGTGGTTTTTGCGAACAAGCCACTATACGTTGGCTTGGTGGTGAAGATCTAACATATAACTAGGGGTCTAGCACTTTAACCCCCTTTTTTCACCTTAAGGGTGATCACATGTGTGATTTATGTTTAGTTTGGTTTTTATATATTTTTAATGTGACCACATGCATGAGGTATGAAATGTTTCACTGAAGATTGCACTACTGCACAATAGGTTTTCTGCACTTTTTAGGGTTGATGGTACCCTGTACCACTAATAGGGGTATAGTTGGAGTTATACACTGGTTCTAGGAACCATACACCCATCCCCTCCTACCACACCATCCCATTATCCTAAAGGGAGCGCCATACCCCAGTATATAATTCAAACATTTTGTGGAGTTTCCTTAGGAAGGCTTCCTTAGGGGGGCCACTTTTAGTATTCAATACTCAAAGTGGTACATTGTTTTCAAAACATTCAATGTTTTGCATTGAAACTTGTATATTGTAGGCCTGTAATTCTTAGGAATAACTCACTTAAATCTGTCCAAGAGTTTAGTAGACAGCCCGGGATTGATAAAGTTTGAAACACGAAATCATAAATTATAATATAATAACTATAAAAAATAACACATTTTATTCAATAATGTAATCAAATCAAAAACACTGAAATTTTGCTCAGTCACAGAATCGTAACTGTCGTTACTTTGTGTCCGATGACAAATGTCCCCATGAATCACTATCGCTCAATTCTGCAAGTTATTCTAAATCACTATTGCCGATTTCTAGCTGGTCTAAAACCGCTTTTGACGTAGAGGGACGCTTTTTGGTTGCCATGGACGTTCTCAAGTTTCCATTCCAGGCAGAAAGAACAAGATTTATAATAGATATAGAAAAAAAAAAAAATAAAAAAAATAAAATAAAATTTATATATATATATATATATATATATATATATATATATATATATATATATATATATATATATATATATATATATATATATATATATATATATATATATATATACACACACACACACACACACACACACACACACACACACACACACACAAAATCACAATGATAGTGATGTCCTGTGATTGGCCATGTCTGTACCAGGTGATCACAGCTAGCAACACAATTGAACACAATGGATGGCATGAAAGGAAGCAATCCATTGTTTACAACGGTCATGTGATCTGCTGTGATCTGTGATTGATTACAGCGGTCACATGGTACCGGCAGCGAGCCGACACACTGATCAGTCATCGGCTGTGTCTGGTGGACATATCCGGTGACATATTGCGCCGATGCAAAGTGGATGTGAACAAGTGGAGCTTCCCCTTTTGGGTCTTGCTCTGCTTTAAGTAGTAGATGTAAGGACTATTTTTGGAGAGAAAAAAAAATATTGTTTAGGGTCACTTCAAGTCCAGTTAATACGATTCTATTCATATTAAAAAGTACCAGAATTATTTCTAAAAGTATTCAGCTGCAAACTTAAGCAAGTTCAGCCTGGGGTCCCATCCAAACAAGAATATTAAACAGGTTGGGGGTTACATGCTAGACATGGGAGGGTTGCAGCCCCCCCCCCCAAAAAAAACAAGTTTGATATGCCTGGCATATTATACATGTTCCACTTTAAAACTAGATTTTCACTTTGAGTAGAAGGATGTTGACTCAAAGAATGAGTAAGCTAGACAATGAGGTGGAACAGCTGGCTCTTCTCAGTACTCCTAATGCTTTGTTTACCCACATTGCTGCCTAGTAATATCTTCTCACCTGTTGTCCACAAATGTCACAGCATAATTGACAGCAGGTCCTGCGGGAATGCCGGCATCCTTGAAGAAGCTGATCCACTCTGAGGTGGCTGAAAAGATAGAAACCACTTTAAAGTGAACTTTTAGGCCTTGTTCAAATATGTGTGTTGAATGCACATTGCAGACGTGTTTTATATGTGTTACCATTGAACGCCAAATCGCGTTTTGATGGAAAATGTATGAAAAATGCAGCAAGCAGGACTCCTAATGCAATGCAGTTAACGTTTTCAAAAATAGGACTGGCGCCCAAGTAGAATAAAGGTTGTCAAACTAAAATAATTGGTAGTGCCTGCTTGTAGATTTTGTTATCTTCCACAATGCCTAGGAGCCAGGAAACTTGGGGGCTACCAATCTGCAATCTATGTTAGTGTGTAGCTCCCCCTAGCAGGAAGGGGCTATTCCAATGTGTCCACTCCAATGCAAGAGAGTCAAAAGTTGCACATTGAGCAGCCCATATCACGGTTCCTAAGCAGTTTAAAGGAAACCTGTGCTGAGAGAAATATGAAGGGCACCACGGTTTACTTCTGGTTGTCCTACTGATTATCAACACTTCATCTAAATCTCCCCCATTGAATATCATATTAGGTGCAATGCTGGAATTGTAGCAATAGCCAGTAACTAAACAAGAACAGAAAATACTAATAAATGTGTCTTACCCATAGTTATGGAAGCCATGATGTGACCACTCCACAAAGGATATCTGAAAGGCAGACAGGGAATATTAAGTTCCAAGGAGCATCTTATAACAAGATATACACAAAAATTGTTCCATACAGAAAGATGAAGGACAGAAGGCAGCAGTGAACACAAAAGATTTGGAGGATGATCAATACAGAAAGAGTTCAGTGGGCTGGTCAGGCTGCACGCCCTCCCCACTCATTGACACACAGGACAGCAGCTGGGAGACAAAAATAACTCCTGACTCTATGCATAGCTAGCTCCTCTATTTATGGCCAGGACTGGGATGAAGCTCTGATACATGCAAGCATGGAAGACTCCTGATAAAAAGTGCAGAACTTTGCCCCATTGCAACCAGATTCCCCTATTCATTTTCCCATCCATTCATGTACAAACAAGAAAGGGAGAATCTGATTGGCTGCTATGAGCGTCAAGAACAATTCTTTCTGTGGACCCGTGTGATCATAAGGTACAGGTATTACACACCCCTCAATGCCCTACCTCAGAATCGTGCTGGTGTAGAAACAGAAGGAGGACAGCAAAAAAAGGACTAATGCCGCGTACACACGATCGGAAATGCCACCAGCAAAACTCTGATGAGAGATTTTTGTCGGAAAATGCGACCGTGTGTATGCTCCATCGGACTTTTGCTGCCGGAATTCCAGCCAGCAAAAGATTGAGAGCAGGTTCTCTATTTTTCGGTCGGGAAAAGTTCCTATGCGAAAATGCGTTCGTCTGTATGCAATTCGGACGCGCAAAAAATCACGCATGCTCAGAAACAATTCAACGCACGCTCGGAAGCATTGAACTTCATATTCTCGGCTTGTCGTAGTGTTGTACATCACTGCGTTCTTGACAGTCGAAAGTTCAGAGAACTTTTGTGTGACCGTGTGTATGCAAGGCAAGCTTGAGGAATTCCGTCGGAAAAACCATCCAAGTTTTTTCTGACGGAAACTCCGATTGGGTGTACGCGGCACAAGCGCTCCATCGAGTCCACAAGCCCCCCCCCCCCCCCTTTATTTTTTTTGTTCTGTTTTTGAAAAAACTTTGTCCAAAGCCAAGTCCACACAATCAGAAAATTGGATGAAAAATACAGCTCTAGTGATTTAAAGATCTACACTATATTGTCAAAAGTATTGTGACTAGAGCTGGGCGATTTTCTCCAAAAAACAAAACTCGACTCACAATTCGAAATCAGTTTTTTTTTTTTTTTTTTGATGGACACCACGCCGGTCCCGAGGAGCTGCGGGCGGGAGTTTTTAGGCGAGCCCGCAGCTTCGGCCTAGTCCGCAGCGTCCAGCCTCGTGCTGGTCCTGGTGAAAAAAAAAAAAAAATCGATTTGCTGAAAATTTGATTTGATTTGACCTCTCAATTCGATTCAAATCGATTTTTTCCCCTAGCCCTAATTGGGACACCTACCTTTACACGCACATGAACTTTAATGGCATCTCAGTCTTAGTCCGTAGGTTTAATTACTGAGTTGGCCCACCCTTTGCAGCTATAACAGCTTCAACTCTTCTGGGAAGGCTGTCCACAAGGTTTAGGAGTGTATCTATGGGAATGTTGGACCATTCTTCCCAAAGCCCATTTGTGAGGTCAGGCGCTGATGTTGGACGAGAAGGCCTGGCTTGCAGTCTCCGCTCAAATTCATCCCAAAAGGTGTTCTAACAGTTTGAGGTCAGGACTCTGTGCAGGTCAGTCAAGTTCCTCCACCCCAAACTTGCTCATCCATGTCTTTATGGACCTTGTTTTGTGCACTGGTGTGCAGTCATGTTGGAACAGGAAGGGGCCATCCCCAAACTCTTCCCACAAAGATGGGAGAATGAAATTGTATGTTGATGCCACAGGCCAAGTCCCAAAAAACAAACCCACACCATAATTCCCCCTCCTCCACCAAATGATTTGGACCAGTGCACAAATCTCTATTGGGTTTAGGTCAGGTGAGTTTGCTGGCCAATCGAGCACAGTGATGCCATGATCATTAAACCAGGTATTGGTACATTTGGCAGTGGACAGGTGCCAAGTCCTGCTGGAACATGAAATCAGCATCTCCATAAGGCTGGTCAGCAGAGGGAAGCATGAAGTGCTCTAGAATTTCCTGGTAGAGGGCTGCTCTGACTTTGGACTTGATAAAACACAATGGACCAACACCAGCAGATGACATGACTCCCTATCAGAGGTCTCAAACTGGTGGCCCTCCAGCTGTTTTGAAACTACAAGTCCCATCATGCCTCTGCCTGAGAGAGTCATGCTTGTAACTGTCAGCCTTGCATTGCCTCATGGGACTTGTAGTTTCGCAACAGCTGGAGGGCCATCAGTTTGAGACCCATCATTGCTGACTGTGGAAACTTCACACTGGACCTCATGCAGCTTGCATTCTGCGCCTCTCCACTCCTTCTCCAGACTCTGGGACCTTGATTTCCAAATGAAGTGCAACATTTTCCACAGTCCGGGATGATTTGGGGGGTCATGTCATCTGCTGGTACGATATTTCCCTGCTCTGACACACCTGTATGATGCAGTGTCTAACCCACCCCCCCCCCCTGCCCCCACACTTACTCGATCCAAAAAAGATTTGCCTCTAGTTCTACAAAAACCACTTGACCAACAAAGATTTACCCCCCTTCATGACCAGGCCATTTATTGCAATACAGCACTGAGTTACTTTAACTTACAACTGCGTGGTCGTGAGATGCTGTACCCAAATAAAATTATTTTTTTCCCACAAATAGAGCTTTCTTTTGGTGGTATTTCATCACCTCTGCGGTTTTTATTTAAAAAAAAAAAAAAAAAAAAAAACAACCAAAAAAAAAACAACACACCATTTCTTCATAAATTTAGACTAATATGTATTCTGCTACATGTTTTTTGACAATTAAATCAGAGGTCCCCACCAAAAAACAATTAAAAGCCAGCAGCTACATATACTGCAGCTGCTGGCTTTTAATAATCGGACACTTACCTGTCCTGGAGTCCAGCGATGTTGGCACCTCAGTTGATGTTTCCATCAGCTGTCAGTTTCTGCCGCCGCCATTGCGGGTAAGGGAACCCGGCAGCGTAGCCTTATGGCTTCATGCCGGGAACCCTACTGCACATGTGTGAGGCCCCGCTCCTCTCACCTATTCCCTCTTTCTACCCCACTCCTCTCTCCTACTGGCACGGCGACATCGGTATCCATCTTTGTAGCCGGCGGTTCTGTTTACAATAATGGTGGTCTCTGCGGCAGATTCGCCGCGAGATCACCATTATCGGCAGCGGGAGAGGGGCCACCCCTCTTCCTGCAGCTCCCCTGTGCCCTTTGACACGGCGGAGGCGATCGGGACCTGTTCGTGGCCGGTTATGGATACGAGTGAGGCTAAGATGGCCCCCACCCATCTCCATACCATAGCAGGACGGAAGCGACGTCAAAACGTCACTTCCGCCCATACGTATTAAAAAAGGACATTTTTCTGTTGTCATTTTTTCAAATGACAACTTTTTTTTTTTTTTTTGCATTTCCAAATATGAGATCTGAGGACTTTTTGACCCCAGATCTCATATTTAAGAGGTCCTGTCGTGGTTTTTTCTATTACAAGGGATGTTTACATTCCTTGTAATAGGAATAAAAGTGACCCAATTTTTTTTTTTTTTTTTTTTTTTAAACAGTGTAAAAATCAATAAAATCAAATAAAACAAACAAATTTTTTTTTTTAAAGTGCCCCGTCCCGATGAGCTCGCGCGCAGAAGCGAACACATACGTTAAGTAGCGCCCGCATATGAAAACGGTGGTCAAACCACACGTGAGGTATCGCCACAATCGTTAGCGCGAGAGGAATAATTCTAGCCCTAGACCTCCTCTGCAACTCAGAACATGCAACCTGTAGAATTTTTTTAAACGTCGCCTATGGAGATTTTTAAAGGTAAAAGTTTGACACCATTCCAGGAGCGGGCGCAATTTTGAAGTGCGACATGTTGGGTATTAAGTTACTCGGCGTAACATTATCTTTCACGATATAAAAAAAAAAAAAAATTGGTCTAACTTTACTGTTGTATTATTTTTTTTAATTCAAAAAAGTTAATTTTTTCCAAAAAAAGTGCGCTTGTAAGACCGCTGTGCAAATACAGTGCGAAAAAAAGTATTGCAACGACCGCCATTTTATTCTCTAGAGTGTTAGAAAAAGAAAACGTATAATGTTTGGGGGTTCTAAATAATTTTCTAGCAAAAAAAGTGTTTAACTTGTAAACACTGAGTCTGAAAAAGAGGCCTGGTCTTTAGGTGGTTAAGCATATATTAATTGGTTCGCGCAAAAGTTATTGTGTCTACAAACTATGGTACATATACTGGAATTTTTATTTTACTAGTAATGGCGGCAAACAGCGACTTATAGAGCTTTACTAGCTCTGACTAAAGTTGAATAATGCCCTTGCTATAGGTATAGGTCAGGTGTGTCAAGCTCCATTTCATTGTGGGCCGCATCACCAGTATGGCTGCCCACAAAGAGCCGGTTGTACCAGGGGTGCGCTTCGCACAGGGTTCAGAGGGCGCGCTACGCACAGGGTAAACGCTGCACACAGAGATCTACTGGGTCCCAGCTCTGTGATTACTAGAAACATCCTCCCCTCTTACTACTGGATCCCTCCAGCCGATCCCTGATGACTAAGGATGAGCTCCGGCGTGTTCGCATACTCCAAGTGCAGAGCCCGCCAGGAAGTCCGCACGGCGCTGCGCTAATCACAGGCAGTGAGACATTTACCCGATGTGCGGCTGCAGAGATCGGGAAATGTCTCACTGCCTGTGATTAGCACAGCGCTGCGCCGACTTCCTGGCGGGCTCTGCACGTGGAGTGTGCGAACACGCCGGAGCTCATCCTTATGGATGACTGGATCCCAGGAGCTGCACACCTGATGACTGGATCCTAGGATCACCAGACCCCCCCCCCCCCCCCCCCCTGATCTTCTTCTTTTCCTCTTTGTTACCTGGAGACATTTTTTATTACATTTTTTTGTTACTTTTTGTTATATGGGGTGCGCTGCGCACAGGGTGCAGGGTTCAGAGGGCACGCTGCATACAGAGTGCAGGGGACACGCTGCGTACAGAGTTCAGGGGGCGCGCTACATAGAGTGCAGGGTTCAGGGGGCGCGCTATGTATAGAGTGCAGGGTTCAGGGGGCGCGCTATATACAGAGTGCAGGGTTCAGGGGGCGCGCTATGTACAGAGTGCAGGGTTCAGGGGGCGCGCTATGTACAGAGTGCAGGGTTCAGGGGGCGCGCTATGTACACTGTGCATATACACCTCTCTCCCTTCCCTCAAACAAAGCTTCCTCGCATCTCTCTCTCCTACCTGGCCTGGCTCTAGTACCTCCCTGTGTAGGCAGCTCTGCCTCGCAGAGAGATCGTTCGCTCTTGGATTCTGGCGATCTGTCCTCACTGTGTGTACAGGGATCCCTTAGATCCGGGAGCCACTGAGGGCAAAGCTGTTCCTTGTTAACACAGAAATCTTCTTTGTTTACAAGTGACAGTGGAGGGTGAGATTCAGAGGTGGTGGAATGGAGTTGTGGAATGGAGTTGTGCCACGATCCAGCTGCAAAACTGGGTGCGAGGGCCACGGGACAAGGACTGGGGGGTGGCCTGGATTCGGCTCGTGTTTGATGTATGTGGTGTAGTCTATTCATATACCCCCTGAAGTCTGTCTGGAATACTCCCAGGATGTAGCTTAGTGAGGCCTAGTCATTACACCTCCATCATCACAGGAGTGAGCTCTCACATGCTGAGCTCAGAGCTCCTACATCAGGGGGAGAGAAAGAGCATGTGAGGGGGTTTGAATCAGAGAAAGAGCTCACTGCTGTGATGGTGGAGGTGAGGTGTAATGACTAGGCCTCACTTAGCAACGTCCTGGGAGTATTCCAGCCTTCAGGAGGTATGTAAACGGCCTACACCTATAGTAAGGAATTTATTCATCTTCAGTCAGAGCTGCTCGGTTTGTTTTTATCTGCAGACAGTTTTGTGGTAACCATGTAAATATTGTTTTACTTTTTTCTCTGCTTTCAGTGGAACTCACATTTGGGGAGGTTGTATTTTGGGTCCCCTTTAGGTTACACACATGGACGTAGATTGGATCTTGTGGTCTCCGATCCTCCACAGTGTATGACAATATTGCTGAAGAAAAGGATAGTAGAACCTTCCCCTCCCCCTCATCCATGCTTAGACTTGTAGTGCCTCACCTACAGGCAGCACCCAGCCGGACACAGGCCCGGAGACACCCCCACAAAGCACACCGCTAATACCAGAACACTCACATAGGAATAAACAATAACACAACACACATTACCCGCTCGCTTGCTCCCCGCAACCGCCACCTCCACGACAAGAAATCCTCTTCCTATGTTCCCAACCGCTCACTACCTCATCCGCCCTCCGCCAACCAAAAAACCGCCCAGAACACTCTCCCTTCTGCTCATTGGCCGATAAACCCATAGGGCCCGCCTCCCGCTCGCTGCTTGTATTGGGATTTGTAGTTTTCACGACACGTTGGGGGGGGAAGCGCACCCTGCGTCGTGACGTCGCTGAGACGTAAGGGAATTCCTACAGTACGTAGTGACCAAAACACAGCCTGGCGCCATTTCCTCCCCCCTGACCTAGATTCCTAACGTGTTACTTCTAAGGGGAGAGTACTGTGGAGACGTGTAAGAGGGATGTGCTGACAGCTACATTGATTGTTACTGATAGTAACCAATTGGAGTTCACTTATTATTTCACCAGGCTGGTGTTTAAAATAAAACAAGGATTATGATTGGTTTGCTATGGACAGCAAGAATGTATTTGTTAGCACAACTTTCCCCCAGAGACCTGTGTGTCTTTAATAACTTCACCATCATTGGGAACATATAAGCCTGGTACACACTATTGAGTTTTTTTTCTACTTCAACCGAGCGGTTTGAACATCAAAAACTCAGCTCCAGTCTGAGCCGCTGTACTAACTATGCAAAGTTAGTACAGCAATCTCCACTGCTATTCTGTTCTGACAGGGGGATGCCACCCCGCTAGAACACTCCGATCAGCGCTCTGCCATTGGCTGAGAGTGCTGATCGGGAGTAGGGTTGCCACCTCATCCCTTTAAAACCGAACACACATTAATTACACAGGTTCTGTGGTTAATTAAGGTGGTAATTAAACTCACTTGGTGCCTTATCTGCATTTAATTAGCCTCAGAACCTGTGTAATTCATATGTGTTCGGGTTTAAAGGGATGAGGCGGTAACCCTAATCACTAGTCGGTCAGCTGCCGGTTTTCCAGCATGCTTGTTCGTCAGAAGCTATCCAACAGGCCGGTGTCCTGTCAGAATATCGCTACCTATCAGAAAAAGTAACGGGAGTTCTGAGCAAAAAATGCTTACCGCGCATGTGCCATGCGTTCCAACATGGCCGCTGTGCTCTCCTATAGGTTTTCTAATCTGACAGAACATGGAGGCAGCAACGAACATCTTGTTACACCCAGGCAAGTCTTGAATTTCACACTTATTTTAGCAGTAAAGTCACCTTATATACAGAAATACAGTATTTTTAAATCTGTGACACTGTTTGGATGTTGTATTTGAAAAGCCTGCATTCAGAAGGTGGCGACGGCCATCTTGGTACACCCCGCACTGCTCAGCGCCAAACTGAGGGACATTTTTCGACTCAGTCGTGGTGAAATAGTCTATAAGGTGAGTTAACTGCTAAAATAAGTGTGAAATTCAAGACTTACCTGGGTGTAACAAGATGTCCGCTTCCGCCTTCGTGTTTTGTCAGATTAGTAAACCTATTGAAACACACAGCGCATCATATAGGGTTGCCACCTCATCCCTTTAAAACCGAACACTAAGGATGAGCTCCGGCGTGTTCGCACACTCCATATTCAGAGCCCGCCAGGAAGTCGACACAGCGCTGCGCTAATCACAGGCAGTGAGACATTACCCGATCTCTGCATCCGCACATCGGGAAAATGTCTTACTGCCTGTGATTAGCGCAGCGCAGTGTCGACTTCCTGGCGGGCTCTGCATATGGAGTGTGCGAACACGCCGGAGCTCATCCTTACCGAACACATATTAATTACACAGGTTCTGAGGCTGTTTAAGGTGGTAGTTAAACTCACTTGGTGCCTTATCTGCATTAAATTAGCCTCAGAACCTGTGTAATTCATATGTGTTCAGGTTTAACCACTTGCCGTCGGCTGGCCTGGGCTTTGTGCGGGGATATCTGAATGATGGGTGCAGCTACAGGCATCATTCAGATATCGGCTTTTTCAGCCGGCGATTCCTTACACCATAAGAACAATCATAGCGGCTGGTCAGGGGACGTGTCTCCCCCCCCCCCCCCCATCTCACGCCGCTCTCCGGTCTTTCTACCGGCTCACCTCTGCGATCGGTGAGTCGGAGAACGGATCCGCCGGCTCCGGATGTTTACCATCTGGTCGGCCGGAGTCTCTATGATCGTCGGAGGCCGGGCGCTATGTTATGACGTCACGCCCGGCCTCTGCATTCAAACGAATGGCGCCGCCTCGGCTGGGAAGCCGAGATCGTTTTATTTAATTTTTTATTTCAGGCTTCCCAGCCTAGAGGTGAGATGTGGGGTCTTATTCACCCCATATCTCACTGTAAAGAGGACCGATCATGCCATATTCCTATTACAAGGGATGTTTACATTCCTTGTAATAGGAATAAAAGTGATCACATTTTTGTTTAAAGTATCAAACTAAAAAATGTAAAATTAATAAAAAAAAAAAAAAAAAAAAAAAAAAAAAATTCAAGTGAAGAAGCGAACGCATACGTAAGTCCCGCCCACATATGAAAGTGGTGTTCAAACCACATGTGAGGTGGCGCCACGAACGTTAGAGCGAGAGCAATAATTCTAGCTCTAGACCTCCTCTGTAACTCAAAATATGTAACCAGTAAAAAATTTTAGAGCATCGCATATGGGGATTTTTAAGTACCGAAGTTTGGCGCCATTCCACGAGCGTGTGCAATGTTGAAGCGTGACATGTTAGGTATCTATTTACTCGGCGTAACTTCATCTTTCACATTATGCAAAAAAATTGGGCTAACTCTACTGTTTTGTTTTTTTTAAAGCACAAAACAGTTTTTGTTTTTTTTTAAATGCCTTTGAAAAATTTCTGCGCGAATACCGTGCAAGATAAAAAGTGGCAATGACCGCCATTGTATGCTCTAGGGTCTCTGCTAAAAAAAACATATATAATGTTTGGGGGTTCTATGTAATTTTCTAGCAAAAAAAATGATGAATTATACATGTAGGAGAGAAATGTCAGAATTGGCCTGGTTGGTAAGTGGTTAAAGGGATGAGGTGGCAACCCTAAGCGCATGCGCAATAAGCAATTATGTTCGCAACGTCACTTCCGTTGCATTTTCTGATGGTTAGTGGTGTTCTGATAGAACACCGGCTTCTGTCGGACCGGCTGGCATACACATGGGCCGGATATCGGCACTTTTTTTTTTTAACCGGCCGATGTTTACGGGGGTTTACTGAGCTCGGCTCTAGCAGTGGTGTCATGCCTGATGACAAATCCTTATTAAAACATTTCCAGTATGGCTGCATTCACATCTGTGTGACGCATGTGCAGATTTATTTTTTTTGCGCGACAAGATTCACTAAAATGTGCTGCCCTACAACAAAGGTACAACGCAACCCAATTGAGTGTATGGAGCCGCACCACAACCGCCTCTTGTGGTTCAGCCTTTTTAGTTAAAGCAGGCAGTGAGAAGACATATCGCCTGCTCACCATCTGTCAAACCACCAATCGCCTTTCAGAGGGGCAGCAAGGTCAGCTGTACATTTACACTTGCGGTTGAGGGGCGGTAAAAACACATGAGCTGAATTTTTACCACCCCACAACTGCACCCCCCTGAAGCTGCACAGGCAGTGGGCAGGAGCGTACTCCTGTCGCTGCAAAAAATATACCTTAGCCTAAGTTCACACTGAAGGCGGGTTTGATTACAAACCCTCATTTCTGTCCGACTTCGGGAGCGATTTCAGAGACATCTGTGCGGGTTACTGCACAGATGTCTATTGAAATTGCCCCCGAATGAACTACTTTTGGGAATCGGTGTGGTGCCACAAAGTCGGCGTTGCACTGATTCGGACCCCCTGTGCTCATTCATCCAGAGTAGAAACTCTAATACAGGAGGTGTGTTACTGGGCAGATCACCAGGTGAAAACAGATGGAAATAAGCATAAAAAAATAGAAAACTGATGCAGCCACCACATCTAATGATTGGTAAGCAGCAATATATTACATTTTTGGTTTGGGGTTTGATAGCTGTAGCCAAGTCCTGCTTAGGGTTGCCACCTGCTCTGGGATTCACCAGGTTCGGGTTTTGAAATCTTGGGTCCAGGTTTGTCTGCCTAAGACCCGGACTCATTATTCAGACAGGAATTTGGCTCAGAACGGGGCCTTAAGGGAGGGATGTGGAGGACGAGGCAGGAGAGACGCGTACCCAGTGAGCAGGGGATTGGAGGTGGAGGTAGAAGAGGCAGCGGAGGTATGGTTGCCACCTCATCCCTTTAAAACCGAACACATATTAATTACACAGGTTCTGTGGCTGATTAAGGTGGTAATTAAACTCACTCGGTGCCTTATCTGCATTTAATTAGCCTCAGAATCTGTGTAATTCAAAGGTGTTCGGGTTTAAAGGGATGAGGTGGCAACTTTAGGCGGAGGGAGCCTTCATCCTGATCCCAGAAGTAGATCATGTGTGCTGTAGTGGTGGAGCGGGTTAGAGTCCCAGGGGGTGATTAATCCTTGCTACGTGCAGCTGGTGATGGGGCCGGCAGCAAGGTGAGAGGAGTTCATGATATTAGGTGACATAACTGGACACCAGGCTCTCCCTTTCCCCCAGCTCCCTGCTCTCTTCTCAACCCAGACGTGTGGTAGTCTTCCACTCACCCGCAGCCATTTTGAATGTCCCAGAGAAAGACTTGTCCCTCCACCTCCTCCGCTCCCCTCACTGTCACCCCATCCCCGGCCTTCCTCCTCCGCTCCCATCCCAGGTTCCCCTTACCCTCCCTCCAGGCCCTACTCCGAGCCACAGTCCAGTCTGAATAATGTGTCCCAGGTTTCAGGTGGACTGAAACCCGGACACATGATTCAAAACCTGGACTGGGTGAATCCCAGACAGGTGGGAACCCTATGTCTATGACCAGATTGAAAAAAAAGTCCTGCACTATATACACTGTTTTGTACATTACACACTCCTCGTGCAGAACGCCAAATTTTGCTGGCAAAAAAATCATCAAATTTACTGACTGATCCACATTCTTTACTGGCACTGCAAAAAAGTACCTAAAATTACTGTAGTGGATATATAGAGTCTAGGGATGGGACTTTGAAGGCACAACAATGTTAAACTACAAAAAGGTAAGTTGAATTAGGGGTTTTTTATTAATAGAGTATAAAAAGACAATGGACAGACATACATGTTTAAAATCACATCACATCAGACTAGGCATAGGACCTAATATTGGTATACCGTGTGGAACCTATCCTGCAAGCTTGTATAGTAATGGAAAGATTATAAGTACATAAACAGATCACTTGGTCAAGGTGGAGGAGAGATACTTCCCCAAGTGTTACACAGTAGATAGTCAAAGAGCTAACACAAGCAAAATGCTGCAGGTTTGGTGATCCACGATGGGTAGTCTCTGGTTGCTCTACATGTTTCGCGTTTCACAGAACGCTTCCTCAGGAGCTAGAGATTCTACCTAAAATTACTGTTTTTAGTGCTAAACAGTGCAAATATCAATATTTGAATTATAAACACATAGCTAGTGCTATTTAATGTGTTTAAGTTAAACAAAAGTCAAAAAATATATTTCTCTATTTACATCAAGGTCAGGATACTATAACCCAGGCAGCACAGAGTTCTTCCTTACCTCCCCCTTACATCATTGACCCCCCTCAGACTGGCCTGGTGGCGTTGTCACTGACCTCCTCTCAGGTGCACCGTGCAGGGCTCAGTCAGACGGCTCTGGCTTGGCAGCTCTGGTTTTATTCTATAGTCTCCTCTCCACAGTCCACACAGTCTGTCTCTTCCTGTAACCCCCATCCCGGCGGCACTCCCACTCTTGACTTCTTTTTAGGATCCCCTCAGAGACTGCAGACATGATAAAAGACAAGAGATGGTCAGAGGCTGCAGACATGATACAGGAGGTGGACAGAGGGTGCGGACATGATACAGGAGGTGGACAGAGACTGCGGGCATACTACAGGAGGTGGACAGAGGCTGCGAACATAGTACAGGAATTGGACAAAGGCTGAGGACTCCTCACCCCCTCACAGTAGCTTTCTTCTCTGTCCACCGTCATATTACTTTTCCGCATCATCAGTGTGCTGTGACCTCCTCCTGTGCCCCTTTCACCTCTCCACAGGTCAAGGCAGCACAGTGCTGCCCTGACCTGTGGAGAGATGAAAGGGGCACAGGAGGAGGACACAGCACACTGATGATGTGGACTGGAGAAGTAATATGATGGATGGTGGACAGAGCACATCAGTCTCTGTCCCCTGCATGGCATTATTTCTGCCTCCTGGGGCTCCCAGTAACATCCTCCTCTCTCTCTCTGTCCCCTTTTAACTATGAATATCCCCCCAGCTTCACTCTCCTCCTCCCCCTCAGTGTCCTCACCGTCTCCTCCGCGGCGCCGCCTATGATGAGTGCACAGTCGCCGGCCGCCGTGGTCTCTCTCATTCTTTATAAAAATGATAAAAATGGCGCCAGGCAGCACAATAACGTTACTGCACATGCACTGCCTGGCCGAGCGCGTACGAGCTTTCCCGAGCCCAGCCGGCTTCGGAATGGCGCATGCGCAGTTGCGTGGTCTGCTCGCGGCCATCTTTTTTACGGGCAATGGTGCCTGTAACGGACTTTAACGGGCAGCCTGAAAAAGGGTTTAAATTTACTGGCTGCCTGTAAATCTACGGGCAGTTGGCAACACTGCTCCTCCTGCACAATATATACACTGTATCGTACATTACACACTCCCACCTGCATGATATATACACTGTATTGTACATTACATACTCCTCCTGCACGATAGATACACTGTATTATTGTACATTACACACTCCTTCTGCACTATATACACTGTATTGTACATTACATACTCCTCCTGTATATAAATATATATACACTGTATTGTACATTACACACTCCTCCTGTATGATATATACATTGTATTGTACATTATACACTCCTTCTGCACTATATAGACTATATTGTGTGTTGCACACTCCTGCACTATATACACTGTATTGTACATTACACACTCCTCCTGCACGATATATTCACTGTATTGTTCATTACACACTCCTTCTGCACTATATAAGCACTGTATTGTATATTACTACTCTCATCGGGGCACCCAAAAACGACCTAGGTGTTTTACAATCCTATAGTGTAAAAAAAATAAGAAAACATTTTGCTGTGTGCCGTTAAAGTGTTTGGGTTTGGCTTGAAGAAAAGGTGTCAACCCCTATTATTACTATTATTAACGATTTATATAACGCCAACAGTTTACGCAGCGCTTTACAGTGTAGAGGGGGGACAGCACAATAATACCGTGTACACACGGTCGGACATTGATCGGACATTCCGACAACAAAATCCATGGATTTTTTCCAACGGATGTTGGCTCAAACTTGCTTTGCATACACACGGTCGCACAAAATTGTCGGAAAATCTGATCGTTCTGAACGCGGTGACGTAAAACACGTACGTCAGGACTATAAATGGAGCAGTAGCCAATAGCTTTCGTCTCTTAATTTATTCTGAGCATGCGTGGCACTTTGTGCGTCTGATTTGTGTACACACGATCGGAATTTCCGACAACAGATTTTGTTGTTGGAAAATTTTATAGCCTGCTCTCAAACTTTGTGTGTCGGAAATTCCGATGGAAAATGTGTGATGGAGCCTACACACGGTCTGAATTTCCGACAACAAGGTCCTATAACACATTTTCCGTTGGAAAATCCGACCGTGTGTACAGGGCATTACAGTACAGTTCAATACAGAAGGGACAGGAGGGCCCCGCTTGTAGAGCTTACATTCTAAAGGGAGGGGGTGGTGGTACAAAAGGTAATAGATGCGGGGAATAATTTGATGGGGGTGGCTCTGGGACAGTTGTTAGGTGGGTGTGGGATAGGCTTCCCTGAATTAGTGAGTTTTCAGGGATCTTCTAAAGGTGAACAGGTTAGGGGCTGATCGGATATACCGGGGCAGGGAGTTCCAGAGGATGGGAGAGGCTCTGGAGAAGTCCTGAAGGCGAGCATGAGACCCCTAGTGTGTGGACTCCTTTCAACCCCCAGCTGGTACACTATGTCAGTGCTGGGCTGTGTGTGTGCACCCAGCATCTTGCTTATCTCACTCTGCAGCTGAAGGAGTAGATCCTTTGGAAATCCCCTTCTCCCCTTCTCCTATCAGCAGACTGGAGCCAATCAGAGAGCAGGAGAGTTGGAACCAATCAGATGTGGGGAGAGGACTTGCATGCAGACACAAAAGGATTCCGGGGAATGTAGTATTAAAGCAGAACTAAACCCATCAATTTGACAGTTTAAAAAAACAGTACGTTTAAAGGCTTGCGGGGATTGCTAACTGTCACGATACCTTGTGCTCTCAACCGAACTGTCAAACCATAAATCGGCTGGTATCATAACTGATCACATGTGCAGCACCATGGCAGTTGTACATCAAACAGATAGCAAAGATAGCAGCTTCCTTGGCTATAAAGGATAGGAAGGTTTAGTTCCACTTTAAAGCAGCACTCTACAATATAATTGAATGGCTACAGGATCCCACAATGCCCTGGACACAGAGGTGGAGAGACAGACTACTTTTTGTGGGCAAACCGAGACACTAGGAGGTCTCTTGTGGAGATGAGACAGAGAGGTGCAGACCAAGTGTTGGGGTCTGTACCCTATGCCAGAGAGTGAGAATGAGAGAGTTGCTGTACCCTGTCAGTAGACTGTCAGGAGACTGAGCAATTGCAAGCCTCCTGTGTGCGGGGATCTGGAGCAGTGCAAACCCATTGCTGGGTGTCTGAGCGCATGCCAAGGGCCAAAGGACTGAGACACAGAGACTTCTCATGTTCTACCACTGTTCGGTCCTGCTCCACCAGGTTATTTCTGACCTTGTTGAAAGACCCGCTGGCCATTCACATCCCGCGAACCTGGATGGAAGACCGGGTAAGGATGGAATCGGTTTACTACCGTATTAAGTCACACAGGTGTCAGGTGCCAGCGTGTCCCAAGCTACAGTTGGGTGTGCCAGTGGGGATCAAGAAGTGTACTGTGTCCAGGCAGAACAGAGAACCCATCATCTCCTGCGAGGGTAAGTGCTACATACCTCTCTAAGTCCCCTGTAGCTTTTACTGTAGGATAAGGAACCTTCATATCCTGTAGCAACAAAGGTCTTGAGTTTTTTTTTTTTTTTTGAGTGCATGTGGCCTGGTATGGTTCGGGGGGGGGGGGTTTGCTGGATCGTAATTTTTTCCTTTAGAATTGTCATTTTGCTGCGGGACTATAAAACACACCAGAGAGATGCGCCACTTTACAGGCAGACTAAGGGGACCCCTCAGGCACGGTATTTAAAGGAATATTTCATTTTTATTGTTTCACTTTAAGCATGCTTAAAATCACTGCTCCTGAAAAAAATGTCCCTTTCTAAAACTTTTTTTTGCATTGATACATGTCCCCTGGGGCAGTACCTGGGTCCCCTTGGTCCCCATATACTTTTTATGGCAATAACTTGCATATAAACCTTTAAAATTAGCACTTTTGATTTTTCATGTTCGTGTCCCATAGACTTTAATCGTGTTCGCATGTTCGCACACATTTTTTGCCTGTTCGCATGTTCAGGTGTGATCCGAACTGGGGGGTGTTTGGCTCATCCCTACTCGTTAGTGTTACAAGGTCTCAGGTGTGAATGAGGAGCAGGTGTGGTAAATTTGGGGTTATCGCTCTCACTTTCTCATACTGGTCACTGGAAGTTCAACATGGCACCTCATGGCATCCCAGAAGGAAGCCTCTTCTAAAGATGATGCACAAGAAAGCCTGCAAAAAGTTTGCTGAAGACAAACAGACTAAGGATATGGATTACTGGAACCATGTCCTGTGGTCTGATGAGACCAAGATAAACTTATTTGGTTCAGATGGTGTCAAGCGTGTGTGTTGGCAACCAGGTGAGGAGTACAAAGACAAGTACAGTCAAGCATGGTGGTGGGAGTGTCATGGTCTGGGGCTGCATGAGTGTTTCTGGCACTGGGGAGCTACAGTTTATTGAGGGAACCATGAATGCCAACATGTACTGTGACGTACTGAAGCCGAGCATGATCCCCTCTCTTCGGAGACTGGGCTGCAGGGCAGTATTCCAACATGATAACCACCCCAAACACACCTCCAAGACAACCACTGCCTTGCTAAAAAAGCTGAGGGTAAGGGTGATGGACTGGCCAAGCATGTCTCCAGACCTAAACCCCACTGAGCATCTGCGGGGCATCCTCAAATGGAAGGTGGAGGAGCCCAAGGTCTCTAACATCCCCCAGCTCTGTGATGTCGTCATGGAGGAGTGGAAGAGGACTCCGGTGGCAACCTGTGAAGCTCTGGTAAACTCCTTGCCCAAGAGGGTTAAGGCAGTGCTGGAAAATAATGGTGGCCACACAAAATATTGACACTTTGGGCCCAATTTGGACATTTTCACTTAGGGGTGTACTCACTTTTGTTGCCAGCGGTTTAGACATTAATGGCTGTGTGTTCAGTTATTTTGAGGGGACAGCAAATTTACACTGTTATACAAGCTTTACACTCACTACTTTACATTGTAGCAAAGTGTAATTTCCTCAGTGTTGTCACATGAAAAGATAGAATAAAATATTTACAAAAATGTGAGGGGAGTACTCACTTTTGTGAGATACTTTATATATTTATATTTATATATAGAGAGAGATATAGAGATAGAGATATATATATATATATATATATATATATATATATACACACACACACACACACACACACACACACACACACACACACACACACACACACACACACACACAACATTCCAGTGTGCTTGTACAGCGAGTCCGATTAGTACAGATCAGACTGGGGTTCTCGGTCACCCTGTGCCCCTAATAGACACAGGGTAACTTAGACATAAAAGGTGCATGGGGAGCTGATACAAGGGTTGATACAAGGTGATACAAGGCTGATACAAGGTGACTGAGCTGCCCCACATGCCCCAAATGTGCCAAAAGAAGCTCCAGGACCTTTTCTGGTATGGAACTTTGTGTGTTTTTTGGTAAAATGTATGTCTGCTCACCTCTTTCCTGGTGTCATTCACAATTAACAGCACCGCACTGTGCGTTCTTCACATATTTTCCGTGCGTTCCAGGAAAGCACGTGGAAACACACATTTCCGCAGATGTGAATGGGGCCCTAATGTAAAAGGGGGTGCAGCAGATTACACATCGGGCTCCTCAGGGGAGGGGTGATGTCCGCAGACATGAGGAGAGACAGGGAGGTGGAGGCGTGAGCGTCAGACCAGTTTTATTCATTTTTATGGCCTTTTTAACCCTTTCACTGCCAAACCATTGTTTTCTTTTTTGGACACACATGTTAATGTATAAAAGCAAATCTTTTCTTTTGTTTTGGATGGAGTGGAGAGGGATTAGAACCCTTGTCAAGTTTTTATTGCCTTCTATGTCCCCGTTTAAAGAGATTCACTCCCTCTATTTTTTATGTTTACCATTACCACCAAAAGTGAAAAAAAAATCCCAAATTTTGGGTTGTCACCAGAACAAGAACAGAGAGGAAATCTTCCAATGGGGACACTAGTTCTGGTGACAACCAGGGATTCTGCCACTTTTGGGGATTTCTCTCACTTCCTGTTTTGAAGCAGGAAGTGAAGGGAAATCTCCCCAGTGGGGACACAAATGGGAAAAAACAGACAGGGGTTATAACCCTCCCTTACGCTATACCAGATATCATAAAAAGAAAAACAAAAATTGCCTTTAGTTCTATTTAACTTCTAGTTGGTATGCAGGGGGGGCGATGTGGACTGAAAGTGATTGTAAAGCGTCAGGTTTTCTTTTAATAAAACAAAAAAACATGTTATACTATACACTGTCACTGTACTAATGACACTGGCTCGGAAGGGGTTAACATCTAGGAGCGATCAAGGATTTAAATGTGTGCCTAACAATGTGTAATGTGTGCTGCTTTTTATTAAAGATCTCTTTGTTTCTTATCCCTGAATAAGAAATAGAGAGATTGTTCCCTCTGTACAGGATCTACTGACAGACCTCTGCTGTGTTCAATCCCAGTAGGTGTCAGCAGGGGGCGCCCTAAACATGGAAACAGGTAGAGATGTACAAGTGTGTCGCTTTGCCTGTATCGGCCGCTCATCCGCAGTACATTGCGGGCGGGGGGGTCCACAAGTGGATAAAAAGTGGCCAAAAGGAGATCACCGAGTGCTGAAAAGGGGCCCCCTTTCACTGGTTCTTTTACTGTCCTGGCAGTTTCATTGTTTGCTTTGTTTTATTGGGCTGACCATACACTTTACAATCTGATTGTACAATCTCCAACAGATCTATCATCAACTATGTACTGCAAGGATCTGCCTGATTTATTATAAATTGGATGGATCCTTTAGGTGTGTCCTATTTCATAGTTTTGGCAGAAGATTGTGCAGGATTTGTACAATCAGATCGTAGAACACCAGACCAGTATGCCCCGCCCCCTTTGAGTACCGAGCCTGCTGGGACCCCGCCCCCCATATATACCACCCCTATGTGTGTGTATACTGGTCCCGCCCCTTCTATATATACGGATCTCTGTTGGGCCCCGCCTTTTTGTGTATACCAGCCCCTCTGTGTTTTCGCTGCTTGCTGGGGCGCTACCCCTCTGTGTATGGCCCGCCCTCCCGTAGCGCCCCACCCCTTCCAGTGTATACCGGGCCCCGCCCCTCTCTATATTCAAGGGGGTCTGGCTGCAGACTGGAGCTCCACGTTTGAAAAAAAAAAATAAAATTATAATGAACTTTAATGTCACAAACATTTATTAGACACCAGACACAACTCGTGAAGTGGAGGTCACCTTGCGGGCGCGCTCCCGAGTCCAGCATTCGGCGTCCATAGCAGGTCATTGGATTTGATTGACAGCAGTGGGAGCCAATGGCTGCGCTGCTATCAATCTATCCAATCAAGAGAACCCTGGGCAGAGGAAGAGCGCGTCCCCGCCGGATATAGTTCCAGGGCTCAGGTAAGTAAAACAGGGGGGGGGGGTGGTTGCTGCCAGAAGTTTTTCACCTTAATGCGTCACAAGGGTTTACAACCCATTTAAGGTTTGACATGTTGGGTATCTATTTACTCGGTGCAACCTCATCTTTAACCACTTAACAACCGGCCCATAGCCAAATGACGGCTACAGGGCGGTTGTTTATCTCTGGGAGGGCGTCCAGGAACGTCCTCCCAGAATTCTGCTCTCGCGCGCCCCCTAGGGCGCGCACTCGAGAGCATCCGTGACCGCCGGGTCCAGAGGACCCGGCGCATCACAGATACCGGTAAATGCCCGCTGATCGCGGCCGTTTACCATGTGATCGCTCTGTCAAATGACGGAGCGATCACATGTAAACAAACCGGCGTCATCTGATGACGCCGGTTCCTCTCCTCCCCTCCTGTGTACCGATCGGTACACAGTGACCGGAGAGGCGGATGGATGGATGGGTGCAGCGTTGTGGGCTGGATGTGTAGTGCCCACAGCGCTGCACAGAGACATCCAGCCATCCATGCTCAGCCATTCCTGCTACTCTGCATGCCCTGCAATGCTGTGCAATACTCTGCAATTCCCTCTGCAATGCCCCACAATACTCTGCCATACCCCGCAATACCCCTGCAATACTCTGCCATACCCTGGAATACCCCGCAATACTCTGCCATACCCTGGAATACCCCACAATACTCTGCCATACCCTGGAATACCCCGCAATACTCTGCCATACCCTGGAATACCCCGCAATACTCTGCCATACCCTGGAATACCCCGCAATACTCTGCCATACCCCGCAATACTCTGCCATACCCCGCAATACTCTGCCATACCCTGCAATACCCTGCAATACTCTGCCATACCCCGCAATACTCTGCCATACCCTGCAATACCCCGCAATACTCTGCCATACCCCGCAATACTCTGCCATACCCTGGAATACCCCGCAATACTCTGCCATACCCTGGAATACCCCGCAATACTCTGCCATACCCTGCAATACCCCGCAATACTCTGCCATACCCCAAAATACCCCGCAATACTCTGCCATACCCCAAAATACCCCGCAATACTCTGCCATACCCTGCAATACCCTGAAATACCCCGCAATACTCTGCCATACCCCGCAATACTCTGCCATACCCCGCAATACTCTGCCATACCCCGCAATACTCTGCCATACCCCGCAATACTTTGCCATACCCCGCAATACTTTGCCATACCCCGCAATACTCTGCCATACCCTGCAATACTCTGCCATACCCTGCAATACCCCGCCATACCCTGCAATACCCTGGAATACCCCGCAATACTCTGCCATACCCTGGAATACCCCGCAATACTCTGCCATACCCTGGAATACCCCACAATACTCTGCCATACCCTGGAATACCCCGCAATACTCTGCCATACCCTGGAATACCCCGCAATACTCTGCCATACCTTGCAATACCCCGCAATACTCTGCCATACCCTGCAATACCCTGAAATATCCCGCAATACCCAGCCATACTCTGCAATACTCAGTGATACCCAGCCATGCTCTGCAATACCCCGCAAAAATCTGCAATACTCTGCCATAACCCGCAATACTCTGCCATACCTAGCCATACTCTGTAATACCCCGCAATACCCAGCCATACTCTGCAATACTCGGTGATACCCAGCCATACTCTGCCATACCCAGTCATACTCGGCGATACTCTGCAATACCCAGCCATGCTCAGCCATACCCAGCCTCTGTATGTGGCCAGGCTGTGGAACTCTCACACATGTGGTATCGCCGTACTCAGGAGGAGGAGGAGAATCTATTTTGGGGTGTCATTTTTGGTATGTACATGCTATGTGTTAGAAATATTGTATAAATGGACAACTTTGTGTTAAAAAAAAAAGCGTTTTAACCACTTCCCGCCTTCCGTCATACAACGTCCTTGACTTTGTGCGGGGATATCTGAATGATGGGTGCAGCTACAGGCATCATTCAGATATCATCTTTTTCAGCCGGCGATTCCCTACACCATAAGAATGATCATAGCGGCTGTTACACTGCTTGATCGTTCTCACGGGAGGCGAGAGGAGACGCCCCCCCCCTCCCGCCGCCCTCCGGTGCTTCTACCGACTCACCGCTACGATCGACCCAGGATCTTTTTTTTTTTTTTTTTTTTTTTTTATTTCAGGAACAGCCTAGAGGTGAGATGTAGGGTCTTATTGACCCCATATCTCACTGTAAAGAGGACCTGTCATGCCATATTCCTATTACAAGGGATGTTTACATTCCTTGTAATAGGAATAAAAGTGATCAAAAAAAATTTTTTTTTGGAAAAAAGTGTCAAACTAAAATAAATAAAGTAAAATGAACAATAAAAAAATAACATTTTTTTAAAGCGCCCCTGTCCGTGTGCTCGCATGCAGAAGCGAACGCATACGTAAGTCCCGCCCACATATGAAAACGGTGTTCAAACCACACATGTGAGGTATCGCTGCGATCGGTAGAGCGAGAGCAATCATTTTGGCCCTAGACCTCCTCTGTAACTCAAAATTTGTCACCAGTAAAAAATTTTAAAGCGTCGCCTATGGGGATTTTTAAGTAGCAAAGTTTGGCGCCATTCCACAAGTGTGTGCAATTTTGAAAGGTGACATGTTAGGTATCTATTAACTCGGCGTAACTTCATCTTTCATATTATGCAAAAACATTGGGCTAACCTTACTGTTTAGTTTTTTTTTAAAGCAAAAAACAGTTTTTTTTCCACAAAAAACGCGTTCGAAAAATTGCTGCGCAAATATCGTGCGAGATAAAAGGTTGCAATGACCGCTATTGTATTCTCTAGGGTCTTTGCTAAAAAAAACATATATAATGTTTTGGGGTTCTATGTAATTTTCTAGCAAATAAATGATGATTTTTACATGTAGGAGAGAAATGTCAGAATTGGCCTGGGTGCTCCAGAACACCTGAAGGTGCTCCCCTGCATGTTGGGCCTCTGTATGTGGCCACGCTGTGTAAAAGTCTCACACATGTGGTATCGCCATACTCGGGACTAATGGCAGAATGTGTTTTGGGGTGTAATTTGTGGTATGCATATGCGGTGTGTGAGAAATAACCTGCTAATATGACAATTTTGTGAAAAAAAAACAAGAAAAAAAAAAACTTGATTTTGCAAAGAATTGTGGGAAAAAATGACAACTTCAAAAAACTCACCATGCATCTTTCTAAATACCTTGGAATGTCTTCTTTCCAAAAAGGGGTCATTTGGGGGGGTATTTGTACTTTTCTGGCATGTTAGGGTCTCAAGAAATTAGATAGGCCATCAGTACTTCAGGTGTGATCAATTTTCAGATATTGGTACCATAGCTTATGGATGCTATAACTTTCACAAAGACCAAATAATATACACTAATTTGGGTTATTTTTACCAAAGATATGTAGCGGTATAAATTTTGGCCAAAATATATGAAGAAAAATTACTAATTTTCAAAATTTTATAACAGAAACGAAGAAAAATTTATTTTTTTACAGATTTTTCGGTCTTTTTTCTTTTATAGCGCAAAAAATAAAGAACCCAGCGGTGATTAAATACCACCAAAAGAAAGCTCTATTTGTGTGAAAAAAAGGACAAAAAATTCATATAGATACAGTGTTGCATGACTGAGTAATTGTCATTCAAAATGTGAGAGCACCAAAAGCTGAAAATTGGTCTGGTTATTAAGGGGGTTTAAGTGCCCAGTGGTCAAGTGGTTAATAATTTACCAAAAATGTGGTTAATATATTGCATTTGTTTAATTTTAAATTCACTTTAGTGTGTTTTTTTACTGAAATTTAGCGTTTCCAAGACCTTTGCTGTAATATTGTGTGAGATAAAAAATTGGAACTACCACTATTTTATTCTTTAGAGTGTCTGCTTTCAGAAAATGTATAATATTTGGGAAGTTGTATGTAATCTTCAGGCTGAAAATGATTTTTTTTAAACAAAAAAAAATGCAAAAACAGCTCTGGCAGAGTAAGGGTTAAAGCTGTTTAAAAAAAACAAAAAAAACAAAACAACTGTGGAGCCACATGTTCCCTGAGGAGAGTGGAGCTCCAGTCTGCAGCCAGATACTCTTGGGGAAATGCAGCTAAGACAGGAAACACGTGGCCTCCACTTCCACGAGTTGTGTCTAGTGTCTATTAAACGTTTGTGACATTAAAGTTGATTATAAAAAAAAAAAGAAAAAAAAAAGGTGGAGGCCACATGTTTCCTGTGAAATGTGGAGCTCCAGTCTGCAGACAGACCCCCTCTCCTGTTTTGTGTATACCAGCCCTTCTGGGTGTGTGTTGGCCCGCCCTCCCGTAGGGCTCCGCCCCTCCCAGTGTATACTGTGCCTGCCCTGCTGGGGATGCAGTTGTTGTGGATCTGATCTTTCTGTGTGTGTGTAAGGTAAGTACCCGGGACCCCCCCATTATACCTGCCGGGACCCCCTACACTGACCCCTCCTCATACCTGCTACTACTTTCTCATTACATTCCATACATTGTCCTTCTCCACTCTTATAATATTACTCTCATCCTTCTATGTTCTCTACATTGTTACTCTACTATTAGAGTATATACATTGTTACTTTTCTATAGTCTATACATTGCTCCTCTCCACCTATAATATATATTGTTACCCTCCTCTGCTCCTATAATATATTGTTACTCTTCTATATTCTATACATTGTTAAATAATTATTGTTACTCTTCTATATTCTATACATTGCTCCCCTCCTCCTATAATATACATTGTTACACTTCTATATTCTATACATTGCTCCCCTCCTCCTATAATATACATTGTTACCAGGGCCGTCTTTAATATTGATTGGACCCTGGGCAAAGTTTTTCTTGCCCCCCCCCCCCCCCCCATACAATTTCACTCTCCACCTGCTCTGAGACATACAATAAGTAGCAGCTAGACTTAAAATCAGTTTACTGTATCATATCAGGCAGAAATTGCGATTGGTTGCCAGTGGTTACAGCATATCATTACTGCGTAATGACTCGTTGCTAGAGGTTACAGCACACATTATGGCTCACTGATTAGTTGCTAGAGGTTACAGCAAATGATTTCTGCTTGTCAATTGGTTGCTAGAGATTACCGTACAGTAATACTGCTCACTGATTGGTTGCTAAAGGTTACAGCACATCATCTCCTCACTGCAGGGGAGCATGGTACACATATGAATGCCACCTTTATTTACATATCAATGCTGCCGGCCGCAGCTATTTACTTAGTAATGCTGCCGCTATTTACATATGAATGCTGGTTATTTACACGTAAACACAGGGTCTGCAGGCGAGTCATCTGTACACAACAATAGGGCAGAGCTGGGCAGCATCAGTAACAGAACTTCACACTTTGATATCGGGACACAGTACAGGACTAAAACTTCAAGGGACAAGGGAATTTAAACTGGGATAGTTGGCAAGTATGATGCAGCTGCTTTGAGCCCCACAACAATGACAGGGCCCAGGGCAGCTGCCCCTTTTGCCCTGTCTTAAAGACGGCCCTTATTGTTACTCTTCTATGTTCTATACATTGCTCACCTCTTCCTATAATATATATTGTTACCCTCCCCTCCTATTATATGGTATACATTGTTGCTCTCCCCTCCACTTATATCGTATACATTGTTACCCTCCCCTCTTATATCGTATACATTGTTACCCTCCCCTCTTATATCGTATACATTGTTACCCTCCCCTCTTATATCGTATACATTGTTACTCTCCCCTCTTATATCATATACATTGTTACCCTCCCCTCCTCTTATATCGTATACATTGTTACCCTCCCCTCCTCTTATATGGTATACCTTGTTACCCTCCCCTCCTCTTATATCTTATACATTGTTACCCTCCCCTCCTCTTATATCTTATACATTGTTACCCTCCCCTCCTCTTATATCCTATACATTGTTACTCTCCCTTCCTCTTATATTGTATACATTGTTACCCTCCCCTCCTCTTGTATGGTATACATTGTTAACCTCCCCTCCTCTTATATCGTATACATTGTTACTCTCCCTTCCTCTTATATCGTATACATTGTTACTCTCCCTTCCTCTTATATCGTATACATTGTTACCCTCCCTTCCTCTTATATCGTATACATTGTTACCCTCCCCTCCTCTTATATCCTATACATTGTTACCCTCCCCTCCTCTTATATCCTATACATTGTTACCCTCCCCTCTTCTTATATCCTATACATTGTTACCCTCCCCTCCTCTTATATCGTATACATTGTTACTCTCCCTTCCTCTTATATCGTATACATTATTACCCTCCCCTCCTCTTATATCGTATACATTGTTACCCTCCCCTCCTCTTATATCGTATACATTGTTACCCTCCCCTCCTCTTATATCGTATACATTGTTACCCTCCCCTCCTCTTATATCGTATACATTGTTACTCTCCCCTCCTCTTATATCGTATACATTGTTACCCTCCCCTCCTCTTATATTGTATACAATGTTTCTCATAGTCACGTTGTAAGTGTAGAATCCAGGCTTGTGTGAGCTTTATATGAAGACCTCAGCCCTGCGCTCTGCCTATCCCAGCCATAGTATCTGTATGTTGTCCCCTCCTTCAGCGCATTGATTTTACCCATTGACTCCTGAAATTAATGAAACCGATATTCTGGAAGTCATTGGAACATCCTTGATGACGCCAATCGCTGCGGTGGACTGGCTGAAAGTGGCAGTGACTTTAAGCAAAAAAAAAGTACTTAATTAAAAAACCAAAAAAACCAAGCATATCCAAACATTGAACACAGAGGTACGAGAAATGAGCCGGGAGGGTGGAGCTCCACTTTAAGCAGCTGCTATCAGCACAAGGGACAGTTCTCACTTCTCATTGATAGCAAATATGGTCTGTTGTGCTGATCAGAAAATAAAATGTTTAACTAAGCTTAGGGTTTAATGTATTTGCACTTACATGCGTTTATACAGGTTCATATTTCCTCTAAAAGCAGGTAAGGGCTCGTGCACACAGTCATAATAAAATACTGATGTCTTTGCAAAACCTTGCTGGCAGAAAAAAATAAAAATGCATGTAATGGTCTGTAAAGGTATTCCCATTTAGGCCCCGTTCAGATCTCACATAGCAGTAAAAACCGTCCCCGCTCGCGATTTTCTAAGTGCGATTTACACGCATTTCTGCGTGTCACACATAGAGAAGCCTGTTCACTTGAATAGGTTGCTCTATGCGCGTTTGTGGCCCCAAAGAAGCTCCTGCTCTTCTTTTTTTTTTTTTTTTTTTTTTTTTATGGGTGATGAGCTTTGCGTGATTTTTTTAGGTGCGTTTTGCTGTGAATTTAGCGCAACAATCGCAGCAGAATTACTGTATTTGCGGTGCCATTAAGAACGAATACCACCAGAACGTGTGTCGTGCATTTTACTGCAATGTGGAGTGGCAGGCAGGATTGAAGCGATTCCAAATCGCCAAGTGTAAATGGGGCCTAAAACACGCTTGGAGTTTGCTTACGTCGGCTCTGTTAGAACTGAGCTTGTCAGCCAATCCAAATGCACAAAGGAGGCAAATGCGTTGTTTCCTATTCGATCAGGTCAGGGGTGGTATGTATTGAAAGTACTGCATGCAGTGCGACGCAATCCATTACATCACACTGTTCTGCAGCCAATAGAATTCAATGAAATGTCACTTATTTCAAACTTTAATGACAAGTAAAAAAAGGTTGGCATGCAGTGCGCTATTTCCAGTGCTTCAGCGCAGAAGCCTCTTCGCCACACATCAAGAGCTGCGATCTAAACAAGTCCTTAGATGTGAAAATGGCAATAAAATGTTCAATCTGTAATATTTTCTGCCTTTCCTTTAGCTCAATTTGCAATCCCAGCAAGTATAAATGTACACACCTTTTTAAAGTGGTTGTAAAGCTCACACCTGAAATATGAACAAAGCATATCCCTCTGTAATGTGTACTTGTCTCAGTCCAGAGCACTAAGTGTAATTTCTGCCTGCTGCTTCATTCCTCTGCTATCAGCATGAATCGCGCCTAAGAGGGGAAAAAAGGTGACATGGGAGGAACTTCTGGCACACAGCCTGTGATTGACAGCCTCAGCTCTGTTCCTGTGTGCTGTTTGAGGCTGGGTTCCCACCATTGCGAATTGGACCCCCGCATCCAATTCGCAATAGCAGGAGATTTTCACCGGCTCTCTATGGAGCCGGTTCACATATCTCTGCATCAGGTCCGGTGCGTTTTGCAGAAAAATGCTGTGTGTCTTTTGGTCTGTTTCAGGTGCGAATTCAGGCTGAAATCGGACCTGAAACGGTGAACCAGCACGTACCACCAATGCCCGCCAGTGCCAACAATCAGTGCCCACCACAGCCAGAAATGAGTGCCCATTAGTGATGCCAGTCAGTGCTGGCTTTAAGTGATGCCCATCATTGCTCATTAGTGCCGCCCATCAGTGCCGCTTATCCATGCCGCCTATCAATGCCCTCCAGTTCCGGCTATCAGGGCCCGCCAGTGCCACCTATCAGTGCCCATAAGTGCAGAATATTAGTGCTACCTATCAGTGCCCATAAGTGCAGAATATTAGTGCCACCTATCAGTGCCCATAAGTGCAGAATATTAGTGCCACCTATCAGTGCCCATAAGTGCAGAATATTACTGCCACCTCATCAGTGCCCATCAGTGCAGCCTATTAGTGCCCATCAGTGCCGCCTCATCAGTGAAGGAGAAAAATTTACAAAATGTACTGACAGAAACTAAGAACCTTTTTTTTTTTTCAACGTTTTCGGTTTTAATTTTTTTCCTAAAAAAAAATAAAAAATCCCAGCAGTGATTAAATACCAACAAAAGAAAGATCTATTTGTGTGAAGAAAATGATAAAAGATTTCACATGGTTACAGTGTTGTATGACCGCATAATTGTCATTCAAAGCGTGACAGCGCTGGAAGCTGAAAAATGGCCTTGGCTGGAAGGGGGTGAAAGTGCCCAGTAGATAAGTGGTCAAGGGGGCAAATCCTTCCGGGGCTGAAGCGGTTAAAGAAGAGGCGACCCATGCCGAATTTGGCTGGGTGTGTAAATGGATCTAACAATGTATTTCACCCAGATGTGTGCATCACCCTCCTTTTTATGTGAGTCATAACATTATTCACAGGCTGTACGATCGGGTTCCTTTTTTTTTTTTTTTCGGACAATCTTATGTAATAATGTAGTAAGACTGCATTCCCTATTGAGATCCTATGTGTGGAATCTGCCCTGGATTCTGTAAACTGCAGCACACACAAATTATGGTGACAGTACTTTATAGTTATCTAAACCCCAGAACAAAAAGAAGCAAAATAATCCCTTCCCTACTTTTATCTAAAATGAAAAAAATGTACATGCGTTTTTACTGTAATATTCAAGTCCCAACCCTCCATTCTATACATGTTCAGTTCAGAATACTTCAATAATCCCAAAGGGAAATTATTGATTAAGGCCTGAGCAAAAGAGCTGGGTAGACAACTCCATGAATATGATCTCCTAAAGACATTTATTTTTGACCAAAAGGCTTGCAAAGCCTCTGCGGCCCAAGAATGAAGTGCTAAGATCTTAGCATGCTGGTATAGGTTCCCCTATGATATTTGGAGGATTTTCCTCTCTGCCTCTGATCACTGCTGGCTCTATGAGATGGAGACTGGGACTTTACTACATACACAGTATCTCACAAAAGTGAGTACACCCCTCACATTTTTGTAAATATTTTATTATATCTTTTCATGTGACAGCACTGAAGACATAACAGTTTCCTACAATGTAAAGTAGTGAGTGTACAGCTTGTATAACAGTGTAAATTAGCTGTCCCCTCAAAATAACTCAACAAACGGCCATTAATGTCTAAACCGCTGGCAACAAAATTGAGTACACCCCTAAGTGAAAATGTCCAAATTGGGCCCAAAGTGTCAATATTTTGTGTGGCAACCATTATTTTCCAGCACTGCCTTAACCCTCTTGGGCATGAAGTTCACCAGAGCTTCACAGGTTGCCACTGGAGTTTTCTTCCACTCCTCCATGATGACATCATGGAGCTGGTGGATGTTAGAGACCTTGCGTTCCTCCACCTTCTGTTTGAGGATGCCCCACAGATGCTCAATAGGGTTTAGGTCTGGAGACATGCTTGGCCAGTCCATCACCTTTACCCTCAGCTTCTTTAGCAAGGCAGTGGTCATCTTGGAGGTGTGTTTGTGGTCATGCTCATGTTGGAATTCTGCCCTGCGGCCCAGTCTCCGAAGGGAGGGGATCATGCTCTGCTTCAGTATGTCACAGTACATGTTGGCATTCATGGTTCCCTCAATGAACTGTAGCTCCCCAGTGCTGGCAGCACTCATGCAGCCCCAGATTATGGCACTCCCACCACCATGCTTGACTGTAGACAAGACACACTTGTCTTTGTACTCCTCACCTGGTTGCCGCCACACATGCTTGACACCATCTGAACCAAATAAGTTTATCTTGGTCTCATCAGAACACAGGACATGGTTCCAGTAATCCATGTCCTTAGCCTGCTTGTCTTCAGCAAACTTTTTGCAGGCTTTCTTGTACATCATCTTTAGAAGAGGCTTTCTTCTGGGATGACAGCCATGCAGACCAATTTGATGTAGTGTGAGGCGTATGGTGTGAGCAATGACAGGCTGACCCCCCACTCCTTCAACCTCTGCAGCAATGCTGGCAGTACGAATGTATCTATTTCCCAAAGACAACCTCTGGATTTGACTCTGAGCACATGCATTCAACTTCTTTGGTCGACCATGGTGAGGCCTGTTCCAAGTGGAACCTGCCCTGGTAAATCGCTGTATGGTCTTGGCCACCGTGCTGCAGCTCAGTTTCAGGGTCTTGGTAATCTTTTTATAGCCTAGGCCTGTGTTTCTCAACTCCAGTCCTCAAGGCACCCCAATAGGTCATGTTTTCAGGATTTCCCTCAGATGAAACGGCTGTGGTAATTACTAAGGCAGTGAAACGGATCAAATCACCAGTGAAAAATAATGTAGAGCCTGAAAACATGACCTGTTGAGAAGCACTGGCCTAGACCATCTTTATGTAGAGCAACAATTCTTTTTTTCAGATCCTCAGAGAGTTCTTTGCCATGAGGTGCCATGTTGAACTTCCAGTGACCAGTATGAGAGTGATAACACCAACTTTAACACACCTGCTCCCCATTCACACCTGAGACCTTGTAATACTAATGAGTCACGTGACATCGGGGAGGGAAAATGGCTAAATGATCCCAATTTGGACATTTTCACTTAGGGGTGTACTCACTTTTGTTGCCAGCGATTTGGACATTAATGGCTGTGTATTGAGATGTTTTGAGGGGACAGCAAATTTACACTGTTATACAAGCTGTACATTACTACATTATATTGTAGCAAAGTGTCATTTCTTCAGTGTTGTCACATGAAAAGATATTTAATAAAATATTTACAAAAATGTGAGGGGTGTACTCACTTTTGTGAGATACTGTACATGGTGGTCTTGCCTCCGTATCGAACCTTTTTGGTTCTGTATCTTTACCACCTGTAGGGTAACGACAGGTTTGGACATTCCTGTGACTCTAGAAATGGCCCTCCTCTTGGTGTACCTGGCTCTGTCTCTACAGCTAAAAGCCACATTCTTCACTTCTTCTTTATGCTAGACACCAGAGCAGTTATTCCCCCCCCCCCACCACCACCACCACCGAAGATTATGCAACAATGGGCTACTGAGTTGTCCCTCCTGTTGGCTGCTTGGCTCTGTGTTTGATACACCTTCTATGTGTATGCATTGGCCATCTGGGTCATTTTTATCTGGGCTCTTCAGAATTCAAAGATACCCTCACGTTGTCGTAATCACTTGATCTCACCTCTGGGAGCCACTTCCTCCTGCCTTCCTGCCTGGTCACCTAGCACTGTAGTTTCCTTTCTATTGATTTCTTTCTGTTTCAGTATGTGTTCTTTCTGTTTTCATTTTTCCACTATGGATTTTCTTTTTCTGTCTTGCCGTAGGTTCATGCTTAGCGTCTCATATGTTTTATCACCTCTGTAGCCTGCTGTCATAGCAAGCCAATGGAGCCCCCATTTTTTTCTCTTTACCTTTTGATACCATTAGGCTGGATTCACACCTATGCAGTTTTAGTGCTTTTTGCATTTCGCAGATTTGCACTACGAAGCGTGTTTCATAGGAAACCATGTTAAATGGACTGTAGTGCAAATCTGCAAAATGCAAAAAGCACTAAAACTGCATAGGTGTGAATCCAGCCTTAGTTTGTTCTCACACACCACTCTGATTCCTTTGTTGGGCTTGGTTGTCTTGTTTAATTTGTGATAAATCCTTTTGTACCTTATTGCCTTCCTCTTTTTTTGTATTGGGTGGGAACTGTTTCCATAAGACCCGTTGACTGTTTTTGACTGTTTTTTTTAATATATATATATATATATATATATATATATATATATATATATATATATATATATATATATATATATATATAATTATTTTTTATAATAGAATATAGCTTACACATTTAGACATTTAGCTGCATGCAAACCATTGTCTTTTATGGAAATGATGTGCTGATACCTTGAAAATACATGGTGCTTTATTACTCGAATTGAGGCCACAGTTCTAATAATCCCACTTTGGTTTATACCTTCTGGTCATCTTCTTTCTATTGGCTGCAGAGTGTGAGGCTGGGTTCACACTGCCGCGCGGAGCGTCTCACAGCAGGGGTCCTGTGCGTCCCTGTTCACCATTTCAGGTTTGATTATATATTTTTTTGGCTGAAGTCGGACCTGAAACGGACCAAAAGACGCACAGGACTCCTGTGCAATTCACTGCGCAGCCGTCCGGAAGCTGTTTGAACCAGCTCCATGGAGAACCGGTCACAGTCTCCTGACATGCAAATTGGATGTGGGGAAACACACATTCAATTTGCAATAGTGTGAACCCAACCTACAGGTGTCAAAATTTGTTTCAAGCCCAAACCTTGAAGCATTGCATCAGCATGGCAGTCAGCAAAGTAACCCTTTGGAGGAAAATGGTCAGCAATGGCCAGCAGGTTATAGGGCTGGCACGCTTTAGTTTGGATGTCGAGCAGTTTATGGGATGGGATCTTGCTAGATTTGTTCTTCGCAGTACTAGGACCATTTTGTTGGAGGGGATTGAGCACTAGCATAGTAGTGAACTCTTGTAACAAACTGTCCTTTCTTGAAATCTAAAATTGTGTATATGTGATCTGCTCGTGTACTGCAATTATTTGGTGACATTCTACAGCAGTAAAGATTTACACTGTCGAAGCTGAAGGTAGAACTAGTTATGGGTACGGAGGTTGGGAGGCGGGTAAAAATTCTGCATTATTGCATAACCTCATATAAGGCTGTGGCTGTTTTGGCTCCAGTTCAGGATTATAGACAGACCCTCCCAAACTAATCTCACTTTTACATATAATCATAGTATATATAGTAAGGAAATCAACCCAACCCAGCATAACCTGAGTATCTTGCAGGACATCTGGCTCGCTATATTATCCCAGAGTTGAATGCTAAAGGTAATGTATAGGGTTTGTTTTGTTTATCAATTAAAATCATTTAAAAAATATTTTCTTTAGTCCGATTTAAATCTAAAATATTGCAGATTATACTCTTATTTTCAGCCAGCAGATGGGACTGTGGGCTTCTTTTCTCTAGTTTCCTGGGCTTTTATCTGCTTTGCTAAAAAAAAAAAAAATATTACAGGGCTCAACAGCTAAAGCTAAAAGAAATACAGCTGAATGAGTTGGAATAGTTACTTATCCCCACTTTCTTTCCCTCTCTCCTGTGTGTAGACTGCTGGTACAGAGATTCAGTTTGAGGGCTCGTTCACACCATACGGGCATAAAAACTGATGGGAAAACTGTGCAGATTTCACTTGCAGAGACATCAGTTTACATCAGTTTGCCTTAGTTTTCATGCATGTGGACATCAGTTTTCATGCACATCTGTTATGCACAGACTGCCACCCCTGTCCCTGCTATCACTGTCCCTGCCACCCCTGTCCCTGCCACCCCTGTCCCTGCCACCCCTGTCCCTGCCACCCCTGTCCCTGCCATCCCTGTGTTTGCCATCCCTGTGTCTGCCACCCCTGTGTCTGCCACCCCTGTGTCTGCCACCCCTGTGTCTGCCACCCCTGTGTCTGCCACCCCTGTCTCCGCAATCCCTGTCTCCGCCACCCCCGTCTCCGCCATTCCTGTGTCTGCCACCCCTGTTTCCGCCATCCCTGTGTCTGCCACCCCTGTCTCCGCCATCCCTGTGTCTGCCACCCCTGCCTCCGCCATCACTGTGTCTGCCACCCCTGCCTCCGCCATCACTGTGTCTGCCACCCCTGCCTCCGCCATCACTGTGTCTGCCACCCCTGCCTCCGCCATCACTGTGTCTGCCACCCCTGCCTCCGCCATCACTGTGTCTGCCACCCCTGCCTCCGCCACCACTGTGTCTGCCACCCCTGCCTCCGCCATCACTGTGTCTGCCACCCCTGCCTCCGCCATCACTGTGTCTGCCACCCCTGCCTCCGCCATCACTGTGTCTGCCACCCCTGCCTCCGCCATCACTGTGTCTGCCACCCCTGCCTCCGCCATCACTGTGTCTTCCACCCCTGTCCGTATTCACTGTGTCTGCCACCCCTGCCTCCGTCATCACTGTGTCTTCCACCCCTGTCCGTATTCACTGTGCCCACCATCACTGTGGCTCTACTACCATCGGTGTGGCACTTTCAATACATTTTTCTTTTTCTTTTTCTTTTGCTAGACTTATTATGAAGGAGGAACTCAAATTGTATGCTGTGTCACTGCCTTTAGTACATTGTCATTACTGCTTAGAACTGCTTTTAGTGCAATGCTTTGTGTGAAGATTTAAGAAACGAGGACAGATTTTTTTTTTTTTTTTTTTTTACCCACTAACATGAGAAGATGTTGCAATTGGAAAGACAACAGGTTTGCTCTTTGCTGACTGCAGCGATGAATCAGCTGAGACTGAGTGTGTACGGCTGTCACTTCCTCATACCAGAACGGCACATGACTTCTAAGACACGAACACAATTGCTGCAAACAGACATTCGTCTTCCAGGATCATGTCTTCAAGTAACCCCTTGCTATAGGCTGCCACTGCTGACTTTCTTATAAAAATACTAGTGATTATGCAAAACCCCTGGCTTCAATACTTTCTACGGCTGTCTATACACTAGTAGAATATTCATCAGTAAAAGGGAAGGGGGGGGATATTTTTGGGACGTTCGTTCAATTTTCTAATAGTTAGTGGGATCAAAAGGACAAAAAAGGACAATTGTTTTTGATCGTAGTAATGAGTAAATTTGAAGGAGCAAGATAGAAATGTTTTCTCAAGCAAAATTCGAACCGTGAACATGGTTTACATTTGTGGAAACTCGTTTATTATGTCTGGGATTCCATTCAAATAGCAGGTCTGATTGAAATTTTAGGGGCTATCAAACAATATTGGTTGATTTGAGAGATCGAATGTTCTGATGAACAATTTTGCAGAATTTCCATGCAAACTTTGCAGCGAACTTCTACATTTCTACATACTGTCCATGCTGCTGGCCCAGAACAAGCATACATATTGGGAAAGCCAAAAGTCTTTACATGCTTAATTCAGGTTAGTGACTTAAATTAAAACCCAGAGGGTCTGCAAGGCAGCCAGACAGCTAGCATTTGTGAAGCGTGAAGTCAGTGAGCAGCCCCAATCCTCCTCATCTCGGGTCCCCCATCGACGCTCCTGGCTTCTTCCCTGTGCTGAGGTCCCCATAGCAAGAAACTTTGCTATGGAGGCACTTGTGTGGGCTCGCTCCTTGAGCCGTGCTCAGTGTGTCCATTGATAGAGCGTGGCTCAGACCCGCCCCCTGCTCTCTCCTCACTGGCTGTGACTCACAGCAGCAGGAGCCAATAGCTCCAGCTGCTGTATCTGAGCTTCTATGCATTAGGCCCCTTTCACACTGGGGCGGTTTGCAGGCGCTATTGCGCTAAAAATAGCGCCTGCAAACCGACCTAAAACTGCCGCTACTGTTTCTCCAGTGTGAAAGCCCGAGTCCCCCTTCGTTGGGACTTTATAGGTCACCTGCCAATAGAATAATTAAATCTACGCTGATCAAGTCGTTGTTTTCCTTGTCAGCACGCTTCCATTGCTAAAATGACAGCACTACACAATGCAGTAGGATATAAATGACTCCTATTTCTATGCCATAAAGATCAGAGTCCATGCCCGCTGGGCTTTTGACAGAAAAAAATTCGCATTTTTATACAGCTGTTTAACCACTTTAGTCCCAGAAGGACTCACCCCGTTCATGACCAGGCCATTTTTTTCTGATACGGCACTTTGTTATTTTAACTGACAATCACGCGGTACCCAAATAAAATTAGTGTCCTTTTTTTTCCCCACAAAAAGAGCTTTCTTTTGGTGGTATTTGATTACCTCCAACTTTTTTTTTTAAACTATTTTAAATCTGACCCGCAGAGACGTGGACTTTTCTCCGATTTATACGTCCAGCTTCTCTCGCATGCAACCTCTTACCCCCCCCCCCCCCATCCTACACAAACAAATGGGAGACTGACCTTAAAGGGGTTGTAAACCTTCGTGTTTTTTCACCTTAATGCATCTTATGCATTAAGGTGAAAAAACATCTGGCAGTGACAGGCCCCCCCCAGCCCCCCCGTTTTACTTACCTGAGCCCTAAAACTTGACTCTGCGGGGACGCACTGTCTCTCTGCCTGGGGTTCTCGGTTCTTGATTGGATAGATTGATAGCAGCGCAGCCATTGGCTCCCGCTGCTTTCAATCAAATCCAATGATGTGGGTGCCCGGGGGCGGGGCCGAGTCATACATTCGGCGGCTATGGACGCCGAATGCTGGACTCCAGAGCGCGCCCGGGAGAGAACTTCTCCGAGGGGGTTATCAGATGTGGGGAGGAGCCACCGGGGGACCCCAGAAGACGAGGTTCGGGGCCACTCTGTGCAAAACGAACTGCACAGTGGAGGTAAGTATGATCTATTTGTTATTTTAAAAAAAACAAAAAACGAACCCTTACAATCACTTTAACCTCCAAGCAGACACACTCGATTGGGCTCAATTCTGGCAGGCAACCAATTCGGCCTCACCGAACATAGTGGCCCTCTAAACCAATTATTAGGTACTCACCAAGTGGTATCTGGTCCCCGGCAGGATATCCAAATTCCTCCCCCAATATCCCTCACATTGCTTCCGAGTCTGCCATGCTCCAGACACTCATGTACACATTTGGTGGGAATGCCCTACAGCCCGCACCTTTTGGTCGGAAGTGTTCAAGATCCTCTCCACCTTGTTCAATATTACCTTACCACCTGACCTGACAGTAGTGCTCCTGAACATCAAACCACAGGCTATAACCCACCGTCAATTCAAACTCGTGCTCTTTGTTACCACTGCAGCGAAACAAACCATAGCGAAAGCATGGAAATCCGCTTTACTATGTACTCTATCAGTCAAATAAAGAGTAATGCAGGCAATGATCTATGATAAAACTGAAGGAGTCCTTCTCAATAAAGTATCCAAATTTTAAGAAACTTTGGAACCCATGGATTGAACACTGCCTACCTCTAGGCTTCGACTGCTTGCTACTAATACTTTGAGGGTGAACAACACCCACTACACCATTACCCACATTTTGCACCTGGCTCTCTAGACCACTGGCCCTCCCCTCTATCATCCCCTTACCCCCCACATCTAACTCTTCCATTCCTCTTCCATCCACCTGATGCACTCTCGCTCCTCACCTTCTTTATGGCCAGTCAGGTCCCTTGAACTAATACATTTAGAAACATAGATGTCACGGAAACTTGTTTAGTGACCTTTTTACTATGGGGATACCTGGGATAGTTTGGTTCACTGATCCTCCCACGAGAAAACGCCAAGCCACATTGCCAGACCTTGGTCCTGGGAAAAGTTTGAATATTCCCCCTAACTATCCCACACCAAGCACTTATAATATCACAATAACAACTTTGTCCCTTTCATACTGTTTTATGGTTAAATGATATTGTTTATTTTTAACTGTTCGCAGCTTATGATCTCCTCCTAGGTCTTTGAAATAACTCTAAGGCCTCTTTCACACTGACGATCCGTTCAGGTCCGCCTGTCAGTTTTTTAGGCGGACCTGAACGGACCCTCCATAGACCTCTATGGAGCGTCGGATGTCAGCGGTGACATGTCCGCTGACATCCGACCTGCTCCGATCCGAAAAAGTGTAACGGAGGAAAAACCTACTTTTCCATCCGTTATCGGATCGGGTGAAGATGGACACTACGGTCCGTTATCATCTGATCCCCCATAGGGGAGAGCGGCGCTCTGACAGGTCCGTCGCTGCACAGTGAGCAGCGACAGACCTGTCATCTGCCTGCTCAGCGGGGATCGGCGGAGCGATCCCCGCTGAGCAAGCGGATGTTCACGGGGCGAATCATCATGGATCCGTCCCGTGTGAAGGGACCCTTAGAATGTGTATTGTACCACCGAACAGTTCTATAAGCTATCACATGCTAATTATTCTGCACTCGAGAAGCTTTGTTACCTGTGCTTGTAACCATTGTTTTATTACAAATGTTATTGGTAGAAAACTTCTATTGTACTATGAAACAGCTAATAAAAATATTTGAACGAGAAATATTTTTTCTCCTTCACGGACGGGCACTGACGAGGTGGCACTGATGGTTGGCACTGATAGGCAGCACTGATGGGCACTGATTGGCATCTAATGTGAGTACAGGTGGGCATCACTGGTGGGCATTGCTGATGGGTCTGCACTGATGATCAATGCTCTGTCCCTGTCAGGAGAGCCGCTGATCTGCCCTCCTCTACCTGCGCCTTGTCAGCGCGAATGAAGGAAAGCCAATTAAGCGGCACTTCCTGGTTACCATGTGATCAGCTGTGATTGGACACAGCTGGTCATGTGGTACAGAGACTACGTCAGAGGCTCTTTACCTAGATCTGAGATACGATACACCGCACTGACACACTCGATCCAATACATCGCACTACCGATCGCAGCGCTGCGCGCCCCCCGGGGCACGAGCGGCTTATCCTGCTGGACGTCATATGATGGCCAGTCAGGATAAAAGGACCACCCCGCGACCTTCATTCTGAATACGGCGGGCGGGAAGTGGTTAAGGTATGCCTAAACTATCAACTTGACCTGAATACTTTTTCTTCCTTTTTTTTTTTTTTTTTTATCTTTTAATTTTTATTTAATTTTTTTTTTGCCCCAGGGGTGAAAAGGTAAAGCGATATTAAAGCCTTATTTTAAAAAACAAAAAAACCCCAAACATGTTATACTTACCTGCTCTGTGTAGTGGTTTTGCACACAGCAACCCCTAACCTCCTCTTCTCGGGACCCATGCCGGAGCTCCTGGCTCCTCCTTCCTGCCGGGTGCCCCCAGAGCAAGCATCTTGCTGTGGGGGCGCGCTCCCAAACCGGGGCTCTGTGGCTTGGCCCCGCCTCCTCCTTCTCATGATTGGCTCTTGGCTGTGATTGGCAGCAGAGGGAGCCAATAGCTCCCATTGCTGCCAAAAGCAAATCGGGAGTGCGAGTCGCTGGAGAGGCAAGGCTTTAGTGGACATCGCTGGATCGAGAGGGGGCTCAGGTAAGTATTTGGGGCGGGGTGGGGGGGGCTGCTGCACACAGAAGGTTTTTTTTTCCTTCATTCATGTATGTAGGTAAAAAACCTTGTGCCTTTTAGAACCACTTTAAGAAATACTGTTATAGAGGTATGCGGAATGGGATGACTCTTCATGCACAAGGAAGAGCAGGTGACAAAAAATAGATACCTTCATGCACCTTGCACCAGTTCTTACTCTGTATTGTTCGTTGGCTGTTTTGTATTCACTGAAATGTGCCTTTAGATGACAAATAATGGTGATGAGCAAGCATTCTGTGTTATGGCCAGTTCTAAAGCTTAAAGTATATGTGAACCCTCACCTTGTAAAACAACCCATTCATTTGAAAATAGTGATGAAAGGCAAAACATTTGTGTATACGTATAACAAACCTTAAAAAAAAAAAAAGAAAAAGAAAAAAAGAGGTATTTATAAGTGATCACATAACGTCTGTTCTCAGCTGCGTAGAAATGTAGGGATGGAGAAACAGCAGCACAGTGGCCTTCCTAGGAATAGCTGTGCAGGGTGAGGTGTCAGCAGTGCACAAGCCTTGTCATTGGATTAGCTCCCAGAAAACTGACCATGGTGTGCTCTCATGCCTAATGTAGTCACTTTTTAGTAGGAAAGCAGAGGGACTGGCAGGAACACCAGGGATTTCACACAAAGAAAGCAATACAAAGAAAATGGGATACTTTTCTCCTTATATTAAAAGTACATGGTACAGCAGACACATAGCAGGAATATGAAATGTTAGGTTGACATATTCTGTAAAGGGATTGTAAAGTCTCAAGGTTTTTCACCTTAAAGTGTAAGTTCACCTTTACAAAAAATCTGTAAGGTGAATTTACACTGGACCCTGTCCCCATCGCACTCGGTCCCGCTAACCTGGAGAGCGATAATCGTCCATTCTGACACATCGTATTGCCGCTTTACCAGTCAAGGGGGTTTGAAATCCCAGCGGCTTTCTTTCCTCTTCGCCTGCGGTGATAGGACGGGCTACGTGGGTTCTGATTGGTCGGTGCCGACCAATTAGAATGCTCCTCAACGTACCTCCTGATGAGGTACGTTTTGGATTTCTAAGCCCTGGACCGGTGAGGCAGCTATACTACGAGGTGTCAAAAGGGGTGATTGCCACGCTCCAGGTCAGCGGGACCGTGGGGATGAGAATTTTTCTGTAAAGCCGAACTTACCCTTTAATGCATTATATGCATTTTGGGCACCAGTCCTCAGGAAGGATGTACTGGAAATGAAGCGAGTACAAAGAAGGGCAAAAAACTAATAAAGGGTCTGGAGGATCTTAGTTATGAGGAAAGGTTGCGAGCACTGAACTTATTATCTCTGGAGAAGAGACGCTTGAGAGGGGATATGATTTCAATATACAAATACCGGACTGGTGACCCCACAATAGAAATAAAACTTTTTCACAGAAGAGAGTTTAACAAGACTCATGGCCACTTAGAAGAAAAGAGGTTTAACCTTAAACTACTTAGAGGGTTCTTTACTGTAAGAGCGGCAAGGATGTGGAATTCCCTTCCACAGGCGGTGATCTCACCAGAAGGCATTGATAGTTTCAAGAAACTATTAGATAAGCACCTGAATGACCGCAACATACAGGGATATACAATGTAATACTGACATATAATCACACACATAGGTTGGACTTGATGGACTTTTTTCAACCTCACCTACAATGTAACTTTGTATATGCATTAAGGTGAAAAAACTTCTGTGCTGCAGCTGCCCCCCAGAGCCCCCTCCCTTTTTCTTCCCTGAGCCCACCCGTTCCAGCGTGCAACTCCAGCCGCTGTCACTCTCCTCATTCGATAGATTGATAGCAGCAGGAGCTATTGGATCCCGCTGCTGTCAATCAAATCCAGTGACACGGGAGCGAGGGGCGGGGCCGAGTCTCGCTGTCTGTGTCAATGGGCGCAGCAGCAGGACTCGGGAGCGAGCCCGCACGGGTGCCCCCATGGAAAGTGGCTCTCCTTGGGGGCACCCGATGAAGGGGAGGAGCTAGGAGCCAGAAGAGGAGGATCGGGGCTGGTCTGTACAAAACCCTTGTACAGAGCAGGTAAGTATAACATGTTTGTTTTTATCTTTTTTTTTTTTAATTCAAACCTTTACAACCCCTTTAATTGGGCAATAACACCGATTGAAATTCGGCCAGTGTAGCAGGGATGAATTAGAAAAATTTTCCTCTATTAGCAGCTGCAGCAAATTATCTGCAGCCATTGAGCATTGTGTTCTGACAATGGTGAGTCTCGCTGTCAAAATACAGTGTCCTGGCTGGAAGATTCTACCATTCACCTCAATTGAATTGAGAAATCTTATTTTTATTCATGCAGCCGAAAAAAATAAAATAAAAAATGAACAGTGTATGGCCAGCCTTATACCATTTTTTTTTTTAACCACTTGCTTACTGGACACTTAAACCCTCCTCATTGCCCAGACCAATTTTCAGCTTTCAGCGCTGATGCACTTTGAATGACATTTGCGCGGTCATACAACACTGTACCCAAATTACACTTTTATCATTTTTTTTCCACAAAAATAGAGCTTTCTTTTGGTGGTATTCACAGCTGGGGTTTTTATTTTTTGCTGAACAAACAAAAAATATGGAAAATTTAAAAAAAAAAAATGTCATAGTTTGTTAGAAAATTTTGTAAACAGGTAATTTTTCTCCTTCATTGATATGCGCAGATGAGGCTTCACTGATAGGCTGCACTGATGGGCACTGATAGGCTGCACTGATAGGCTGCACTGATGGGGACAGATAAGGCGGTTCTAATGGGCACTAATAAGTGGGCACTGATAGGTACCACTGATAGGTGGTACTTATAGGTGGCACTGATGGGCACTGGTAGGTGACACTGATGGGCAGCACTGTTGATGAGGCACTGATTGGTGGAACTGGGCACTGATAGTTGGCACTGTTAGGTGGCACTGGCAGGTGGCACAGGTGGGCACAGATGAGCTGACGGCAGCTCTCCTTGATTGGGACCGATGTCCCTCAAGAGCCGGCAGTGATCCACTTTTTTTTTTTCTCCTCACGTTGTCAGTGCGAGGAGAAAAAATAGCCCATTACCGGCTCTGTTTACATCACATGATCAGCTGTCATTGGCTGACAGCTGATCACGTGGTAAGGGGTCGGGATCGACCCCTTACTCCGATCTGTGATCAGCCAAGTCTCGCCAGGGACTCGCTGGTCACAGAGCGCGCCGCGCTTGCTCGCTCGGGCTCGGGAGGACGTCTATTGACGCCGTCCCGGCAAATAGGTCCACACTGTAACTGTCATTCGGCTATAGCGCAGATCTGAAGAAGTTAAATTCAATTTCCTTTCCTTACTACTATGTAGTGCAAGAGCCTGCCTGATTGCATACAAAGTGAAGGTGTTTAGGTTTGACCTCCTTATTATCTGGTTTTGGTAAATCTAAAAGAAAATTGTACAAGAAGATTTTATAATGTATGGTGATCCTTGGTCATCAATATTCCTTTATTCATAGTTATTCTGTATAGTGGTGAGTGAAGGTCACCATGCAGTCACAAGATTAGCTGCAGGGCCTCTCCTAAAAGTGATTACACAGCTTGCTTGTCAGGAACTTCTTTGTGGCCGTATGGACTTTCCCGACTACTGTATACTACTGTATGTAGCAATGTGACGGCACGTGTCTGTTTCACTTGCTGTATAAAGGTAAAGAAGTTTCTGGCTTTCAGTTGGCTGTCACTGCTACAGCCACAGCAATATTCTGTTCACATATGTGACCATACTGACCCATGAACACATTTACACGTAAGTACAATCCGGTCTATAAATTCCTGTAACTGGTGGCTTTGCTTGCACATGTGTTACAATACTAAAATGATATTAGTGGAATGGAATGTTGAGCTAGATAAGATAATAAAAGTGACAAAATACTACTTTGTGTTTTTTCAGGACAGTGAATTGGTTGGTGGATTGATCTGGTAAAAAATGAAGCCCAAAATTGTGTACAAACCAGTGAGTATATATATATATATCTGTATGTATCCTTCAAACTTATTTCTCTGGTAGGAGAAAGTAGATATTACTGGAAATCTTATGGTGTTTGCGATCTCCTCCCCCTTTTTTTATTTTTTTTTTATTTTACACATTTAAAAAAAAACATGCAAATCATGTTATCAATGTGTGTTCATGTTAAAAAAGAGCTTTTGTTTCTAAATATTGTCTGTAATTATATAGTCTATGGATAGATGTTGCACTCGCCTATATTTAAGGTATATGCCAGGTGCACTTCATCAAGGTAATCTTCATACAATTCCAACTTGGTTCAGAGCCACTCACGGGTCTCGAAATCGAGATTGAGTCAGTTTTGAGTCAGTTTTTTACCTTAATACATTCCATGCATTAAGACAGTGGTCTCCAAACTGCGTCCCGGGGGCCGGATGCGGCCCCTTACTTGCTTTTATCTGGCCCTTTGGGCATTCTTCCCCCCACTGACAGCAACAATGGGGCACTGTTCCTCCCACTGACACCACTGATGGGGCACTGTTCCTCCCACTGACACCACTGATGGGGCACTGTTCCTCCCACTGACACCACTGATGGGGCACTGTTCCTCCCACTGATGGGGCACTGTTCCTCTCACTGACACCACTGATAGGTGTTAAGATAAACAAAGATATGATAGCTAAGGATGAGTAAAAACCTTTTAGGATCTGAGAGCTACGATCAGCCAAGATGAAAGGATGGATGAAGAGATTAACAGTAGAATAGTCGCATCATAAAGTCTAAATGATGTATCTTATAACTTGAATAAAAGTGCCTATAAACATTAGATGACAGTCTTGGGTAGAGATCCAATGTCTAAATTGGCCTCAGACATCAAAGGCCTAGGATTGAGAAGTAACCAGTCATGTTGGATAAACCTTGTCCATTTGCAAATGTATTCCTCTAGATAAGCCTATTCTTGAGGTGTCTATGGAATTGGGAGTATGGTTGAGGGTGGTTGGATCCTACCTGCACATCTGACCATCCTCTAAAGCAGGGGTCTCCAAACTTTGTAAACATTAGCAGGAACTATGCCCCACTGTTTCTGACAGTGGGGGGTATATTGACCCAAGGGCCGGATAAAAGCAAGCAAAGGGCTGCATCTGGCCCCGGGCCACAGTTCAGAGACCACTGCTCTAATGTCAATGGAGTGTTTTGAAGGAAATGGGTAAGAAGACCAAGTTGGCTAATTATCATGCTGTTTTGGTCCCTTTGCTTAAAGTGGATGTAAACCCAATGTCATCCTTTCTAAACTACTGCCATAGGGGTTATCTATAAGGATATACATGCCTCCTGCATGTATCTTTACCTGTCAAATATCTCCCCTCTGTCTGTTATTAGACCCGAAAAACTGCAGATTCTGTGGGCAGGTCTGTTGTCTGGAGCTCGGTGGGTGGAGTCGTGATGTCAGTAGACTCCCCGCCCACCTCTACACTCCCCTTGTCAATATGCATTTTCTCTGTGTATTTCTAACACTTCTGCTATGATCTCTAACATCCAGTTAAAAGACAGGAAAGTAACCACATGACTTCAGCATGCCAAATCATGCTGAGGTGTGGAACAGCCAATCCTTGCAGAGCTGCTGAAGAAAGGAGTGGGGGAGAGAATTTAAAAAATAATGCATGTCTTAGGCTAGTGCACGAGATGTAAATCACCTGTCACTCACAGCAAGGGGGAGGATTTGACAAAGTTTTTCTCAGTTTGTCAAGAATTGTCTCACTGAACAATAAAAGAGGATTGTTCAGAGATGGATTAACTCTGTGTGGCAAGACTGGGCTCAAATGATAGAAAATCTTATACTCTACACTATGATAAAAAAAAAATTCTGGTTTACATCCACTTTAACTAAAGCTGTGTATCATATATATCTCCAAAAAGGGAAATGTCCGGGGCGTGGCCTGACGCAGCATGGAGTAGGACGCACAGGAATAGAGCTCCGTCCATCACTCCTAATCCTGATTAATCCTGCACATCCTGCACCATCCAACCAGCTGGATTGTGTCCCTGGGACTCCTGGAGCAGCATTAGCCGGTTCTTGTGGAGAAAGAACGCGGGACGGCCCGAACGGAGCGGCGATCTCCCGCTCGGCGGCTTTCCGAAATTTAGACCGCGGCTTCGGCCTACCACCGGAGGCCGCGGCCATCTTGGTCCTCCTCATCTGCGGCCCTGCCTGAAGTCTACGACAATATAAAGGTACATAGCTGCGGGATAACCCCCTGGGAGAACGTTTCTGCACTCACCCCCCTGACTACCAGCCTATAAATTCACCAAAGGCCCAGAGAGAACGGCCTGGATTGCGGCTTAGGCCCCTGTGCTGAGACCGGCGGCCATTTTAGTACACCTAGCTCATCTGCACATACTGCAATATAACCAGTGGTCCTGATCTCCCCCTCCACCGCTCCATGTTCCACAGGGCATAACTTCAGTCTACCAATACCACTGAGACAGGAGGGGTAATACCCCCCATACGGACACAGCAAGATTAACCCCTGTCCCCACTTTCCCAGATACCCTAACACCCGGGCATCATGTCGCCATCGAAATCTCAGAAAACTGCCGCATCTAAACTCGACCAATACCGCCGACAAGACAGGGAGGAGCAGGCAGAAAATGACGGTGACAATACACATGGCGAGGAGCGCACAGCGGGAGACACAGAAAAGCTGCTGGAAGCAATAACCCTCTGCAGAACATCACTTGCCTCACAGATAGAAGAAGTCAAGGTAGACATATCCTTGATCAGACAAGACTTCCACAAACTCCGAGACCGAGTTAAAGAAACTGAAACTCGCATCAGCGACATGGAAGATACCATTCCCCCAATGAGAACGGAGGTGCACCACATGAAGCAGCAAATCCAACAATTATTCTCCAAGCAAGAAGACCTCGAGAACAGAAGCAGGAGATGTAACCTCCGTCTCATTGGTCTGCCGGAGGGGGCTGAGGGTAAGGATCCCACGCTTTTCCTGGAGCAGTTGCTCATCAAGACCTATGGTAGAGAGGCCTTTTCCCCCATGCTGGCAGTTGAAAGAGCCCACCGCATGCCCGCCAGACCGCCGCCACAAGGAGCCCCGCCGCGTACCTTTATAGCCAAAATGCTCAACTACAGAGATAGAGACGCTGCCCTGCGACTTGCAAGAGAAAGGGGCAACATCCCCCTAGGCAACGTGAAAATTGCGGTGTTCCCTGACTTCTCGGCGGAGGTACAGCGACGCAGACAAAATTTCATGGAAGCAAAGCGAAAACTTAGAAGCCTCAACATGAAATATGCCATGCTGTTTCCAGCGCGTCTCCGAGTGGAACACGACGGCCGAGCTTCCTTTTTTGAAGATCCTGCTGAGCTGCTGGCCTGGTTGGAACGCAGAAACAACCCAGAACAGGCGGACTAAAGTGTCTGTGAGTATGCAACCATACGTTAATCATCCACATGCACACCCCTGACACAGATACGACAATAATCCACTATCATTCTTCACTGAACTCCCACTACTATTTACTTCACCAGTTGTTACCGTTGTGAAGAATAGCCCAAGGGGTAGAAGGACATAGTGCCTACACGTAAATATCTACATATAATCCCCCACTGTGGGCTTAGATCCAGTTTGTATTCTGCGGATCATTTCTGACACACAATGCTGGATTTTCCTGGGACAAATCCCCAAATGATTGAACTACACACATCACTTTTTATATCTTAATGGAGCTCTGGACTGCTGTAGTCCTACAGTCCACAAGCGGAGTGCAGCGTATTCAGCCCCCACACAAGTCTGAACCTGGCGGCTCAAGAAGGGAAAACCACAACAACACCAATCTTGATAATGTGCAAACTCCAATTACACACCTGAGTGAAGAGAGGTTAGCCCTCTTTGTGTCTCTTCTTCCATGGAAGGAGAAATTTGGAAGGGCACAGACATACATCCTACTTCAAGTACTTTACTTTCATCATTTTTTTTCTCAATATGCCGTCAGGGCCGAGACTCTACAGAAAGTTTTGTTATGGGTGAATGCTAGCATCAGTTGGGGAAGATGCCAAGCAGGGAGGGGGGAGGGGGGAGGGGAAACCTACAAGTTAAATTTCAATGTAAGTGTTTTAATGTTTAAACGTATGGTACTGACATACCTTCTGTTTCACTGGTGTTCAGATGTTGCACTCAGTGAGTTATGTCACACAACCAGAAAGAATACAACCACTTCTGTTTTTCTCCAATTAAGGAAAGTAGGGTATAGATTGAGATCACCAAAACATATTCTATTACAACTCCTATTCCTATATAACTATGTTACCCTTCAATACAGTGTCAAGCCTGGGTTTGTGGGGAAAGCATTGTCATACATACATACCGAGACCAATTTGAGAGAGTACATATCAGGTGGGGAGAAAGGGGAATCTAAAAAGCCAGATCCAGTTGCACGTGCTCCGGTTAACCTGTGTGTGACAATGCTATATCCTACGTCTAACTGGCACCCAATCGCTACCCATAGCATGTTATACCGCAGATATATTAGAAGTCCGATACTCTCTGTTCTATTTATTTTAAGGAAAGGGAACCTCAGGCTGGGTGCACAGAAATCCGTCTTATTTTATTTATTGCTCTTTTATTATTTCTTCCTTTACTACGCTACCAGATGCCAAAGCAAAAAGAAAAATCTGTTACTGACACAGGCTGGCACTGACTGGGCGGGGGACGTTGCTGGGAGGGGAGAGTGGAAAAGGGAAACTGAAAAACTAGACTTAAACGTGCGCACTTTAATTGCTACGTCCACAACACCAGCACGTCCCGGTCCCATCGGGTGTTCACTGGACAAATACAATATGCCACATTACGCACCCCTATTGTTTAACTTTCCTACACCGTCCCGCTACAATGGGGCTAAAAGCTACATTAACACACTAAAATATAAGCACGAACAACAATGCCTAAAATATCACTGAAGTTCCTTACATGGAACGTGAGGGGATTACGTGATAAAATTAAACGGGCGGCAGCCTTCGCATTTATTAAAAAGCAAAGAGCGGACGTGGTGACCCTGGTGGAGACCCACATTGAGGGGAGACTTCAGATGACACTGCGTCGCCCATGGGTGGGTTGGGCATTCCACTCGACCCATACATCACACTCGAGAGGCGTCTCGGTACTTATCGCAAAAACAGTGCACTTTGAATTATGCGAACTATATACTGATTCACAAGGTAGATTTATATTTATATCCGCTAAATTACACGGGGAACCCTTTTTGATTCTAGCTGTCTATGTCCCTCCCCCATTTTCCACTTCCATACTACTAGAGGGACTCTCCTTTATAGCAAAATACCCATCAGCCCAGACAGTATGGATGGGAGATTTCAATAGCACACTCAATGAGGAACTGGACAGACTGAGACCAACTCCACCTGCTACAAACCCCCCCAGAGATACTAAACTTGCCAGGCTTTTCTCACCTTTTCACTTGATGGACACCTGGAGACATAAACACCCGCACACGCGTAAATACACCTGCTTCTCAGCAACACACAATACCATGTCAAGAATTGACTTTATTTTCATATCCCACAATCTGTTAGCACGTCTCCTTGAGACAGAGATTGGTCCTAGATTGCTCTCGGACCATGCTCCATACTGGATCACCCTCGCCTTCCATGTAGACAAACCACCAACTTCATGGCGCCTTAATCCGTTCTGGCTGACATTGTTGCCAGAAGATGACGACTTGTCAGCCGAATGGGAGACCTTCTTTCGGGACAACACAAACACTGCTTCTTTTCCGATAGTATGGGAAACTTTTAAAATACACGCCAGGGCCACCCTAATAACTCGCATCAATAAGATCAAAGCAAACTCATCAGATCTATATGAGAGGGCGGAGACTGAATTCTCACGCATAGAACACATATATCAAAATGACCCATCCCAAGCTAATGCCTCCCACTTAAAACTACAATCTAGGATCATGAACCAACTCCAATACGAAAAAGCAAGACAGAAATTATTTTTTGCCAAACAGAAATATTTTGAGCAGGGTGAGAGAGCTGGAAAACTTTTGGCGTTTCTAGCTCGAAATGAGGACAAACCCCCAGTGGTGATTGCACTGCATAGCCCAGAGGGGCAAAAAATCACTGATCCTCCTGTTGTGTCATCCAAATTTAGGGAATTTTTTATGGACTTATACAATTCCAGGACCCAAGAGGGACCAGAGGATATGCTCTCCTTCCTGGAAGGAGTAGCATTCCCTCAACTTACACTTGAACAAAGGGAACTTCTGGAGGCCCCCCTCACTAAAGAAGAAATAGACGCCGCAATTGCAAGCTTTGCTAAATCTAAATCCCCTGGCTCAGATGGGCTACCCATAGAATTCTACTCACATTATAATGAAATAATCACTCCCAAACTGCTTACCCTCTACAATGTCATGTTTCAACAATTCACCCTCCCACCCTCTATGGGTGAGGCCACAATTGTCTTGATACCTAAACCGGGCAAGGACTTGGGTCACCCGGAATCCTACCGCCCTATCTCTTTATTACAGGCTGATATTAAGATTCTGGCCAAAATTCTAGCCATGCGACTCAATCAAGTGATACTCAACCTTATACATGCTGACCAGGCAGGTTTTATGCCGGGACGTAACACTTCCTTTAACCTACGGAAATTATTTATAAATCTGCAGGCCACACATGAGAACGTAGGCACAAGAGTTATAGTCACCCTCGATACGGCTAAGGCCTTCGATTCGGTCGAGTGGGGATACCTCTGGTGCTGTCTTGAGCGATATGGTTTTGGTCCAAACTTTATCCAATGGGTGCAATTACTATACCAGAACCCCACGGCCAGAGTGGTGGCAAATGGATGGCCGTCTCAGAAGTTCGACCTCCACAGAGGCACGAGACAGGGCTGCCCATTGTCCCCACTGCTGTACGCTCTGGCTGCGGAACCACTGGCTGTATCTATCCGGACAGACCCAGAGATCATAGGATTAAAAACTGGAACCCTCACAGAAAAAATCAGCATGTACGCTGATGACACACTACTTTATTTGGCGGACCCAGGTCCTTCCCTCCACCAGGCTCTCCAAACAATTGAACGTTTTGGGAAATTCTCGGGCCTCAAAATAAACTGGGGGAAATCCCAAATTCTACCATTAGACACTTTCCCACCCACGGAATTCCAAGCCACCCTACCATTACAAAGAGTAGACACAATCAAATACTTAGGAATAAATACTTCTAAAAATCCAGCAGACTACATAACACTAAACATTAAACCACTATATTCCCTTATTAAAACTAAAACACAATCTTGGACTAGACTACCCTTAGGAGTATGGGGCCGCATTAACCTCATAAAAATGATACTACTCCCCAAAATATTATACATACTCTGGCACACCCCAACATATATACCTTTAAAACACTTTAAAATAATGGAGTCCCTTCTCAAGCCCTTTGTGTGGGGAAAAAATAGACATAAGATTGCATGGCAAACCCTCAAAAACCCAACAGACAGGGGGGGTACAGCACTTCCGGACCTTAATCACTACTATATCGCGTCCCAACTCTCCCAACTATACCATATAGACAAGGTGGACAGTGAAAGATTTCGGATGCTAATCTGCCCACAATGGGCCCAAGGAACCTTAGATTCCATATACGCTATCACTGTGGGCACTAAGACCAACGAAGGCAACACACACAAAACATCCTTGTTGTATCAATACAGACGCATCTGGGAACTTGCAAACAGCAAACTCAATATACCTAGACACAACGACTTCACTCCCTTATGGTGCAACAGAGACCTACAAGAACTCTATAATATTCACGACCCGAAACCTTGGCTGGAGAGGGGTATACTCTACTTACATCATGTCTGGTCAAACGGAACCCTTAAAAACTTTGACACCCTTAAGGAGGAATTCCATCTAGCCAACAATATGGTATTCAGATTTCTCCAATTGAGACACGCACTACAGGCACAATTCCCGCAACCCCCACCACAGTCAACCCCCAATCCCCTAATAGCAATCATAAAAGACACAGACCCAAAAAAATTAATATCTTGTTTCTACAACATGCTCACTACCCCAATAGCCACAAAAATAATATACGGCCTCAAGTCCCGCTGGGAAAGGGATCTGGGTAATCTAGAGGATGAGGAATGGGAAGAAGCACTGGATACATGTAAGGAGGTATCTCCCAAACTGTCAGACAGGTTGACACAATTAAATATAATACACCGTACATACCTAACTCCGCATAGGATAGCCAGATACAAACACAACTGTCCAACACTGTGCCCAATGTGTAGGTCCCCGGAGAGCTCGTTCTACCATCTCCTCTGGTCATGCTCTCAGATACAAGGCCTATGGAAACAGATAGTGACCTTCCTTCATGACAACATGGGCTCACCTGTGACACTGGACCCCAAACAATGCCTGTTGGGTGTGTTCCCAAATCCACTGGAAAAATACACCAAGGTATTTTTACAGGAGACCCTGTTCTCATGTAGAAAGATAATAGCTAGGAAATGGATGCGTCCCCTACCACCCGAGACTAAAGAATGGAAAGCAGAGGTAAATGGGACACTCCCATATAAACGGGTGATATACATCAATAGAGGCTGCCCTGACAAATACCATAGAATATGGGATCGATGGCTACAGGACTCGGAAACCTGCTCATGACCAATATAACTTTCTATACACTGGAGAAATACCTTTCCTCAATGAAAATACTATAAATATACCCTATATTAAAAGATAATAATAATAATAGAAAACATCAGAAGAAATGTACTACAGACCACTTATATATGTAATTATTTTTATATCACGTACAATTACATTGCAATGTATACATGTATAAATACGTGCAAATGATATGACTTGTATGTATTCTGATTCACAATAAAAAACTTTGTTGGGAAAAAAAAAAAAAAAAAGGGAAATGTCCCCCATGTGGGGTTTTCTAGGCAGCAGATGGGTAAAAAGATGATTAACATGTGGTTTAAAATTATTTAGACTTTAATATTAGCATGATCTCAAAGAATGGCAATGACAGTTAAAATATGAACTGTGGTACAGGAGATATGAAAGCAACAAAACAAGTAAAACTGAACACAATAGTATACAATGTTAAAGCACTAAAATCGGATATTAAGTGAATTCTGACGCATTTTGACCTCACTGGGTCTTCTTCAGAGGATTTGGGCGCTGTGGAGGAATTTTGCAGGATTTCAGGCTCAGGAGAAATCGCTCAACACAATGTGATTGGTAACTATACTGAAAAATGTATACCATTACTATATTTTATTTTATCTTATTTTATTTTGTGGTCATATCCATGAATCTCAATAAATGCAAATTCCTCTACAGCGCCCAAATCCTCTGAAGAAGACCCGGTGGGGTCAAAATGCATCACTTAATTCACCTAATATCCTATTTTAGTGCTTTAACATTGTATACTATTGTGTTCAGTTTTACTTGTGTTATTGCTTTCATATCTCCTGTACCACAGTTCATATTTTAACTGTCATTGTCATTCTTTGAGATCATGCTAATATTAAAGTCTAAATAATTTTAAATCACATGTTATAATCTTTTTACCCATCTGCTGCCTAGAAAACCCCACATGAGGGACATTTCCCTTTTTTTATATCACTCGGGGTGTGTAGCATCCTTTTCTTTTCTCAATAAGTGTCTTCCCTGTTTATCATATATATCTCTATACTAGGTAAATAGGCAAGATTAGGGGGTGGAGGGAGGAACCCAACCCAAGCAAGGGGGAGGCCAGGACTGAATTGTAAGCAAACATTTAAAAGACAGTAGTGGGCTGGTGTCCAGGCTTAAACCCAGAAGGTATGTTGTCTAAGAATCAAAGTCAAAACTTTGAGAGGGAGTAGAACACCTGTCAGGTTTTTATTCATGTCTTTGTTAGGGAGACTAACCTTCTCTATTTGTCCTGGTGTGACAATTATTGCTTAGAGCAAAAGAAAATCCTGGATTTTGAGGGTCAGGTCATTAAAACAGGAGTAGAGGGAAAATCTTTTAATGGGGACGAAGTTCTGGTGATTTCCCCCCCCCCCTCACTTCCTGTTGCACCTATGAGACAGGAAGTGAAGGGAAGTCTCTCCAGCAGGGGAAGGTGGCAAAAAACTCCTAATAGGTTCTAACCCTCCGTTGCTGTATCCAAAAAGAAAACTCTTTTGCCTTCAGTTCTACGTTTTTATCACAATATCACAGATGTATCCATTATGAAAATGTAAAGTGATTAACCAATCAGAATCTATCTTATTTGCAAGAGTTGATCATGGGGAAAAAGGCACCTGACCTAGTGTTGTATTTAAAACTTTATTAGGTTGCTTAAAAATAATTATTTCACTCACGAGAGTCTAGCTGATAAGAATGTATGTATGTATGTATATGTGTGTATGTATATATATATATATATATATATATATATATATATATATATATATATATATATATATATATATATATTCTCACTAGATAAAGTGACTGGGCGTTGAGTACAAGTTTCGGTTTCTCCTGATAGGTCTTGTTTGCTTTGCTTTACATGACCTTGTATGAAAGAGATGCATACTAGAATTGTGTATTGACTGATAAAGAAATCTTCTATCTGATTGTATAATTCTCTGTTTTGTATATTACTATGTATTTCTTTTTGCAGATTTCCTCTCCGTATGAACAAGACCCTGTGGCTGTGCAAGTGGCTCAACTGCAGGAAAATGCCCGCAGGGTAAGACTGCCAGGGCTACAGAATCAGAATCTGCATCTCCTCTCTTAGGGGAGCGGGGGGTTCTGCAACAATTCACATCAAAATAGTTGTTTTTTAAGTTTTTAGGTGTAAATGTAATCACCTGAAACAATATGTGAACTTTTACTGTCAAAATTATTATTAGACCCTGCTTGAGATGAGATGAGCAGCAGGAGGCAAATCCCACTTTCTGTGGTTGGCAAAGTGCACCAGTGCTCCCTACTATGCAGTAAACTTGGTGCCAAGCTCAAGTTGGAACATGTAGGCTCTGTCTTACCCATTTTCAGTGCAGCTGTGCATGGGATTACAGGAGACATAAACTGACCCTGTTGCAAAAATGAGATTGCAAAAAAAATTTCTTTGTAAAAAGTAAATATATTTTCGGCTGCCCACACCATCAAATGTCTCTTCGTTGAAGAGGAATCTTCTGCTGAAGTCTGTAGTCTGTAGCCTTTCTCAAGCAGGGTTTCTTCAACTTTCTTCAGAAGTTGCTAGGGGTTCCTTAAGCAATGAGCAATTTCTGCCACCAAGGTAAGGGGCAACCTTTCCAATGGCCACTAGTGTAGCTAGGGGCCAATCTTCCCAATGGTCACCAGTGTAAGTAAGGGGCAATCCTCCCAATGACCACCAGTGTAAGTAAGGGGCAATCCTCCCAATAGCCACCAGTGTAAGGGACAATCTTCCCACTGACTACCTTGCTAATGTACTGTGAGCTGTGGGTATAGTAATGCTTGGCGGGGGGGGGTTGTCCTGGGACCTGAAATTTATTTCAATGATTCTTCCAAGGTTGAGAAACACTGCTGTAGAGGAACCAACAATTCCAGGAGTTTTGATCTCTAGATTCTTTCATGAACCTCCACATCACTACAAGAACAATGTTCAGCAGCATAGGAATTGGGAGAATTTACTCTCTCTTTCTTTTTACAGGGAACTTTTAGCTCCTGCCCTCAGGGAGCTTACATCTAAGGTCCCTAACTCACATTCATACATACACATAGTAGTAGGGCCAATTTAGACAGGAGCCAATTAGCCTACCAGCATTTCTTTGGAGTGTGGGAGGAAAACGGAGAACCCAAAGGAAACCCACACAGGCACAAAGAGTACATGCAAACTCCAGCCAGGTAGTACAGTGATAGCGATTTGAGCTTTCGACCCTAGTGCTGCTAGGCAGAAGTGCTAACCACTTGTCTTGGGATGGAAGAACAATTATAGAATTCATTAAGCTAGTCCATCCTACCTACTTATAGTGAACCTGAACTCAAAGTGAAGTGTACTTTATTATAGGAAAAATTTCGAAATTTTCAATTGTGCCTAAGTAATACCCAGAAATGTACCTTTCGCCTAAAATTCCTTCTGAAAAGTAGTGTTCTCCCTGCTGTCAGCTGTAGAATTTGTGGTCTCCTTGCTTATGGGGTTTTTACGTCTTGGTCTCCTCTGTTGAAGAGAATGACAATGATCTAGTAATTTTCCTTCTCCTGCAGTATTACCGCTGTGCACTCGTTGTCGCTTTTCTGGTCACAGTGCTGTTCTGTCTGATGGCTGCTCAGCTTCTTCTGTTTCCACTGCTCTGTACAAGCTCCACAACGGAGACCGAGACCATGACGAGCCAAGACCAGGGGTGCAATGATGCCTGCAAGTAAGTCATGGCCTATTTCTGCTAGGAACTAGAGGTGGTAGGAGATCCGTGTTATGGGTATACAATACCGGGTGGCTTTTACTGGACAGTATATGAGATATCAGGCACACTCCATACAGTGTACAGACCTGAAGATGGTGGGTGCTGTAGTAACAGAGCAATGGATGGCTTGTCTAGATAGAAGCAAGCATCACTAGCACACCTGAAGGCCTTATAAGTGCTTTTAATTTGTTATAAGGAAAATGTTTGGGAGCCTCACACATGCGCTACAAGCCAACAGTGAAGTTCACTATTACCCCGAAGGAGCATGTGTGAGACTTTGACACGTCTTTTTTTCTTATGACAAATTAAAGGCTGTCGTTGAGCATTTAGGTGTTCTGGTGACCCTTGCTCTGCTCTCTGAACAATATAGGTTTTGGGAAAACACCTTAAAATGGAGTTACAAGTTATACTACATTGTTCTCAAACTATAAGATGTGGTGAAAATAATACAACTTTTTACTATGTAATTTAATCTGTCTATAGAAATACTCTGCAATTCACAGCAGGGACATGTTTGTACACTTTTCTGGATGGGTTGGGGAAGACTTGCGTGTGTGTATATATATATATATATGTGTGTGTGTATATATTATACAGTCATGCTCAAAAGTTTGCATACCCTGTCAGAAATTGTGGAATTTTGGCATTAATATTGAAAATATGACTGATTGTGCCAAAAAACTGTCTTTTATTTAAGGATAGCAATCACATAAAGACATTTATTATCACATGTTTTTCCTTTTTAAATTATAACAGAAATTGCCCAAATGGCCCTGATAAAAAGTTTACATACCCTGGAATGTTTGTCCTTGGTACAGACACAGAACGTGGCACACACAGGTTACAATGGCAATTAAAGATTAATTTCCCACATTTGTGGCTTTTTAAATCACAATTTGGTGTCTGCGTATAAATAGAGGGGGTAGAAAAGAACAGTCAAAAGACCTGCGTAACAAGGTAATGAAACTTTACAAGGATATAAAAGGATATCCAAAGCCTTGAATAATGCCAGTCAGTACTGTTTAATCACTTATTAAGAAGTGGAAAATTAGGGGCTCTTTTGATACAGTGGGGCAAAAAAGTATTTAGTCAGCCATATTTAGTCAGCCACCAATTGTGCAAGTTCTCCCACTTAAAAAGATGAGAGAGGCCTGTAATTGTCATCATAGGTATACCTCAACTATGAGAGACAAACAGACCCAGAAATATACTGGCTTAAGCAGGGGGACACGTCTGGCACTGCAGGATCTGAATCCCTGGCGTGTGTTACTGATGGTAGCCTTTGTTACGTTGGTCCCAACTCTCTGCAGGTCATTCACTAGGTCCCCCCATGTGGTTCTGGGATTTTTGCTCACTGTTCTTGTGATCATTTTGACCCCATGGGGTGAGATCTTGCGTGGAGCCCCAGATCGAGGGAGATTATCATTGGTCTTGTATGTCTTCCATTTTCTAATTATTGCTCCTACAGTTGATTTCTTCACACCAAGCTGCTTGCCTATTACAGATTCAGTCTTCCCAGCCTGGTGCAGGTCTACAATTGTTTCTGGTGTCCTTCGACAGCTCTTTGGTCTTCACCATAGTGGAGTTTGGAGTGTGACTGTTTGAGGTTGCGGACAGGTGTTTTTTATACTGATAAGTTTAAACAGGTGCCATTAATACAGGTAATGAGTGGAGGACAGAGGAGCCTCTTAAAGAAGAAGATACAGGTCTGTGAGAGCCAGAAATCTTGCTTGTTTGTAGATGACCAAATATTTATTTTCCACCATAATTTGCAAATAAATTCTTTCAAAAATCAGACAATGTGATTGTCTGGATTTGTTTTCACATTTTGTCTCTCATAGTTGAGGTATACCTATGATGACAATTACAGGCCTCTCTCATCTTTTTAAGTGGGAGAACTTGCACAATTGGTGACTGACCAAATACTTTTTTGCCCCACTGTGCCAAGCCAAGGTCAGGTAGACCAAGAAAGATTGCAGCCACAACTGGTGGAAGAATTGCCCAGGATACAAAGAAAAACCCACAGGTAACCGCAGAAGAAATCTCCAAAAAGACGGTGTGGTTGTTTTTAAGGAGCACAATTCAACGATACTTGAACAAAAAAGAGCTGCATGATTGATCTGCCAGAAGGAAGCCTTTACTGTGCCAATGCCACAAAAAAGCCAATGAGGCATGTCAAGGTATTGTTGGGCATATTGTAACCAGACTTTTTTTGTAACTTGTACAGTAAAGGCTTCTTTCTGGCAACTTGACCATGTAGCTCTTTTTTGTTCAAGTATCATCATATTGTGCTCCTTAAAAACAACCACACCATTTTTTTTCAGAAAAGCCTGTATTTCTCCTGAGGCTACCTGTGTTTTTTTTTTTTTTTTTTTTTGTATCACGAACAATTCCTGTGGCAGTTGTGGCTGAACTACTTCTTGATCTACCTGACCTTGGCTTGGTATCAAGAGATCCCCAATTTTTCCACTTAAGTGATTGAACAGTACTGACTGGCATATTCAAGGCTTTGGATATCTTTTTATATCCCTTTCCATCTTTGTAAACGTTTGTTACTTTGTTACGCAGGTCTTTTGACTGTTCTTTTCTACCTCCTCATGGCTCAGTGTCTAGCCTACTTAGTTCATCCTTGTGAGAGTTAACAAACTCATTGACTATTTATACACAGACACTAATTGTGATTTAAAAAGCCACAAATGTGGTAAATTAACCTTTAGCCCCGGTTCACATTATACCGGGCTGCGGATCGCACAGTAGTGCTGTGCGTCCCTGTTCCCCATTTCAGGGACGAATCAGGGCCGATTCCGTGCCTGAATTCGGCCCTGAAACAGAGCCAAAAGACACACAGTGCGCTCCACAGCCGCCCCGGAGATATGTGAACCGGCTCCATAGGGAGCCAGTCACATTCTCCTACTATGAGAATTAGATGCGGGGAAACGCACATCTAATTCGCATAGGTGTGAACCCAGGCTAAATTGCCATTTTACCCTGTGTGTGCCACCTTCTGTGTCTGTACCAAGGCCAAACATTCCAGGGTATGTAAAGTTTTTATCAGGGCCATTTTATTTGGGTGATTTCTGTTATCAGTATGATTTTAAAAGGATCCAAAAAAACTATGTGATAATAAATGGCTTCATGTGATTGCTATTCTTAAATAAAAGACAGTTTTTTGGCATAATCAGTCATATTTTCAATATTAATGCCAAAGTTTCCAAATTTCTCCGATGGTATGCAAACTTTTGAGCGTGTGTATGTGTGTGTGTAATATATATCTCTATCTCTATCTCTATCTATCTCCTTTTTTTTTTTTTTTTAAACAAACCGAAATCTTTTAGGTCGAGGGAAGTAAACATAAAATATGGTTGCATAAGTGTTCAGCTTTCTATCAGAAGCCTGAAGGTTTTGTGCCATTGACTGGTATTTGGAAATGTTCATAATTCCCTCTTACCTTGACTAAGGCCCCTGTTCCAGCTGAAGAAAAACAGCCCCAAAGCAAGATGCTGCCACCACCATGCATCACAGTGGGTATGGTGTTCTTTTGGAGATTTGCAGTGTTGTTTTTGCGCCAAACATATCTTTTGGAGTTATTGCCAAAAAGTTCAACCTTGGTTTCATCAGACCATAACACATTTTCCCATATGCTTTTAGGAGACTTCAGATCTGTCTTTGCAAAATTTAGCTGGGCTTGGTGGTTTTTCTTCGTAAGAAAAGGCTTCCATCTTGCCACTCTACCCCATAGCCCAGAAGAAAATGGGAGATTGTTGTCACATGTACCACACAGCCAGTACTTGCCAGATATATTCCTCCAGCCCCTTGAATGTTGCTGTAGGCCTCTTGGCAGCCTCCCTGACCATTTTTCTTCTTGTCTTTTGTTATGAATTTTGAAGGGACGTCTAGTTCTTGGTAATGTCACTGTTGTGCCATATTTTCTCCACTTGATGACTGTTTTCACTGTGTTCCATGGTATACTGTATAGGTTGATCCGAATATAAGCCAAGGCCCCTAATTTACCACAAAAAACTGGGAAAACTTATTGGTCCGAGTATAAGCCAAGGGTGAGAAATGCAGCAGCTACTGTAAGTAGAAAAGAGGGTCAACAATGCCCATCTGCAGCTGCATGCCTCCCTGTGTCCTGTGCAGCGTACCTGTGCCAATCTTCATCCTCTGTGTGCCGATCTGCAACCACCATTGCCCGGTCAGCGTGTTATAAATACATTTGGTGGCCATTCCAGTGTTCAAAAGCCGTGCCTCCTCCTCGTCTGTGATAGGCAGAACACTCAATTTCCCAGCAGTCAGTGTTCAGCCTATCAGGGAAATCCACTCATCCTCATACAACGAACGAGGATGAGAGGATGTCCGTGATAGGCTGAACACTGACTGCTGGGAAATTGAGTGTTCTGCCTATCACAGACGAGAAGGAGGCACGGCTTTTGAACACTGGAATGGCCGCCTAATGTTTTTATGATACGCTGGCCGATGTCTGTCTGCATGAAACGCTGATCAGGTAGGCAGACAGCGGTGACTCGAGTATAAGCCGAGGGGGGCACTTTCAGCCTAACAAAAGGGCTGAAAATCTCGGCTTATACTCGAGTATATACGGTATCTAATGCCTTGGAAATTCTTCTCCTGACTGATAACTTTTTAACAATGAGATCCCTCTGATGCTTTGGAAGCTTTCTGCGGACCATGGCTTTTGCTGTATGATGCGACTAAGAAAAGGTCAGTAAAGACCTACTAGAACAGCTGACCTTTATTTGGGCACTTTTTTTAAATGATAGCAGGTGTGTACTGACTCCTATTTAACATGAGTTTGAATGTGATTGCTTAATTCTGAACACAGCTACATCCCCAGTTATAAGAGGGTGTGCACACTTATGCAAATGCAACAACATTATTAATTTATTATTTTTTTTTTACTTCCCCGTCTAAAAGATCTGTTTGTTTTTCATTTGAGTTGTACAGTTTTATAGGTTCACATTAAAGGTGGAAAAAGTTCTGAAATTATTTCTTTGTCTCATTAATTTTTTTTTTTTTACGTCCTTAGTATGGTTCTTGTGGAGAGCATACCGGAGGGGCTGGTGTATCCTGAAAATTCCACCTACCACCCCTCAATATTTCAGACATGGTTGGACCTTCTAAACGAGGCCAAGAGCAGCGTGGACATTGCATCTTTTTACTGGTCGCTGACCAACAATGACACTGGTACACATCATCCCTCAGCTGACCAGGTAACAATCTGCAGCTAAAGCAGATGGGTTATGACAGTTCGCACTTCACGTGAATTGATAAGGTATAGGATAGCGTTACTAAATAGCCTTATTTTTGATATGTTAGGTAAAAAAGGGACTCTTTCTTGTTTTAAGTGACTAACAACAAGCAAGGACATTGTGGGTGTTTTCTTGCTAGTAGAGACTGCATTTTTACTTCAGTCCGACCCTTGGAGACCTTTAGTACCTTGCAGGGAGATAAGAGGATCAACAAGGGACGCCACTCTGCAGCTTTGCTAATCGGGCTATATGAAAATATATCATATGTATTTGAGCAGATATGGCTGCTTCCATAAATATATAATTACAAATTATACATAGAAATTAGATTTTAAAGCTTTGACACTTATTAATGATTTTTTTTTTTAAAGTCCAATGGCAAATTCATGCTCTTAACTGATCCCTTAAAAAAAAAAAAATAAATAAAAAGGCTCAACGTAGGTATCCATTAGCCCTGGGGTACCTTAAAGCAGAACTTACTTTTGGTCTAGCTTGGCTCAAAGTAAGTATTTATATCTGATAGCTAGAGAGCCTCTGGAGATGCTGAAAATCACTGTAGTAGTTTGTGCAGCATGTAATGAGAGCCGTGATCTTCTGGGTGCTACTTAGTGGCCCCCCTCTGCACACTGAATATGGGGGGTGGGGGGTGGGGGGAGTACTTGCTTGACACTGCTGATCAGGACTGTCGCTGTAAGTAGCGTGGATTACTGCAGTGATTTTCGGCACTGTCGCTGTAAGTAGCGTGGATTACTGCAGTGATTTTCGGCACTGTCGCTGTAAGTAGCGTGGATTACTGCAGTGATTTTCGGCACTGTCGCTGTAAGTAGCGTGGATTACTGCAGTGATTTTCGGCACTGTCGCTGTAAGTAGCGTGGATTACTGCAGTGATTTTCGGCACTGTCGCTGTAAGTAGCGTGGATTACTGCAGGGATTTTCGGCTTCTCCATTGGCTCTCCAGGTATCCGTATACTTGCCTTGAGCCAAGCTGGACCTATGTAAATTTACAAAAACTACTATTTCTCAAGTTCCCCTTTAAGGTACCCCAAGGCCTATGTTGACCATCCATTAACCCCTATGTCTAGAGGTGACTCTGGCATTGGAAGTGCCTGATTTGTCTTCCCTGCTATAAGTGAACATGCACGTTGAGGGAACAATTGTCAGATTCTGTTTGCAGGTCTCACTGCCAATTACCATCTATGAATAACTTCACTTTAGCTCTTCATTTAAGGCTATTTCCTGATACAGGATTGCTGAATTGGTTTCTGTCCTGAGGGTTCTTACTTGGAAATGCAGTTATTTACCTATTGCTGTCTTTACCGAAAACAATGTACTTCTGTTCATCAGGGGCAAAAAATCCTGCAAGAGCTTTTGAAACTGAAGCAGCGAGGTATTGCCTTGAGAGTGGCAGTCAATCCACCTAGATCCTCCAAGGCTTATGCTGACATTGACGCTCTAAAAGCAAGTGGTAAGATCTCATCCTTTCTGAATTTGCTTCATTACTTCCTGGTTAAATAACACATTGCAGGTATTAAAAACTCTGCTCTAATGTAAAGGCACGGCCGGTGATGTTACAACCATTCCTGCCCCTTTTGTATATGTGCAGCTGGGAGCAGGTACCGTATATACAGTATAAGTCGAATTTTTCAGCACATTTTTTTGTGCTGAAAGTGCCCCCCTCGACTTATACTCGAGTCAAGCACTTTTCTGCAGCAAAAAATTTCATTTTCCGAACCGACTTTGGGGCCCTGTATCTCAGGGCCACTTGGGTCTAGGAATTTTGATGTGCAAACCCAGGGGAACTGGTACCACAACATATCCAAAGCTGAAGTTCCTAGCACTAAGTGGCCCCGAGATACGGGGCCCCAAAATCGGTTCGGAAAATGTCATTCTCTGCTGCAGAAAAGTGCTTGTCATTTTCTGAACCGAATTTGGGGCCCCATATCTCAAGGCCACTTGGTGCTAGGAACCCCAAATTTGGTGTGCAAACCCAATGGAACTGGTACCATAATATATCCAAAGCTGAAGTTCCTAGCACTAAGTGGCCCTGAGATACGGGGCCCCAAAATCGGTTCGGAAAATATCATTCTCTGCTGCAGAAAAGTGCTTGACATTTTCTGAACTGATTTTTGGGGCCCTGTATATCGGGGCCACTTGGTGCTAGAAACCCCAGCTTTGGAAATATTATGGTGGTAGTTCCACTGGGTTTGCATACCAAATTTGGGGTTCTTAGCACTAAGTGGCCCCAAGATACGGGGCCCCAAATTCAGTCAACTGTGTCCATCTGCAGCAATGTCATTTTGGGGACCCTTTGGGTTCAGAGACCCCAAATTTTGGCTACAGCTAGGGGGCATCTAGGAACCCTTAACTACAGAGTTTGAAGTTCAGGGGACCTATGGCTGCAAATGGGCACAGTGATGCTGCAAATAGGCATTGTTGACCCTCTTTTCCACTTACAGTAGCTGTGCATTTCTCACCCTCGTCTTATACTCGGGTCAATAAGTTTTTCCCATTTTTTTTTGTGGTAAATTAGGGCCTCGACTTATACTCGGAACGACTTATACTCGAGTATATACGGTAATCTTCCCCCAAATCTCATTGGCCCAGCAATGACCGCTAACTTTGGGGTTCTGGCCAAACCTAGGCTCATCCCTATGCTACATCTCTATTGGGGGAGCCTTCCCAGTGATACAACATGATGTAAGAGAAAATCTCCATAAATTGAGGGGGGATCTGACTCCTTTTTAATGCTTGTTGCAAGAATGTCTTCATTATTTTTATTTTTTTATTTTTTTTGCAATTGTGGGTTTTGTTCTGTCCTCCTTATCAACTGCCTCAAGTATTTGAGTCAGAAAATCAAAGTGCCACACCAAAGTGTGAGTCCAATTTGAAGCAACACACCAAAGTATCTGGACTCTAATACTTTTGGTGTGGTGCTTTAAATTTCAGACTTGTATGCTACTTTCATAGTTTTTGGTTACTGGCTCAGTTCTTGGTTCACTAGAGCAGCCCACTTATCATGATATGCCCCATTAGGACAGTAGCAGACCACTTTTTGTCAAATATATTCATAGCACCTACAGTGGGGGAAATAATTATTTGATCTCCTGCAGATTTTGTAAGTTTGCCCACTTACAAAGAAATGAAGGGTCTATAATTTTTATCATAGGTGTATTTTAAATGATAGAAACAGAATATCAACCAAAAATCGAGAAAAAACACATGACTCAAATGTTATAAATTGAGTTGCAGTTCAGTGAGTAAAATAAATATTTTATCCCCAAACAAAACATGAGTAGGGAAGTTGGCACTGTTCACACAAAATATATATAAAAAAGTGAAATCTCAAAATAAAGATGTGTGCACCAGGTTGCATCAACAAACTAAGTGAAAGATCCTGTAAATGTGCTAGAACCTATTGCAGTGTATGTGTCATATAAAATGTTGGGTGTGCAAGTCACCAAAACATATATGAAGAGTGAAAATAAAAGTGAAAAACTGGTATAAGTGAAACTAAAACATAACACATCTGTTATATCCACATATAATAAATCCCACTAATGTACAAAGTGTCATCAGAGAATGACAGCTAGAAATCCTCTAATGTTGGCTGAAAGAATCCAAAAAAATAATGATAAAGACAAAAAAATAAATGTGAAACAATCAAAAAATGGCTGGAGTGGCTGGAGACCTATGGATATGCTTTTAATGTCCATTAAACGATAACAGTGATTTAAGTGGAAAGGAGACCACGGACCCTGGGAGAGGGACATCTTCAGCCCTTGAATTTGCTCACATATAGAACCACATGAAAAAAAGAAGCTTCATAGTGCTCTCTGAATATTTTATTAAATGGACTCGATGGTTAAAAACACTTACATTAGGAAAGTGACTCCAGTGCAAAGTAAGAATTCCTCCAGTAACACCATATCCAGCTAATATGTACACAAAGGCCTCTCACTATGATGACATCATTGTAATCAGGCTCTGCCCCATAATTCATTTATTTTTTGTAACCAGTTTTTATAATGCCCATTATCACTAGTATAGGTACTTTTAGGCCCCTTTCACACTGGGGCGGTGCGTGCGTCGGCAGTAAAGCGCCGCTATTTGTAGCGGCGCTTTACCGTCAATTTTGTGGCACTATGCGGCCGCTAGCGGTGCGCTTTTAACCCCTGCTAGGGGCCGAGAAAGGGTTAAAACCACCCACTAAGCGCTGCTGCAGCAGCGCTTTGCCGGCGGTATAGCCGCGCTGCCCATTGATTTCACTGGGCAGGTGCGGTGGAGGAGCAGTTTATACACCGCTCCTTCACCGTTCCAAAGATGCTGCTAGCAGGACTTTTTTTACCTTCCTGCCAGCGCACCGCTCCAGTGTGAAAGCCCTCGTGCTTTCACATTGGAGAGACAGGAGCGGCTCTTTTAGGGCGCTTTGCAGGTGCTATTCTTAGCGCTGTAGCGCCTGCAAAGCTCCCCAGTGTGAAAGGGGTCTTAGGGTTTTATTACAGCTTAGTTGCTGCAAATGAGGGAAGAGCATAATGTATTTTCTTAGCAGTAAGTGTCTGTATACTCAGCATTTTCTTTCCTTTTTAGCTTACTCTGATTTCTTTTATTGTAACACTTTTTTTTTGTATTCTGTCCTAGGAGGCGAGGTTAGAGTTGTTGACTTGCCCCTTCTGACAAACGGTGTACTGCACACAAAATTCTGGGTGGTGGATGGCAAGCACTTGTATATTGGCAGTGCCAACATGGACTGGAGATCATTAACACAAGTAAGATGCCATGGGGTTGATTACTAATGGGGTAGAGGCTGTACACTTAGCAAAGTGAACGTTAAGTTTTTAAAGTCAATATTGGTACAGTGAGGGAAAAAAGTATTTGAACCCCTGCTGATTTTGTACGTTTACCCACTGACAGAGAAATGATCAGTCTTTAATTTTGATGGCAGGTTTAATTTAACAGTGAGAGACAGAATGACAACAAAACAATCCAGAAAAAACACATTTCAAAAAAGTTATAAATTGATTTACATTTTAATGTATTGAAAAGTATTTGACCCTTTCGCAAAACATGACTTAGTACTTGGTGGCAAAACCCTTGTTGGCAATCAGAGATTAGATGTTTTTTGTAGTTGGCCACCAGGTTTGCTCACATCTCAGGAGGGATTTTGTTCCACTTGCAGATCCTCTCCAAGTCATTAAGGTTTCGAGGCTAACATTTGGTAACTCGAACCTTAAGCTCCTTCCACAAATTTTCTATTGGATTAAGGTCTGGAGACTGGCTAGCCCACTCCAGGACCTTAATGTGCTTCTTCTTCAGCCACTCCTTTGTTGCCTTGGCCGTGTGTTTTGGGTCATTATCATTCTGGAATACCCATCCACGACCCATTTTCAACGCCCTGGCTGAGGGAAGGAGGTTCTCGCCGAAGATTTGACGGTACATGGCCCTGTCCATTGTCCCTTTTGATGCAGTGAAGTAATCCTGTCCCCTTAGCAGAAAAAAACACCCCCAAAGCATAATCCATGTTTTTGACGGTGGGGATGGTGTTCTTGGGGTTATGGGCAGCATTCTTCCTCCTCCTCCAAACACTGCAAGTTGAGTTGATGCCAAAAGGCTTGATTTTGAGCTCATCTGACCACAACACTTTCACCCATTTCTCCTCTGAATCATTCAGATGTTCATTAATAAACTTCAGACGGGCCTGTACATGTACTTTCTTGGGCAGGGGGACTTTGCGGGTGCTGCAGGATTTCAGTCCTTCACGGCACAGTGTGTTAACAATTGTTTTCTTGGTGACTATGGTCCCAGCTGCCTTGAGATTGACAAGATTCTCCCATGTAGTTCTGGGCTAATTCCTCACCGTTCTCATGTTCACTGAAACTCCACGAGGTGAGACCTTGCATGGAGCCCCAGACCGAGGGAGACTACAGTTATTTTGTGTTTCTTCTATTTGCCAATAATCGCACCAACTGTTGTCACCCTCTCACCAAGCTGCTTGGTGATGGTCTTGCAGCTCATTCCAGCCTTGTGTAGGTCTACAGTCTTGTCCCTGACATCCTTGGGCAGCTCTTTGGTCTTAGCCATGGTGGGTTAGAATCTAATTGATTGCTTCTGTGGATAGGTGTCTTTTATACAGGTAACAAGCTGAGATTAGGAGCACTCCCTTTTAAGAAAGTGTTCCTAATCTCAGCTCATTACCTGTAAGAAGACACCTGGGAGCCTAAAATCTTGCTGATTGTTAGGGGATCAAATACTTAGTTTACTCATTTAAAATCAATCAAGCAAATCAATTTATAACTTTTTTAAAATGTGTTTTTCTGGATATTTTTGTTGTTCTGTCTCACTGTTAACCACTTGACGACCGCCTCACGCCGATGTACGTCGGCAAGGTGGCACGGACAGGCAAAATCACGTACAGGTTACGTGATTTGCCTTCCGCGGGTGGGGGGACCGATCGGTCCCCCCCCCGGTGCCCGAGGCGGTCGCCATTTCTTCCCGGGCGATCAAAGGTCAGGGGGAGGCCATCCATTGTTGGCCACCCCCTCCCGATCGCTCCCGGCGAATGAAAATGCTTCCTTCCCTCTGTAATGTAAACAGAGGGAAAGGAAGTGATGTCATCTCTCCTTGAGCCGGTCTTTTCGTCGCCGCGCCGAGGAGAGAAGACATCAAGTAAGTCTGCACAACACTACACTAACAGTAGAACACGCCAGGCACACTTGTCACCCCCCATCACCCCCCGATCACCCCCTGATCACCCCCCTGTACCCCCTGTCACTCTGACACCAATAGCATTTTTTTTTTTTTTTGCATTGGTGTCAGTTTGTGTCAGTTAAAAGTTTTAGGGCAGTTAGGTTAGCCCCCTTTAGGTCTAGGGTACCCCCCCTTAGGTCCAGGGTACCCCCCTAACCCCCCCTAATAAAAGTTAACCCCTTGATTACCCCCCGTCACCAGTGTCGCTAAGCGATCGTTTTTCTGATCGCTGTATTAGTGACACAGGTGACGCTAGTTTAGGGAGGTAAGTATATAGGTTCGCTGTCAGTGTTTTATAGCGACAGGGACCCCCATATACTACCTGCTAAAGGTTTTAACCCCCTGATTGCCCCCTAGTTAACCCTTTCACCAGCGATCACCGTATAAGTGTTACGGGTGACGCTGGTTAGATAGTTTGTTTTTTGTAGTTTATTACAGTTTATTACAGTTTATTATAGTTTTAGGGCACCCGCCGTTTATTACCCTATAAAGGTTTAACCCCCTAATTGCCCGGCGGTGATAGATTTATAGTTTTTAGGATCTGATAAGGTCTGCGTCGCCCCAGGCAGCGTCAGGTTAGCGCCAGTACAGCTAAAACCCACGCACGCAGCATACACCTCCCTTAGTGCTATAGTATCTGAACGGATCGATATCTGATCCGATCAGATCTATACTCCCCAGCAGTTTAGGGTTCCCTGAAACGCAGTGTTAGCGGGATCAGCCCAGATACCTGCTAGCACCTGCGTTTTGCTCCTCGGCCCAGCCCTGCCCAGCCCACCCAAGTGCAGTATCGATCGATTACTGACACTTACAAAACACTAAGCACACATAACTGCAGCGGTCGCAGAGTCAGGCCTGATCCCTGCGATCGCTAACAGTTTTTTGGTAGCGTTTTGATACAGTCGCCAACAGTCAGGAGCTTTTTTGCCTGTGAGTCTCACTAGTGTACCCCTAAATTTAGAGGCCAAAATGGCAAATCCAAGGTACACTAGTGAAGAGGCCTACAGGATTCTGAGCATGACAGATAGTGAAGAGGAAGTCACTCATCTGTCAAGTTCAGGCTCAGAATACGAACCTGTAGAGGACAGCGGCTCCATGACAGATAGCTCTGACGACAGAGTTGTGGTCCCTGCTAGGGTCAGGCGTACCAGACCCCGAACTTATGCTGTCCTTGAAGTGCAAGAACCGCAGGGCTCTCGTATGGAGCAGAGCAGTACTAGCGCCGCTACTCCTTCTGGTGAACTGGCAAGCACCAGCGGCCTTGTACACCCTGGTCGTACATCCAGCACTGCAGTATCACGTGGTGACGTGGCGAGTCCCATAAGTGCAGTTCAAGCTGGCGTGGTGGCAAGCAGTAGTAGTGTCCCGCTGCCACCAAGAAGACAAAGACAGGCCCGTCGTGCCCATAGTGCCCTTCCTGCTGCATTGGCCAATCCGAATTGGGAACCTTCCACTTCTGCAGCACCCGTACTTCCCCCTTTCACTGGCCAACCCGGAATTCAGGTGGAAACAGTTGACTTTATGCCACTGGATTTTTATTCACTGTTTTTCACCGAAGATCTCTATAGATCTATTGTGGACCAAAGCAATTTGTACGCTGGTCAACACATCGCCACTATGCCCCAGTCCACCCTTGCCAGAGATTGGAGACCAATTACGGTCTCCGAATTTAAGACCTTTCTGGGCCTTTCCCTCCTCATGGGGTTGAATAAAAAGAGTAAGTTGCGGTCATATTGGTCCACTGACCCAATTTACCATTCATCCTTGTTCTCTGCTTCCATGGCCAGGGCACGATACGAGCAGATTTTGCGGTTCATGCACTTCAACGACAATGAACTCTGTCGTCCTCGTGGAGACCCTGCATACGATCGGCTCTACAAAATTCGGCCCCTCGTAAACCACTTCAACCAACGTTTTGCAGACTTGTTTACCCCCCATCAAGTTGTCTGCGTTGATGAGTCCCTGATTAAGTTTTCTGGCCGCTTGTCATTCAAACAGTACCTTCCCAGCAAGCGTGCCAGATACGGGGTCAAGATGTATAAGCTCTGTGACAGGGCCACAGGCTATACATATAGATTTATGGTTTACGAGGGAAGAGATAGTCACGTAGAGCCGACAAACTGCCCTGACTACATAGGAAGCGCTGGCAAGATAGTGTGGGACTTGGTGTCACCCTTATTCGGAAAGGGGTACCACTTGTACGTGGACAATTATTATACGAGCGTGCCACTTTTTAGTCACTTGTTTGATCAGCAGATTGGAGCATGTGGCACCGTGCGACCTAATCGCCGGGGCTTTCCCCAGCGGCTTGTAGATTCCCGTCTTAGGCTGGGGGAGAGAGCCTGCTTGAAGTATAATAATTTGCTCGCTATGAAGTGGAGGGATAAGAAGAATGTTTTCGTTCTCACCTCCCTTCATGCAGACACGACGACCCAAATTTCTACGGCGACTGGTGTTGTGGAGAAACCCCTCTGTGTCCACGAATACAACCTTAATATGGGAGGGGTGGACCTCAACGACCAGTTGTTGGCGCCGTACTTAGTTGCCCGTAAGGCCAGACGCTGGTACAAAAAAGTGTCTGTATACTTATTTCAATTGGCTTTGCTGAATGCTCATGTGCTATACAGAGCTTCAGGACGGACTGGATCCTTCCTTAAATTCCAGGAAGAGATCGTCAGAGCCCTTCTGTTTCCAGACGGTGCTCTACCTCACCATCCCCAACCAAATGCAGTAAGCCGGCTGCATGAGCGGCATTTTATTTATGCCATCCCGAGTACCCCTACCCAACGAGCCCCCCAAAAAAGATGTCGTGTCTGCAGCAAGCGCGGATTTAGGCGTGACACCCGGACTTATTGTCCCTCCTGTCCTGGCAATCCTGGTCTTTGCATGGGTGAATGCTTTGAACGCTACCATACATTAGTTGAGTATTAGCGTAGGGTTCAGCACTGCACAGACTAGGCACACTAACACAGGGTCTCCCAAGATGCCATTGCATTTTGAGAGACCCAAACCTGGAACAAAAGTTACAAAAGTTAAAAGTTACTAAAAAAAAGTGTAAAAAAATAAAATTAAAAAAAATTAAAAAAAATAAAAACACAAAAAAATATATAAAATAAAAAAACCAAAAATAGTTGTTGTTTTATTGTTCTCTCTCTCTCTATTCTCTCTCTATTGTTCTTCTCTTTTTTACTCTATTCTATTCTGCAATGTTTTATTGTTATTATGTTTTACCATGTTTCCTTTTCAGATTTTTCATACTTTACCGTTTACTGTGTTTTGTTGGTAACCATTTTATTGTTTTCAGGTACGCCATTCAGTTGCAGCGCGGATTTATTTATCTTGACAGCAACAGCGTTTGCTCCCACGATATATAAAGCCGTGACTCCAACGCTGTCGGCGGTGATTTCACCACCACAGTTACATACTTCAGCATATATGCCGAAGCGTGGGGGCAGAAGTGGGTGGAGGAGCGATTTGCTCCTGCCTTTTGCGGGAGGATGCCCCCATGCTTCGGCATATATATATTTTAGGCACAGGTTGCGTTAAATGTTTTATTTTTTTTTTTTTTAACAGTAAATTTTTATTTTGTTGAACATACAAGACAGTACATACATCTTCAGCATCATATGAGGATCTAACAGCAGACAATAGACTACAATATGCGATCATACATATAAAAGGGTTCTTCCATTCCATTCCAAGTTATGTCGACGGATAAAACATATACAGTACATGCAGTGTGACACTTTTACTCGAGCGAAACAGTATTGGCAAAGTGGTCTCCAGGGGAATATCCAACGTTGCTGCAAGGTGTAGGATACCCAATCTAGTTTACCCCCTCCCAAACAAGGGGGGGGGGGTGAAAAGATGGCTACCCGGGGCCACCCCATTTCAGAGGCGGCCGCAGGCATCCACCCAACTCGACCACACCTTATCGAATTTTTGAGGACAGTTCCTGCTCTCATAAGTCAGGCGATATAACGGCAGAACATTGTTTACCGCTGCTTCCCATGCCTCCGCGGTGGGCGCCTCTCTTTTCTTCCAGTTAAGGAGTATTTCTCTCCTTGCATAAAATAAGGAAAAAGTTAGGCACTGCTTGATATAGCGGTCTCCCTCTATCTCCCCTAAATAGCTGAGCAAAAAGATTAAGGGATCCATTGGTATCTCTGTACCACTCACTACCTCCAGTTTGCTTGCTACCGCATTCCAAAACGAACCTAGTTTGGGACAGGACCAGACCATATGAAAGAAGGAGCCCACTTCTGCCCCGCATCTAGTGCATTCAGCAGTCTTTTCGGGGTAAATTTTGGCTAGGCGTTGGGGCGTGTAGTATGCTCTGTGGATAAATTTTAGCTGAATAAATCTATCTTTGGCAGCAATCATAGATGGGATAAATGTAGTCAGACAGTCCTCCCATTCTTCCTCCCCCAGCGTGGGGATATCCATCTGCCACTTGGCCCTAGTTTTATCCGTTTTAATGTCATGAGCGACTGTTAAATATAAATATAGGGTGGACAGGGGCTTCTCCAGCATCCCAGAGATCAAAAGGCGTTCGATTGAATCTGGTTCAAGCGTCACCTGAAAGGGAAATTGGGCCCTGAGGGCATGTCTTAACTGCCAGTATTTAAAAAGAAAAGAATTTGGTAGGTTGTGGGTCTGTTGTAATTCTCTAAAAGGTTGGACCACTCCCCCTGACATCACCTGTTTTAATTTAGTGATACCTCGACTGGCCCACACCGCCGGGTCCGGCAGACTAAGGAGGTGTGGGAGCATCGGGTTTGCCCACAACGGGGTGTGTGGGGATACCGTGAGTGGTTGCAGCAATGCTGCTCTAGAGGCTTTCCACACATGAATTGTGGTCTTCATAGGGTCTGTGACCATAGGATTAGCCTTCATTCCCCTGTACGGAAGATTGGACAGCGCCGCATAAGAGCCCATGATTGCCGCCTCCAAGGTGACCGCTGGGTTCTGGCGAGGCTGTGAAAACCACCACCTCACCGTTACCAAGACGGCCGCCCAATAGTAAATTAGGAAGTTTGGCAGCGCAAGTCCACCACCAGACAGCGGAAGATACAAAATGGCTTTAGCCACCCGTGGGGACTTCCCCGCCCATAGAAAAGCCACCACCACCCCCTCCAGCCTACGAAAAAAGGATTTTGGTATTGGGACTGGGGTGTTTCTGAAATAGTACAAAAACTTAGGTAGGTATATCATTTTTAGGAGATTCCCTCTGCCTACCGGGGACAGGGGGAGGGACTTCCAGGTAGAGCACTTTTGTTGAAGCTGAGAGAGTAGTGGGTATACATTCCTGTCTAGGTATCCCTTCAAGTCGCCCCCTATCCTAACTCCCAGATACGTAAACTCGTCTACCCACTGCAAGGGGGTGTTTGTATCCGCAGGAGGCACTGATCTGCAGAGGGGAAAGAGCACCGATTTGTTCCAATTTATACGGATACCCGAGAAACGACCGAATAAGTCAAAAAGGGCTAAGGCTGCTCGCAGGGAGTCCGAGGCATCCGCCAGGTATAATAGTGAGTCGTCGGCGTACAGGGAAATTTTTTCCGTAATCGCTCCGACCCGTATACCCCTGACCGCCTCATCTGCTCTAAGTGAGATGGCGAGCGGTTCCAGTGCCATAGCAAACAGGGCCGGGGAAAGCGGGCACCCCTGTCTCGTACCCCTCTCCAGGGAGAATCTATCCGACAGGGTACCATTAGTGCGAATACGGGCTGTAGGTCTGGCGTATAAAAGTTTGATCCAGGTCAAAAGTCTGGGCCCAAACCCAAACCTGGCGAGGACTTCCCACAAGTAGCCCCACTCGACCGAATCAAACGCTTTTTCGGCGTCGAGTGAGGCCACCACCCCCGGACCCCCATCCGAGGCCAGTGCAATATGCGTGTGCAGCCGTCGAAGGTTGATATCTGTACCTCTTCCAGGCATGAAGCCCGTCTGGTCTGGATGTATTAGGGCTGTGATCACTGTGTTTATTCTATTGGCCAAAATTTTGGATAGGATCTTAGTGTCTACGTTGAGTAGGGAAATGGGGCGATAGGACGAGCATAGCATCGGATCTTTTCCTGTCTTGGGGATAACCACGATTACCGCCTCATACATAGAGTCAGGAATGAATCCCTCAGCCATGGACTTAGCCAATAAAGATTGAAATTTAGGGGCCAATTGCTCAGCATACATTTTATAAAATTCGATCGGAATACCATCTGGGCCTGGTGTCTTGCCCGTCTGCATCATTTTCAGTGCTTTTAGAATTTCTTCAGTGCTGATAGGGGCATCCAATTTGTTAGCGTAGGAGGGGGTAAGGGTCGGTATATCTATTTTGTCTAAATAAGACCTCAGTTCTGTAGGGTCATAGTCTACTCTGGAGCGGTATAGATTCTGATAGTAAGAGGCAAACTCCCTATTAATGTCTGTCGGGGAATTAAGAGTGGACCCCCCCTCCCCGCGAATCTGGCCTATCGACATCCCCCCCGGTTGCTCCCTAGATAACCACGCCAACAGGCGACCTGTTCTCTCACCCTGTTCAAATATCCTTTGTTTTTGATGTAGTAGCTTCTTTTGGGTTAGTGAGGTCCGTAGCATGAGGACCTCACGCTGCACTGTTTGTAGTTTCTCATATAGCTGGGGGTCAGGGGCACCAACGTAACTAGCTTCCTGTCTCACTGCCTCGGCCTCCAAGTTTGTAAGATCAAATGTTTTATTTTTTACTATTTTTTTTTTTGTATTTGCTTTGCAGGTATGGTAAGTCTTACTGTTATACTGTAATGTTGCTTTGTTTTATTGTTAACCATCATTTGCTTAGCAGGTACGCCATTCAGTTGCAGCGCGGATTTATTTATCTTGACAGCAACAGCGTTTGCTCCCACGATATATAAAGCCGTGACTCCAACGCTGTCGGAGGTGATTTCACCACCACAGTTACATACTTCAGCATATATGCCGAAGCGTGGGGGCAGTAGTGGGTGGAGGAGCGATTTGCTCCTGCCTTTTGCGGGAGGATGCCCCCATGCTTCGGCATATATAAATGGTGCATGTATGCCCATCATTAGAAGTGGGTGGATGAAGGGAGGTATTCTAATGGTGGGCATACCCACCGATCAATATCTTTTTTTCGTTCAGCCCACAGGCTGCATGAAAAAAAAGTTTACAATATATGCCTAACAAGGACCAGCAACGTACTGGTATGTTGCTGGACTTTGAGTGGTTATACCAGAATGATGCCTGCAGGTTTAGGTATCATCTTGGTATCATTCTTTTCAGCCAGCGGTCGGCTTTCATGTAAAAGCAATCCTAGCGGCTAATTAGCCTCTAGACTGCTTTTGCAAGCAGTGGGAGGGAATGCCCCCCCTCCCCCACCGTCTTCCGTGTTTTTCTCTGGCTTTCCTGTCCCAACAGGGAACCTGAGAATGCAGCCGGTGATTCAGCCAGCTGGCCACAGAGCTGATCGGAGACCAGAATGGCTCCAAACATCTCTATGGCCTAAGAAACCGGAAGCTACGAGCATTTCATGACTTAGATTTCGCCGAATGTAAACAGCGCCATTGGGAAATTGGGAAAGCATTTTATCACACCGATCTTGGTGTGGTCAGATGCTTTGAGGGCAGAGGAGAGATCTAGGGTCTAATAGAGCCCAATTTTTTAAAAAAAGAGTACCTGTCACTACCTATTGCTATCATAGGGGATATTTACATTCCCTGAGATAACAATAAAATTAATTTAAAAAAAATAAAAATGAAAGGAACAGTTTAAAAATAAGATAAAAAAGCAAAAAAATAATAAAGAAAAAAAAAAAAAAAAAAAAAGCACCCCTGTCCCCCCCTGCTCTCGCGCAAAGGCGACCGCAAGCGTCGGTCTGGCGTCAAATGTAAACAGCAATTGCACCATGCATGTGAGGTATCACCGCGAAGGTCAGATCGAGGGCAGTAATTTTGGCAGTAGACCTCCTCTGTAAATCTAAAGTGGTAACCTGTAAAGGCTTTTAAAGGCTTTTAAAAATGTATTTATTTTGTCGCCGCTGCGCGTTTGTGCGCAATTTTAAAGCATGTCATGTTTGGTATCCATGTACTCGGCCTAAGATCATCTTTTTTATTTCATCAAACATTTGGGCAATATAGTGTGTTTTAGTGCATTAAAATTTTAAAAAGTGTGTTTTTTCCCCCAAAAATGCGTTTGAAAAATCGCTGCGCAAATACTGTGTGAAAAAAAAATATGAAACACCCACCATTTTAATCTGTAGGGCATTTGCTTTAAAAAAATATATAATGTTTGGGGGTTCAAAGTAATTTTCTTGCAAAAAAAAATTATTTTTTTATGTAAACAATAAGTGTCAGAAAGGGCTTTGTCTTCAAGTGGTTAGAAGAGTGGGTGATGTGTGACATAAGCTTCTAGATGTTGTGCATAAAATGCCAGGACAGTTCAAAACCCCCCCAAATGACCCCATTTTGGAAAGTAGACACCCCAAGCTATTTGCTGAGAGGCATGTCGAGTCCATGGAATATTTTATATTGTGACACAAGTTGCGGGAAAGAGACAAATCTTTTTTTTTTTTTTTTTTTTTTGCACAAAGATGTCACTAAATGATATATTGCTCAAACATGCCATGGGAATATGTGAAATTACACCCCAAAATACATTCTGCTGCTTCTCCTGAGTACGGGGATACCACATGTGTGAGACTTTTTGGGAGCCTAGCCGCGCACGGGACCCCGAAAAACAAGCCCCGCCTTCAGGCTTTCTAAGGGCGTAAATTTTTGATTTCACTCTTCACTGCCTAGCACAGTTTCGGAGGCCATGGAATGCCCAGATGGCACAACCCCCCCCCAAATGACCCCATTTTGGAAAATAGACACCCCAAGCTATTTGCTGAGAGGTATAGTGAGTATTTTGCAGACCTCACTTTTTGTCACAAACTTTCGAAAATTGAAAAAAGAAAAAAAAAATACATTTTTCTTGTCTTTCTTCATTTTCAAAAACAAATGAGAGCTGCAAAATACTCACCATGCCTCTCAGCAAATAGCTTGGGGTGTCTACTTTCCAAAATGGGGTCATTTGGGGGGGGGTTTGCCATCTTGGCATTTTATGGCCTTCAAAACTGTGATAGGCAGTGAGGAGTGGAATCACAACTTAACGCCCTTAGAAATCCTGAAGCCGGTGCTTGGTTTTCGGGGCCCCGTATGCGGCTAGGCTCCCAAAAAGTCCCACACATGTGGTATCCCCATACTCAGGGGAAGCAGCAGAATATATTTTGGGGTGTAATTCCACATATGCCCATGGCATGTTTGAGCAATATATCATTTAGTGACAACTTTGTGCAAAAAAAAAAAAAAAAAATTGTCACTTTCCCGCAACTTGTGTCAAAAAATAAAATATTCCATGGACTCAACATGCCTCTCAGCAAATAGTTTGGGGTGTCTACTTTCCAAAATGGGGTCATTTGGGGGGGTTTTGTGCCATCTTGGCATTTTATGGCCTTCAAAACTGTGATAGGTAGTGAGGAGTCAAATCACAACATTATGCCCTTGGAAATCCTGAAGGCGGTGCTTGGTTTTCGGGGCCCCGTATGCGGCTAGGCTCCCAAAAAGTCCCACACATGTGGTATCCCCATACTCAGGAGAAGCAGCTAAATGTATTTTGGGGTGCAATTCCACATATGCCCATGGCCTGTGTGAGAAATATATCATTTAGTGACAACTTTGTGCAAAAAAAAAAAAAATTGTCACTTTCCCGCAACTTGTGTCAAAAAAGAAAGTATTCCATGGACTCAACATGCCTCTCAGCAAATAGCTTGGAGTGTCTACTTTCCAAAATGGGGTCATTTGGGGGGGTTTTGTGCCATCTGGGCATTTTATGGCCTTCAAAACTGTGATAGGTAGTGAGGAATGAAATCAAAAATTTATGCCCTTAGAAATCCTGAAGGCGGTGATTGGTTTTCGGGGCCCCGTACGCGGCTAGGCTCCCAAAAAGTCCTAAACATGTGGTATCCCCATACTCAGGAGAAGCAGCAGAATGTATTTTGGGGTGTAATTCCACATATGCCCATGGCATGTTTGAGCAATATATCATTTAGTGACAACTTTGTGCAAAAAAAAAAAAAAAAAAAAAAAAGTGTTACTTTCCCGCAACTTGTGTCAAAATATAAAATATTCCATGGACTCAACATGCCTCTCAGCAAATAGTTTGGGGTGTCTACTTTCCAAAATGGGGTCATTTGGGGGGGTTTTGTGCCATCTTGGCATTTTATGCCCTTCAAAACTGTGATAGGTAGTGAGGAGTCAAATCACAACATTATGCCCTTAGAAATCCTGAAGGCGGTGCTTGGTTTTCGGGGCCCCGTATGCGGCTAGGCTCCCAAAAAGTCCCACACATGTGGTATCCCCATACTCAGGAGAAGCAGCTAAATGTATTTTGGGGTGCAATTCCACATAGGCCCATGGCCTGTGTGAGCAATATATCATTTAGTGACAACTTTTTGTAAATATTTTTTTTTTTTTTTTTTTTTGTCATTATTCAATCACTTGGGACAAAAAAAATAAATATTCAATGGGTTCTACATGCCTCTCAGCAATTTCCTTGGGGTGTCTACTTTCCAAAATGGGGTCATTTGGGGGGGTTTTGTACTGCCCTGCCATTTTAGCACCTCATGAAATGACATAGGCAGTCATAAACTAAAAGCTGTGTAAATTCCAGAAAATGTACCCTAGTTTGTAGACGCTATAACTTTTGCGCAAACCAATAAATATACGCTTATTAACTTTTTTTTTACCAAAGACATGTGGCCGAATAAATTTTGGCCTAAATGTATGACTAAAATTGAGTTTATTGGATTTTTTTTATAACAAAAAGTAGAAAATATCATTTTTTTTCAAAATTTTCGGTCTTTTTCCGTTTATAGCGCAAAAAATAAAAACGGCAGAGGTGATCAAATACCATCAAAAGAAAGCTCTATTTGTGGGAAGAAAAGGACGCAAATTTCGTTTGGGTACAGCATTGCATGACCGCGCAATTAGCAGTTAAAGCGACGCAGTGCCAAATTGGAAAAAGACCTCTGGTCCTTAGGCAGCATAATGGTCCGGGGCTCAAGTGGTTAAAATAAACCTACCATTAAAAAGGAAGTTCTGTCCGTAATGACATGGATGGACACATTTTGGGTGCAGGAACTTGACTGGCCTGCATAGAGTCCTGACCTCAACCCTCATAGAACACCGCCTTTTAGATGAATTAGAGCTGAGCCAGGCCTTCTCGTCCACATCAGTGCCTGACCTCACAAATGCGCTTCTGGAAGAATGGTCAAACATTCCCATAGACACACTCCTAAACTTTGTGGACAGCCTACCCAGAAGAGTTGCCATTAAAGTTAATGTGCGTGTAAAGGCAGCCATCTCAATACTTTTAACAATATGGTGCATCTCATTATGGTTTCCTTTATTTATTCTCTGAAGAACAGCAAAATTGTGCAGGGGCAAGTTTTAGATCCAGTTGGTAGAATGTTCACAACCTGTTTTAGAGTATACTGTATGTTGTCTCATTAATTGTGGAATGGATTTTGATGATCTTTCTGTTACAGGTGAAGGAATTGGGATCGGCTGTCTATAACTGCAGCTGTCTAGCCCAAGATTTGGAGAAAATTTTTGGTGTCTACTGGACACTGGGTACACCCAATGCCACCATTCCTTCTCCATGGCCAGACAAGTTTTCCACCAACTATAATAAGGACACACCTATGGAAATGACTGTGAACAATACACAGACGCTTGTCTATCTCTCTGTAAGTGATATAGATTTACTATTTGCTTGAGTTTTGATCCATATGGCTTTTCCCCGCAACAAAGTGCCTGGTGTGTGTTGAGCAGTATTTTCCTGTTTAGTGTTCTCTGCTATTCTGCTACTCACTTCTTGTAGTGACCCTTTTAGGCTAAAGACTTTGTAGTTGGGGTGGGCAGTTTCCTGTGGGTGGTGGGCATGTACTAGACCTTACTTTCTACCTCTTTGGCTCCAGGTTTGTTTCCTATTACACCTAGTTCTGAAAGTTCACTGTATTCTGGGGATAGAATATATAAGAGGCATATACCAAGGCAGGGGCAGTGAAGGTTTAGGAAAGACCCCAGGAAGTAAAATGCACACAAAATTCTAAAAATAAAATAAAAAATCTTGGCCTAAAAAAAAAAAATTGGATGTGTTACATATTAGAATTATGCCCCGTACACACGATAGGATTTTCCGATGGAAAATGTGTGATAGGTCCCTGTTGTCGGAAATTCCGACCGTGTGTAGGCTCCATCACACATTTTCCATAGGCATTTCCGACACACAAAGTTTGAGAGCTTGCGATAAAATTTTCCGACAACAAAATCCGTTGTCGGAAGTTCCGATCGTGTGTACTCAAATCCGACACACAAAGTGGCACGCATGCTCAGAATAAATTAAGAGACAAAAGCTATTGGCTACTACCCCGTTTTATAGTCCCGACGTACATGTTTTACGTCAATGCGTTCAGAACGATCGGATTTTCCGACAACTTTGTGTGACCGTGTGTATGCAAGACAAGTTTGAGCCAACATCCGTCAGAAAAAATCCATGGATTTTGTTGTCGGAATGTCCGAACAATGTCCGACCGTGTGTACAGGGCTTTACTATGACGATGCAAGCTAAATTTGTTACTAAACCCACAACAGTAAAATCAGTCTGTATATGCAGTAAAGCATGCTTGTTATACTCACTGTGGAACCTAAGGGGTTAGTCCTCTGCATTGTGAAAAAAGGTTATTTGATCCTGTCTTCTCTGATCCCCCCCCTTCTTCCACTGCCCCCAATCCATCTCCTGATAGAACAGAGCCTTGGGGGCACTCTGCACGTGCTCAGCTTGGTGTGTATTGCTAAAGAGCTTTTTTTTTTTTTGGGAGACTGCATATGATCAGCACAAGGCCAATCGGCACTGTCCAGACAGAGGGTGCAGCCTCATAGGACAGTTGGGGGAGAATGAAAACTCCTCCTCCAAGCTTGAACTAGACACTGATAGGAGTCACAAGACTGCTCTAACTGTTAATGAGAAAAGGTGTTTAGCTATTTATATTTACTAAAACAATTGCATTTTCATGTTCTGTGTACTGTGGGAGACCAGATGTAGTGATCGCAGGGTCCTGGGTTTAGTAACACTTTAAGTACCCTAGAAAAAAGGTAAGTGCCTTTTTTTAAATATTGCCAAGGAAAGGAATGTGCTGTCTCTTTAAATATCCCACACTCCAACAAGTGAATAATTCATATACAAATAATAAAATAATGTAAAAATCCTATACATTATCTCAAGTAATTGTGCAAAAATGCAATAAAAAGGGACAAAACTGCTAGAATATAAATTACCAGTTCATATATACAAAAAATACCTAATGAGTGTGCAAAAACAGAGTGAAGGTGAAAAGTGAAAATAAAGTTTATAAAAATGAGAATAAATATAAATTTTAAAAACTAAAAATTCATCACTCAATAAAAAAAAGTCCACCCGGGTGCTGAACAAAAGTGCTGTGTGTCCAAAATTATACAAAAGGTGCTTCAGTGCCACAAACGTGTGCTCCTTAGACCAAAGAGGCTGCTCACCAGACCAATATGATCTCATATAAGGAGATCAACAGCGCCCTGGAGAGCCGACACTCTCACTATTAGGTCTCACAGAAGCTCTGTGAACCCAGCAGCCACCTCCAGCCATGGTGTCCCCCGCCATGAAAGTGTATTTACTTGTCCTGAACTCAACCATCATGCTCTGGCACACATGTATGTCAAAAGCAAGGAAGAGCACTCAGAGTGCTATGCTGCAGCGATATGTATTCATTGAAAAAATGTGTTGCACTTACAAAACATGAAGAAAACAATAAACACAATCCAGCACAGCTGCAATGTCCTTAAACACGCCTGTGCGCAATGACGTCACACTGCTAGCTCTGCTCTATGCATTTCCCCATACAAGATGTCCTCTGGGATTATTGCTTTGCCCACTTGTCCTGATTTGATGGGAAGAGTACAGGGATGACCTCATAAATTGTACTGTTACTCAGTCTCTGTCTAATTATGAGGGTAGGGAAGAAAAGAAGAACTTTTTAGTAGAAATTTTTTTTTTTTTTTAATGCCTGTAGTCCATCATTAGATGTATTTGAAGGGTTATTCAACTGTACAGCGAGAATGTTCATCAGCCATAAAAATAAATTAGGACCTATGCGGGGCATATACACGGAGATCCCAAGGTTATAATTTTACCCAGCATTTCACTCTGATTTCAGCGCAGCAAAGCAGAATAACGATGAGATTTGATTGGTTACTGTAAATATGGAACTCAAATTTTTTTCCTGGGGTTGCATAAAATGTTGTTCTTGCGCTTTAGAGATGGAAATGATAGCAAAGCTGCAGCAGCAGCAATTTTGGATCACCTCAGCAGACATTTTTGTATTTGACTAGGGCCACACTAAGGTTTTTTTTTCTGGAGGTTTCAATGTGGCCATATGTGTTCCAATGTGGCCATAGGCTTACATATACTGCTACAGTGCAGGCCAAGGGCCTGTGTTATCAGGCTTTTGTTTGCATCTGACAAGTTTTCCCATGTAAGTTCAACCATGCTTCTCTACGTATTAGTGTGGGTCAGTCGAGGAAATCTTAGGAGAAGGGGCATTCCCTCACTGGCTCTAGGAGAGTCTAATGTTTCCATGTGCCCCAGTGACGACGTCTCATATGACGAAATGTACGTCGGGCAGAGGAAGTAGCAGTGACGTCAGTATGCATACGGGGGCACCAGACGCTGTTGGTTGAGTTAAATGTTTTTATACTTCCCCTTTGTAATTATATGTCTTTTTAAATGAACTGTCAACTTTTTGGATGTTGCGCGATGAGGTGTTCCTTCCATCTTTCTGTGTGCATTATGCCCCTTCTATGGAATTGATGATTGGTTACATGATGTCAGATTGAGAAGATGGGAAGAGCACATCCATACATCAGAAATGGAGCACAGTTCTGCTTGCTAAGTGTCATTTCTTGCCTTTAGGAAGCTTGCTTGCTAAGGCGATTTCGGACCTGCAAGGGTCAAATTTTCTGGTAAGAGGGTAACCCCCCTTTTTTTATCTTGGAGTGGAGCACGTTGGGGTGACAATTTGCAACACGGTTCTGTTTGGAATGCACCTGTGGAACACCATTTACTTCTATTAATTGGTTTCTGGGACTATTCCATATTGTACTTTATTGTTTCACAGGACTTTGCACTTATTGTTTACACATTGGCACGGAATAATATATATATGCTGATTATATGAACTATATCTGCTTTATTATGTTTTGAAGCACATTTGCACTTTTGATAATTATGATATGTATTGATTATGTTTTGAAGCACATTTGCACTTTGATAATTTGATATACACTAATGCGGCGTACACACGGTCACACTTTTCGACCGGACTTGTCTGACGGACGCCGACGGACCAAGTCCGGCGAACAATCCGATCATGTGTGGGCTTCACCGGACCTTCAGCGGACTTTTCCAGTCGCAAATCTGACGGACTTTAGATTTGGAACATGCTTCAAATATTTACGTTGAAACTCCGCCGGACCCAGAAATCCGCTCGTCTGTATGCTAGTCCGACGGACAAAAACCGACGCTAGGGCAGCTATTGGCCACTGGCTATGAACTTCCTTATTTTAGTCCGGTGTATGTCATCACCTACGAATGCGTCGGACTTTGGTGTGATCGTGTGTAGGCAAGTCCCGTCGTTTGAAAGTCCGTCGAAAGTCTGTCGGACGGGCTGTCGGACTTTTGTAGCTCAAAAGTCCGACCGTGTGTACGTGGCATAAGGAATCTATTTGATAGATGTTCTACGGACAGTGCAACAGTTTCCCCTATTACTATTTATTTACAGATAGCTTGCGGTCTTTATGGCATTTCCCTTTGGGGGGCTTCTCCCCCTTTTGTCAAGTCAACTGGTATAATGACTAATATACAGACTGGGGATGTCACTGAGTTCCATATAGGGTGCAGTATGTGCTACTTGCATACTAAATGACTGCTACAGAATGAAGGATTGTTTTGTCCCTAACCACAGCTCTTCCACTAGCAAAAGTGGGCTGCCAGATGTCACCATCCCCCTCATCCAGTTCTGCAATATGCATTATGGTTTCTTTATGAGTTTTACTGTGCCCTTTGTTTTGTGCAGTCGGTATCAATGTAGGAGGAGTAGGGCTTGTGAGCTCAGGCCCCCTTACAGCAGAGGGGGAAGGTAGCAACTGAGATCCACAATAGCACTACAAAATTGGGCTTCTAGCAGGGGAGGAACTAACAGGCAGGAATGGTAGCGATAAAGAATTGATATGTACTGCACAAACATTCATCATTTCTTTTGAAATGAAGAGGTGAGTATTTATACCTGAATATATAGACTAGCTAAACTCCAGCTATGATCTTTATTGCATAATTACATTGGCCCAGCTTGACACAACGTAAGTATGCATATCTCATACCTAAGGGGGTCACTGGAAAAGCTGACAATCACTGTATTAGTCAACACTCCTGAAAGCTGAAATCTTCCATGTTCCCGCTTAGGAATGCTGACTTCAAAGTAGACTTTTCCTAAGTGCCCTAAATAAAGGGTGAAAACAGTGAGAGGTTCTGGCTTTTCCTACCCAGTTCCTAAAGCATACCATGTTCATTTACATTATAAGATCTGCCAGTTTATTTTTACAAGACCTCACTTCTCTTTCCCTCTACCAGAGCTCTCCTCCACCACTTTCTGCAAAGGGAAGGACGGAAGACATTGATGCCATTTTGAGTGTTATAGATGATGCCAAGAAGTTTGTCTATATCTCGGTTATGGATTATACCCCCACAGAGGAGTTTAGTGAACCCAGGAGGTAATATTGTCTTCATAATGTTTTGTAATGCTACACAGTTTATACTACTTAAAGGTAGAAACCAGCCAAATATGAATGTCCAGAATACTGGCGTACCAGCCAACCTGCCTTTTCTTTTCCTGATATCCTGGCAAAGACTGGGTGCCGGCAATCCTGTTGTGTAAAATCACCTGGCTACTTATCAGAAACCATGAACCAGACTGAGACAGAAGTACAGTAAAATCACACTTGTTTATTAATAAAAATAAAAAGGTAAATAGAGTAAGCGTAGTCAAAGCATAGCCAGAGTCCAGTAACCGGATTGGGTAGTCAGCCAAGCCAGAGTTTGGTAACCAGATCGGGTAATCAGCCAGGCCAGAAGTCAGGGATCCAAGTAGAGGAACAGCAAGCGGGATAAGGAGCCAGAAGGGATGTCAGCAAAGCCAGTCCTTAAACAGGAATGCAGGAGATGGTTTCTTGTGATGTGACCAAGGCGAAGGCAGAAATTAAGTGAGCTGGAGATCTTAAGTACTGACGAGCAGATCCACAACAGCTCGTTAACTGTGGAGAGAGATGAGAGCTGGCAATTAGCCCACAGCTGAGCGGCCAGCTCAGAGAAGGAAGGTCTGAGCCAGCCCTGACACTACTGGAAACATAATACTGAACTTGTATTTCTGTAAGCCAGCGATTCCCACCCCCACAGATTGGAATACAGCAATTTATACACATGCTGGAACCGCTCTGTGCAAATTATACCATGCAGCCCTGCCAAATAGAAATATTCCCATTATGGCAGTCTTTTGGAAGTATTACACAGGGTTTGGATAGTAGACTATTGCACAAAATGACTGGAAGAGGATTCAGTCCTGTTCAGAACACTCCTCAAAGTATTTTGATTTGGCCGTAAGGATGAATGAAAATCCTATAAAACACAGAATAAAGGTGTTGTTTATAGTGGTGCGCCAAAATTGAAGTTGAAAATTCAGGATCCAAAACCGAAATGGAGAATTTAAAAAAAAATGTTTGCATTTAAGGCAACGTGATGCGATTTTTTTTGCATGGCTTCAATAGGGGTCGTTTTTGCATTAAGGTCAATAGGGGTCGTTTTTGCATTGAGGTCAATAGGGGTCGTTTTTGCATTGAAGTCAATAGGGGCATTTTTGCATTGAAGTCGTTGGGACGCAGCATGCCATTATCAACACTTTTTTTTTTCTATCTAAAATGCAGATAACCCTATTTTTGGCTAATTATTTCGGGGCATCCTTAGTCGTTTACATATTTTTTTAGAATGTTCATTTCCGAAATGTTTCAAGAGGGTATTTCTAAAACATGAAATATACTATATGTAGTATATTTCATGTTTTAGAAATACCCTCTTGAAACATTTCGGAAATGAACATTCTAAAAAAATATGTAAAGGACTAAGGATGCCCCGAAATAATTAGCCAAAATTTTTTCCTATTTAACATTTGCAAACCAACAGGGGGCAAGTTCTGGCAGAACAGCCGGTCGGTCGGTCTGGTCGGTCTGTTCAGCCCCTTGAATGGCCGGTCTGTGATGACATCACTGCTGCGTATGTGCAGAGAATTCATATTATCATGGAACAGAGGAGGTGCCATAAATGTATGCCGAACAGCGCATGCGTGACTCAGCGCACATTACAGCTGACAGCCAGGGAGAAGCCTTTATGACAGAAGAGACCAATAGGGTTTTTTCTGTCATAAAAACTCTACCTGTCCTTTTTATTTTTAAATTCCACTTTCAAGTAAAGATTTTGTGTGGATATCTGTCTAGAAAAACCAAATAAATAAAACTGATCAAAACCAATGTATTTTTTTCTAAGGTAACCCAGTCCCTTATTGAGTGTTTGTTTTTTGTTTTTTTTGGGATAGCTCCAGAAGTTTACAGAATAACTTTACTAGTTTGAACTACTGGGGTTGATTTACTAAAACCGGAGAGTGCAAAATTTGGTGCATCTGTGCATGGCAGCCAATCAGCTTCTAACTTCGAATTGTTAAATTTTTTTTTTTAATTTTTTTTTACAAATTAAGCTTTGACAAAAAAAACCTGGAAGCTGACTGGTTTTGGTGCAGAGCTGCTTCAGATTTTAAAAGTACTCCAGTTTTAAAAGTAAATCCCCCCCCCCCCCCCCACTGTGTCTTGCAAAGGGGAAGTATGCTCCTCTTTCATCACAGAAACATGTTCTGGTCTTAGCACTTTGTGTTTAGCAATGACTTAAAGTTTGTACATTTTGCCTTGATTTCCCCACATTGATGCACAATTTATTTTCCTATTTCAGGTACTGGCCGGAAATCGATAATCATCTAAGGAAAGCAGTTTATGAAAGATATGTATCTGTACGACTGTTGATAAGCTGCTGGGCAAGTTCGAAACCACAGATGTTCCCCTTCTTGAGTTCCCTGGCTGCTCTGAATAGTAGCAAACCCCATTACAACGTAGAAGTGGTAAGTCACCCCGGGAAGGGAGGAGGGAGTTATAATGTGACAGCAAGGAGTGCTACTGATAAGGCAGCAACCACCTTTGTTGTTTGTGTGACTTGTTTGAACTTATACTTGAGCACAGGTTTGCTATAACAACTTGATCTCTGGAAGATTTACCCCTCTTCATGGCTAGGCCATTTTTTGCGATCCGGCACTGTGTTATTTTAACTGAAAATTGCGCGGTCATGCAATGATGTACTCAAATAGAGCTTTCTTTTGGTGGTATTTGAATATTTTTTGTGCTATAAACAAAAAAAAAACGATTACCGTATATACTCGAGTATAAGTCGTTCTGAGTATAAGTCGGGGCCCTAATTTACCACAAAAAAATGGGAAAAACTTAGTGACCCGAGTATAAGAGGAGGGTGAGAAATGCGCAGCTACTGTAAGTGGAAAAGAGGGTCAACAATACCCATTTGCAGCCTCACTGTGCCCATTTGCAGCCATAGGTCCCCCAAACTTCAAACTCGGTAGTTAAGGGTTCCTAGATGCCCCCTAGCTGCAGCCAAAATTTGGGGTCTCTGAACCCAAATGGTCCCGAAATGACATTGCTGCGGATGGACACAGTTGACTGAATTTGGGGCCCCATATCTTGGGGCCACTTAGTGCTAGGAACCCCAAATTTGGTGTGCAAACTCAGTGGAACTAGCACCATAAAATATCCAAAGCTAGGGTTTCTAGCACCAAGTTTCCCCGAGATACAGGGGCCAAAAAATCAGTTCAGAAAATGTCAAGCACTTTTCTGCAGCAGAGAATGACATTTTCTGAACCGGCTTTTGGGCCATGTATCTGGGGGCCACTTGGTCCTAGAAACGCCAGCGTTGGATATGTTATGGAACCAGTTTCACTGGGTTTGCACACCAAATTTGGGGTTCCTAGCACCTAGTGGCCCTGAGATACGTGGCCCCAAATTCGGTTCAGAAAATGTCAAGCACTTTTCTGCAGCAGAGAATGACATTTTCCGAACCGATTTTGGGGTCCCGTATCTCGGGGCCACTTAGTGCTAGGAACCCCAGCTTTGGATATGTTATGGTACCAGTTCCACTGGGTTTGCACACTAAATTTGGGGTTCCTAGCACAAAGTAGCCCTGAGATACGGGGCCCCAAATTTGGTTCAGAAAATGAAATTTTTTGCTGCAGAAAAGTGCTTGACTCGAGTATAAGTCGAGGGGGGCACTTTCAGCACAAAAAAATGTGCTGAAAAACTCGACTTATACTCGAGTATATATGTAGTTTTTGAAAAAAAAAACCTAAAAAACTATCTTTTTACTTTCTGCTATAAAACATATCCAATAAAAAATCTAATTTCTTTATAAATATAGGCCAATATGTATTTTGCTACATATTTTTGGTAAAAGGAAAATCCCAATAAGCGTATATTGATTGGTTTGTGCAAAAGTTATAGTGTCTACGAACTATGGGTTATATACTGGAATTTTTATATATTATTTTGTTCTAGTAATGATGGCGAGCAGCGACTTAAAGTGGGACTGTGATATTGTGGCGGACATTCTGACACTTAATGACGCTTTGTGGGAACCAGTGACACTAATACAGTGCTAAAAATACACACTGTCACTGTACTAATGACACAGGCTGGGAAGGGGTTAAACATCTAGGACGATCAAAGGGTTAAGTGTGTGCCTAGCCAGTGTTTTTGCATACTTTTGTGTGGTGCCATTACTAAGGGAATTGATCTGGCTTTTATCCCCTGCTTTGCAGGGAAAGAAGGATGTCCCTCCCCCCCGTCAGGACGGAGCTCTACCTTGTTTACATAGGCAGAGCTCCGTCCAGCCCCTCTCTACGCCGATCAGCAGGTGCTGGCAGACATCCATTGGCTGGCACCCGCTTATCGGCTTGTGCTGCGTCTAATCACAGCACAGCCATGGCCGGAGAACGCCCCCACCCGTAAGTGGCGGATAATGTACGGAGTATATGATCCGGCACAGGTGAGCCGCTCTGCCGCCGTATAACTAAGTTATGTGGTCGACAAACAATTAACCACTCCAGCTCTCACACCTATATATCCCCTATGGACTTGAGCAAGTTTTTTTTTTTTTTAAATTTCTGCTATGGGCCAGTTTATATTTTTGTCATTTAATTAAATCTTAACTCCACGTATACATTTTATTGCATAGTTACATGGTCCAGCTTGGCATGTAATTATGTATATTCCATACCTGTGGAAGCAAGAGAATCACTGTAGTAGTTGCCCCTACTATAGTGATCACTGTCCTATGGGTCCCGTGCCAAAAAGCTGCCCTGCTGCATAGTAATCAAAGGGGGCACCTCGCTGGACACAGACGCCATTTACAGAATGCTTTGCATTTTTCTCAATGAATGCAAAGCATACTCTGATTGGACGAGTTGGTGATCATGACATAACCACCCTTGCTTAGTGTTAATATGCTGTAAGCTTGCTTTCCTTTTTTTTAATTTTTATTTTTTGTGCCATGGTTTGAATTCTGTCCTTGTTTTCCAGAAAATTTTTGTGGTTCCTGTATCGCCGGAGCAAAAACACATCCCCTTTTCCAGAGTGAATCACAATAAATATATGGTGACTGACAGGGTGGCCTATATAGGTATGTATGCCTAGCAAAAGTTATCACTGCCGGGGTAAAGATGCTCATCAACGAGGGCACAAATTTAAAGGGTTCTTTTAATAGTGGTAAAGGAGTCATTCTTCCCAGAATTGACACTGGACATAGTGGTGAAATCTATTTTATCTAGTAGCCTATTATATAGGTTGATTCCAATTGCTAGCTCTGTCACTTTCTTTCTCCTCGCTCTTTGACTTTGTACGCTCCACCCCTTATTATTCTGGTCCAGTACAAAATAAATGGAAAAAAAACATAGAGTGCAACTTGGTTAAGGCCCGAGAGCAAAAAAATGCACAGATTTGGCCACTAAAAGGACCTAATATGGACCTGCCTGGCATCAAAAACTAGTTTTACATGAACTGATTTGTTAAAGCGACCTGTTGCTAGTTGCTTGGCTGTGCTGCTCTTTGTATGCAGCTGTGACTCCTCCATTCCATATATGATTGTTCTGTGTAAGTGTCATAGGGTCAACATGATAGCCAGGCAATTTGCTTTTCCAAAAGAATGTCTGCAAAAACTGCCTATATATATATATATATATATATATATATATAATTATAATGATTTATTATTACTATTTTTATTCTTATTAAAATAGAGTGACACTAAGGTCACCTTACATATTTTCTGTAAAGGTGAACCTACCTTTTTTCTATCTCCCAAGTTCCCTGTTAGTCTTTTAATGTAGTGGGCAACCTCATTACCCAAAAAAGAGCTTGGGAACCTGGAGGGATGAGGTCAAGCGGTGCAGGAAAAGCTCAGATTTGCACATTACTTAGCCGCTTGAGCTGTTGAATGTTCTGACATATGAGTAACCTCTACTTTCATCTTTCATCATAAGCTCAGTCTACCAGGGTGGTGTTGATAGTAGGTGACCCTCCATGTTTTCATGGCGAAGGGGTGACAAAAAAAGGTGTTTCTTTTTCATACATCATGGGACACAGAGTCAGGCTAATATTCATTACCTGCTGGGTTATACTCCATCTCCAGGGGAATGGACACTGGTAGACCAAAGGTCTTTAGACAGGAAGTGATCCCCTATATAACCCCTCCCGCACAGGATGGAAGCACTTCAGTTTTTTCAGTGTCTGCAAGATGGATGGCATGGTTTGTTTGAGCTCTCTGAGCTCCAGGTCTCTAGTCCCACAAACGGTTCTTAAATGAATCAAGGAATTGACCGATCGGATCCATTCGACACAGGCTTTATATGCTTACATAAATGGTACCCGAGCCAAAGAAGACTCAAGATCCTGCAAGGTTTTGCCTGTAATGCGGCCTCTGGGCACTAGACCCTGCGAAGTGGAATCCTGGACACTACAGCGCTAAGGCATTCCTGCAGGGTGCTGTACAGGTCCAATGGAGTGGACCCTAAACATGAAAAGGTTACCCAGTCCTTGAAAGTCCTCAAGTGACAGGAACCCGCCGTGAAGGGTGAAGATTGGGCTCTTAGTTTCTAAGCTGCCCTGCGCCTGGACAGGTAAGTGAAACCCCTTTCCTTATTATTGTGGGGTGTCCCAGTGATTGTAACAATCAGTCAAGCTAGCTAGAGGCTGGACACCTGTGTGCGGTGACAATACGGGGGAGTTTTGGGCTAGCTGTGGGTGTTTGCAAGGTGTACCTTTTTTTTTTTTCTTGTGTCTGGCTGTTTTTTACCTGTATGATGGCACACGACAGTGCGCTGTTTTGCCTTGGTTCACCAGGGCGCACATGCGTTCGCAAGAGTGCCACTATGCTCGGCAGTTGTTGTTTGGCGACCATGGCGCATGTGCATTCGCAAGAGCGCCGCGGGACTTACCAGTTTGTTTGGCGGCCATGGCGCACGCTGTTTCGCCGCACAAATGCACAGTAGCCTTTTATCTGGGCGCACAAGGATTTGCGTCATACGCGAATACAGCCACACACGCACAGAACGTTCCAGTGCACACCCAGCTTATTTAAGCTGTGTAGGCCAAGCATGCGGTGCTTCCAGAAGGCAGCTGTGGGACACAGAGCAGGCTCTAAACAGACACTTGCAGCGGTTCATTTTTTCCTTACCCGGGTCCCGTGAGTCACCAAGTGTTGCTTGGCAGGCTAAAGGTGCTTAGCAGGATTGTTACATAGGGGCTTGGCGAGCCCTATAAAAGGGTCTCCCTTCTGAGGTGTTTAAATACTACACCCAAGTACTCTTTTTGTGGTTGGTAAATGTCTTCAAAAAAGAGGGGTGGGACTAACGCTACAGGGAAGGGCACACTGATGTCGTCGGTAGTTCCTGATGAACCTAGTCATATCCCTGGTGTTGTATCCCCTGAAAGACCAGAGGCTTCCGGGCAATCTGAGCCACTGCGCCTATCTGGTATTGGGCCTACAGTCAACGCTACTGCTTCACCCTTTATTACTAAGGATGAACTGTCCTCGGCCCTAGCCAGGTTAGAGCACAGGATTGCTGGCATGATTGCCTCCATCCTGCAGGGTAGCAGGAAGCGTGACAGATCCCCCTCCCCGGAGCCTCCTAGTCTGGAGCAGGAATGGGTTGAGGATGCGGAAGAGCTTAAAGCTCAGGAGTCTGTGGAGGAGCCTCCTAGTCTGGAGCAATAATGGGTTGAGGATGGGGAAGAGCTTAAAGCTCAGGACCTGGCAGATGAGTCTGCTTTTGAGCAATCTGGACAAGAAGATATTCAGTTGATGTCTGCCTCTCGGTCGCAGAGGTTTTTGATCCTGACTCTGACCAAAATGGTACATTCTGCCTTTAAGTTGTCTCTTGCAGAGGTGACTGAGCCCCCCTGGTCCTCTTTGGGATCCCTGAGGCCTCTTCAGGCCACACAGGCTTTCCCCTACACCCCCTGTTGGAACAGGCGGTGTATGCTGATTGGGAACATCCTGGCAGGATTTTTGTTCCTCCTAAGAGGTTTTCCCTTTTTATATCCCATGGATGAAAAGTTTGTTAAATGGAGCATGCCAGCAGTAGATGCAGCAGTCTCTTCCTTAAACAAGAACTTAAAGTGGAGTTCCACCCAAAAGTGGAACTTCCACTAATCAGATTCCTCCCCCCCTCCGGTGACACAGTTGGCACCTTTCAGGGGGGAGGGGGGTACAGATACCTGTATATTACAGGTATCTGTACCCACTTCCGGCATAAATAGCCGCAGAATCTGCGGTTATTTACGCCACTTCCTGCTCCCTCCCGCTGCCTGCTGGGAAACACACACGGGTCCCAGAGGCAGCAGGGAGCATTCGTATTGCGCGGCGCGACTCGCGCATGCGCAGTAGGGAACCGGGAAGTGAAGCCGCACGGCTTCATTTCCTGATTCCCTTACCGAAGATGGAGGCGGCAGCACCCGAGGACGGAGAGACGCTTCGGCCTCGGGTGCCGACATCGCGGGCGCCCTGGACAGGTAAGTGTCCATGTTTTAAAAGTCAGCAGCTGCAGTATTTGTAGCTGCTGACTTTTAAAATTTTTTCTTTCGGCGGCGCTCCGCTTTAACTTGTCAGGTAGATAACGCACAGGGCTTGAAAGACCCTATTGACAAGAAATTGGAGTCATTATTAAAGGCTTCCTTTTCTTTGGCCAGTTCAGCTATTCAGCCATCTGTTGCAGCAATTGGTATCTGCCAGTCCATAAAGGATCAGGTCAAACGGCCTGATATGCCTAACCAGGAGGATGATCTGCCTGAAAGTAAGACAGATATTTCTCGAGCGCTGTGTTTTGCTATTGACGCCTTTAAAGAATTCAATACAGCAGGTTTCTCGTTTGGCTCTCTCGTCTGTACATATGCGCAGACTCTTGTGGCTTAAGAACTGGTCGGCCGAGCTTCCTTGTAAAAAGTTATTGGCAGGTTTCCCTTTTCATGGGGAATGTTTATTTAGTGATCGTTTGGACAAATATATCCAGAAGATTTCCAGAGGGAAGAGTTCTCTACTTCCTGTGAAGAAAAGCACCAGATGTCCCTCGTGTAAAACCTCAGGGACGGCTTCCTCCAATATGTCAGCGTCAAGGCGGTTCCGCCACCAACAGGGCGCTAGGGCCAGGGACAAGTCACAGTGCCAGAAGAAGCCCTGGGTCCAAGATTCTTCTAAACCCAGCACCAAGCCCTCCTTTTGAGGGGACGCCACCACTCCATCAAGTGGGAGGAAGGCTGATGCACTTTGCGGACATTTGGAAAACAATAATTAAGGACGAGTGGGTCAGCTTAATTATATCTCGTGGTTACAAGCTGGAGTTGAAGGGGTTCCCCCTCAGAGGTTTTTAAGATCCAGTGTTCCCTCGGATCCGCCAAAAAGAAACGTTTTACTTCAGGCACTACATCATCTAGTGCATCAAGGAGTGATTGTAGAGGTTCCGGTATCCGAAAGGGGCACAGGGTTATTCTCAAACCTGTTTACGGTTCAGAAACCAAACTGGGACACAAGGCCCATTTTGGATCTAAGATTCCTGAACAAGTATCTACTGATACTGATACAGTCCTTTCGGATGGAGTCGGTCCGCTCAATAGTAGCCTCACTCCAGAGGGGAGACTTTGTAGCTTCCATTGATATAAAAGACGCGTATTTACACATACCTATCTTCCAGCCTCATCCGAGGTTCCTACGTTTTGCAGTAGAGGAACGTCATTTTCAGTTTGTGACTTTACTCTTTGGGCTGGCTACAGCTCCCCGGGTGTTCACAAAGGTCCTAGCACCAGTACTGGGTCTTTTAAGGGCTCAAGGGATCCTAGTGCTTGGGTATCTGGACAACCTCCTACTTATAGATCACTCATTACAGGCTCTAGAACAGAGCATAATATGCACAGTGCGGTATTTAAAAAGCTTAGGCTGGATCATAAATATCAAAAAATCAGCTTTGAAATCAGCTCAAAGTCTAAAGTATTTAGGTCTGATCCTAGATACGGCAAGCAAGAGTATTCTTGCCATCTGTAAGGATCTGTGGCCTGAAGGTTCAGGTGCGTCAGATTCGGGGCACCAAACAAGCCTCCGTTCGGCTCTGTATGAGTCTTCTAGGGAAGATGGTATCCTCCTCCGAGGCAGTGCCCTATGCCCAGTTCCATTCCAGGCCTTTACAACAAGACATCTTGTTGGCCTGGATCAGAAGAGGAAAAGCCCTGGATTATCCAATGTGCTTATCTCCTCGGGTACGCTTAAGCCTAAACTGGTGGTTGCAGGACCAGAACCTGCGAAAGGGAAAATCCTTTCTGCCGGTAACTTGGAGAGTACTGACTACAGATGTCAGTCTCTCAGGCTGGGGAACGACCCTAGAAGGGCTCACAGCTCAGGGGAAATGGTCAGGGACAGAACAGATCCTGCCCATCAACGTCCTGGCATTATGGGCAGTATGTCTGGCCCTACGTTCCTGGACGGTGGAGCTTCAGGACTGCGCTATCGGGGTTCAGTCTGACAATGCCACTGCAGTGGCTTATATAAATCACCAAGGCGGTACCAGGAGAGGCCACATACTAGCCTGGGCAGAGAGACATTTGCCGATTTATATCAGCAGTCCATATCCCGGGAGTAGAGAACTGGAAGGCAGATTATGTCAGCCGCCAGCAGATCTGCCAAGGGGAATGGTCCCTACACCCAGGGGTGTTCCAGGAAAGGGATGGCCAGATGTCGAACTATTGGCATCCAGGTTCAACAACAAGCTACAGCAATTTGTGTCCCAAACAAGGGATCCTCTGGCAATCGGAGCAGATGCTCTGATAGTTGCATGGAGACAGTACTCCCTGGTTTATCCTTTCCCTCCGATCCCTCTTCTTCCACATTTGTTGTGCGGTATTCGGAAAGAAGGGGTTCCAGTCCTTCTGGTGGCACCAGCCTGGCCCAGAAGGCCCTGGTTCCCGGAGATTGTGAGACTGACAATAGACGGGCCATGAACGCTTCCACTTCGCCCCGCTCTACTGTCTCAAGGTCCTATAGTCCACCCCAATTTCCAGTCTCTAAATTTGACAGCATGGCTACTGAAGCTAGGGTGTTAAAGGACCATGGCACCTCGGTATCAGTAATGTCTACCCTAGTGAATGCTAGAAAAGCTGTCACTAGGAAAATTTATCATAAGGTCTGGAAGACTTATATTGCTTGTTGTGAAGCCAGAAAATGGCATCCTCGGAAATACATGATTGGGAGTACTCTCTTTTCTAAAGTCAGCTGTGGAAATCAAATTGGCTTTGAGTACAATCAGAGGTCAAGTTTTGACCCCATCAGTATTCTTCCAAAAGCCTTTAGCCTCCCATTCACTGATCCAAACCTTTATGCAGGGGGCACCTCTCTTGCTTCTCCCCCATTAGGTCACCTGTGTGTCCGTGGGACTTGAACTTGATGCTGTCTGTGTTACAGAAACAACCATTGGAACCTATCAAGGCAATTCCATTAGACTTGCTGTCATGCAAGCTAGCCTTCCTGATGGTCATCACCTCGGCTAGAAGGGTGTCAGAGTTGGCGGACCTTTCGTGCAGGGATAAAACAAGAAAAAACTGCGCTATACTCATGTTAAAACTAGGTGAAAACAATATAAAAATATGTGACCATGAAAATCATCCATAAAGACAGAAAAAAGTCCAAACACAAAAGACACAAATCTCTCAGTTATTCCCAGTGAAGGCTATGTAGAAAAACATGGAATAAAACACCACTCGTTGTGATCCACTACCACATAGATTTTGCGCTTACCAGAGGGCACGCTAAGTAAGCCTGTGTATACTGGAGATCTGGACGCCAAACCAATGGCGCTACTTCTCTGTGCTCAGCGTGGACTTGGAAGTACAGCAGATGACGGACCATACACCAACTCAGGCTCAGGATCATGGAGGTAAGAGAAAACTGGCCATAGTGTGAATCCACTTAACAAGTTTATTTAAAAGAGGAAATGCACTTACAAGAATATGTAGTATAAACCATCCATAAAAACAGTTCGCCGGCCGGCGTTGCGTGCACCTGTTCACATCAAGATCACGATGACGTCAGCGCGTCAACCTCCCGACGTATGTTTAGTCTATAACTGACATCGTCTGTGGAACGTGCAGGGAACCATACTTGATCCTTCACCACGACAGGGTCGTGTTACGACCTGTTCCATCCTTTTTGCCAAAGGTGGTGTCGGCTTTTCATTTAAATCAGGACATTATTTTGCCTTCTTTTTTTCTCTCAGCCTCGCTCGGCGGAAGAGTGACGACTGCATTCATTGGACGTTGTCCGGGCAGTCATGGTTTATTTGTCTAGATCTGCGAAGATCCGAGGTTCAGACTCCCTTTTTGTTTTATCAAAAGGACCCAAGAAGGGGCAGGCAGCTTCCAAAGCTTCCATTGCCAATTGGGTCCATCAATTGATCATTCAGGCCTACGGTCTGAAACATAAAGCTCCTCCCTTCAGGGTGAGAGCTCATTCTACCAGGGGTGTAGGAACCTCTTGGGCTTTTCGCCATCAGGTATCTGTTGCTCAGATTTGTAAGGCTGCCACCTGGTCTTCAGTGCATACGTTCACAAAATGTTATCAAGTGGATGTTTGAGAAGCCTAGGATTCAGCTTTCTGCTGCAGTGTACTGCGGGCTGCAGTATAAGTTCTGATGGCTATCGTTTGGCAGGGTGTCTCCCTCCCCTCAAGGCTATTGCTCTGGGACGTCCCAGCAGGTAATGAATATTAGCCTGACTGTTTCCCATGATGTATGAAAAAGAAAATAGGATTTTTTCATCATCCTTGCCTGTAAAATCCTTTTCTTTGAGTACATCATGGGACACAGAGATCCCTCCCCTCTTTTTTGAGGATTCAGTGCTTGCTACAAAACTGAAGTGCTTCCTGTGTGGGAGGGGTTATGTAGGGGATCACTTCCTGTCTAAAGACCTTTTGGTCTACCAGTGTCCATTCACCTGGAGATGGAGTATAACCCAGCAGGTAATGAATATTAGCCTGACTCTGTCCCATGATGTACTCAAAGAAAAGGATTTTTCAGGCAAGTATGACAAAAAAAATCCTATTTTTCAGGTTCTTGGAAATACGGTAAAAATATGTCCATTATTGATTTTATTAGTTTTGGTTGTCTAGTGTGTGTATGTGTGTGTTTGTTTTTGTTTTTTTTCTCATTAGTTAATGATAGACATTGGATTTATGACTTTTTTTCTTCTCAGGAACCTCCAATTGGTCTGGAGACTATTTCATTCGCACAGCGGGATCGGCACTGGTGGTGAATCAGACCTGCGCCACCAACACCACAAACACTATGCAGAAACAGCTTCATGATGTGTTCATGAGAGACTGGACTTCCAACTACAGCCACCCCATTAATACAATGATTGGATTTAAAAAGAAGTGCCTTTTCCAGTGACCTTTTTGGAGGTGATCAGTACAACACCTAGGAACCCCGGCATGGTTCCTTACAGCAGTGACAACTAGAGATGAGCACACTGATCTGCTGAGTTTGGAATACAACTGTGATTCCAGTGGGAATTTTAATTTGATGCCGAAGTTTATTTTTTAATATGATTTTAGTGGTGTGGGAATGTAGAGGGATATCGTTTATCTATTATTAGGTATTGGACTCCTTGCCTGTAAATGAAATGTTAGATCAAAAAGAAAAACTAATGCCAGCTTTTTAGAACAAAACTTTATTGTGAATAGAAACACATTCCCAAGAGGTTCTTGATCTTTTTTCTGTCCTCCACTTGGTCTTTTTCTAGGACTGGAGGCTTCAGCTGAATGAGTACTTTTTTTTTTAAAGTGTATGAAAATCCTTAAAACAGTTGTAAAGGCAGAAGGATTTTCATCTTCATGCCTTCTATGCATGAAGATAAAACGCCTTCTGTGTGCAGCGCCCCCCCCTAATACTTACCCGAGCCCCCTCTCTATCCAGCAATGTCCATGAGTCTCTCGCTCACCGGAACTCTCCCTACTGATTGGCTGAGACACAGCAGGGGCGCCATTAGCTCCCACTGCTGTCAATCAAAGTCAGTTAGCTAAACTCTCAGGGAGAGGGGGCGGGTCTGAATGAATAAACGGAGCTGCAGCTCGGCTCGTGTGCCTCCATAGCCTGGTGCTTGCTGTGGGATCACTCGACATGAGGGAGGGGCCAGGAGCAGCGAAAAGGAACCAGAGAAGGGGAGGATCTGGGCTGCTCTGTGCAAATCCACTGCACAGAGCAGGTAAGTAAAACATGTTTGTCAAGTCTCTCTTTAAAAAAATAAAATAACAATCACTTTAAGGGTCGGTTCACACTGGGACGACTTGGGATCCGACTTGTACGCCCTCAAGTCGCCCCAAGTCGCCCCAGAAAGAGATTCACATTTAAGTGAATGGGAGCGTCTTAATAGACACTACTGAAGTCGCTCCGACTTCAGAGCGTACTCCCTGTACTACTTGGATCTGACTTGGTAGGCGACCTGTACCATAGAAATCAATGGAAGTCGCCTCCAAGTCGGATCTCTCTCTCAAAGTCAAGCGACTTTGCAGGGAAAACCCCTCCCTCCCAGAGAGCTGATTGTCCTGTGATTGGCCACAGCGGAAGTCGCCTGTCCTGGAGGCGACTTGAAGTCGCGTTGTGGTTTGCTGAAGTCGCGCCGAAGTCGCGTTGAAGCCGCGTTGAAGTCGCCGTGCAAAGTCGCGTTAAAGTCGTGTTGCCCCTGTGTGAATCGAGCCTTAGGCTGCCACACACAGCTCAGATTTTGAAATGTAATCTATGGGTAGCCCTGTTGGCACCACCTAGCTCAACAAAAGTTGATTATCGTATTCAGTTCAAACAGTGCCTACATTCAATCAGATGCAGCCTTTGTTTGGGTATTCTGACAGCTGCTGGTGCCAGCTGTCAATATACAGTGGCCAACAGGGGTTTGTGCTGTTTAGCATGGAAGGAGGCATGTGTTAAATTTCTCTATTTCAGTCAACAGGAATCTGTGTATTGTCAGTTTAATTTATTTTTCCGTATAAATGGCATCATGCCTGACCCTGCACACTTTTTTCTTAAGCCAATTCGTGTTTGTGAGTCCGTTTCAAAATGTCTTCCCTTTTTTAGATCCTGCCAGTAACCCCTCTTCTGGTAAAGGCTGACAGTGCTGATCTACTACCTTGGAGTTAGCAGCATGGTCAGCCTGCCATGTGCTTTGTGAATTTGCCATCGGGCTGCCTGTCTAATCTGTGCATGCCTCCTGCACTCTAGATGGGCAGCTGAACACCCAAATAAAGGAGGCAGATTGTGAGCACACGGCAGATTGTCAACACTGCGGCTAATTGCAAAGCGGTGGCTAAGAGCCCATTCACACAGGGACGACTTGTCAGGTGACCTAGTCGCCTGACAAGTCGCCTCCCGTTCTGTGCTATGGAACCGTTCTGAGGGGAGCGACGCAAGTCGCTCCGACTTAGAAAAAGGTTCCTGTACGACTTCGGGGGCGACTTGCATAGACTTCTATACAGAAGTCGTTTTGCAAGTCGCCCGGGCAGTCGTTTGCAGGTCGCCTCGCTGAGTTCAAGTCGTGTTGCCCCTGTGTGAATGGGGTCTTAGCATTGTTTCCCTGAAAAAAATGCTGTTACTTGCAGGATCCCAGGTATCAAATCTTTTTCACAAACGACTTGCTTATTAAAATGGAGTACAGTGAGGTGTGATGCCAAACCTAGTGAGGCCTTGCACTACATTAGGAACAACAATTTTTTTATTTTATTTGTTTAATCCTTTTTAAGGCTGTTACATTAGGTGCTATCTTACTATTGTACAGATAGTTTCCTTCCTTGTACTTTATAGAACAAACCTGCTTGTAGTATAATGGATGATCTGAACAGTGTACAAAACAAGCAGTTCCTCATTAAAACCACAGGTCATTCAGGTCTAATGTAAAAAACAAAACAAAAACATTCTTGTAATTTTGACACAGAGCTGGTCTCCTTTTTAAATAAAGTGTTATGGTTCGAAAAATGCTTGTGTTCTTATTTTGATTGTATTAAATATTTTTAAAGGCCTGTCGGCAAGTAAATAGCTGAACGTACTAAGCTATAACAATTATTGTTTGCCAAGATGACTGTTCTTTTTAGCAATGACCACTATTAGCTTGGTAAATAAAGCCTGATGCCAGTTTGATCATTCTAAATGCCACCAAGGAAATATAACAAGTGTGCTTACATCTCCTAGCGTTACCTTTTCTGAAGCAAACCTGTAGGGAAAAAAATCAGAAGTAATCCAAAGTGGTTCTAAAGGCAGAAGGTTTTTTACCTTTAAAGTGGATGTAAACCCAATGTCATCCTTTCTAAACTACTGCCATAGGGGTTATCTATAAGGATATACATGCCTCCTGCATGTATCTTTACCTGTCAAATGTCTCCCCTCTGTCTGTTATGAGACCAGAAAAACTGCAGATTCTGTGGGTGGGTCTGTTGTCTGGAGCTCGGTGGGTGGAGTCATTATGTCAGTAGACTCCCCGCCCACCTCTACACTCCCCTTGTCAATATGCATTTTCTCCTGTGTATTTCTTACACTGAACTTCTGCTATGATCTCTAACATCCAGTGAAAAGACAGGAAAGTAACCACATGACTTCAGCATGCCAAATCATGCTGAGTTGTGGAACAGCCAATCCTTGCAGAGCTGCTGAAGAAAGGAGTGGGGGAGGGAATTAAAAAATAATGCATGTGTCTTAGGCTAGTGCACGAGATATGTAAATCACCTGTCACTCACAGCAAGGGGGAGGATTTTACAAAGTTTTTCTCTATTTGTCAAGATTTATCTCGCTGAACAAGAGGATTGCTCAGAGCTGGATTAACTTTTTGTGGCAAAACTGGGCTCAAATGATAGGAAATCTTATACTCTACATTATGACATCAAAAAAAAAAAAACATTCGGGTTTACATCCACTTTAATGCATTCTATGTGTTAAATGTAATGGCAGATTTAAAAACGCTAACAAATTGAAGCCAAATTCCAGCTCGCACTTTATAATCTGTTACAGCAAAACGTTTTTTTCCTTTTGTAGGTTAAAGGTTTTACATGAATAAATAAAGTCTGATCATTGAAAGGACCCCTGTCAATGTTAAATGATTTGTCATATTCCTGTAAATGGATACATCTGGAAGAGAGCTTTTCCTTTTGAAAAACCAGGCTTACTGGGCAGATCACCAGAAGAAAGAAAGCCTAAGGCTAGCCATAGAAAGAGTGAATTTCTTTCCTGCAACCACGGGATACAGGAAAGAAATTTGCTTCATTCCCCATCAACAAAGATAGTATTGACAGGGCAATCCCTCTTGCCGAGCCACTGTGTTCACTGGGGGGCCAGGTGAAGCCCTCCCCCGCCAGGAGAACACAGTGATTATTGCTAGCGGCTATAACGGCTTTTGGGGACGAGCAGAAATCACACTGCATTGTTAAATGGGGCCAATAGGGTTTTCTAAAACACTAGAGTCAGCTGTTATGATTACAGTTTTATATTATAAATTACATTTCTTTCTCGTACATCATAGCACACAGAGCCTCAAGTATTTACTTAGTGGGTTATGGGCCTACCTTCAGGTGTTGACACTGGTATAACCAATACAGGAAGTTTACTTCCCTATAAAACTCCTCCTCCTTCCTCACTTTTTTTCGCCAGTGTCTAAAGGTGTTGGTCACAAGTGAAGATGTGCTCTGAGGCGCTCCTGGAGGGATCCATAAGGGATTTACAAAACCTCCACAGCCGGATCCATCCTCGCCCCTGAGGCCATAGGATGGTACTCGGGCCTTGCAGACAAGAACAAGGTTTTGCCTGTAAGCTTCTCTTTGAGAGCTGGACCCTAGGAACCAGGACTCCTTTTGGTCTTGCTACATTACCTAAAGCTGTTCCTGAGGGGTGCTATACAGGTCCAAAGGAGTGGAACCCCTATTAAAAAGGGACCCGCTCTTTGAAGGTTTACAAACGCAGCCCACCATGATGGGTGAAGGCTGGATCTGTCTGTTTCAGCAGTATCCTTCAGCGAGGACAAGGTAAAGGAAGAAGCTAATACTTTTTCCTTCCAATACCTTGTATGCCTTTTAAAAAATGTCTCCCCTATTTGGGAGTAATTTACACTACACAATGTTTTACAGCAAGCTCTGTCTCCAATAGTATGTGTGCCGTGGGGGATTCTTAGTTATTAATCCCTTTTAAAGGTTTTAAAGAGAAATACAGCAGTTGCTAAAACAAGGAAGGCTTTAAGGTTAAAAAAAAAATTTTTTTATCACTAACCATGGCCCCCGTGCTGCACGTTTTTTTTAAGCAGCATGTTTGCCTAGCAGCATTAGGATTCCCTGTGCCTCTGCTGTATTGACTGCTAAGAGAACTCCCAGCCCCCCTCCCCCTCCCCTTTTGCAGAGGTGCGTCCGTACATACCTTGTGTTACAGCTCTGGTTTTACACGCGGCAGCGTCTTGCCCTCCCTTCGGTCTGCAATGGCAGACACGCATGCTGTTCGCGCACGCGAACTAGGCATATTCAAGGAGAGGGGCAGGTATTGCCAGGGACGCTGAGAGGCGTGTCCCTGAAGGTCACGTGGCGCCGTGTATGGGACGCAATGTCCACACACAGTACACGGCGCAGAGACTGAGGGAGAGGCGCTGAGGATGCCAGTCAGGTTCCACCTGAGGCTTTATTACAGACTCAGTTGCAGAGATCCCTTAGCTGAAGAGAGGCAGTCTGCACACTGAGACACCAGAGCGCTGGGCACGTAAGGGGTGTAAAAAGGCATTTCCAGTACAGGAAACACTATTGTCACTTAGCAGTTAAAAATTGATACTATGGTTACATTGTTTTGCTAGAACTGTTGTTAAGCAAAAAAGTAATTTTGTGTACCTCTGCTTTTGTACTTAGCAGTATGTTTTCCAGAGCTACCAAGGTACCTAAGGTGCTACCCCAAGGCGCTGGGAACCCCAGTCATACCTCCATACTGTCTTCCTCTCCGGAGATATTAGACATGACAAGCCAGGGTGAGCCATTGGAAGCTAGCGGTGGTGCAACTGCTTCACACACTTCAGCTCCTGTATATGTGACTGAAGATGCATTTTCCTCTGCTCCGCAGGGCTTAGAAGGAAGATTAGCGGCTTTAATCGCATCCTCTATCCAAGATAGGAAGCATCCTAGATCCCCCTCCCCCATCTTTGACTCTTTACAGACAATAGAGGGTCCAAGGGAATTATGGGGACAGGATGAGGTATTACCCTCAGATGATCGAGAGGAAAGACAAGCCGGGTATTCCTCTGCGGAGGAAACAATACTTGATGTTTCAACTTCACAGTTTGAAGTACAGAGCCTTACAGAAATGGTTCGCTCCGCTTTCATGCTACCCTAACAGAGTTAGCTGAAGGTCCGGTCTCATCTTTGGGTTCCTTTAAACCTTTACAGCCTTTGCATGCGTTTCCTGTCCACGCATTATTAGAAAAACTAATTTATACCGAATGGGATCATCCGGATAAGCATTTTTCTCCTCCAAAGAGATTCTCAATTCTCTATCCTATGGAGGAAAAATTCACTAAAAGATGGAAAGTTTCAGCAATTTGACGCTGCGATTTCCAATGTGAATAAAAGTTTAACTTGTCCAGTAGACAATGCACATATGCTTAAAGATCTAAAAGATAAGAAGTTGGAAGGTCTGTTAAAATCCTTTTTTTTTCTTAGCAGGGACCGTAGCTCAGCCTGCAATTGCAGCTATAGGCATCTGTCAGTCCTTACAGGACCAGTTCACAGATGCTCTTAACGAACTCCCTGCACAACAGGCCAGGGAGTTGGCCGAGCTACCAAGAGCATTATGCTTTGCTATAGATGCTATGAAGGATTCTATTCATCAGGCATCACGCCTTGCGCTTGTACTAGTACACATGCGAAGGACCCTTTGGTTAAAGGGTTGGTCAGCTGAAACGCCTTGCAAGAACCTTTTAACTAGTTTTTCCATAAATACATCCAAACAATTTCCAGCAGAAAGAGTACTCTTTTGCCAGTCAAAAGAAAAGATAAACGTCCTTCATTTAAACGCACTTTTTTTCCCACGCCAGGTGCATCCACCTCTAGGCAGGGGTGACGGCCTCCTCCATCAGACTCTAGAGGAAGACCTCTAGGGTCAAGCCCAGGCACAAAGGAAGACCTGGGGCCGCAAGTCTGCAAATTAGAATACCAAGGGCTCGTCATGAAGAGGCATCTCCCCTCACCAAAGTGGGGGGAAGACTTCTGAGGTACTCAGAAGTCTGACAAAGTGAACTTCAGGACAAGTGGACTCTCTCCACAGTCTCTCTAGGATACAAGCTAGAATTTCGAGAGTTTCCACCGTCTTGCTTTCTGAGTTAAAAAGTTCCCAAGGATCCAGGGAAAAAGCAATCCCTCTTGCAAGCATTGAACCAATTTATTGTCTCAAGGGGTGATCATCCAGATTCCCAAACAAGAGCAAGGTTTAGGGTTTTACTCAAACCTGTTTACAGTACCAAAGCCAAATGGGGATATCAGACCAATTCTAGATCTACGGAATCTAAATCAGTTCCTGAAGATCCGCTCCTTTCGCATGGAGTCAATCAAGTCAGTCGTTTCCAGCCTACAAGGAGGAGAACTTCTGGCATCCATCGACATCAGAGATGCATATCTGCATGTCCCTATGTTTCCTGCTCACCAGAGGTTTCTGCGGTTCGAAGTAGAACAAAAGCACTTTCAGTTTGTAGCCTTGCCCTTCGGGCTTGCTACAGCGCCCCGGGTAGTCACAAAATTACTAGCCCCACCTCTAGCCAGGTTAAGGGCAAGGGGCATAACTGTCTTGGCTTACTTAGACAATCTATTGTTAATAGACCAGTCGGTGGCTCGCTTGAAGCAAGAAGTAGCCATTACAAGCGGTTACCTGGAGAGTCTGGGTTGGATTCTCAACCTAAATGTGTGGTGACAACTTGCAGGTGGCAAATTATTATTAGGTAGTTGGGTATTTTGCGTGGTCCTACATGGACACTGCTGTGACAGCTGGTATCTTGTGCTCCTGTGGTTTCTATTCAGATGCCGAAGGGAAATGATGTTTTAATGCTGCAATAGGTGTTATCCTCTTATGGGAATCCCAAGCTAGCATTTTTTTTATTCCACCATGGTCTTCAGGATATAATGTTTAGCCAGGGTCACTGGATCTAGAGAATTGGGCTAGGAACTGTTTATAATTCCTATCTGATCAAGTGATTTTTAACAAAAGGCCCACCTTTCTGTGGATTTTACTTTTCTTTTCAATTGATATTCTTCCATAGGCTTAATTGTCCATTTGGTTTCTCCATTGGAATTTGTCATGCATTCAAAAAATCTAAAAGATTTACCACCTGCATTCAGCAATTAATTCTGGGGTAACCCTTGCACATCACAGATCTATCTTATTTGGTCATACTCCTTGTTTCCAGAATAAGGTGGGCAGCCAAGATGAAATTCAGCCATTTCACAACCAAGAAAGCACATATCTACCTTCTCATTGAAAGGCAGTCCAAGAAGGATCTCAGGAAATCTATAGAAAGGGTTTTGGATTTATGGTTCTTCCACATGTATTGCCTCATTTAAAATTCTAGCAGAGCCTAAATCGACCACTTTTATCTTGAATGTATACCTGCTGTGGTCAACCAACATTGTTTTCAGGCTTGAGGTCAGCATGAATAACTGAGATTTCTTTTAACTTCGAAAGTGCTTTCAAAATCTTTGCAGCCGTCATTCTTATGTATGTTGCCGGAACTGGAGCAAATTTTCCTACACAAGCTTTAAATAGCACTGTATTTATCGACGTATAACACGCACCCCAAGTTTAGGAGGGAAGTTTAAGGAAAAAACTTACATTTAAATGCCCATCAATGCAGCCTTATCAGTGTCCATCTGCAGCCTTGTTCATTATTGCAGCCTTGCCAAGTGTCTTTGCAGCCTTGTGTCATGATTGCAGCCTTGTGTCATGATCGCAGCCTTGCCCAGCCTCATTGCAGGCTATTTAAAATTGGCGCCAATCTCCGCTGATTGCAAGAGGAGCAGAGCGAGCCCCGCCGACATACACAAAGCCAAGTGTACTCGGCTAGGCTTGGCTCCTCTCGCAGTCCCGCCCCTATGATGGACATAACACAGGTCCAGTGGCGGGACTGGGCGTGACTGTGAGAGGAGCCGCGTACACTCGGCTTTGTGTATGTCGGTGGCGCTCGCTCCGCTCACAATCAGCAGAGATCAGCGTATAACACGCACCCACGATTTTCCCCTGATTTCAAGGGGAAAAAGTGCGTGTTATACGCAGATAAATGCGATAATTAACCTGATCTTGGAAGTGCTCAATGAAGTGTACGGTATGGCATTCTTCTGGATCTAACTTCCTAATAGCCTTCGGCAGCTTGATCTTGTTTTTTGAGTATGTGGTTTTTATGAAAGTTCTTCTTGGTTATTTTGATGGCCGCCTGTTCACCAGTGCTTGTCTTCCAAGCTTTTCGAACATCCCTGAGGTAAGGGTACCTTTACCTATGACTTGAATACATTTATGCTAGTCTTCTTTTTACTGAAGAGTATCCATGGCAAACAACACAGTCACAGCTTTCTCATTAGAGATACGGTTTAAACTCTGCATGCAGCAACTGACCCTGGCCTCGGCCAATACCCAACAGTCAACCTTCTAATTTTGTGTATTGAGAGATAAGTTCCATGGTTACTAGATATTCTACATTTCATTTTAGAGATTGATCTGATGATCGACAATGGCTCAAAAGTGATATGATCCAGAAATATTTAGTCAGAATAAATGTGGATAAAGCACCTGGACCAAATGGCATCCCCCCACAGATCCTAAAAGAATTGAGCTCTGTCATTTCAAAGCCATTGTTTCTAATTTTTATGGACTTGTTAATAACTGGAATAGTAAAACTGGATGGAGGGCAGGAGCTGCCAGAATTAACTTTTCACATGAACAAGCTGGTGATTGGTCGCTTGGACCACCCAGCTTCCTAGCAACCAATCACCTGCTGGTTAATGTGGCCTGGGGAAGGGGGGGTTGGTACCAGCACCTATTCTCTTGAAGAAAAAAAATATACTGCAAGTGGTCCAGTTGGCCTGGGCACAGACAGAATACGGTACTGGATTACAAATGTGACCCAGGGAAGGGGCAGTGGGTACCTGCACCTATTCACTGAAGAAAAAAGTACTGCAAGTGGTCCAGTTGGCCTGCATACAGACAGCAGGGCTGGGTCACTGGTCTTCGCTCCTGGTTGAGGCACAAGTGAGGGTTGTATGGCAATGGATTTAGGTAAAAAAAAAGTTATTTTTTTATTGGTTCAGGAGTAGAAAGGAGCATTTGGGAGGGAGATTCAAGATTTCCCAGAGAAGGGCTCCAATTTAAAAGCCTAATGTTTGCTGAAAAAATAGTTTTACGTTGTACCTAATTAAAAAGCTACTTTCTAATACAACAAATTGTCTTCAGCTCTCACATTTGTCTTTGCCAGAGCGAACATTCTTTTTAGTAAAATGACAGATTTATCTTGTGTAGCTGGATCCGGGTTAATGTATATTTCAATCTGCTGCATTATGAGTTGACAGGCAGCTAAAAAGCAAAGACTTTGTCTGACCAACCTGTGCCTGGGCTGGTGTCCCTGACTCCCTCAGTGATCGCGGATGGATGCCGTCTGTCCGGCAGCACAGAGTCACACTTCACCACAAGGTTATATTCAGCCCGCTCGGCTCCACTCCAGGTGTTTTTTAGAGTCTGACAGCGGTGTGACATTCATCATTCGCCTTGTCAGGAGTAGGCGTACCACACAGCCTCTGCCAGCAGCCAGACCAGTTAGGCACTTCAGGGCTAAGAATATGCATACATCATACATATTAGGGGGAGTACAGCTGGGGGGATCCATAGTGAAGAAGGATCGGGGGGTTTTGGTAGGTCATAAGCTTAATAATAGCATGCAATGTCAAGCTGCGGTTTCCAAAACAAGCAAAATCCTTTCTTGTATTGAGAGGTATGGACTCCAGAGAGAGAGATATCATTTTGCCCCTGTACAAATCATCAGTAAGACCTCATCTGGAATATGCAGTTCAGTTTGGAGCACCAGTTCTCAAAAAGGATATCGGGGAACTGGAGAAAATGCAGAGGACAACCAAACTGATAAGAGACATGGAGAAGCTCAGCTATGAGGAACGATTCGAGGACCTGAATTTATTCTCTTGAGAAGAGGAGATTAAGGGGGGGATATGATCAACATGTACCAATACATAAGGGGTCCATATAGTAAACTTGATGTTGTTATTCACTTTAACCAGTTGCCGCCCGCCCACCGTCAAATGTGAGGGGCGGACGTCATATGACATCGACCCATTTAAACAGGGCATGCACACGATTGGGTACGCGCAGCCCTGCACTGTCTGTGGCAGCGTGTCCCTGAGACACAGCTCGTCACCGATGGGCATGGCTATCTACCACATGATCGGCCGTGATCCAGTCACGACTGATCACAGATGGTACTTCCACCCATGACCACAGCGCATGCGCGTGATCGGGAGCACGCTGCACAGGGATGTCGGTGGCAGCTTGTTCCTCGTCACCGAGCATGGTAAACAGCCAATGGCTGGCGGCTGTTTACCACGTGATCGGCTGTGATCTATTCACAGCCGATCACAAAATGTAAACACAGACCGGTAACAGTCTGTTACCGTTACCGACTCTTCTCTCCTCTCCTGTTTCCAGTGTGAGGAGAGAAGAGCCAGGAGCAGTGATTTACCAATCTCTGTTTGTATTGTACTGCACAACACAAATAAAGAGAACCTGTCACATCGCCCCTACACTCCCCCCATTGCACCTGTCACCCAACAGTCACCACATCAGTGCCCATAAAGTGCACCTGTCACCCATCAGTGCCCATGAAGTGCACCTGTCACATAAGAGACTACCATCAGTGACCATCAGAGGTGCACCTGTCAACCATCAGTGACCATTGCCAGTCACCCGTCAGTGACTGTCGTCTGTCACCTATTAGTCACCCGTCAGTGACCGTCATCAGCGGCCATCACCTGTCAGCTATCAGTCCCATAAAGTGCACCGGGCACCATCAGAGACTCCCATCAGTGACCATCACCTGCCACCCATCGCACAGCCCATAAGTGACCGTCATCTGTCACCCGTCGCACAGCCATCAGCCGCATGTCCAAAAAATTATATAGTAGCGAGGAGGCATTCCAGTTCCTCTCCATGACTGATCAGAGCAGCGGGGAGGACTCATCAGATTCCAATGCCAATTCTGATTTTGAACCAAATTCAGCATTTGAACAGATTGATAGCAGTGGATCGGCAAATGAATCAGAGGAAGAATGGGTCCCTCCTAAAAGGGGAAACCAAGCAGCCGCCAGCAATAGACCCCAGGATCAAATTCCCAGGCCCAGTACTAGCTCTGCCACCAGCAAAAGACCCCAAGAACAAATTCCCAGGCCAAGCACCAGCGCTACAGTATCACCCTTAAGTACAAGCACAGGAATTTCAGATCCCTCAACTACCAGCATTGGAGTGTCACGTCCCCCAAGAGTCAGGGCCACTACATACCTCAAAAAAAGGAGGAAAAGGAGGCGCCTCTGGGTGCAGACTTTAAAACTATTTATTAAAAAAACAGCAACAGCAAGGTTTGCACTCACATTTAGGAGAAGGTTTTAAGCATAAGGTAGTCCCAAAACAATCAAAGGGGTCCGTGGAGTCATCTCTCTCAGCTATGGATATGCAGCGTTTTCTCTGTGTTGTCCCAAAGTGCTAGATGTATGCTGGCCGGCAGCGAAGAGGAACAGCGAAAACGAGGCTTGATTAGCAAACAGTATCTCGGCGAGAGCTGATGACGTCACACGATGTGCGACGCGTTTCCTGAGCTGGCTCGCCGTGAGTCACGTGACGGCTGCGCTCCTTTGTCAAGCTATGGGATTGTATGGTGGTGGTATTATTGTTATTTTTTTTAATATTGGTTGAGCTAGATGGACGTGTCTTTTTCTGACTAACTATGTGCTATGTAATATGATGGACAGGGACAAATCTTAGTACAGTGTCTTACATGGGGAAAATACCAGGACTGACGGCTGAAGGAGTTCCAGGTCATACACGAATATTCCACCATGTTAGTTTACCTTTGCTGCTACTCTACAACAGGCAGCAGCTACTGTAATGAAGCAACATTATTAGAGTGCGCCTAAAGCCTGCTGTAAACATAAATTGCTGTATATCCGCCTTAAAGGGGTTGTAGACCCTCGTGTTTTTTCACCTTAATGCATCCTATGCATTAACCCTAAAAGTATTGAAAACATGGCTTAAAGGGCCTATGTTATATGCAGGGCTTTTTTTCTCAGAGAATAGGTGCAGGAACTCAACCATGCCCGCCACACACACATACCTGCCAAATGGCATCAAATAGTAGCTCTTCCCTCTGCATACAACCCCCTCCCTCCACTGCCCTCATCTTCTCCCCCCTCCTTAAAAGCTACACCATCTGTCATATTTCTTACCTTTGTTGCAATATTAAGCTGAAGCACCTATCCAGCTGTAGTACATCCCAGCATACTATACTATACTAAAGTCTCTTGCAAGGGAGATCATGCAGTAGTAGGAGCATCAACAACTGGTCGCCAGGGAAAAAATGGAGACCACAGAGGGTGCAGCCTACCACGCACCCTCTCCTGCCCATGACTGCACTGAACCCTGGGCACCTGTTCTGTATCTCCCTTGTCCCTGTCCGGCACTCATTGGGATCTGCACAGGGGATCCGACCTGTGGGAGCTACTGGGAGATAAGCTATCACTTGTAAACACAGAAGCTGGACTTCAGTGTTACCAAGTGATACTGGTGAGCAGGGAGCAGAAGACCTGAGCCAGAGGTGGTGGAACTGATTTCCACCTAGTTCCTGCTGAAAAAAAGCCCTGGTTATATGTGTATATATCTCTATCAAAATTGAGTTTATCATTCAGGCCTTAGGCATATGTAAAAAAGCATCCCAAACAGAGAGGGGAGAAAAGAGAAGGAGTGAATGATAGATTTACACATCACTAGTAACAAAGTACAACCACTTTATTCTGGTTACAAGGGTTTAAAACATGGTAAATGACTATGGTCTTTAATTTAAGGACTTGCTAACATGTAATTTGGCTAGCCACAATTAGTCTGTATCAGTATAAGTATATTACATCTTCCTCATATGGCACAAAGCGGGACATCCATATATCCTGGTAAAGTAAGAAAAACCATCCAGTAGATCAGTACTGATGTACCTCAAAGTTGCCGCTTCTCCATAAACAGGGGTACATGCAGGTCTACACAGGCTGAACCTTGGCTCCTTCCATTAGGGTTGCCACATCATCCCTTTAATTCAGGACACATATGAATTACACAGGTTCTGAGGCTGATTAAATGCAGATAAGACACCAAGTGAGTTTAATTACCACCTTAATTAGCCACAGAACCCGTATAATTATTATGTGTCCTGGATTAAAGGGATGATGTGGCAACCCTACCTTCCATTGTGCCGGTCATGTGAAAAGGCTCTCCATCTACTTTCTGGTAGACTCGTCAAATCAAATGGGGGATACGATCGTGGCTTCCGGGCAGAAATGACATCAAGATGAAAAAACACCTGGCAGTGACCAGGCTCCCCAGCCCCCCAGTTTTACTTACCTGAGCCCTGGAACTTCACCCGGCGGGGACGAGCCATCCCTCTGCCCAGGGATTCTCGGCTCTTGATTGGATAGATTCATAGCAGCACAGCCATTGGCTCCCGCTTCTGTCAATCAAATCCAATGACACGGTGCCGGGGGGGCGAGGCCGAGTCATACATTCAGCGTCTATGGACGCCGAATGATGGACTCGGGAGCCCGCCCGCAAGGTAAACCCCCAGGAGAGCGCTTCTCCTAGGGGGTTATACGATGCGGGGAGGAGCCGCAAGAGCCGCCAGGGGACCCCAGAAGACCAGGTTCGGGGCCACTCTGTGCAAAACGGACTGCACAGTGGAGGTAAGTATGACATGTTTGTTATTTAAAAAAAAAAAAACCCCTTACAATCACTTTAAATGACCCTATCACCTGCTACTGTATAATATATTTAACCCAACTTAGTATTGTTTTATGTTAACAATTTACGTAAACCGACTTTTTTTTTTTTGGGTTAATCGCAACGTAGATTTAAAAGACACAAATGTTCATCTTAAGATTTACCTTTCCACTACTTTGCAAAAATCATACTTGTATGATATCATTTTGATCAGCTTTACAAATCATGCAAAAGTTGCATTGGAAAAAAACAATTACAGGAAAATGCAAGTTTTCAAATTATTCAATATTTCTATTAAATGACAACTTGGGGAATAAAAATGTACATATCCATACTTTCTAACAAATAAAAGCTCTACCCCCCCCCCCCCCCCTCAAAAAAATCTATAATACGCTGTACATTGAGATCTACAAGTGATTAAAGATACGGTGCATAACCAAACCTTGGTGAACAGTTTTACTTTTTTTTAAATGTCAACTCGATTCTGTCAAGTACGATGTGGGAAATGCTATGAAAAGTAGTTCTTCCTTCTGTCAAAGTTGGGAAAACATTTTGGAAATTGCACTTTTTTTTGGGGGGGTTCCTTTAATGGAATTACTACGGTTGGCAACCAGACAAGTACACAGATGAAGGTAAATGAGACACAGAAAATTACGAGACAACATTTTAAAAATTGCAAAGATGCAAGTAAAATGATTTTAGGTGGATATAAAACAGCTGAAGAAGCACAGGCTAATCTCCAGGCATACTAAGAATTGCTCTGAATAAAAAGCAGAAGTCTAACATTTTATATAAACAGCAGAGGGTGCTAGTGGAGCATAATAAGTGATCTAGTACTTTGTGTACATAAAATGCATCTTCTGCAGTATGACGGTTTCCTGATTTATATCTGCCAGATACATTTTTGCATACATGATACCAAATCAAATTTTATACGTCACTTTTTTTAAAGTTTTGAGAGAATGCAAACACCTGGCATGCTATATACACGTATTCATAAGAGCCAATGTTTCTAGCATCATTATTTGCGAAAATAAATAAAACATTGCACATATGTGTATTGTTCCAGGAATTAGCTCACTGTGTATTGAAGTAACTAGTGGTGATTTTTGCAAATTAAAGCAAGCAGGGCATGGTTACCTTTTAAGAACCAGCTCTAATCTTTATTTAGTTTGTATATACACTGTATTACCAAAAGTATTGGGATCCCAGTCTTATGCCCCGTACACACGGAAAATGTGTGATAGGACCCTGTTGTCGGAAATTCCGACCGTGTGTAGGCTCCATGACACATTTTCCATCGGATTTTCCGACACACAAAGTTTGAGAGCAGGGTATAAAATTTTCCGACAACAAAATCCGTTGTCGGAAATTTCGATCGTGTGTACACAAATCCGACGGACAAAGTGCCACGCATGCTCAGAATAAATAAAGAGATAAAAGCTATTGGCCACTGCCCCGTTTATAGTCCCGACGTACGTGTTTTACGTCACCGCGTTCAGAATGATCAGATTTTCCGACAACTTTGTGTGACCGTGTGTATGCAAGACAAGTTTGAGCCAACATCCGTCGGAAAAAATCCTAGGATTTTGTTGTCGGAATGTCCAAATAAAGTCCGACCGTGTGTACGGGGCATTAGTCCGTAGAGTTCAATAATGAGTTGGCACACCCTTTTGCAGCTATTACAGCTTCAACTCTTCTGGGAAGGCTGTCCACAAGGTTTAGGAGTGTGTCTATGGGAATGTTTGACCATTCTTCCAGAAGTGCATTTGTGAGGTCAGGCACTAATGTTGGACGAGAAGGCCTGGCTTGCCGTCTCTGCTCTAATTAATACCGAAGGTGTTCTGTAGGGTTGATGTGCAGGCCAGTCAAACTCCTCCACCCCAAACTCGCTCATCCATGTTTTTATGGTACATTCCAGTCAAACCATTAAACTTTGAGAGGTATACAGGAAGCATAATGCTTAGCTGCCCAGTAGATGACTTTTGATCCATACATTGCTAATTTGCACCAGTCTACTCTTTACCATTGGCTTGTAATCCAGTGATCCTGGAAAACACCTGCTGGTGATGCTGAAACACCCTATGCTGCCTCTCACACACACAATTATTCCAGGACTAAGAATTTTCCACCAATCAAATGAAAACCCGTCTTAAAGATTTATCTGAATGTGATTGATGGTATTAGAAGCAGAAGGAGTGGAGTTACAGAAGTTAGAAGGCACAGGCTAAAATTTAACCTGGACTTTAAAGTACCTCTGGTGTTTGTACTTACCTTCTATGTGGCCCCTTGCTACCCTTTTCATCAGTGGCAGCCGGTAGTATATTTTTTTGTGGGGGCGGCAAACCATGCACAGATCTGGTCTCAGAACCCGCTTCCCGCCACTGCTTTTCCTGTGTTTTTTTCAGAGGTTTTCTGGGCTACATGAGTCAGATCATAGCAGTGGTAAAAATCCTCTCCTCAGCCTCACATCATAGCAATCAGGTTTGGTGATTGACTGCTCAGGTACCTTTCACTATTGTGACAAGGTAGGGGAGAGAGTTAAGTGCTCCTCTATTCTCAGACATGCTTAATTATTCTCGTAACAATTGGAAATGTAAGTTCAAGTCCCAGAGGAAACCTACTTTTAAATGTACAGGTTTGACTTAAAAGAGAAGTATGGACTTTTTTTGTACAATCATACTTGCCTTGGTGGATGCAGCATTGGTCCGGCGGGGGGGCTCTAACACCATAGTTGCCAACAGTCCTGATTTTCCCGGGACAATCCCGATTTTGGGACCCTCGTCCCGATTTGAGGCTGTCCCGAATAAGGATTTTACATAAGGAAAATTGGGAATGTTGTTTTTTTTGTTTTTGGAGCAGCTGGCTCCAGCAAAATGGTGGCCGGCCCCCCCGCTCGATCTTCCCCCTAGTGACAGTGTTGAGTAAGTGGAGAGAGGAAGGGGGCTCAATCCGTGCAGCCAATGAAGCGGCTTCTTTAGCTGCACGGCCCCTCCCCTCTCCACTGAAGCAGAAGACATGGCGCCGCCGTCGCCGTGTCTTGCCGAAAGTTCCCCAGCCCCGTACTGCGCAAGCGCTGCGCCTGCACAGTACAGGGGGTCCTTACTTGCCGAAGGGAACTTTCTCGGCAGAACACCGGCCGCTCCTGCACTGAGCGGGGTGGGGGGCTGCACTAATTGAGGGGGGGCTGCACTGAGGGGGGGGCTGCACTAATAGAGGGGGGTCTGCACTGAGGGGGGGTCTGCGCTAATAGAGGGGGGTCTGCACTAATAGAGGGGGTGCACTGAGGGGGGCTGCACTAATTGAGGGGGGTCTGCACTAATAGAGGGGGGGCTGCACTGAGGTGGGCTGCACTAATAGAGGGTGGGGCTGCACTAATAGAGGGGGGGTCTGCACTGATGTAGGGGGTCTGCACTGATGTAGAGGGTCTGCACTGATGGAGGGGGTCTGCACTGAGGGGGTCTGCACTGAGGGGGTCTATACAGACTCTGCCGGGGGCACCTGATGCAAGGACAGACTCTGCTGGTGGCACCTGATGCAAGGACAGACTCTGCCGAGGGCACCTGATGCAAGGACAGACTCTGCCGGGGGCACCTGATGCAAGGACAGACTCTGCCGGGGGCACCTGATGCAAGGACAGACTCTGCCGGGGGCACCTGATGCAAGGACAGACTCTGCCGGTGGCACCTGATGCAAGGACAGACTCTGCCGGGGGCATCTGATGCAAGGACAGACTCTGCCGGTGGCACCTGATGCAAGGACAGACTCTGCCGGGGACACCTGATGCAAGGACAGACTCTGCCGGGGACACCTGATGCAAGGACAGACTCTGCTGGTGGCACCTGATGCAAGGACAGACTCTGCCGGGGGCACCTGATGCAAGGACAGACTCTGCCGGGGGCACCTGATGCAAGGACAGACTCTGCTGGTGGCAGGCGACGTGGCTAGTGACACGCTCAGGGAACCCACTGCTTCGGCATTATGGTGAGTTGAATGATTTAATTTTATATTACAATGTAATAATAGAAATAATGCGCTTCAATCATCCTGACACCATAACAACCATGGTGCCGGGATGATTGAAGCGTTAACACCAGGTGTTTGGAGTATCTTTATCTGCTGATTGTTAAACTTTCTAGAATACACATATTTCTATTGTGTAGGATCTGGGGCTGCTGTCCCGTCATTCCCCTCTCCCCCTTTCCTTCTCCCCCTTTCCCTCTCCATCCCTCATTCATCTCAGACTCTAACCATGCCCTCTTGAACCACGCCCATTTAAGACACGCCCACTTTCACACAAGCCACACCTATTTTTCGTTGCGGCGCACGAGGCGCGCCAAACTTGTAATTTTTGCTAAGCCACGCCTACAAACGAATGCCCCACCCCCTAATTATTGTAAGGCTCCGCCTACAGCCAAAAAAGTGTCCCACATATTTTTTTTGAAATGTTGGCAACTATGCTGTATGGTCATGGCTACCGTGCTGCAGCTCAGTTGCAGGGTCTTGGCAATCTTCTTATAGCCTAGGCCAGTGATGGCGAACCTTGGCACCCCAGATGTTTTGGAACTACATTTCCCATGATGCTCATGCACTCTGCAGTGTAGTTGAGCACCATGGGTTATGTAGTTCCAAAACAACTGGGGTGCTAAGGTTCGCCATCACTGGCCTAGGCCATCTTTATGTAGAGCAACAATTCTTTTTTTCAGATCCTCTTTTCAGAGTTCTTTGCCATGAGATGCCATGTTGAACTTCCAGTGACCAGTATGAGAAAGTGAGATCGATAACACCAAATTTAACACACCTGCTCCCCATTCACAGCTGAGACCTTAACACTAACACGTCACATGACACCGGGGAGGAAAACGGCTAATTGGGCCCAATTTGGACATTGGGCTTGTTTTTCCGGGGTTGGGCTTAACTCCTTAGTTCCAGCATACAAAGTCATTTTGGACAATTTCATGCTCCCAACTTTGAGGGAACAGTTTGAGGATGGCCCCTTCCTGTTCTGACATGACTGTACACCAGTGTACAAAACAAGGTCCATAAAGACATGGATGAGCGAGTTTTTGGGTGGAGGTGGGGGAAACCCGCTTCCAATTTGCAATAGTGTGAACCCAGCCTAAAACAACATGAGGTATAATTTTTGAAGTGAAGCTGAAGCAAAGCAAAAGCAAGGTGTAAACAGGACTTCAAGCTAACCAATTTATTTTGTGACAGGGGCTTTGATTAGTGTTCAGAGAGCTTTAACAAAGTGCATTCGAAGCCTTGTTTTTAAGCAGGTGTAAACTAGCCTTAAAGTGGTGTTCCAGCCGAAATTATACTTTTTAAATAAAAATACCCCTATAATACACAAGCTTAATGTATTCTAGAAAAGTTAGTTTGTAAACTAAGATCTGCTTTGTTAGTTTATAGCAGTAGTTTGTTATTTTATAAACTTACAGCAGGCCATGGCCATCTTAAGTGTGGGCATCTGAAGCCAGACTGTATTTCTTCCTGGATCTCATCCTTGCAGATCTCGCACATGCTCAGTGCAGCACAAGCAGTGTAATAGGTTTCAGGTCAGAGGAAGTTGCCGCCCCTTTCCAGAAGGCATTGCAAACAGGAAATGATGCGATGGGCCACGGCCAGGGAGGAGGAAGTGAAAAATGAATACAGCAGATATACAGTAGGTGCTGAGAAAAAAAAATTAAAAATATCCAATTTGTTTACAGTGCACAGTTTAGTTAGGGATGCTGAAGAGTTGTAAAAGTGGGTGGAACTCCACTTTAAGGCACAGAGAACAATAATAAGGGTCTAACTCTTTCCACTCTATTAAACATTTATTTTTGTGTGTCCCCGTTGGAGAGATTCCCAAAATTTCCTGCCTGGAAGTCTCCCTAGTATGGATGCAGCAAAAAACATTTTCAGTACATCTTCGCATTACATTCACATTATTCCATGGGTACAGAAAAATGCCAGTTAATCTGCCAATAAATCAATGTGCTCCTTTTTTCCTAGTCAGCTGATAATACAGTGTTTCTCCTGCACTAAAATCCTAAGCAGTGTTGTCAGCGCTGCCCAGTTTTCCCCTGTTGAAATACAGAACCTCTCCCCTTATGTTATGGAGGCGAGTAGAGTGGATGGTGTTCTGTAATCTAACAAGGCAGAACTGGACAGTGCTTTCCAGTACCATATCTCTTTTCTTCCAAATACATTAGCAGTTGTGTGCATGAATATAGTAGCACTAGGCCATAACATCCCCAGTATTTTGTATGACAACGTCTCCTTTCTCCTATGAGTTTAGATTCATATTTCGTTGGGTTGTGGAGAGTAAAATATCTGTGTTCCTGACCTACAACTTATTGCCAGCTGGTGAGTCTATCTCCATTACCCCGAATGTGGGCCATTAATTCTTTGAGACGGCATCTTTACCTTGAGCTAGCTAACAGTCTGTTTCCTTCGTAGTGAAGAACCGCTCATCATTGGTATTGATAATTATGTACAAGTTCAGTTTAGTGCTATGAATTTTGGAGAACGGGCCTATGAAGCAGAGTTGCATGCCTGGCTCCCCTCTGGGGCTCATTACATGCACATCTTGGGAGAAAGTAAGGTATGTAGAAGTAGAGAAACTGCATTCACAGCAGGCCTTCAGCCACCCTTTAACCTATTGCTGCGTACACACGAGCGGACTTTACGGCAGACTTTGCCCGGCGGACGGGATTTCGTCGGACAATTCGATCGTGTGTGGGCTCCAGCGGACTTTGTTTTCTCAAAAGTTGGACGGACTTAGATTTGAAACATGTTTTAAATCAATCCGTCGAAATCGAGTCCGGTCGAAAAGTCCGCTCGTCTGTATGCTAGTTCGACGGACAAAAAGCCACGCTAGGGCAGCTATTGGCTACTGGCTATGAACTTCCTTGTTTTAGTCCGGTCGTACGTCATCACGTACGAATTCGACAGACTTTGATGGATTGTGTGTAGGCAAGTCCGTTCATTCAGAAAGTCCGTTGTAAAGTCCGTCGAAAAGTCCGCCAGGCAAAGTCTACCGTAAAGTCCGCTTGTGTGTACACGGCATATGTCAAGGTGAGGCCCTATGCTGGTTTCTTCCTTTACCATCACAGTTCTCATTTTGTTACTGTGCTTTGGAGGAAGAGTTTATAATACTGTATGTACTGGCACACTTTCTATCATACTAAAGATTGTACAGAGCTTGGTGTGTTGTGAGGACACCATGAAGATCACTTACTGTCTTTGCTAACATGGTCTTCTCTACCTAGGAGAAGATTCTGTGCACTCCAAGAAAAGAAAACAGTGAGCATGTGGTGTGTGAGCTTGGGAATCCCATGAAAAATGCAACACAGATGAGTCTTTAGGTCAACTCCCCCAATTGTGCTTTGGCTCAGCTAGATTGAATCTTCCACCAACTTCTTATATCTCTCAGAGACGCTGATGGCTAAATTTCCTTTCAAGCCACCATTGGCTAATACATACAAAGTTGACGCTGGAGAGAAGAACATTGCTGTAATTAAACACCAATCCTAAAGTGAAAGTCCAGCCTAAACTTTTTTTTTATTGTTTTGTTTTGGCTAGAACAGGGAAGGATTAGAACTAGGGAAGGATTAGAACTAGGGAAGGATTAGAAATCGCAAGTGTCCCGCTCTGTATCTCCTGGAAGCAGACTCTGGAAAAATGGCCACTTAACTGGAAATGACGATGTGCCGGCACCATCTTGGTACACCCTGCAGAGCCTCCACGAGGAGGGGTTTGTTCTGCAGTGTGCGGAGGACGCCGATCGCGGCGAAAATAGCGGTAATCGGGTGGGCGCGGACATCAGAGTCAGAGTCCAGAGTAAGAGAGGAAAAAAATTAAAGCAGTGAGACACCTACCCATTTCCTGTTTCAAGGAGGAGGAGCCTATCTCTCGGATGCTGCCCTGGAAGACGATGTTTTGTTTGTTTGTGTTTCCTCCGGACCCACAGGAGCTGCAAATTTATGAAGAAAGATTGTTTTTTACAAAATGTTATAACAGGAAAATGTTCAATATTTTTCCATTTATATAGCAAAAAATAAAAACCCAGTGGTGATTAACTACTTGAGCTCTGAAAGGTTTTACCCCCTTCATGACCAGGCCATTTTTTGCTATTTAGTACTGCACCACTTTAATCGTTCTTGTCAAACCAATCTATTAACCTTCTATGAGGAGGTGAGTTGTCATCTAGATAAAGGAAGGCCCGTAGATGTGGTGTATCTGGATTTTGCAAAAGCATTTGATACAGTTCCCCATAAACATTTATTGTACAAAGTAATGTCAGTTGGCATGGACCATAGGGTGAGTACATGGATTGAAAACTGGCTACAAGGGCGAGTTCAGAGGGTGGTGATAAATGGGGAGTACTCGGAATGGTCAGGGGTGGGTAGTGGGGTTCCCCAGGGTTCTGTGCTGGGACCAATCCTATTTAATTTGTTCATAAATGACCTGGAGGATGGGGTAAACAGCTCAATCTCTGTATTTGCAGACAATACTAAACTAAGCAGGGCAATAACTTCTCCGCAGGATGTGGAAACCTTGCAAGAAGATCTGAACAAAATAATGGGGTGGGCAACTACATGGCAAATGAGGTTTAATGTAGAAAAATTTAAAAATGCCTTTGGGTGGCAAAAATATGAATGCAATCTATACACTGGGGGAATCTAGGATGGAAAAGGACCTGGGGGTTCTAGAAGATTACAGGCTCAGCAATGGCATGCAATACCAAGCTGCTGAAAGCAAAGAAAACAGAATATTGGCATGCATTAAAAAGGGGATCAACTCCAGAGAAAAAAACGATAATTCTCCGACTCTACAAGACTCTGGTCCGGCCGCACCTGGAGTATGCCGTCCAGTTCTGGGCACCAGTCCTCAGGAAGGATGTACTGGAAATGGAGAGAGTCCAGAGAAGGGCAACAAAATGAATAAAGGGACTGGAGGATCTTAGTTATGAGGAAAGATTACAAGCACTGAACTTATTCTCTTTGGAGAAGAGACACTTGAGAGGGGATATGATTTCAATGTACAAATACCGGACCGGTGACCCCACAATAGGGATAAAACTTTTCCGCTGAAGGGAGTTTAATAAGACTCGCGGCCATTCACTAAAATTAGAACAAAAGAGGTTTAACCTTAATCCCTTGACGACTGTCTCACGCTGATATACGACGACAGAAGGGCACGTACAGGCATATTAACATACCTGCATGTTGCCCTTTAAGACGTGGCATTGTGGGCACCGCGAGCTCTGTGAGTGTGATCGCGGGTCCCGCGGGGATACCCGCAATCGTCTCACGAAGAGGAAGAATGGGAAATGCTGATGTAAACAAGCATTTCCCCATTCTTCCTAGTGACAGGACACTGATCACAGCTCCCTGTGATCGGGAGCGGTGATCAGTGTTGTGTCACACGTAGCCCATCCCCCCCACAGTTAGAATCACTCCCTAGTACACACTTAACCACTTGACGACCGCTCACTGTATATGTACGTCATTTTTTTAAAGATGGACATTCCTTGTAATAGGAATAAAAGTGATCCAAAATTTTTTTTTTAAAACATTGAAAAAATAAATAAAATAAAGTAAAATAAATAATAATAATAAAAAAAAAAAAAATTTTTGAAGCGCCCTGTCCTGACGAGCTCGCGCGCAGAAGCGAACGCATACGTGAGTAGCACCCGCATATGAAAACGGTGGTCAAACCACACATGTGAGGTATCGCCGCGACCGGTAGAGCGAGAGCAATAATTCTAGCCCTAGACCTCCTCTGTAACGCAAAACATGCAACCTGTAGAATTTTTTAAACGTCGCCTATGGGGATTTTTAAGGGTAAAAGTTTGACGCTATTCCACGAGCGGGCGCAATTTTGAAGCGTGACATGTTGGGTATCAATTTACTCGGCGTAACATTATATTTCACAATATAAAAAAAAATTGGGCTAACTTTACTGTTGTCTTATTTTTTTATTCAAAAAAGTGAATTTTTTCCAAAAAAAGTGCGCTTATAAGACCGCTGCGCAAATACGGTGCAAAAAAAAGTATTGCAATGACCGCCATTTTATTCTCTAGGGTATTAGAAAAAAAACCATATATAATGTTTGGGGGTTCTAAATAATTTTCTAGCAAAAAAACCTGTTTTAAACATGTAAACACCTAAAATCCAAAACGAGGCTGGTCCTTAAGTGGTTAACCCCAGCAGCGCCCCCTAGTGGTTAACCCCTTCACTGCCAGTCACATTTACACAGTAATCAGTGCATTTTTAATCGCACTGATCGCTGTATAAATGTGAATGATCCCAAAATAGCGCCAAAAGTGTCCGATCTGTCCACCATAATGTCGCAGTCATGATAAAAAAAAATCGCAGATCAATGCCATTACTAGTAAAAAAAAAAAAATATTAATAAAAATGCCATAAAACTAGCCCCTATTTTGTAGATGCTATAACTTTTGCGCAAACCAATCAATAAACGCTTATTGCAATTTTTTACCAAAAATATGTAGAAGAATACGTATCAGCCTAAACTGAGGGATATTATAGCATTATAGCAAAAAGTAAAATATATTGCGTTTTTTTCAAAATTGTCGCTCTTAGTTTATTTGTAGCACAATTGTCAGTTAAAGCGACGCAGTGCCGAATCGCAAAAAACGCTCTAGTCTTTGGCCAGCCAAATGGTCCGGGGCTGAAGTGGTTAAACTACGTAGAGGGTTCTTTACTGTAAGAGCGGTAAGGATGTGGTATCAGCGGGGAGCATCGGTAATTTCAAAAAACTATTAGATAAGCACCTGAACGACCACAACATACAGGGATATATAATGTAATACTGACACATAATCACACACATAGGTTGGACTTGATGGACTTGTGTCTTTTTTCAACCTCCCCTACTATGTAACTGCGCGGTCATGCAACACTGTACCCAAAGGAAATGTATATATTTTTTTTTTCACATAAATAGAGCTTTCTTTTGGTTGTATTTGATCACCACTGGGTTTTTTCTAATCAAAAAAAGACTGAATTTTTGGAACAAAAAAAACAACAATATTTTCAACCTTCTGCCATAAAACATATCTAATAAAAATGAAAAAAGTATAATTTGTTCGTAAATTTAGGCCAAAATGTTTTCTGCTACATGTTCTTGGTGAAAAAAATTCCAGAGGAGATGAGGCACACAATACGGATGAGAAAAACAAAACTCCCAGCTGAACAGCAACACAGCAGGAAATGTTGTCAGGGAGCAGTGCAGACTGGGGTACCTGGGGTCCACCAGAGGAAATAGTAGCAAGAACACCCCTTGCTGAATTATTGCAAGATGTTCTCTCTCTTGGGAATATCCAAGGAATCCAGGGGTTGATGCACCCCATCAAGATTTACCTTTAAAGTGTACCCAAGGCCAAAACTTTCTTTTTAGTTTTAAATAGATTGTGAAAGGACTAGAACTGCTGTTTTTGTGTCGGTTTTCTTGCCCTAAAGAAGGCGGAGATCTTTGAGGCCACCAAAACACAATGGATTTTTTGTGTTCTCTCAATATTAAAGTGGGGTTGCACCCACTTTTACAACTCTTCAGCATCCCTCACTAAACTGTGCACTGTAAACAAATTGGATATTTTTTAATTTTTTTTCTCAGCACCTACTGTATATCTGCTGTATTCATTTTCACTTCCTCCTCCCTGGCCGCGGCACATCGCATCATTTCCTGTTTGCAATGCCTTCTGGGAAGGGGCGGCAACTTCCTCTGACACTGCCGTTGCTATGGAAACCTGACCTGAAACCTATTACACTGCTGGTGCTGCACTGAGTATGTGCGAGATCTGCAAGGATGAGATCCAGGAAGAAATACAGTCTGGCTTCAAATGCCCACACTAAAGATGGCCACTGCCTGCTGTAAGTTTATAAAATAACAAACTACTGCTATAAACTAACAAAACAGACCTTAGTTTACAGACTAACTTTACTAGAATACATTAAGCTTGTGTATTATAGGGGTATTTTTATTTAAAAAGTATAATTTCGGCCGGAACACCACTTTAAGGTTTTGTTCCAGGTTTTTATTGCTGCCTGTGAACCTGCTGGGTAGATTCACCCTCACTATTTGTCCTGGTGACCAATGTCACCTTGACTGAAATGGATATCTAAAATTATTAATTGACACCAGAACAGGAACCAAGGAGAAACCTTCCAATGGGGACACCTTCTCTGTCGACAACTGCCAAGGAGGGGATTCTGCTCACCCTGGAGAGATTTCCTCTCACTATTGTGTCTACAGGACAGGAAGTGAAAGGAATCTGACGGATGGGGCAAAGTTTAGGCTTTTTGAGATACGGCACTGCGTTACTTTAACTGACAATTGCGTGGTCATGCAAGGATGTAACCAAATAAAATTTATGTCCCTATTCCCCACAAATAGAGCTTTCTTTTGGTGGTATTTCATTACCTCTGCACAGTTTTTTATTTTTTGTGCCATAAACAAAAAAGACTGACAACTTTCAAAAAGAAACAAACATTTTTTACTTTCCTCTAAAACATATGCAATACATTTAAAAAAAAAAAAATCTAATTTCGTTATACAATTTAGGCCAATATGTATTCTGCAATATATTTTTGGCAAAAAAAACATCCCAATAAGCGTATATTGATTGCTTTGCGCAAAAGCTATAGTGTCTACAAACTATAGAAAATTTTTATTAATTTTTTTACTAGTAATTTCTGCGATCCGTGACTTATAGCTGGACTGCGATATTGCGGTGGACATTCTGACACTGACGGACACTTTTTGGGGACCAGTGACACTAATACAGTGATCAGTGCTAAAAATATGCACTGACACTGTACTAATGTCTGGAAATGGGTTAACATCATAGGTAATCAATTGGTTAACTGTGTGCCTAGCCTGTGTTTCTGTGTATGGTCTCTTTTCTCTTAGGACATTGCACACCACACCTGGTTTAAGTTGCTAACATGTGGGATCACCAGAATTCACTATTGGGGGGGTTTGCACGTATGTACCTTGGTTTTCCATGGGCCACTGCCACAGCTCCCGGGACAGACACATCCCTGGCAGCCCTCAATTGACAACACTGCATGCTGAATCTGAAGAGGACTTATATACACCTTGCATCCGCTCCTGAAGTAGTGGCGGGAATCCCACAAAACGCACGTGTCAAGCTTTTTTAGATGCATTATAATCATACATTTAGAGCTTAGATTAGTAGGAACTTTTTGCAATCATTAATGATTTTAATATTATTTTATGATATGGATTACAAGCCAGCCCTCAACAATTATACTATATACTGCAATGTGTTATACATGACATCTGTGTATATATATGAATTATAATGATAATAAACCATCATGATATCTGTATGTATATGAAAGACTAAATGTGCTATCTTGCATTTGACCACTTTACCAGCTATGTGTCACGTGCTTCATTTAAAGTCCCAAACCTTTTCCCTAAATTTCAGGTTCAGGGATGGAGACGTATGGCTATAGAATGTCATGGGCCTCATTTATCCACTTGCTTACTGGGCACCTAAACCCCCCTCCTGCACAGACCAATTTTCAGCTTTTACCGCTGTCACTCTTTGAATGACAATTGTGCGGTCATACAACACTGTACCCATATGAAATGTTTCTAATTTTTTTCCCACAAATAGAGCTTTCTTTTGGTGGTATTTGGTCACCTCTGCATTTTTTATTGTTTGTTAAAAAATTTTTTAAAAAGACAGAATTTTTAGAAAAACAATACAAAACCGTTTTATATTTAGTTAGAAATTTTGCAAACAGGTATTTTTTCTCCTTCATTGATGTACGCTGATGAGGCTGCACTGATGGGCACTGATAGGCTGCACTGATGGGCACTAATAGGCGGCACTGGTGGGCACTAATAAGTGGCATTGGTGGGCACTGATGGGTGGCACTGATAGCTGGCAGTGATGAGCACTGGCAGGTGACACTGATAGGCAGTACTGCTAGGTGGCACTGATTGGCACCATTGGTGGGCATTGATAGGTGGCATTTGTGGGCACTAATAGGTGGCACTGATTGCTGGCACTTACTGTGGGCACTGACTGCTGGCACTGGCAGGCGGTACTGGTGGGCACAGAGGCTCTTCCTCTTTGGGACCGATGTCCCTTCAAACAGAAGCCGGTGATCGGCTTTTTTTCTCCTCACGCTCTCAGCGTGAAAAGAGAAAAAAAAACTATTACCGATCCTCTGTTTACATCACGTGATCAGCTGTCATTGGCTGACAGCTGATCACGTGGTAAGGGGCCGGGATCGGCCCCTACTCGGATCTGTGATCACCCGAGTCTCATTGACTCGGCCGATCACAGAGCACGCCACGCGCCCTTCAGGGGGGCGTGGCGAGCCTGCAAAGGGGAGGACGTCAATAGACATACTCCCGGCAAAGCAGATCCACGCTGTAGCCGTCGTTCGGCTATAGCGCGGATGTGAAGCATTTAAAGTCCCAAAATTCCCCTAATACCCAGTTTGCGTATTTTGGGGGAGGTGCTTTTACTAGGTTAAAGCATGGGATCCATGTCACTGCTTTGCAGGAACACATGATCCATGCCTTCCCTACTGACAGAACGGTGATCTGCCTTGTTTACATAGACAGATCACCGGTCTGTATCTGTACCGAATGATCGGCGGGTGCCGGCGAACATTGAGTCACAGCGGGAGCAAGCCGCTAGCAACGCGCATTCAGGCCCACTACTCGGAAGAGCCGAATCACATAAATTGTAAAGAGTCTGCCTGGGTTAGGTTAAGAGAGGGTTAATGGAAGAGGGCAAGTACTTCCCTTTCAGGCCTGCTTATTAGGCAGCTGGTCAGAGAGGCGGAGGGGAGGGGAGGAGAGCAGAGGAGACGAGAGGAGAGGAGAGGAGAGAAGCCGAGAGGAGACGAGACGAGAGGAGAGGAGAGGAAACAAGACGAGAGGAGAGGAGACGAGAGAAGAGGAGGGGAGACGAGAGGAGACGAGAGGAGACGAGACGAGAGGAGACGAGAGGAGAGGAGAGGAGAGGAGACGAGACGAGACGAGAGGAGAGGAGACGAGAGGAGAGGAGAGGAAACGAGACGAGAGGAGAAGAGAGGAAACGAGAAGAGAGGAAACGAGAGGAGACTAGAGGAGACGAGACGAGAGGAGAGGAGAGGAGAGGAGAGGAGAGGAGACGAGACGAGACGAGAGGAGACGAGAGGAGAGGAGAGGAGAGGAGACGAGACGAGACGAGAGGAGACGAGAGGAGAGGAGAGGAGAGGAGAGGAGAGGAGACGAGAGGAGACGAGAGGAGACGAGAGGAGACGAGACGAGAGGAGAGGAGAGGAGAGGAGACGAGACGAGACGACTGTTTTGCTATCAGTTCTGAGAAGACTTAAATGCTGGATGGAAGTCTTGAACCTGCTGGGAGAGCTGGCCTATAACTGGGACTTTGCAATGTTTGTTTGGCTGGGATGCCAACATGATATAAAAGACTGTTATACTGATGAGCAGAGCACCTTGTGTTGTGTTGAGCTGCCCATGAAGACAAAGTCTGTCATTATTTTGTCTGTTTTTGCTGAATAAAGCTGTTTTTTACTGAACTGTCTCCCAGCTGCCTGTTAACCCCTCAGATCCCGACAATATATACACATTGATCCGGTTAGGGTTGCCACCTCATCCCTTTAAACCCGAACACATATGAATTACACAGGACGTTACAAGATGCCCCCACTACCCTCATAGAAAACAAACACTGTCATTTCTTCACATTCCACATGAAAAAAACTGAACCTCTGATTGGTTGCTATTGGCAACATGTATGTATACTTGTTCTAGAGAACATAGGGAACTATACATGAGATATCTGCCAAAAAGGTAAACAACCTTGTTGCCATAGCAATCATTTTGTTTGCTTGTTTACAAACCTGAGCTGTACAAAAAGAGCCCCCCGCTGTCTATATTACAGCTCAGGATTGTAAACAAACTGGTCAAACAGGTTGTTTACCTCTTTAGCAGATATTTCATATATAGGGCTATGGTCACTACGGGCAACAAGTAATTTTTACCAATCTTTTTTCTTTACCAATAACACGCTTCATGTAACAAGGCTATAAAGTCGAATAATTCAAAGCTCTCCAAACACCACCATTATTTTCACGTTGTATTTTAGCAAAATGACCCTCTGATTGGTTGCTATTGGCGACATGTTGGTAAACTTGGAAGGGAACATAGGGGTTTATTTACTAAAAGCAAATCCACTTTGCACTACAAGTGCACTGCAAGTGCAAGTGGAAGTGCAGTCCCTGTAGATCTGAGGGGGACATGCAAGGAAAATAAAAAAACAGCATTTTAGCTTGCACATGATTGGATGATAAAAATCAGCAGAGCTTCCCCTCATTTCAGATCTCCCCCTCAGATCTACAGCGACTGCACTTCCAAGTGCACTTGTAGTGCAAAGTGGATTTTCCTTTAGTAAATCAACTCCATAGGGTCTAATAATATGAAATGTCTGATAATGATACAACAGCCCTGATGACTATGGAAACCAATCAGCTTCCTTATGTCTTTTCAATCCTGGCTATAAAATAAACAGCTGGAGGCTCAGTGGTTGCTATGGGCAACACAAAATTGTGCCTTTAACACAAATTAAGTGACAAGCCCATTAAGTATAACCCTTTGAACTGACATCAGATTAATTATAGAGCAGAACAGAGCTTTATTGAGGGAAGAGGTTGAAGTAATTCCATGTAACCAGCAAGACAAGCAGTTCCCCAGACACCATACTGCCCCCTCCCCCACCAGCACCAATTATATAAAGCAGAACTCCAAAGAAATAAAGAGCCAATTGAAATATAGGTGTCAGAAATATCTTGCCTGCCAAAAGATGGGGAATTCGGTTCAGCCCGTTTTCTGATCCAGACACCACCACAGATGGCACGACCAGCTCCCGGATTGTCCATGGCAGTTACAGGACACAGCCAGGGGAGGGCACACGTCCAGCCTGCTGATTGGTCAGTCCTGTGTTTTCCCCTCCTTGAGGGCACACGTCCAGCCTGCTGATTGGTCTCAGTCCTGTGTTTTCCCCTCCTGTAAGAATATTCAGTGTTAAGAAGAAAGTTCTGTGCAAGTCAACAGAGCCAACTCTTCCAGCCCGTGCAGTGATTACAGAAAGATTACATAATGTTACAATGCTCAAATCACAAAAGGTTCTTAATTTATTTATTTTTTTCAAATTTAAAAAAAAAGTCAACTCTAAAAAACAAAACAAGCAAAAAAAATGTTATTTTAGTCATATGACTTTAAACATTATTTAAAGTAGCACAGTGCTGAATATAAAAAAAATCTCCCCGTCATGGAGGGGCTAAAAAAAACTGACATTTTTGTAATGTTATTGCAAGGTTTCAAGGCTCAAATCATAAGGTCTTAAGGTTTTTTTTTTTTTCTTAAGTGTTCTTGCATAGCAAGACTACTTACTATCTCATATATACCGTATATTATTATTATAGCCAAATTTACCACCCTAACTCCTCCCACAGCTTTTACACTATATAGACAGTAATATACTGAAACGTGCGGATTGTTCCTGATTGGTGTGCTATTACTTTGTGGAAAGTTTCGCTGAATGGTTCACAAAATATTGTCGCTTTTGCGGCGAAATTGGTCCCATAGGAATAAATGGCGAAATGTGACAAAAGCTGCTAAAACATTATGACCACCCCATGAAAAAAATATATATATATTTTTTTTTTAATCATTTTTGAAAAAAAAAAAATCATTTTTGAAAAATAAATAAATAAATAAATAATTAAAAAAAAATCTTTTGAAAAAATAAAATATTTTTGAAAAAATAAAATATTTTTGAAAAAAAAATGTTTTTGAAAAAAAATAAAATTATTTTTGAAAAAAAAAATCATTTTTGAAAAAAAAATCATTTTGAAAAAAACTGTTCAGCTCTTTCAGCTAATGATGGGACTTCAACTGTTTTACTACTATTTATACCTTTTCAAATATTAAGCTTTTTAACACTTGAAAAAAAAATTTTTGAAAAAAAAAATAATTAAATAATTTTTGAAAAAAAAAATAATTTTTGAAAAAAAAAAATTTTTTTTGAAAAAAAAAAATTTTTTTGAAAAAAAAATTAAAAAAAAAAAAAAAAAAAATTTTTGAAAAAAAAATCGTTTGAAAAAATAAAATATTTTTGAAAAAAAATTTTTTTGAAAAAAAATAATCATTTTTGAAAAAAAATAATCATTTTTGAAAAAATAAAATCATTTTTGAAAAAAAAAATTACTACTTTTCACAATTTCCCCAGAAATTGAAGCTTTTCTAGTTTTTTTTGTCGTGTGACTTCAAATGTTTTTGAAACTACTCACATGTTCAGCCATGTGACTTCAGATGTTTGTGAAAAAAAAATAACTGTCACTTTGATCATGTGACTTCAATCCTCAAATCTCATTGGACACTGGAAGTGACTCTATGACATCAGAGCTCAGAGGCTGTGAATAACGGCTGCTCAGTGTGTGGAGCTCACTCAAGCTGTGAAAGGTGTAGAGGAAGCATCGTTTTTTTCTGCTCCTTGTTTTGCTTGAATTTCTGAAATTTTCCACAATGGGAAATTGCTTCGCACATTGCCTGCGCAAAAATAGTGATGATGACTTTTACCATCAGTCATCTCCAAAATCATCAGGGTGTCATAGCCCTGCCAGTCCCACCTTGGCTAAGGCTGGGACTAATAACATCAGCACCTCCAACCTGATGGAGGTTTCTGCAATATCTTCAGGGCATTCAAGCCCTGCACATCCAGCTGAGACTGGAACCAATGACACCAATATGAACATCTGTGTCGTTTCAGGGTCTGGGAGCCCTTTCTGCCTCACCTCGGCTGAGGTGACTGCAGCCACCAATTCCATGTCTGGAGATGAGGATCACTACCAGTCATCTCTAGAACCCTCAGGGTGTAATAGCCCTGCCAGTCCCACCTTGGCTAAGGTTGGGACTAATAAAATCAGCACCTCCAACCTGATGGAGGTTTCTGCAATACCTTCAGGGCATTCAAGCCCTGCACATCCAGCTGAGACTGGAACCAATGACACCAATATGAACATCAGTGTCGTTTCAGGGTCTGGTGGCCCTTCCTGCCTCACCTCGGCTGAGGTGACTGCAGCCACCAATTCCATGTCTGGAGATGAGGATCACTACCAGTCATCTCTAGAACCCTCAGGGTGTCATAGCCCTGCCAGTCCCACCTTGGCTAAGGCTGGGACTAATAACATCAGCACCTCCAACCTGATGGAGGTTTCTGCAATACCTTCAGGGCATTCAAGCCCTGCACATCCAGCTGAGACTGGAACCAATGACACCAATATGAACATCAGTGTCGTTTCAGGGTCTGGTAGCCCTTCCTGCCTCACCTCGGCTGAGGTGACTGCAGCCACCAATTACATGTCTGGAGATGAGGACCACTACCAGCCATCTCTAGAACCCTCAGGGTGTCATAGCCCTGCCAGTCCCACCTTGGCTAAGGTTGGGACCCACATCAGCATCTCCAGCATCATGGAGGTCCATTCGCAACATTCGGCACATTGCAGCCCTGCATGTCCAGATGAAGCTGGAACTCCCAACAACCTGGGCACAGAGTGTGTGCTTTTAGGACCTTGCAGCCCTTCCCATCCTGCCTCGGCTGAGTCTGGAACCCCTGACACTGCCCTAAGCATGGTGAGTGTCTTTCCAGGACCTTCAGGATGTTTCAACTCAGAGACTGAAACCACCGGATATGACTCCATCGCACCAATCGAAGACATGACAATAACTCTGTCAAGCTTCACATTGCACTATAAGCTTGGAGAAGGAAGCTTTGGAAGGGTAAGTACTCATTTTCTCTCCCATTACTTAAATTACTAGCCCCACCCACAAAACACCCTTTCAACACTGAGGACCCCACTAATTGTTATCTTCTCTCTCATTCAGGTTGTTTTGGCTACCCACCGAAAGAGCCAGCAGAAGGTGGCCATCAAGTCAGTCATTAAGACTAGAAATACCTACAACCTCGATATAGAACGCTACGCCATGGAGAAGTCGGAAGGGTGCCCCTTTCTAATTCAGCTATATGCCGCCTTCCAAACACCCTTCACCGCCTGTTTTGTGATGGAATATGTCCGCGGAGGGAGCTTAGGTGACTTCATCTGGAACTATTCCCCAGTCGACAGTGAAGACATTCAGTAAGTTTCAAATAGTAAAGAAAGCAAGCCTTATAAGATATTTAAGTCCAAATAAATCCTTTGTATTTATTACTGTAATGCAGTCAGGTTGTATATAGAGTATTATATATATGCTCTTCTTTCTATTTTATTTTTACATTCTCAGTGTTGCAGCAATGGTTGAAATACCCAATGCTGGCAGCACCCTGGAAAGCCTGACCACTGCTCTCACACACAGCTTTTCCCATAGCGAGCAATGATTGCACATGTGAAAAGAGATGGAGACAGTACATAGTTGCCTAGTAATAAGTCGCATTGTACTTGTGCATTGAGACACAAGCATAGGGGCAGTGTTGGAGGTGCCTATTCTTTAAAATGGGGCAGATTGGATCCTATAGGTGGATCGCCCAGTAGGCTTTTTTGGGATCTTGGTAAAAACTGCACCAGGAATTGCACCTGTCTCAGGTGGCACTGTTAATCACACTAGACCAGACCCTTCCTGCCCCTGCCTCCCTCTGCCCATGGGTTCTGCTTCTATCTGAATTTAATTTCTTTTAAATGTCATTTTGTTTCAATCTAACTTTGTTTTTCTCTTTTACAGATTCATTGTGGCGGAAATAGCTTGTGGACTGGAGTTCCTTCACAGTAATGGCATCCTCCATAGGTAACTAATTCTATTCAATTGTAGACCATATACCTGTGTAATATGTGTACAGAGGTGAGATTGAGGAGAGGCACATATATACATGGGTACCTAATGTCTTCCCACTTTTCTAACCAACTGATATAAGAAGCTAATGGAAAACTTCTGCCACTAGCAGCCATCTATAATTGAAATATCAGTTGGCGGTAAAGTGATCCTCCAAATCTGTTTTAGATGACCCGTGCCAGAAAATGACACTTACAGTCTTTCTCTTTGCAGGGACCTCAAGCCTGAAAATGTTCTAATGGATGAAGAAGGACATGTCCGCATTGCCGATTACGGACTGGCAGTGGGCGGTCTATGGGACGATAAAAGGACCACCGGTATGGCTGGAACCAGAGGATTCATGGCTCCAGAGGTTTGTATATTTCTCCATACTCATAACTTATCTATTCAGTATATCAGAATTCATCAAATACCACTCTGATATTTCTTTACACCCATTCCTTTTATTATTGTTCGAAGTCCTGAGAAGCCAGCAGAGTGCCATATACCTTTGTAACACACTCCACTCTGCTTTATAAAGATTTATGTTTGTAAAGCAGCAGTATGGCCATTTAAAGGACACACGACAGCTTTATAAATACGTCCCTTAGAATAATTGTTTGATGAATATACATTATAAAAGATATTATATATAAAAGACTAAGTTGGGGGGAAGGGGGCCTGTGCTTCCTATAAGATAATGGGGTCAGCCTATTCGGCCCCTTTAAATATTAACTTAGCTTTGTGGGCTTCTTTGATGTATTCTGGTTTTCTGTACTGTCCAATGTACTTATTGATGTTCTTTCTTTGGATTGGCAGGTTGTCAACAATGACTTTTACCAGTTTGAACCTGACTGGTTTTCACTAGGAGTCATTACCTACATCTTGGCCACAAAGTATATGCCATTTAGCAACATGACCTTTGATGAATACAGGAGAGAGGTGAACTTCTGCCATCCCGATTACCCCCCTGACATGGACCCGGACCTGGAGGACTTCATAGAAGGAGTAAGTAGGAAAATACCTTTTTTAACTCTAAATAGCAACATGAACGGATTCCGGCTACTACTGCTACTGCTCTAGGAGTATAATATAGGTTTGCTGACAAGTCTGGTCATTGACTGTTGGGTAGTTTGGCTTCTTTGTCCCCCAGTAAAGGTTCAGTTATACAATCATGGAAACACTTTATCATGGTACTGAGGGGGCAGAAGATGCCACATGGGGTAAATCACTGATATGCACATTTCATAATTCTATCCAATCAGAAACACATTTATTGTTGCATCCAGCACCTGCACCATATGTGTGTGTCCTCACACGTTAAGATGCTCTATTGGGTTGAAAATAACCACCCAGCAGGAGACGCACAGTAGTCAGAATTCTTTCCTAATCTATACAGAGCCAAGTGTTGTAACTTTTATTACTCATGTATACAAGTCCTCATTGATAACTGTTCATTATTTTATAGCTGCTCTGCAAATATCCGGAGGAGAGACTGGGGATCAGTGAAGACATCCGATCCCACATCTTCATGGAATCCATCGACTGGGAAGAACTAGAGGAAGGGAAAGCATCGCCCCCTTTCCAACCGGACAAGGTAAGTACCCAAATCCTAATGGGATGATATTACTATATATCTGATAGATTGGAGCAATGCTGTGTCCTTACAGATAATGTAGGGAACACAAATGTAATCCAGCCTGCAGGAAAACCTTACAGACTAACCAGTCAATTGTTCCCTTTTCCATGAGAGGAGAAGATAAGAACATAACTTTCTATGCACCAGACACAATGGTGCATGGTACATGATACAATCTCTATGTGGTCTATGAGATGTGACGTCACCCATCACCATGTGGAGGAAGTGATGGCCATAGACACATAGGGGTTCATTTACTAAAACTAGAGGAGTGCAAAATCTGGTGCAGCTCAGCATAAAAACTAATCATCTTCCAGGTTTTATTGTCAAAGCTTAATTGAACAAGCTAAAGTTAATAGCTGATTGGCTACCATGCACAACTGCACCAGATTTTGCACTCTAAATTTTAGTAAATCAACCCAATAGTCTGCTTCTATATTTATGTCCTATCTGTTCTCTCACTACATGGAACTGAGGAAGAAGAGATCTGCTCTAGTCTGTATTGGGAGAGCTGATAATTATTAAACGATAAGTCCAGAGATCATTAAACATTGAATATGACGCATTTTGTTTTCTTTTTACAGTACAGGGACATGGAAATAGATGACCGACTTTCTCCATCGGCTATAATGCCAAAACCAAAGAATCCAGAAGAAGAGATTTACTTATCCAAGTTCACATACATCAACAGCATGTGGGCACGCATGCAAATCTGCATTAGATAATGACATCGTCCGGCAAAGATTCAGAAAAAACAATTCTACGCATTTTTGACAATTTCTTAACATCACATTGTCATGGTCCTGCTTGCCGTGTGCTCTTCGTTTGTCTCTGTTACCGACCTTGGCGTGTTCTCGACTATTCCTGTCTGCTCGTGACCCTGACCTTTTGGCATGTCCCCGACTACCCCTGCTTGCCTGTGACCCTGAACCTTTGGCGTGTACTCTGTTGTTCCTGTCTGCTAGTCGCCCTGACCTCTGCCTTATCCCTTTACTATCTTTGTTGTTCTAGCCTGCTGCTTCCTTCTCCTGTAGTCTACCGTGAGCATGAGCTGTGAGACCCTAGGGGCCGCGACCTGGAGCCAGACTGCAGCGCAGTCCATCCTCACCACTAGAGGCTCTGGTGAACACCTGCTGGCTCTTAGACTCCGCGCCCTGGGGAATCTATGCTCTAGCTCCCACTGGGATCTGTGTTAGTGATCCAGTAGACCTGCTTCCTGAACCTCCCTGGGTGATGAACTGTTAGTGCCCACGAAGCCTGTGTAGTGGTCCGGGGATTTGAAATCCTTGCTCTTCTCCGTCTTCTATCTGCAGCACTCGATGTTCTGTGCTGGCGATGACCAGTCAGAATGTCACTGATCTATCCTGCAAGTGCCATAGAGAGTAGAAGAGGAAGGATTTCAAAGCTACTACACAGGCCATGTGCCCGCTGACAGCTCACCACAGATGGTTGATCCAGGGAGCAATCCGATCACCTTCGAGGGTCAGGAAGTAATTTTTTTCCTTGTTGGAGCAAATTATACCATGCTTCATAAGGGTTTTTCGCCTTCCTCTGGATCAACAGGTGAGTTCCATACAGTACCATCAGCTGTATTACCTCCCAGGGTGATGAACTGTTAGTGCCCATGGAGCCTGTGTAGTGGTCCGGGGATTTGAAATCCTTGCTCTTCTCCGTCTTCTATCTGCAGCACTCGATGTTCTGTGCTGGCGATGACCAGTCAGAATGTCATTGATCTATCCTGGAAGTGCCGTAGAGAGTAGAAGAGTGGGGGTTTCAATTCTACTACACAGGCCTCGTGGACTCCACGCCCTGGGGAATCTATGCTCTAGCGCCCACTGGGATCTGTGTTAGTGATCCAGTAGATCTGCTTCCTGAAACTCCCTGGGTACTATCCGCAGCAGTCAGTCCTAGGGTCCACTATCTTAGCAGTGCACTTCCAACTCCTACGGAGTGCATCTGTCACCTGGTCTCAGGTGACGTAACACACAGACTTTTTACCACCATTGTTTACACCACAGATGGTTGATCCAGGGAGTAATCCGATCTCCTTCGGGAGTCAGGAAGGAATTTTTTTCCTTGTTGGAGCAAATTATACCATGCTTCATAAGGTTTTTTTCGCCTTCCTCTGGATCAACGGGTGAGTTCCATACTGTAACATCAGCTGTACTCACCTCCCAGGGTGATGAACTGTTAGTGCCCACGAAGCCTGTGTAGTGGTCCGGGGATTTGAAATCCTTGCTCTTCTCCGTCTATCTGCAGCACTCGATGTTCTGGGCTGGCGATGACCAGTCAGAATGTCACTGATCTATCCTGCAAGTGCCATAGAGAGTAGAAGAGTGGGGATTTCAAAGCTACTACACAGGCCATGTGCCCATTGACAGCTCACCACAGATGGTTGATCCAGGGAGTAATCCGATCGCCTTCGGGGGTCAGGAAGGAATTTTTTTCCCTGTTGGAGCAAATTATATCATGCTTCATAAGGGTTTTTCGCCTTCCTCTGGATCAACAGGTGAGTTCCATACTGTACCATCAGCTGTACTCACCTCCCAGGGTGATGAACTGTTAGTGCCCACGGAGCCTGTGTAGTGGTCCGGGGATTTGAAATCCTTGCTCTTCTCCGTCTTCTATCTGCAGCACTCGATGTTCTGTGCTGGCGATGACCGGTCAGAATGTCATTGATCTATCCTGCAAGTGCCGTAGAGAGTAGAAGAGTGGGGATTTCAAAGCTACTACACAGGCCATGTGCCCACTGACAGCTCACCACAGAATAAACCGATTTGGGGGTCAGGAAGGATTTTATTTGCCCCATTGGAACAAATTACACCATGCTGCACAAGAGTTTTTTTTTGCCTTCCTCTGGATCAACTGGGAGTTATGGAATTCACCTGCAAAACATGCCATCATCAATTCCTATACATACAGAAAAAACCACCAAGAACTTGTGTCCTGCACCTACAGCGTCTCCCTTTTGATAGAAACCATCAAGCTTTGTGCCCTGTGTCAAAAGACAAGATGACGCCACCAAGAATTTCTTCCCTGTAGGTGCAGTGTTTTTATACTGGAACCGCTAAGCTTTGCTCTGTATGCATAGTAGGAAAAAAAAAAACTGGCCAGAGAGGGATTACTTTGACGCAGTTGGCCAGCTTAAACATGTATTGCGATATATGTGAACCAAAAATCCCTTTTTATGCAACATTTATTTGAAATGGAAAGGGTGTATAGCAATGTGCAGAGCACTGACTTATAAATTATTTTCTCCCAACACAGCGCACCACAACGCAAAGTCGCTTGTTTTGGTGCACTGCACATTCTGTTGTGCAGATTTGGAAATAATTCTGGAACAAGATGGATCAAGCAGAAGAGGGAAGAAGGTGATCTTTATTTATATTGGTCACATTGTTTACTAGGAGCAATGCCATTTTATTCAGATTTAATGTGAGCCTCTCATTAAAGATATATCCTTTAGCCCCCGTTCACACTGAGGGCGGGTTTGATATTGTGCGAGTTCAGTTCGAGTTCGGGGGCGATTTGAAAGACATCTTTGGGGGTTCATGCATGGATGTCTATTGAAACTGCCCCCGAAGTTGACAAAAGTAGTGCAGGAACTACTGTTAGGAATCAGTGTGGCGCTGCAAAGTCAGCGTCGCAATAGGCTCCGATTTGGCATGCGATTTGATATGTCAAATCAGCCCAGTGTGAACAGGGGCTTAGTGCAGTCTCAAGCAATTGAAGATAATTAACAACTTCAATACAGGGCACTCCCCCCCCCCCCCCCTTCCTGCCCAGGCCAATTTTCAGCTTTCAGCCCTGTCACATTTTAAATGACAATTGCGTGGTCATGCAACACTGTAAAAAAAAAAGAAAATTGGTATCATTCTTTCCCCATAAATAGAGCTTTCTTTTGGTGGTATTTGATCACCACTGGGGTGTTTATTTTTTGCTAAACAAATAAAAAAAGATTGAAAAAAAAAATGTTTTCTTTGTTTCTTTTTTATTACATAGTTACATAGTAGGTGAGGTTGAAAAAAGACACAAGTCCAACCTATGTGTGTGATTATATGTCAGTAGTACATTGTATATCCCTGTATGTTGTGGTCGTTCAGGTGCTTATCTAATAGTTTTCTAAACTATCGATGCCCCGCACTGAAACCAACACCTGTGGAAGGGAATTCAACAACCTGGCCACTCTTACAGTAAAGAACCCTCTACGCAGTTTAAGGTTAAACCTCTTTTCTTCTAATGTTAGTGAATGGCCGCATGTTATTTTAAGTTCCTTTGCGCTGAAAAGTTTTATTCCTATTGTGGGGTCACCAGTACGGTATTTGTACATTAAAATCATATCCAATTCTCAAGCGTCTCTTCTCCAGAGAGAATAAGTTCAGTGTTCATAATCTTTCCTCATAACTAAAACAAAATATGTGAACCTCTGCGCTACTAAAAAAATGTGTGCTGTGTGTAGTGCTGCAAAATCTAGTGGTATACACAAATCAACCAATGAAAAAGAGACAGTAAAGTGATTTCGCGCACAATGAAGATTTTTTTGACAATTTAATATCACTTGGATTTCTATCTTCATTGTGCGCAAAATCACTTTACTGTCTCTTTTCCTCATAACTATTATTCTCCAGTCCCTTTATTCATTTTGTTGCCCTTCTCTGGACTCTCTCCAGTCCCAGTACATCCTTCCCGAGGACTGGTGCCCAGAACTGGACAGCATACTCTTGTAGAGTGGGAGAATTATCGCTTTATCCCTGGAGTTTATCCCCTTCTTAATGCATGCCAATATTCTATTTGCTTTGTTAGCAGCAGCTTGGCATTGCTGAGCCTATCATCTACTAGGACCCCCGGGTACTTTTCCACCCTCGTGGGCGCACGCTAGTGGTTTATCCTGCAGGACGTCATATGACGTCCAGTCAGGATAATGAAACAACTTTGCAGCCGTCATATTGCTATATGGTGGGCAGGAAGTGGTTAAGAGGGACACCTCAAAGGGCTTGAGAAAAAAAAATGAGGTGTGCGAAGTGTGCTGTCAAGAGGGCATGGCGGTACATCATTGGTGTCAGTGAGAATAAAATAAACCCCATTATTCGTGTCCGTGGGATAAACTAACTCCTGTCACTGGTGTTAGTATAAGAAAATAAGTCCTATCATTGGTGTCAATGAGAATAAAATAGGTGACATTGGTGTCAGTGATATTAAAATATGTTCAATAATTGATGTCAGTGGGATAAAGTACATTCCATCATTGCAGAATTATAAATACCACCATTAGGGTCAGTTGAAAAAAATGAGTCCCACCATTGGTGTCAGTGGGATAAGTCCCATTGTTGTGTCACTGGGAGTAAAACAAGTCCCATCATTGGAGAGAGAGCAAAGGGGGGACAAGAGTGGAAAGTGATAAACAGAGGGGGAAGAGAACTAAAGAGATTGGGGGAGGGGAGAGGAGGCCCCCAAAAGAAGACAAACTATGACTGGGGTAGGAATGGAAAGATGAGCCCACACCTAACCTCTAATGCCATGACTTCTGGGGTGGGGCCCGCTGATCCAACTGGTCATCCAACTGGTCAAAGACAAAATCCCTGTGCACTAGTCATAGATGCATTCCTTTGCTGGTGTCAGGCTCTCCTCTTCCTACATGATATGGATATGGAGCTGTGGTGGGTAACTGGGTCTCTTGGCTTTTCTCCTAGGCTAACTTTTTATCCAATGTGACAGTTCGGGAAGAGGAAGGAGGCGGAGCAGCTGCAGTAGCACCTCCTCTGTTCTTGAACATGGGCAAGAAAACCAGGCAGATGCCCAATGGATGGGGGTGCTTAAAGTGGTTGTGGAAGCAGAAGGTTTTTTTATCTTAATGCATTAAGATAAAAGCCTTCTGTGTGCAGCAGCCCCACTAATACTTACCTGAGGTCCCTCTCTGTATAGTGTCCGAGACTCACTCTCCTGATTGTCTGAGACACAGCAGTGGCGCCATTGGCTGCTGCTACTGTCAGTCAAACTCAGCTAGCCAATCAGGGAAGAGAGGGGATGGAGCCGGGTCAGGGCTCTGTCTGAAGGGACACGGGGAGCTGTGACTCAGCTCGGGTGCCCCCACAACAAGCAGCTCAACAGAAGGGAGATGCCAGGAGCAGCAATGAGGAGGGACCCGAGAAGAGGGGGGATCTGGGCTGCTCTGTACAAAGTAAAAAACACACACAAGACTACTGTGAAACTCAGCGCTAGAACCCAAGAACTGCAAAGTGGTGAATAATAAAGCCCATGAATGGGCTTTTTATTTGTCCTGCAAGCGCACCGCTCCAGTGTGAAAGCCCTCGGGGCTTTCACATTGGAGTGAATTGAGCGGCTCTTTCAGGGCGCTTTTTTTTTAGCACATTAGCGCCTGCAAAGCGCCTCCGTGTGAGAGTAGCCTAATGGTAAATAAGTTATAAAGAGTGGGTAATGTGTAATTGTGTATTGTTGGCTGCTGGCGATGGCGAGGCTGCTTCAGGTGCGGGTCGGGGACCCGGTAACTGTGAAAAGAAGAGGGTTGGAAAGGAATAGGAGAGAAGCGCCAAGCCAATCTTAGTTTAGCATCATTTTATTGAATGGTTAAAAAAAGATAACAGTGTGAAGTGGGGTATAAATTGCACTCACATAGTGCTCTGTAGGTGAAGGCTTGCCAGGTGCAGCGGTGGAAGAAGCCGCTGGTGGATCCTGTGTTTAGCCACGAGCGTCGGGTGTCAGCTGTGTCTGCAGCCTCGAGTGGACTCGGGAAGACGCCGGCTTCAACTCTCGGCATGGAGGGTTTCCAGAGCTGTCAACCATGGCGCCGCCCACTGTAGTCTTTCCCCAATCAGAACTCGTTTCGGAGGCAAGGCTTTCCTCTGAAACGCGTTGTTTGGCCAAAGACTGCAGTGGGCGGCGCCAAGGTTGACAGCTCTGGAAAACCTCCATGCCGAGTTGAAGCCGGCGTCTTCCCGAGTCCTCTCGAGGCTGCAGACACAGCTGACACCCAACGCTCGTGGCTAAACAACACAGGATCCACGGAGGCTTCTTCCACCGCTGCACCTAGCAAGCCTTCACCTACAGAGCATGTGAGTGCAATTTATACCCCACTTCACACTGTTATCTTTTTTTAACCATTCATTAAAATGATGCTGCACTAAGATCGGCTTGGCGCTTCTCTCCCATTCCTTTCCAGCCCTCTGCTCTGTGCAAATCCACTGCAGCAGAGCAGGAAAGTATAACATGTTTATTATTTTTACAAGATAAAAAACGAGACTTTACAATCACTTTAACCACTTCAATACCAGGCACTTAGACACCTTCCCGCCCAGCCCAATTTTCACCTTTCAGTGCTGTCGCAATTTGAATGACAATTGCGAGGTCATGCTACACTGTACCCCAACAAATTTTTTTTCCACAAATAGAGCTTTCTTTTGGTGGTATTTGATCACCTCTGCGGTTTTTATTTTTTGCGCAACAAATAAAAAAAGACCGAAAATTTCGAAAAAAAACAAGTTTTTCTTTGTTTCTGTTAAAATTTTTTGTAAATAAGTATGCTTTCTCCTTCAATGATGGGCACTGATATGGCTGCACTGATGGGCACTAATACGGCGACACTGATGGGCACCGATGAGGTGGCACTGATAAGGTGGCACTAACGGGCACTGATGATGGGCACTGATAGGCGGCACTGATGGGCACTGATAGGTGGCACTGATAGGTGGCACTGGTATGCAGCACTGATGGGCACTCATAGGTGGCACTGATGGGCACTCGTAGGTGGCATTGATTGGTACATATGGGTGGCACTGATGGGTACTTATGGGTGGCACTGATGTGTGGCACTGATGGGCACTGATAGGTGGGCACTGATGGGCACAGATGGGCACTGACAGGTGGCACCGATGGGCAATGACAGGTGGCACTGATAAAACATTGCTGGGCAGATCTGGACATTACTGGGCAGATCAGTGACATAATGGTGCCAATCAGTGCCCATTTGTGGGCACTGATTGGCACAGTTTGGGCACATGTGGATGGCCATGGGGTACATACCTGGCCATCCACGTTGCCCCTTCCCTGGTGGTCCTAGTGGCATCCCTGGTGGTCCAGTGTGGTGATCTGAGGGGGGGGGCTGCGCTGATAAACAGTCAGCGCAGACCCCCCCTGCCAGGAGAGCCGCCGATCGGCTCTCCTCTACTCGCGTCTGTCAGACGCGAGTGAGGAAGAGCCGATCAACGGCTCTTCCCATTGACAGCGTGATCAGCCGTGATTGGACACGGCTGATCACGTGGTAAAGAGCCTCCGCCGGAGGCTCTTTACCAAGATCAGTGGAGCGGTGTGTCAGGCTGACACACCGCTCCACCGATCGCCGCGATGCGCGCCCCCGGGGGCGCGCTGCGGCATGTTATCCTGCTGGACGTCATGTGACGTCCAGTCAGGATAACAGAACCACTTCCCGGACGTCAATCCGCTATAGGGCGGGCAGGAAGTGGTTAACCACTTGCTGACCAGCCGCCGCAGTTATACTGTGGCAGGGCGGCTCTATTGCGCAAATCGCCATACCGGTATGGTGCGTCGAGAAATAGATACAGCGGGCACGTGCGGCGCCGGAGCCGATGCATGTGGTCGACGGCCGTGATGTCCGCCGGCCACCCGTGATCGCTCCACAGAGAGTCAGAACAGGGATCTGTCAACGTAAACAAGGGAGATCCCATCCAACATCTTGTGCCTCTTACCGCCCAATTGCGCTACTAAACAATGACTTTAAAATTCTAACTAAATTACTAGCCCTTCGTCTATATCCTCTTCTCCCCTCCTTAATAGATTCTGACCAAACTGGTTTTATGCCCCGTAGATCCACTGATGTAAATCTAAGAAGGTTATTTACCACATCCATGCACACCACCACAACACGGGGACAAGAGCAATAGCCTCACTCGACATAGAAAAGGCTTTCGATACCATAGAATGGCCCTTTTTATGGGAAACATTACGAAGGATGGGATTTCCTTTAGTGTTCATTCGATGGCTTTAGGTGCTATACAAATGCCCCACCTCGTCGGTAAGATTGGGAGGAGGATTATCTGCCCCCTTTGAGCTGCACAGAGGAACTCGACAAGCCTGCCCTCTCTCCCCGGCCCTATTCGCTTTAGCCATCGAACCAGTGGCGGAGGCGTTACGCACCTCTCCACACATAAGAGGTTTACGTATTGGCCAATTGGAGGAGAGGGTAGCCCTGTACGCTGATGACATGCTGCTATTCCTCAATGATGCTGGCCCATCCCTGCAGGGCGCGCTGACGTTACTAAATACTTTTACGGAATTCACTGGACTTAAGGTGAATTGGTCCAAATCCTTACTATTCCTAGTAGATCCAGCGGCTAGGTCTACATCCTTCCCTTACAGTGGGTAGTCACCTTTAAGGAATTGGGGGTTCACGTATCTACACTAGCCTCAGATTTTATCTCTTTAAATCTAACACCACTGCTTCTAGACACTAAAACAAAACTTAATTCATGGCGTAAATTACCTTTATCCGTCTGGGGACGAGTGAATCTTATTAAAATGAAAATCATCCCCAAATACATTTATCTTCTCCGTCACTCCCCACAATGGATACCCAGATCCTTTTTTACAAGACTTAACCAACTATTCACATCTTTTCTGTGGGGTTCTTCGCCATCTAGATACACATTGACGACCTTGATGAGGCCGACAACCCAAGGTGGTATGGCATTTCCTGATTGTTACAGATATTTCCTGGCTACCCAGCTGGTAACGGTGGCCTGGTGGCTAAACCCTGACAAAACAAATTCATCCACGGCCCTTGAGGCCACAGTAGTGGGTTCCCTGGAGGCCCTTCAGTTTCTGGTTTTTAGAGGCCCTCGTGCCCCTTGTCTTCTAACACCCTCTATGCGCACCACCCTGAGAGTATGGCGAGCAGGCCTAGCAATGGAAAAATATAAATTGACAGAAAATTCCCCTAATGCTCCGATATGGCTAAATCCCAATCTGCCACACTTTTATAAACTCCCAGATCCCTATGCATGGACCAAATACAACATAAAAACTCTTTCACAAATAGTATCACAAATGTCCTTATTACCATTATCACAGCTTTCCTCCTTATATAATATTCCCCAATACTATCAATTTCGTTATCTTCAATTGTCTCATGCCTTTGAGGCACAATTTCCAAATTCCACGTGTACCATAGTCCAGTCCGGGCTGGAGAGAACACTTAGAACTAACTGTGACGAGAAACCTACCTCGCATTTATATGCCCATTTGGTCTTAATTTCCTTGCCTCCTCTAGATAAACTCTGGACTCGCTGGCAACGAGATATACCCACCTTGGATATTGATGATTGGGATGATGTGTGGGATTTCCCTTTTCGCTCTCTAGTCTCTATACGAGATAGATTAGTACAATTTAAAATAGTACACAGAGCTTATTACACTCCACATAGGCTTCACACTATGAACCCTGCCTGCTCCGCTGAATGTTGGAGGTGTGGAATCTCACCAGGATATTTCACGCATATTTTCTGGCATTGCCCTAGAATTCAGAACTATTGGAGGGAGGTACTTGACACGATAAACAGAGTCGCATCAATTACAGTGCCACCAGTAATGGAGGTTTGTCTTCTAGGACTGATTGAAACGCTGATACCGACTATAGCAAAACGCACACTGGTGGGGCTACTTCTTTTTTACGCCCGAAAGCAAATAGCCATGCAATGGAAGAAACCCAACCCTCCCTCCTTGACACAATGGAAACGTTTGGTTAATGGCAATCTTCCTCTTTATAAGGACACATACATGAATAGGGTGTGTCCAATAAAATATGAAAAGGTCTGGAAAAAGTGGTTAGCTGAATCAGATACGGCTTAGCTGGGGCAGAGAAGTATTGTGATGATGTATTTTGAGTCAGTATTTTGAACAGGAGAGGGTATCCAAACATACAAGACTGTGAGTTGGGAATGGGGTGCCCGCACCACTTTGATGACTAATGCTGTTATACCCATCGAATGCCCATGAAATGTACTACTACGGTATGTTTGAAATGTAATACGATTGTATCATAGCAATTGTGTTGTATGTGTTTGTTTGTATTGAAATGCATTAAAAAATAATAAAAAAAAAACAAAAACAAGGTGGATCCCTGTTCTGTCAGGGGAGTACAGTGTGATTGTCTGTTCCTAGTGATTAGGAACAGCGATCTCTCTGTACTCCCAGTCAGTCCCCTCCCCCCACTAGGACATACTTAACCCTTTGATCGCCCCCTTGTGTTAACCCCTTCCCTGCCAGTGTCATTTATACAGTAATCAGTGCATTTTGATATCACTGATCGCTGTATAAATGTCACTGGTCCCATAAAATGTCAAAAGTGTCCGGTCTTTTCACCGCAATATCGCAGTCCCGCTAAAAATCGCTGATCACCACCATTACTAGTAAAAAAAAATAATAATCATAATAATAAAAATTCCATAAATCTATCTTCATATTTCGTAGACGCTATAACTTTTGCGCAAACCAATGAATATACGCTTATTGTGATTTTTTTTACTAAAATTGGCCTAAACTGATGAAGAAATTTGTTTTTTACATATTTTTTTATATTTATTATAGCATTTTTTCAAAAATTGTTACTCTTTTTTTGTTTATAGTGCAAAAAATAAAAACCGCAGAGGTGATCAAATACCACCAAAAGAAAGCTCTATTTGTGGGAAAAAAAAAGGCATCGATTTTGTTTGGGTACAACGTCGAACGACCGCGCAATTGTCAGTTAAAGCGAGGCAGTGCCATATCACAAAAAATGGCCTGGTCATTAAGGGGGGAAATCCTTCCAGGGCTGAAGTGGTTAAACAGATTTTGAAGTGGGTATAGGACACCCAAGCCCCACGCCCCTGAATGGAACACAAGTGTGGGACATCACTGCACTCGTAGTCCATTGATCACTTCCTCCAGCCCTGTAATTTAATGTACATAAATCTGTATAGATCTGCAGCTGGAGGAATAGTCTGCAGGAGCCTGTGCATTGCACCCGCCATCCACTGATCGTGGTTACAATGCTTTTCAGGCTCAAATGCAAAAATAAATGACACCATAAAGCAAAAGAGAGGGCGCACTAGGCGAGTGCATTACCCTTAAAAGATAACTTTATTACTTATAGAGGTGATAAGTATTATAGTCACAAAATGGAAAATTCGTTAAAAGCTCATCATATCGAAAAACAGCAAAATCCAGTCCACAATTAATCATATAACATGGCAGGACAGTTTGACATCCAACAGGCTAATGCGTTTCGAGGACATGCCTCTTCCACAGAGCCAACAAAACAGTTTCCTCCGTCTCCCCTTAAATAGTGCGGTGACATGGCTGCTTGTCAGATATGGGAGTCCATTATCCACCCCGAGGGTAGAGACTGGCCGCCAAACATGTATCTACACCCAACTATCTTCAGAACCCATATGCATTACGGATGTTCTTAGTCAACTGAAACTCATTTTAACCACTTGTCGCCCGCCCACCGTCAAATGACAGCAGGGCGGTGCGTCTCTCGTTCTGGGTGGACATCATATGACGGCGCTCAGAACAGCCACTCTCACGCTCGTGGGGGCGCACATCGCCGAGAAGGGTGGTGCGGTGTGTCAGTCTGACACACCGCTACACCGATCTCGGTAAAGAGCCTCCCTCTGATGGAGGCTCTTTACCATATGATCAGCCGTGTCCAATCACGGCTGATCACAGTGTAAACAGGAAGAGCCGTTAATCGGCTTTTCCTAACTCGCATCTGACAGACACGAGTAGAGGAGAGCCGATCGGCTTCTCTCCTGACAGGGCATCTGTGCTGATTGTTTATCAGCGCAGCCCCCCCCTCGGATGCCCACCCAGGACCACCAGGATGCTGCAAGTACCACCAGGGATTGCCACCACACTGGACCACCAGGTGTACCACCCTAGGCCACCAGCGAAATGCCAATCAGTGCCCAGGCAGCTGCCAATCAGTGCCCATCCCCAATGCCTGCCAGTGCCATCAGTGATGCCTATCAATGCCATCTATCAGTGCTGCATATCAGTGCCCATCAATGCCACTTATCAGTGCCCATCAGTGCCGCCTACCAGTGCCCATCAGCGCGCCCCTTATCAGTGCCCATCAGTGAAGGAGAAAAAAAACGTACTTATTTACAAAATTTTATAACAGAAACAAAAGAAAACCGTTTTGTTTTTCAAAATTTTAGGTATTTTTTTATTTGTTTAGCAAAAAATAAAAACCGCAGAGGTGATCAAATACCACCAAAAGAAAGCTCTATTTGTGGGAACAAAATGATAAAAATTCTGTTTGGGTACAGTGTAGCATGACCGCGCAATTGTCATTTAAACAGCGACAGCGCTGAAAGCTGAAAATTGGCTTGGGCAGGAAGGGGGTGTAAGTGCCTGGTATTGAAGTAGTTAATGATTTTATGAATTTTTATATATTGGTTCTGAGAGTGTACACAGTGGTTGCACTATCATCTTCTGTGGTGTGCGCCGAGTCAGATACATACCAGTGGGAGACTACGCACAACTTATACGCACTTCTTTACTTTAAAGTGGTGTTCCGGCCGAAATTATACTTTTTAAATAAAAACACCCCTATAATACACAAGCTTAACCGGTTCAATACAGGGCAATTTCACCCCCTTCCTTCCCAGGCCAATTTTTAGTTTTCAGCGCTGTCGCACTTTAAACGTCAATTGCGCAGTCGTGCAACTTTGTACCCCAAAAAAATTGATGTCCTTTTTTCCCCACAAATAGAGCTTTCTTTTGGTGGTATTTGATCGCCTCTGCGGTTTTTATTTTTTGCGCTATAAACAAAAGAAGAGCGACAATTTTGAAAGAAACACAATATTTTTTACTTTTTGCTATAATAAATATCCCAATTTTTTTTTTTAAAAACAAATTTTTTCCTCAGTTTCGGCCGATACGTATTCCTCTACATATTTTTGGTAAAAAAAATCGCAATAAGCGTATATTGATTGGTTTGCGCAAAAGTTATAGCGTCTACAAAATACGGGATAGATTTATGGCATTTAAAAAAAAAAATATTTATTTATTTTTTTAGCGGCGATCGCGATTTTTTTTCGTGACTGCGACATTATGGCGGACACATCGGACACTTTTGACACATTTTTGGGACCATTGGCATTTATACAGCGATCAATGCTTTAAAATTGCATTGATTACTGTGTAAATGTGACAGGCAGTGAAGGGGTTAACCACTAGGGGGCGGGGAGGGGTTAAATATGTTTCCTAGGGAATGATTCTAACTGTAGGGGGAGGGGACGCACAAGGGGAGGAGACCGATCAGTGTTCCTCCGTTCTGGGAACACAGATCGCTCTCCTCTCACCTGACAGGCTGTGGATCTGTGTGTTTACACACAGAGATCCACGGTCCGGCCCGGTTAACGGGCAATCGCGGGTGCCCGGCGGACATCGCGGCCGCCGGGCACACGCACCGGGTCGCGCGCGCCCCCTAGACGGCCGGGAATCCCAGGACGTCATATGACGTCCACCCAGGATGGGAGATCCCATCTGTGGACGTCATATGACTATGGCTGGGTAGGGAAGTGGTTAATGTATTCTAGTAAAGTTAGTCTGTAAACTAAGGTCCATTTTGTTAGTTTATAGCAGTAGTTTGTTATTTTATAAACTTACAGCAGGCCGTGGCCATCTTAACTGTGGGCATTTGAAGGCAGACTGTATTACTTCCTGGATCTGATCCTTGCAGATCTCGCACATGCTCAGTGCAGCACAAGCAGTGTAATAGGTTTCAGGTCAGGTTTCCATAGCAACGGCAGTGTCAGAGGAAGTTGCCGCCCCTTTCTAGAAGGCATTGCAAACAGGAAATGATGTAATGGGCCACGGCCAGGGAGGAGGAAGTGAAAAATGAATACAGGAGATATACAGTAGGTGCTGAGAAAAAAAAAAAAATATCCAATTCGTTTACAGTGCACAGTTTAGTGAGGGATGCTGAAGAGTTGTAAAAGTGGGTGGAACTCCATTTTAACTTGTTTTAATATTTCATCATCCTCTCTATTGTGAGTTATTTCCCAAAGTTTCAGTGCAACTCCCTGTCTCACCACTGGGAGCGCACACTCGCAGCCTAAATGAGTCCACATCCCTGCTGTGTATGCAGCATTATTATAGGCTCAGCTTTGACAGTTGTAATCCCCGGCTACTTGAGGCTCCTGTCCTCGCACTGCGCTGTTCTGTTCAAAGTGCCGCTGTGCGCCCCACGCTGTCTGCCCCACGCTGGAGTGCGTCACGTGACCACCGGAGCTTTAGTGGATGTAGTCGGGCAGTCGGTGGTACTGTTTCCACCTCCGGCCACTGGAGGCTCCAGCTCGGTTGTGGCTCTACATGCCGCTGTGCGTTCCACGCCGGAGCGCATCACATGACCACTGTGGACGGAATGCTGCAGTCTGGTATCCGGAGGTTTTTGGCGTTAGCTGGAACGCACAGTGTGGTCGTACTTCTGGCATGGCGGCCCTGGCGTGCGTTACATTTAGTAGTATCTGTACCACAGAGTAATTACAAATGTGACTAGAGGCCAAATCATTGTACATTACACCTACCTCCCGACTTTACATCTTCAAAATGAGGGACACCTGAGAGAGGACGTGTCCCTACGTGCGCAAAAATGGGTGTGGCCAAATGCTCTGGTGTAACTCTGTTACACCACTTGTACCTACAGGTAAACCCATAATAAGACTGACCTGTAGGTACTGTGAATATCTCCTAAACTGGTCTGGCTTACAGTGCAGGACCTTCAGAGCGCGTGACGTAAACAGCGGCTACCATGCGCATGTGCCGGAGTGACGTCATCACGTCCCGGCCACTCGTGTAGCTGGAGGCCGCAAACCCAGAAGGAAGACCAAGGGAAGAAGTCAGCCCCGACATCGGTGACCGCGCGGCGCTGAAGGGCTTCTTTCTAAAGGAAGTTTCTCATAATGTGCTAGTATGCGATGCATACTAGCACATCATGACATTGCCTTGTAGGGACACTTTTTTTTTAACCACCTGGGATTTACTACCGCTTTAAGAGTGGGAGGGGCTTTAGTTAAACAAAACCCGGGCTTTCTTGTACCTATAAATAGTTCTATGATTTCTGTCACAGGCTGGATTCTCACAGACACAATCCCAACACAATCATTTATAAATAAGAATAAAAAGCTTCTATTACAAATGGTTTTACACAAAGTGTGGAAGGATTCAGGGGTGCGTTACATACAGTGTCACTCAGGACATGCTGGGGGTTGTAGTCCTCCTGTCAGTATGGTCATGCTGGGGGTTGTAGTCCTCTGACAGTAGGGTCTGGCGGCATGATTACTCGCTCACCCGCCAGCTCACCTGCTCGTATGTTCTCGGGGGGTGCAATTGCCCCGTTGCCCCCCCTGGATCCGCCCCTGCTGTCAGTATGGTCATGCTGGGGGTTGTAGTCCTCCTGTCAGTATTGTCATGCTGGGGGTTGTAGTCTCCTGTCAGTATGGTCATGCTGGGGGTTGTAGTCCTCTGTCAGTATGGTCATGCTGGGGGTTGTAGTCCTCTATCAGTATGGTCATGCTGGGGGTTGTAGTCCTCTGTCAGTATGGTCATGCTGGGGGTTGTAGTCACTCACCCTCTCCTTTGGTGATAATGCCCCCTCACAGATTACTCCTGTCCTCGGTGTTCATAGACTGCAGGGTAAGGACCCGGCTCCGCCACACTACTCCTCGTCCTCGGGGTCCTCCACTCTCCTCAGACAGCCGCAGACTAACGACTTTACCGGACTCCTCATGTCACCCTGAGACAACTGCTCCATGGTGGGCGGGGTAAAGAGGAGGGACAGGGCTCCGCGGTGGGCGGGGTCAGGAGGAGGGGCAGGGCTCCGCTCTGTGGTGGGCGAGGTCAGCAGGAGGGGCAGGGTGCTGCTCTGTGGTGGTTGAAGTAAGGAGGAGGGGCCTGGCGCCGGTCTATGGTGGGCGGAGTCAGAAAAATGGGCCGGGCGCCAGTCTATGGTGGGCGGAGTCAGGAGGAGGTAGCGCGAAGGGACCACGGTAAGTTAAACCGAGAAAGAGCGAGAGGAACCCCCCGGCATGCAATGCGTGCCTGACAGGAATTGGCGGGAAGAGCTCGGGGGGTGTGGTCATGCTAGCACTAAGTGTGAGGAGAACTCTGAGGTACAGAATTGTATAATAATAAGTACTACCAGGGAACTAATAAAGGTTTAAATCAGAGTCCGTCTGACCAGACAGTCTGCACTGTATTCTCCATGTGATGAGGACATTTATTTTTGTATAGACTGCCTAATACAGATCACTGCACTGTGGTGTGAACGGTCCATTGACAGTCATCACCGGAACAGATGTCCCCTGCGGAAGGATTTTCTCTTAATTCCTGTTTAGGTGACAACTGTAACTTTTGGATTCCCGTCACTTGCTGTCCGGGGAACAATGCTCACCGAGATAGGAGGGAATTCATCAAAGTTGGAGCAATTCTACCTGGTAACCAATCAGATTCTACCTTCAGCTTGTATAGATAAACTTTATAAATGAAAGATAAAAGCTGATTGGTTGCCATGAACCTTGTAACTGACCATTGAGGCATTAGGAGCAGACATATTGTTGGAATTTAATCTATACCCAGAGCCGAAACTAGGGGGGGACACGTGGGGGACCCTGGGGGGGACGGACGAACTGATTCTTTCCCCCGGGTGAAAGAATGTCTAGCTTAGCCGCCATGTATACCTATACATAGCGTTTTTACCCCCTTGGCACTGTCACCCCCTTCCTGCCCAGGCCAGATTTACCTTTCAGCGATGTCGCACTTTGAGTGACAATTGCGTGGTCACGCATGCGCAGTAAGGAATCAGCTGTGAAGCCAAAAGCCTTCACTGCCGGTTTCCCTTAGTGGAGATGGCGGCAGCCTGGAGCCTATCCAAAAATCAGCTGGGGTGCGTACATTGCAGGCTCTGTGAACAGGTAAGTGTCCGTATATTAAAAGTCAGCAGCTACAGTATTTGTATCTGCTGACTTTAATTTTTTTTCTCCACCTCTTTAAAGCGGAGTACCACCCAAAAGTGGAACTTCCGCTCATTTGTTTCCTCTCCCCCTCCGGTGCCACAATTGGCACCTTTTGGGGAGGGGGGGGGGGGCAGGATACTTGGCTTTGCCAGGTATCCTGTTCCCACTTCCGGGAATCCGCGGCCCGTGACATCACCGCTTGGCTCCCTCCTCCTCCCCCCTGTCGTCGGGCCAGTAGGAGAGAGGAGCGGTGCCTCACACATGCGCAGTAGGGTTCCCGCCGTGAAGCCATAAGGCTACACAGCTGGGTTCCCTTACCCGCAATGGCAGCTGCAGCACCCGACAGCTGATGGAAACATCAGCTGCGGTGCTGACATCGCTGGACTCCAGGACAGGTAGGTGTCCCTATTATTTAAAGCCAGCAGCTGCAGTATTTATTCACCACTAATTTTTTTTAATTTTTCGATCGGCTCTCCCGGTCAGCGCGAACCGAGGAATGCCGTTTACCGCCACTTCCTGGTTCACGCTGTGATTGGTCACAGCTGATCTTGTGGTAAGAAGCCTCTGACAGAGGTTTCATATCACAATCGGAGATGCGGGGTGTCAGACTGACACGCCACACTCACGATTGCCGCGCTGTGCGCCCCCCGCAGGCGGGCGCCGGGATGTTATCCTGCTGGACGTTATGTGATGCCCAGTCAGGATAACAGCACCACTTCCTGGCTGCAGAGGCGTAACTAGAATCTTCAGGGCCCCGGTGCAAGAAACCATGAAGGGCCCCCACCAGTGGCGTTGCTAGGTCTACAAAAGATCTCGGGCTAGAGCCCATAGCAGCTAAGTAAGGAAAGTCATACACTTTGGCAGGCATACACATATATATATACATACACATATACATTTATATATATATTTATATTTATATAGTTACATATCTGAATGCAGATCCCCCACTTACATCAGGGTCCCCAGGGATCCACCACCTACATCAGGGTCCCTAGAGAGCCCCCCCTTACATCAGGGTCCTTAGAGAGCCTCCCCCCTTACATAAGGGTCCCCAGGGATCCCCCCCTTACATCAGGGTACCCAGAGAGCCCCACTTACATCAGAGTTCCCAGGGAGCCCCTCCTTACATCAGGGTCCCCAGAGATCCCCCCTTACATCAGGGTCCCCAGAGCCTCCCATTACATCAGGGTCCTTAGAGAGCCTCCCCCTATATTATGGTCCCCAGAGATTCTCCCCTTACATCAGGGTCCCCAAAGAATCCTCCTTACATCAGGGTCCCCAGGGAGCCCTCCTTACATCAGGGTCCCCAGAGAGCCCCCCCTACATTAGGGTCCCTAGAGAGCCTCCCCTTACATCAGGGTCCCAAGAGAGCCTCCCTACTTATATTAGGATCCTCAGAGCCCCCCTCATTACATCAGGGTCCCCAGAGAGCTCCCCTTAACATCAAGGTCCCCAGAGAGCCCCTCCTTACATCAGGGTCCCCAGAGAGCCTCCCCCTACATTAAAGTCCCTAGAAAGCTTACCCTTACATAAGGGTCCCCAGAGAGCCTCCCCTACATTAGGGTCCCCAGAGATCCTCCCCTTACATCAGGGTCCCCAGAGATCCTCCCCTTACATCAGGGTCCCCAGAGAGCCTTCCCTTACATCAGGGTCCCCAGAGAACCCCCCTTACATCAGTGTCCCCAGGGAGCCCTCCTTACATCAGGTTTGCCAGAGAGCCCCCTCTACATTAGGGTTCCTAGGGAGCCTCCCCTTACATCAGGGTCCCCAGAGAGTCTCCCCTTACATCAGGGTCCTTAGAGAGCCTCCCCCTATATTAGGGTCCCCAGAGAGCCTCCCTCCTTACATCAGGATACCCAGGGATCCCCCCTTACAACAGGGTTCCCAGAGAGCCCCACTTACAACAGGGTTCCCAGAGAGCCCCACTTACAACAGGGTTCCCAGAGAGCCTCCCTTACATCAGGGTCCCCAGAGAGTCACCTCCTTACGTCAGGGTCCCCAGAGACCCCTTTCCTTACATCAGGGTCCCCAGAGCGCATATAACCAAACGAGCAGCGAGCTCGTACACTGCTGACAGTGGAAGGTGCCTGTCCCAGGGATTAAGATAAGGGGCCATTATCCACCAGTGTAGGATTGCTGCATGAAGAGGACTGGTCTATACACTTCACACTTTTCACCTCTTCAAAGTGACTGATTTTAGAATCAAGTTTGCTGCTTGCATCTCACTGTTTGGCACTTTGAGGATTGATGAATCATTGGAGATTTTGCTGTTACACAAGCCACCTTTCTTTGGACTGTATTTATGTCTTTAGACAATTTTTGAGCACTTATTGTTTGCACTGGACACTTTTTTGCATTTCCACAGGCATTGTGATCTCTCCGGACGTACAGTGTAACATTGCACTTTTTTGTTTTATTTTTATTTTTCTGGAAGTTGTATATTGTGCTATTAATGTTTTAGTCACCCACTTGCCTACATATGCACTATATGTTTAGTCCGACACTGCATGCCTTTTAACTGCTTATGTTGATGCTATTATTGCAATTTTCATAGTCCGGACACTTTTACCCAATTTAATCACTTTTTACACTGGGCGGAGTATATTTATGTTTTTATTCTCTTACAATGGTGTTTGATGTTTATTCACACCCCAGTTCATGTTAGGCGACTAGCCTCTGACTCATCAACATTGTAGCACGGTTGCACTCATGCATTTGTTTAGTTACCAGGATTAGCGCAGCACCACACCCACTTGCTAGCTTACGTCTCTATTAGGGGCCAGGTTCGACCCCATCCGGTGCAAGCAGCTTCTCCCCTTAGTACTATACTGACTACATGGTAGCGCGGGAATAATACACTTTACAGGGTCCCCAGAAAACCCCTCCTTACATCAGGGTCCCCAGAGAGCCCCTCCTTACATCAGGGTCCCCAGAGAGCCTCCCTACTTACATCAGGGCCCCCAGAGAGCCTCCCCTTACATTAGGGTCCCCAGAGAGCCTCCCCCTTACATCAAGGTCCCCAGAGAGCCCCCCCCCTTACATTAGTGTCCACAGAGGGCCCCTTCCTTACATTAGTGTCCTCAGAGGGCCCCTTCCTTACAATAATTTCCCCAGAAAGCCCCCCCCCTACATCAGGGTCCCCAGAGAACCCTCCTTACATCAGGGTCCCCAGAGAGCCCCCCCCTACATTAGGGTCCCTGGGGAGCCTCCCTCCTTACATCAGGGTCCCCAGGGATCCCCCCTTACATCAGGGTCCCCAGAGAGCCCCCCCCCCAAGACATCAGGGTCCCCAGAGAGCCCCCAAGACATCAGGGTCCCCAGAGAGCCCCCCCCAAGACATCAGGGTCCCCAGAGAGCCCCCCCAAGACATCAGGGTCCCTAGGGAGCCCCCCCCCCCAAGACATCAGGGTCCCCAGAGAGCCCCTCCTTACAATAATGACCCCAGAAAGGCCCCCCCTTACATCAGGGTCCCAAGACTGCTGCCCCCCCCCTCCTTCAAGAGGTTCCCCATGTACCTGGCTGGTGGAGGTGGGAGTCGGCGATCAGCTGCTCTATGGTGTCCACAGGCAGGGGAATCTCCATGAGGCTTGTAGTTCTCCTGAGTGTATACAGTGGAGAGGGGAGGGGCCTCTGACCCGGGCATGTATCAGCAGCACAAGCAGAGCCGACTCACTGAAAGTGAAACTGATACCTGCCCGGGCCCCCCCCCTCTTCTCTCCACTGTATACACTGACACTGGGAAGAGAGAACTACAAGCTGCAGGGAGATCCCACCACCCACTAGAACAATAGAGCTGCCGATCGCTGCCTCCCACCTCCCCCCACTGCATTCCAAACGGCAAGCCAGAGGTACAGGGAGAAATGCCAGGTCTTGGGCCCCCCCACAGCGGCAGAATGGCAGGGCCCAGTCGCAAGTGCGACTGCAGCGACCCCTATAGTTCCGCCACTGCCTGGCTGTCAATCTGCTATAGGCCGGGCGGGAAGTGGTTAATCGAAATCAAGCTATCTCTCCGTCCACAACAACAACACTACACAGGGCCCCCATGTAGGCAGCCTTATATAGTGTGGGGTGTGGACTTAGTTCCCCTGAGCCATGATTGGCTAAAGGCACTCTGCCTTTGGCCAATTATGGCTCTCTTAGCAGAGGGCGCTGGGATTGGCAAAAGCATGCAGGTCATGGTGCATGCTTTGGCCAATCATCATACAGCAATGCACTGTGATCACTCAGTGCATTATGGGGCGTTCACATTTGCCGCAAACGCCCCATAATGTTCGCACTTCTGCGAACGGGCGAACACCTGATGTTCAAGTCGAAAGTATGTTTGATCCAAACATCAAGCTCATCCCTACTACTGATCATAAAAGAAAAGGCATATCCACTAAAAGGGGGACAAAGCAGAATTGTGATCGTTTCGTATTCACTGTAGGTCCAGCTTTTGACTTTTCTCTCTCTCGGGCCAATCACCCCACACACTGTTTTACATAAATATCAGAAGTATTTAGAAACAATCTTACATAGAGTGGATTGTATTGAAAAGCAGAACTGGCCAAATAAGGCTTCAATGAAAAAATTAAAGCTGAAGGTCAGGTATGGATATTTTTCTATAGTTACATTGGTCCTGCCTGGAGTAATGCAAGTATGTGCCACACCTGGCTGATCTTTGAAGAAGCTGGAAATCATTGTAGAAGCACATCTACTACACATCTACTACAGTGATTGCTGCAAGATTTTGGGTGCCCTGCCGAGTGGCTACCCTGCTGCTTAGTGAACACAGGAGGTTGCTTGCTTGGCACAGGCATTGTTCAGAGAACACTTTGCATTTTCTCAATGAATGCAAAGTGTACTCTGGGTACACAAGGTGGAGATTGTGATGTCACTGTCCTGTCTCTCCACCTCGTCCAATCAGAGAATGCTTTGCAATCGCTGAGAATATCCAAACTTTTCTCTAAATGGCACCTGTGCCGAGCAAGCGAGTGACCTCCCGTGTTCACTAAGCAGCAGTGCAACTGCTTGGCACAGGACCCAGAAACTAATGGGGATCACTGTAATAGTGGTGTAGATAGGTCAGTTGTAGGTAGGTCAGTGTACAGAGGCCAGTAGTATGTAGGGCAGTGTCCAGAGGTCAGTAGTATGTAGGGCAGTGTACAGAGGTCACTAGGATGTAGGGCAGTGTACAGGGGTCAGTAGTAGGTAGGGCAGTGTCCAGAGGCCAGTAGTATGTAGAGCAGTATACAGAGGTCAGTAGTATGTAGGGCAGTATACAGAGGTCAGTAGTAGGTAGGGCAGAGTACAGACGCCAGTAGTATGTAGGGCAGTATACAGAGGTTAGTAGTATCTAGGACAGTATATAGAGGTCAGTAGGATGTAGGGCAGTATACAGAGCTCAGTAGTATGTAGGGCAGTGTACAGAGGTCAGTAGGACATAGCTCCCAACTGTCCCTGATTTCGAGGGATTGTCCCTGATTTGGAACAAGGTCCCTCTGTCCCTCTTTCCTCTTCATTTGTCCCTCATTTTGGTCTGATAAATATAGTTGTATACAAAATGTACTTTCAAAAGTATTTTTCAGTGCTAAACCTTTCATCCAGCTTTTAAATTGCTGGATTTGTAACTGTCAAAAGCCAATATAAAGGAATAGTAGTGGTAAAAAAAGAATTTGTGAGTTTAACGAATCATTTTTTTGTATAATTCTCCTTTACGAACGTGTGACAGGGGGTGTGTCCTATACTTACATACTTTGCTAATAGGTTTCCCTCGTTTCCATCTCAAAAAGTTGGGATGTAGTAGGATGTAGTTCAGGGGTGGATCCAGAGCCTAGTCTCAGGAGGGGCACTGGCAGAAAATACACTAAGTAAAGTAACACATGCAAGAGTTGACACAGCTGCACACCCCAAAAAGCATTGCAAAATTACCGTAGTGGAAAAATTTCCCCAGGGGGCTTTTAAGCAGCAAAATATTTCTGAAACAATGTTTAGTAACCATGTTTAGTAAAAATATTATTTAATTCAGACATAGAATGCATTACATAAATACAATCAATATCACATAAAATTTCCAGTAGTCGACATCAGCAACAACAAAGGACCATCTCCCATGGCAATCAATTCATTGAAAAAGTTCTAATTGTACAGTTACATTGTATCAATGCTATCAATATGAATCCCCATGAATATCCCTAAAAAATACACTAACTGACCACCATACTACACTAACTGACCACCATACTACACTAACTGACCACCATACTACACTAACTGACCACCATACTACACTAACTGACCGCATACTACACTAACTGACCACCATATTACACTAACTGACCCCCATACTACACTAACTGACCACAATATTACACTAACTGACCACCATACTACATTAACTGACTACCTTACTACACTAACTGACCACATACTACATTAACTGACCACATACTACACTAACTGACCACCATACTACACTAACTGACCACCATACTACACTAACTGACCACATACTACACTAACTGACCGCCATACTACACTAACTGACTTTCTCTCTCCCCCCCCCCCCCGGGCCAGTAACAGGACTGTCACAAGGAAGTCTCACTTACCTTCGTGTCTGGCTGGCCTGCATCAGTCCGGAGGAGGAGAAGACAGCGGCGGCTCAAAATGCTTCTCTCCCCCGCGCTGTAGCTGCCATATTCAGTGTCCGGCACAGCGCTCTGTGATTGGGCGTATGGGGGTCATGTGCGGAGGCAGGACTTCAGGAGCAATCAAGGACAGGCCAGCTCTACGCTTCACTTGACCCCCATACGCCCAATCACAGGGCGTCGGACACTGAACATGGCGGCCGGATCCCGGGGACACAGGAAGATAAAATTAGGAGGAGGCAGCCAGTGACACATACTGGCGCCTCCCTAAATGTCACGCCCGGGGCCACGGCACCCCCCACGCTAGGAGCTCACTCACCTGCCAACTCCCGCTGACTGGCCCGCCCGCACACTCGTCACTGGGCCCTGACTGGCCTGTTCATCACACAAATTTCTCGGAGGGGGCAATTGCCCCATTGCCCCCCCCTGGATCCGCCCCTGATGTAGGGCAGTATACAGAGATCAGCATACTCACCATCTGTCCCGAATTTCCCGGGATTTGGACCCTTTTCCCAATTGGAAATGTCCCGGCAAATTATTTTTTATCTGGAGGTCGGCGGCCCTGCCGGCTGCCATTTTACTGTAGACCAAGAACAAGAGGCGGAGCCAGCCGGGTAGCTGACAATATAATTTGAGCTGCGGCACCGCCCACCCCCCGCTCCCCTGCTGGTCTGTTTGTGACCTGTTGTGGAAAAGGGCGAGGGGTGGGCGGCGCTGCAGCTCAATTTCTATTGTAGCCACTCTGCCGGCTCTGCCTCTATCTTGATTACCTCGGCCTGTTACTAATAATGTATGGTAATGGTGACGGAAACTCCGCACAGGCACAGATGTAAGGAGGGGCTCCGCTGGAGACACCTGATGTATGGTGGGGCCCAGCTGGGGACACCTGATGTATGGAGCGGCTCCGCTGGGGACACCTGATGTATGGAAGGGATCTGCTGAGGACACCAGATGTAAGGAGGGGCTCTGCTGGGGACACTAGATGTAAGGAGGGGCTCCGCTGGGGACACCAGATGTAAGGAGGGACTCCACTGGGGACACCTGATGTAAGGAGGGGCTCCACTGGGGACACTTGATGTATGGAGGGGCTCCACTGAGGACACCAGATGTATGGAGGGGCTCCGCTGGGGACACCAGATGTAAGGAGGGGCTCCGCTGGGGACACCAGATGTAAGGAGGGGCTCTGCTGGGGACACCAGATGTAGGGAGGGGCTCCGCTGGGGACACCAGATGTAAGGAGGGGCTCCACTGGGGACACCTGATGTATGAAGGAGCTCTGCTGGGGACACCTGATGCATGGAAAAAGTGTTAGAATGAAGGGCCTTCGCGCTACTGTGATGTGTTCAGAAAATGTCTAATATGATAAAATGAAAATGATTTAAGCTAATAATAAAATCAATACAAATAAAATCCCCCACAAAATTGTGGTAAGATAATCAAAAGTGCACAATGTGCAATGAAGGTGCAATAAAATACAATAGAGACCTGTCTGCAGCAGGGTCTAATAGCGTTCACATCACACTACCAAAATAAACAAATAGATCTATAATGATCCCACGCTACAGTAATAAAATTGTAAAAAATTATAAAAAGGGCAAAACGTGATACATAAATATATTATTCGTATAATAATTAATACATAAATCCAGGGACATGTGAAATAAAGAATGACAAAAAGTCCATGTGGTGATTAGAAAATTCTCTTCTACTCAGGCATCACTCTAATTAATAGTTTGTCCAAATTGCTCTCATAAATAGGTTAATAGAGGTGCATCATCCAGGAAATGAGCTCACAGAACTCCCACCTTAATTTCTTGAATTATCGGCATGTATTCCTACTAAAAGATCTGTTCCGCTATTCCGACATTAACCACCAGGGGGTCCTCCGTTTCAACATATGCGTCCTTATATGGATGCTCTAAATCCCCGTCTTCGTAATGCTGTCATACTCCCGGGGGGGGGGGGACAGGAGAAAGAGAGACCTCCAATAGTGTAGTATGTTCAAAACCACGACTAATTTTGTTAAGAAAACAAGGTGGACTCCTACATCAATACTGAATAAAAACCACTTAAAATCATAACAATGTGGAGTTAGTATGCCGTTCTCACGTCACTTCCGGTGTTTACTCAACTTCCACTTCTGGCTACTCCCTACGCGTTACGTCATCACGTGACTTCATCAGGGGACTCCCCACGATTTTAAGTGGTTTTTATTCAGTATTGATGTAAGAGTCCAGCTTGTTTTCTCAATAAAATTAGTTGTGGTTTTGAACATACTACACATCTCTCTTTCTCCTGTCCCCCCCGGGAGTATGACAGCATGAAAATGGGTCACAGGAGTGCAGAACAAACTACACCCCTGTGATCAACAGAGAAGTACAGCCAAAGGAGTTTTGGATGTGTTTTTTTTTCCTTTTAAAGCCCATCTCCAGATAAAATTTTAAACTGTCAAAACTTGATTGGTCGTGATGCCCTGATTTAAATTGGCACTGAACTCAGCTGAGTAAGGCTTAGGGGATGAAGGTGAGTGGCCAAGCTTGAAAGTCAGCGCTGATGTTCCATGCAACTGAACTGATGACAATGCAAGTGTATGTTTCTAAACGTATGGATGGGTGGACTGTAATTTGTATTTTTTTTTTAATCACCTTGTCAAGGGTAGAGGACTCTTCCTATCAGAGTCCCAGATGTGACATAGAACAACAGAATTTATTACTGTGCTAAATAGACATTTTGTAACTAGGAAGGTAAGTAAGATAGTTGAAGTAAAATTAAAACAGACATACAGAGAACAGCATCTCAAGGTCTTTCAAAGGGCACGTATGGTTTTTGACCAAATGATTTACTGACAATATGGGTTGGGTGGATAAGCAATGGATAAGCTTTTTTGGCTTCTAAAGTTTTTATTGTTATTGGATATCACTTTTAAAAAGTCTAGCTTGTTAAAGACTTTTTTGGGGGGATTTACTAAGACTGTAGCAGGAAATGTAAATACATGCCCCAGAGGAAATCTACTTTTAAATGTACAGGTTTGACTTAAAGCCCATCTCCAGATAAGGCTTTAAACTGTCAAAACTTGGTTGGGATGCCCTGATTTAAATTAGCACTGAACTCAGCTGAGTAAGGCTTGGGATGAAAGTGAGTGGCTATGGCCACGCTTGAAAGTCAGCGATGATGTTCCATGCTACTTAACTGATTACCTCCCATTACATTGCAGCTGTGGGGGGCTCTCTGCATAAAACGCTGGCCCATTGATCCCCCTCCGACCTGCCATTTGCCATTCAAACAGACCGTTAAACTATGCTCATGCATTGGCACTGGCTGATAGGAGTAGAATGGAAATTGTACAGCACACTGGGAATGTGTCCTGAACGGTAGGTATATTTTTCCAATATCTGAGCATTGGACCCTTTAAGGTGAACAGTTTGAAGCCATGGTTGAGTACTTAGGAATTCTCACCCATGCAGGGTGAGGGGTTCTGGGGTAGTCGGGTTTGAAAGAGGAGGGTTGATTGTCATTACTCTCTGAATTGAAATGCTTATCAGGGACCCGGAACTTTGGAGCGTGGAAGAGTCTTGGGAGGGAAGAACCTCCAAACCAGGACTACAAGGATTCTGGACCTGAAGGGGTTAATCTACAGAAAATGGAGTCTTGAAAAGCAGCCACAAGGGATCAGCACCTGTGTCAATGAGGCAGAGTGGATTGGTTCACAGGTTGTGAGCAAGGTGAAACCTCTGGCAATCAAGACACCTGTTGCTGAACCCCTGTGGCCTGTCAAGCACCCTAATACACAGAGGAACCCTAACCCAGTGTGGGACAGAAAGATTGATGGTGAGCCTGTGGTGTGCTCCTTTTTGTACCAGAACTACGCACTGTTTTGTTTCATTTTTGGCTAAAGAAAGTTTTTTGAGTTTATTTGTTCTGGAAATACCAATAAAAGGACTGCTTGCTTTTACCAGCTCAACTGGCTGATGTTCCCAGGCTACCTCATATCACAAAATATATGACCTCATCAATCTGCTGCTGCTCTTTCATTGTCCTATCAAAGTGTTGGAGCCAGGGGAAAACAAGCTGCACTGCCTAACTGTGGTAGAGAAAAGTTAGCAATCTACCTGCACTACCGGCTGTGTAAGCCTTGAGACTAACTAGACAAAATTACAAATCAATTAGCATGGGAAAATGTTCTTGTTTATGTATTTCAATGGTGTATTTAGCTGTTTTACTGGAGTTCATCTAAAGGGCTTGTTCACACCAGTAAGCCAAGTGCAGAGCTGCTGGTGTGCATTAGGAGAAAACAGCAATGAGCCGAACATCGTATTTTTTATTTTATTTTTTTCTTTCTTAAAACTTTATTGAAATTTTACAAGTCACGTTTCATTCAGTCCTATTTTTTCAGCAATACAGTACAAGGCAGTAGATTACAGAGCATCACGTTATGTTGAAAGTACTGAAGGCAGCATTTTGCAGTGCACACCTACTACATACTGTAGCTGCTGACTTTTAACATTAGGACATTAGGATACTTCGGGTGCTGCCACCGCCATTGCGGCTGGGTCCCTACTGCGCGAAGTACGCTGCACTCTCTTACTGGCCCAACAGAAGAGGAGGGAGTCTGAGCTGCTGACGTAATTCACCACAGCCCGGTCTCCCAGAAGTGGGCACAGAGTACCTGTAAGAAACGTGTACACCCCCCCCCCCCCCCCAAAAGGTGCCAAATGTGGCACCTGAGGGGGGAGGAATCAGATAAGCAGAAGTTCCACTTTTGGGTGGAACTCCGCTTTAAAGAAGAATTCTATCTTTCCACACACTATGTCCCTCACTAATCTGTGAGGCTGCTGGATGTGTGATATAAACTATATGTAGTTGCGGCTACATACAGCATACCGCACTGTGTTCTGGGTGCGAGCCGAAACTTCCAGTCTCATACCCGGAACACAGAAGAGTCTACTGCAGCAGTGCTCAGCCGCTCAAAGCAAGCAACATATTCTATCAATGAATACAAAGCTTCCTCTGATTGGCTGAGTCAGAGAGGTGGGCTGATGATGTCACAACCTCTGAATGAGCCAATCAGAGAAAGCTTTTTATTCATTGATAGAATACATCGCTTGCTGTAAGCGGCTGAGCCCCGCTGCGGTAGACTCATCTGTAGACTCTTCTGTGTTCTGGGTATGAGACAGGAAGATCTCAGCTCGAACCCGGAAAACAGTGCTGTATGCTGTATGTGGCTACATACAGTTTATACCGCACACCCAGCGGCCTCACAGTTTAGTGAGGGACATAGTTTATTTGGGCCAGCTTGGAAAGATGAACAATAGATGCCTAATATGTGTATGATAGCGCTGGACCAATAGAAGGGAAAATGGGTTCTGATGCATATACTGTAGGGTGCCTTTTCCTTTAAAGATCTGTCATGAAAATATTGTGTGGTTGGACCATGTTCTTGTCTTAGGCTGCTACTTTGATTGCGACAAAGGGAGTACTCAAAAGACGGTAAATTCTTGGATGTGTACTGAGGAGCGCTTGGTACCATAAAAACTTGAAGGTTTTTTTTAAATGTTTAAAAACGTTAAATACCAGGTGCTCCTCAGTATACATCCAAGAATTGACCATCTGTTGAGCACTCCTTTTGTTGCAATTGTAGGGAACAAAGCTTTTTGCCCCGTCTTGCCTTGGGACTGCGCTGGGCAAAGCTGCCCAGCAGAGTTCCAATGCACCTGGTGTGAACAAGCCCTTAAAGTGTTCCTGATGGTTATAAACAGTAGAGACAGCCATTTTGTAGGCTAAGTCCATGTTTTTGAGGCCAAATTACATGCAGCCAGTAACACAATGGAGATATGTATGAATCACTATCTATTTTTACTTTCTACTTTGGGGTTTTCGATTCAACCTTTCAGTGCTTGCAGCAGTGTAGTTTTTATCTATTTAGTGGCACGGGGATATTTTACTTTCACATGTATGAATCACTGTCTATTTTTAACCTCTGTAGTGTCAATTTCTACTACTGTATTATTCCGTGAAATATTTATTCAACATTTTGTTTGTAGATGGCAGATACACAATATTACATATAAAGGAACAGAGGAGAATGAAAGGTGCTCTAGAGACCTTAATAAGGCTCGTCTAGGCAAAGATCTATATGTAGTAACCAGTAGCTACGAATTATCTTTTATTGACCTGACACTAGAAAATGAAAATCTGGGTTATTACATTTTGCACATCATTGACGCACATCGCACCGCCTTGTTTAATATGCCTGGATGAGATAGATAGATCTCATCAGCTAGAGCCGGGTTGTTAAAAAAATAAGATACAATGAAAGCAGAAGCACAACACAAATGATTCTTCTCTCCTTGCCCTCTCAACCCCTAATAACCCCACACAATACAAATGATTTTCCTCTCCTTGCCCTCTCAACCCCCGAAAAAACCCCATACATGCCATGAGATTTCTCCAGGGATGTTCATGAAAAGCCAGGTGCCTGTTAATAACACAGACCTGGGCAGGCAATTTATCTTCCAGGTTCCTCGGAGATATCCAGAGATAGGAAAGCATCTTAAAATAGGCCATAAACTACAGTCCCAGCTCTACACTAATTAGTTTCAAAGCTTAATGCGGAAAACTTTCAGTCTATGAGCACCGAAGACATGAAGCCCCCTCATTACAGCATGTCATACAGCTCCTGATGTGCCTGTAATCATGACGCCCAACAATCTCTCTTTTCAATCCAAGATACTCCATCTCTCCCATTTTTCTTCTTTTATGTCTTTGTGTTTTTCATGCGGTACAATTGCAGGGTTGTGCATTTTAGATGGGTTTCATATGTATGACCATTTATGCTCATGGAAGGCATGGTATGCAGGAATGGGCTTCAACGATCCAGCAAACCATGGCACTAAAACTCTATATGGCCAATGCTTGGCTAATATTTTTGAGTTCAAGTGTTTCCAGTAAAGATTCATTTCAATGCTACAGTACAAAGACAGTTTAGAAAATTGTGTGCATCTAACCTTATGACAACATTTTGGGGAAGCCTTCTTTTCCAGTATTATTGTGCCCTTGGTCCACAAGGCCAGGTTATAAAGACGTGGTCTGATGAATTTGGCATAGATGAACTTTAAAGCGAAACTCTGCTCTCCCTACCCCCCCCCCTTTTTTTTAACCCCACTTACCTGGTTGCAGATCCTGCACATTTAAGGTAGTTACCTGCCCAGCAGATCCAGCGCTGCCATCTTTTCCTGTGACATCATTGGTAAGCTGCTCGCTCTTCCAGGTTAAACCGCTGGCTTCACTGATGACGTGCCGCCTGGCTTCGCCCCTTTCACTTTGCCCAGTGAAAGACTATGCCTCCTGGGATTTGAGACACACATATCTCAGGAGGCGATGTGCATGTCATTTGCCTAAACGAATAACGTGCATGGGGGGGGGAGCCTGCTCACCTCCAAGAATGGGGAAAAGCGCATATACTGTATATCGCCCAGAGTCCCAGCACATCAGAACCAGCTTTTCACTCTTATTCCCCTTGCTCCGGCTAGCTGCTTCTTAGAACTCCTCCACACTGCTCACATATCCATAGCGGGATTATAAAACATATATAAGGCACAGAAACATAGTGTACAGTGCTAAAAAATGTTTATTTCCACACAGCAAATGCACTTACTAAAAACAAACTTGTACAACGTGCCAAAGAAATGATCATCAGCCAACTTAGCACCCAGGCATGAAAACGGCGTGACGTCACGGGCTCAGCTCCTCCCTAGATGCGTTGCGCCCTGTGATTTGGCTTCTTCAGTAGGTATTCTGTGTGGAATTTTCTGTGTAGGAATAAACATGTTTTTTAGTGGTGTGCACTATGTTTCTGTGCGTTATATTTTTTTTTATATGTGAGCGGTGTGAAGGAATTATAAGAATTAAGCAGCAGCTAGCCGGAGTGAGGGGAAAAAGAGTGAAAAGCTGGTTTCAATGTGCTGCAACGATCTACAATATATGCACTTTTCCCTATTCTGGGAGGCGAACAGGTTTTTCACCTGGTGAAGGATAAGCACGGAAGTTTGTATATTAATGGAAGATACTGGGGTGTTTGTTTAATATCACCAAGATTGACATGCAGTATTTATAAATATAGATATTTGACAGTGGATATCTTTGGCACTTTTGGACTATTGCAGACTATTATAACACATGCACTCTTTTTTTTTAATATTTTTGTTTATGATCTAACTTGGAAGTTATGTGTGATATGTAAACTTTTGGGGTAGTTGCGCTACACTATATCTATTTGATTTATCTGTTATTTGCCCTGGGTGAAATTGCCATTTAGTGTTTTAGCTGGCAACCTGATGTAAAACCTTTTTTCACTTTTTGAATAGTAATCTTTAGAATTTTATTTTGATTGCGCTGATTGAACTATTTCACTTGATATGCATCCTGATCTAGTTAACCTGGACTCTAATGCCCCGTACACACGGTCGGACTTTGTTCGGACATTCCGACAAACAAAATCCTAGGATTTTTTCCGACGGATGTTCGCTCAAACTTGTCTTGCATACACACGGTCACACAAAGTTGTCGCAAAATCCAATCGTTCTAAACGCGGTGACGTAAAACACGTACGTCGGGACTATAAACGGGGCAGTGGCCAATAGCTTTCATCCCTTTATTTATTCTGAGCATGCGTGGCACTTTGTCCATCGGATTTGTGTACACACGATCGGAATTTCCGACAACGGATTTTGTTGTCGGAAAATTTTATATCCTGCTCTCAAACTTTGTGGGTCGGAAAATCCGATGGAAAATGTGTGATGGAGCCCACACACGGTCGGAATTTCCGACAACAAGGTCCTATTACACATTTTCCGTCGGAAAATCCGACCGCGTGTACGGGGCATAAGTCTGTTTAGAATAATTAGTGGGGACTAGTGAGGAAAAGCCCTCTTTAATAGAGAAGTACTATCAGCTCCTCTCTCCTATGGACTAGTACTATCAGCTCCCCTCTTCAAAGGGCAGTACCATCTGCTCCCCACTCTAATAGAGCAGTACCATCAGCTTCCCTCTACAACAGGGCAGTACCATCTGCTCCTCACTCTGATAAAGTAGTACCTTCAGCTCCCCTCTTCAACACAAAAGTGCTAGCAGCTCCCCACTCCAACAGGGCAGTATCCTCTGCTCTCTACTCTGATAGAGTAGTATCAATCATCAGCTCCTCTCTCCAACCAAGTAGTACCATCAGCTCCTCTCTCCAACCAAGTAGTACCATCAGCTCCTCTCTCCAACCAAGTAGTACCATCAGCTCCTCTCTCCAACCAAGTAGTACCATCAGCTCCTCTCTCCAACCAAGTAGTACCATTAGCTCCCCTCTCCAACAGAATGGTACCAGCAGCTCTCCTCTCTTTAGCAGAACTATACCTTCAGCCCCCCTCTCCTACAGAGTAGTACTGTCAGCTTCTCTCTCTAAAGCCTTGTACACACGATCAGATTATTGGACGGATTTTCATCAGTTTTTTGTTGGATGCTAGTCTCAAATCGAAGCGAAGAGGGTACTCACCATCAGAAAATTTTCTGACGACAGAATTCAATGTTAGAAGTGATGTAATGTGTTGAATTGTTTTGTATGTGTTCTTTCATTTCTGAGCATGCCTAGTCTTGCTCTTTGGATTTTTTTCTTTTGTCAGAAAACCGTACTAATGAAAAGAAAATCGGATGTTGTAGTCACATCAGACAAAAATTTTGGAGCCTGCACACTCAGTTTTTGTCTGACGAAAATTCATAATCGGCTGTCAACAGCAGCATACTAACGATCAAAAAAATCGGCAGATCGTTCATCGGATGAAATTTAACTTCAGATTTTCAGACCGTGTGTACAGGCCTTAACAGAGTGGTACCAGCAGCTTTCCTCCCCAACAGAGTAGTATCCTCAGTTCCCCTCCCCAACAGAGTAGTTCTGTACTGTTAGCTCCCTTCTCCAACTGAGTAGTACCATCAGCTCCCCTTTCCAACAGAGTGGTACCAGCAGCTCTCCTTTCCAACAGAGTAGTATCATTAGCTCTCCTCTTCAGCAGAACCGTACCTTCAGCTTCCCTCTCCAACAAAGCAGCACCAGCCACTCTCCTCTCCAACAGAGTAGTATTGTCAGCTCCTTTCTCCAGCTGAGCTGTACCAGCAGCTCCCAACTCCAACAAAGCGGTGCCATCAGCTCCCCTCTCAGGAATAATAATTATATCCAGTGTCCCAGGGTATATTTAATTTTACTGCAATAAAAGGTGATATTTGTGCGGTTGTTGTGGCTTACACAATCTCTTTTTTTTTTTTTTTGCACTTCCTTTTTTAAAATGCAAGTTATTTTTTTTGTTTTGTGTTTTCAGCACAGAAGAGTCAACTGGACTTTAGTGTCTTATGCCAAAACATGCAGAAGGGTGGTAGCAGTCTCGTTTATGGCCCATACATTGATATTCTTTGGCCTTGGCACATGACAGGTTTTTGCTAAACCTTTTCATTTCTCTCTCAGGTTTATCTTCTCTACAGAGCCTGCTGGTGCTCAATTACATTAATGACACATAGCGCTCTCCTGAGTCCCATATTGGACTCCATTTTATTTAATTGGGTTAAGATGGCAGCTGCAGCAGGGAGTTCCGGGAAACTTTCTGATTGTTCCCATCATATGCTTACCCTGAAAACTGCCATAACAAGGAATTATAGGTTTGCTGTGATCCTGGGTTTGGAGAGGAAGAATAATTGCCACAGGATATTAATACTTTCTTTTTTCCCCGTTTCACCATTGAACTCTTGACCTTCTTGAACCCATGTAGCCTTTTAAAATATTCATACCCCAATTATTTAACATTCCAGAGACACATCTGTCCTTGCAGCTGAAGCTATTCTTCAATCTTCATTACCATGTCAGACATGGAGAATCCAGTTTAATTTATTTGTAATGCATCGAGTAAACTGTTGGAGCTATTTAAATCCTGTATTATAATAATAAAAAAATAAATTAAACCCCCCCCCCCTAAAACTGTTCTGGTGTTTTGTAACAGTAGCCAGTCTATTTCAGAAGTAGGGCAAGGTTTAAAAGGATACTTGCACTGTACTGACCTCCATTTGAAAATGCTATTTACATGGCTCTTGTTGGTTTAATACTTTGTGGATCACTGATTTGGAACAAGGAGCAAGTCTAGGGTTGCCACCTGTCCAGGATTCACCCGGACAGTCCAGGTTTTGAATCATGTGACCGGGTTTCAGGCAGACTGAAACCCGGACACATTGTTCAGATTGGACTGTGGCTCCCCCCAAGTAACCCAGATACTCACACACAAATCTGTTGCCATCCAGGAGCTGCAAGTAGCTGTCTGGGGGCAGGTTTGGCGTTACTGGGGGGCAGGGCACTTATGTCTGCAAAAGCAATTTGGCCACACCCACTGCGCTGCGGCAATCTATGCGCACAGCATTACTAATCTCCTTGTTCGGGTTTGGCTTGAAGAAAAGGTAGCAACCCTAAGCAAGTCAGAACTCTTGGGCCAGTGACTCAAAAAGAATAGGGAATAATTTGTTGGTCACGTATGTAAAGTCATAAACAAAAAGGGAGAGGCGTCTCTGGGTGTAGAAGAATAACAAATTTATTGAGCACAAACAGTAGGCAACTCACATTTAGGAGGTTTTAAAAAGGCATAAGGTAAGTCTCAACAGAGTGAGGGGGGGAAGGTTCCATCAGTGGACGGTCTGATCCTGCGTGGAGAGCGCTGTGCTTCCTCGTCTGCCGTTATCTTCTGCACCGCTGATGTAAACTGGCTGCGGTTGAGAAGGGCTCAAAACGAGGCTTGGAACACTGGTTTTACCAGCGTTTCAAGCCTAGTTTTGAAGCCCTTCTCAACCACGGCCGGCTGTTTACAAAATTTGTTATTCTTCTACACCCAGAGGCGCCTCTCCCTTTTTGTCTATTGCAGTGCACTGGAAGACAGTTTCTGTCCCCCTATGATGGCAGCCCTGAGTTGTGGATCCTCCAAATAACACCCCATATCTTTTGGTCTGTGGATTTTTTCCTTTACACCATATTGGACAATTTTATTTATATATATCTATATATATTGTTGTATATCTCTTGTACCTGCCCATTTCCACGTGTCCTGTGATTGCACCTGTTTTATATCTGTCGAGACCTGAGGGATATTTGGTCTCAGTCATTTGCGCCTGAACTTGTCTATAACGTATGTAAAGTCCACCTAAATGGGGCTCGAGAGCGTTATGGCGCTCGAGAGCGTTAATGACCCTCAATGTATCTAAGGCTTTCGACAGCGTGGAGTGGGGCTATATATGGCGGGCATTAGAGAAATTCGGTTTTGGCATGGCTTTTATAGGGTGAATTAGAATGTTATATACCCGCCCTAAGGCTAGACTAAAAATTAACAACGAATTTTCAGATTGGTTTGAGCTGGAGAGGGGAACTCGGCAGGGGTGTCCCCTCTCTCCCTTGCTGTTCGCATTGGCGATGGAGCCCCTGGCCATCGCTATAAGGGAAAGCAGAGCGGTAACTGGCTTTCTGCGAAAATCGGGAGAAGAAAAAATCGCGCTATATGCGGATGACATCTTGTTATTTCTGGGGGACTCGAGAAATTCTCTACTGAGTGCGATGAGGATAGTGAAGGACTTCGGTAGCTTCTCTGGTTTAGAGATAAACTGGGAGAAGTCCGAATTTATGCCGATAGATCCCAACTGCGAGTCAACAATATGCGATATACCCCAGATGGTAAGGGTAGATACCTTGAAATACCTGGGAATAGTTCTGACGAAGGACCCAACCAGATATATCAGTACAAATCTTGTCCCTCTTTTAACAAAACTGAAACAAAAAATAGGAATTTGGAGACGTCTCCCCCTGTCCACCGCAGGAAGATGCAGTTTAATAAAAATGGTCTGGATGCCACAATTGCTATATATCCTGCACAACTCGCCAGTCTGGATAGGCAAGAAGTGGTTTAAAAAAAATTGATATCCTTTTTAGGGAGCTGATTTGGAAGGGGAAGCAAGCCAGGATCCGACTTCGAGTGCTTCAGCTACCCACACGAGAGGGGGGCTTTGCCCTCCCACACCCCGAGCGCTACTTCTTAGCAACTCAGCTACAACAGCTGCTAGGATGTGGGATACCGAAAGGTGGCACCCCCAACGGCAAACTGCTACTGCTTAGCACTCCACATAACACCATAGTTGAAACCCTAGAAGCGGATATGTTTCATGATAACTATCCAACTATCAAGCTGCTAACTAAACTCTGGAAAACGGTCAAGAAAATGATGGGATATGATGACCCAACAGTTTACTCTCCTATTTGGAATAACCGTAATTTACAGGAAATTCTTAAAATAGGCACTTTTGGAGAATGGGTGAATCTTGGCATCAGAAGGCTAATCCAGCTTTATAACGATACCAAGCTAAAGAGTTTCCCGGAATTAGTAGGGGAATTCAAGCTACCTCAGAGCTCTTTTTTTCTATACTTCCAGCTAGAACACGCTCTTAAAGCACAATTTAAAGCCCAGACTTTGCGCTGGGAAGAAATGCCTCTACTTCAGTGTATAATGCAGGTAAACCCTACTAGAGGTCTAATCTCAAGAATTTACGACCAATTAAGTAAACCAGACAACAGCGGGGGGTTACTCCTTGGATTAAAAGCCAAATGGGAAGAGGACATAGGGGGAATGACCCAGGAACAATGGGCGAAAACCCTGGAACTGAGTGTACAGGTCTCGGTGTCCCCTTCACAGCGATTCTCTCATCTACTTTTGTTGAATAGATCCTACTATACACCTAAAAGACTTTTTAAATTTGGGGGAAGGCCTAATGACAACTGTCCCAGATGTCAGAGGTCGGGAGACCTCATCCACATGTTGTGGAGGTGTCCCAAGCTATTTAGATACTGGGAAGAAGTGACCGGAAACCTGGGAAGTACTTTTAGCACTTTAGTAGTAAAAGAGGCCATAACCTGCATCCTGGGGTATAGAAGAGTTCTGGGGGAGAGACTGAGCACTACACTGGCCATCACGCGGGCCTTGTTTCAGGCTAGAAAGATGATAACACTAAGATGGCAATCAAAAGATCCCCCTTCGGTGAAAGACTGGATCTCCACTATAAATGAAACACTGAGTAGGGAAAGGGTGGAGTATATAAAGAGAGGCAACCTCCAGGAATTTGAAACCATGTGGAAGCCATGGCTAGAGAAGGTGGGTGCTCCCTAGCAGGCAAGGTGTAGGACCGGTCCAAGAGAGGGGCCTTTGGGGACTATATAGGTAACAGAGATCTTTGAGATCAAGGAGTGCTATAGTAAAGTGATTTTGATACGCATATTTTCTTTCTGCTTATTCTTCTTTAATGTTTCCTCATATTTTGATTAACTAAATAATCTTGATGGTCTGCGGGTTAAATTTTGGAGGGGGGGGGAGGGGGGGGTTGATTTGGGAATAAGTAAACTTTTTGTGTAATTCTGGGCAGCTCAGCAAAGAACAGGCATGGGGAGCCAATAAGTCTTCTAGTATATACCCCTTTCCTGTTTTTTCCTTCAGTTTTTTTAATTTTTTTCTTTTTTTTTTTTTTTCTTCTTGTTTTTGTTGTTTCCTTAAACGAGTCCCCTCCCCCTTTAGCCTGACCCAGAAAAGGATAAAGATCCACCAGCCACTGGGCTTTAGGGTCACTACAGACTGAGTCTAGGAGCTGGGAAAAAGGGAGGACTTGCTGCTAAATTGGCATATTAAGGTATTCAGAGGGACGATAAGGAAAAAAGGAATTAGATGTAATGCAATATCCACAATGATGCAAACCGGAGAAGGCGACCAGTCAATGAACATCGAGCTGATTTAGCCCTCTACTTGTTGGTTTCTGAAGTGGAAAAAAAAAAAGAAAAAAAAAAAAAAAAAAAGTCCACCTAAATCTACTAGTATACAGTGGCGGCCCATCCATTCGCAATTGTCTTTCTGATTCTCCTCCCGGCCAAGCAGGAAGCAGGTCTTGAGACCCGATTGACTGAGAGGAGAAGCGATTGTATTGGCCGCTGTGCCGAGGGAAGCAAGAGGTAAGCCACCGAGGAAGAAGCTGCCGTGAACCCCAAGATGTAGAGGAGGAGGAGACGCAGGAAGGAGCATGGGGTAAGGCCAACCGACTGGGGGGGGGGTGGAGGGTGATGAAAGGATGTCTTGTTTGCTGCCCCCTCCAAAAAAAAAATCTACAGCACCAGCCGCCACTGCTATCCTATCTAACACAACCCTCCACACAGGTTGACAATGCAGATGTCCATGGGTGGCTATGTTGCTCCTCCAGAGATACAGTGGAGGACTGGGCGTAGCCACCTTAAAGTGGAAGTAAACCCTCGTTTTCAGCCTAGGAAGCTGCCATCTTGGCCTCTGTTCAATCTTGAACTGCCATGATGCTGAACTTGTGATCAGTTATGACACCAGACATTGAATGGTTTAACAATTTGGTTGTGAGCACAGTCAATGTGATAGTTACATTCCCGGCACGTGCCGGGAATGTAACATTTTTTTGAAACTGATGAGTTTACTTCAGCTTTAAGGCTGGGTTCACATATATATATATATATATATATATATATATACGGTGCGTGACACCACATCATGTGATTTGATTAGGAATCTTGCCGCATTCCTATTCACATGCAGTACGATTTGAGCCATTCATTTGTTTGGCTCAAATTGCACCAAATACACACAAAAAAATGTGCAGGACCCTTTTTTTCCCACACTGGAATCAGATCGTATGGGTGCTCACAAATATGCAATCCGATTCTATCAATCACACTGTGTTTTGCAAACTGTTTTGGGGTGTCAATCATTATTATAATACAGGATTTATATAGTGCTGACAGTTTATGCAGCGCTTTACAACATTAGGGCAGACAGTACAGTTGCAATACAGTTCAATACAGGAGGAATCAGAGGGCCCTGCTCGTTAGAGCTTACACTCTACGAGGGAGGAACAAGGGATACAAAAGGTAATAACTGTAGGGGATGGGAAGATGGAGAAAATAAATGTACAGTTGTTAGGTGGGGGCCAGATAGGCCTCACTGAAGAGATGAGTTTTCAAGGATAGTCTGAAAGTAGACAGAGTAGGAAATAGTCAGACAGATTGGGGTAGGGAGTTCCAGAGGATGGGAGAGGCTCTGGAGAAGTCTTGGAGGTGAGCATGGGAAGAGGTGATAAGGGAACTAGAGAGCAGGAGGAATGAAGAGAACAGATAGGTTGGTATTTTGAGACTAGGTTAGTGATGTAGATGACAGCGTTGTGGATGGCTTTGTATATTGTGTCGTTAACTTAACATTGACACCCCCTGCGGTTCCCATGAACTCCCTGTGATTTCAGTGTGGTGCAGGAAACGCACAGGATTTGCTGTGTTTCCCACACCGCATTAATGTTTCCCGAGCCGTAGAGAGGAAGTATGTTACTGGCCAGATCACCTGGTGATCCTTAGAGCCCCCCTGCCCCAAAGCAAGGTGCTCACTCATCCCCTCCCTTTCCTGACCTGCCAGGCTGCATGCTTGGATATGAGTCTGGTATAGATTTTAGGGGAACCCCACAAAGTTTCTTTAAAAAATTTGACGTCTGGCTCCCCTTCAAATCCATGCCAGGCCCAAGGGACCCGGTATGGGTTTGAATGGGGGGGGGGCATGCCGTTTCTTTCCTGTTTTTTTTTTGCCAGTAGTTCTTTTTTTATGTTTAGCTGTCAGTGGGGAACCCCGCTGAGTGACTCTACAGTTGTTAAGGACACGGCAGCCAGTTTCCCAGCCCTTTGCTTAGCAACCAGCTAAATACAGAAACGCATACAAAAAAGGGGGTTCAAAAACGCACTGCACGGCGCACCAGAAAAATACATCAAGCATAGATGTGAACCTAGACTAAAAAAAATGGGTATGGATTTTGTTGTCTTTCTCGCATTCCAAATCTTCAATCTTCCTTAGTAGTAAAGTCTAGCCAATAGAACCAGGTGGCGTGGAACCTCTTTCAGTACCCTTTAGGAGCACTAAGATCCTTCATATGTTTAATATAATTTATTCTGTGATAAATACTGTATATTATTTATCATTGTATTAATATACATTTTACTTGAGGTTTGCTTGGGTTTGATCAATTATTTTATAGGTGTGAAGAGCATATGCCGAAATAACACATGCGATAAGTTATTGGTGCCAATCACATATATATGCGTATGAGCTTTACCTACCTAGCTGTGCATTGTGGCAGAGGTGTGAATCGCAAGACTGGCTGAACAGATTGCTAATTATTTGGCAGGTAATGCAGTTTATATATCTATATTTTAACTGTGCATTTAGCAGTTTGCCTAGAGTTCATCTCTAATGATGTTCATTAAAGGAGAAAGCTGGTCTAATTAAAAAAGCGGCTATTTTAAAGCGAAGAAATGTGGAAATCACTAATTAACAGTATTTAACACTTTCATCCTCTTTTCTACCACATCATGTCAGGGTTGCCAACCTCCCGCAACATGTTTTACTGACAAAACATGGAAAATTTACTGCCGGAGCACACTTTTTACTGGCAACCTGAGAAATTACAGAACTCCTATTGAAAACTAACACAGTGAATATTTGAACAGTATAAACATGATATGGAAACACTGACAATACCTAGAACAAAGTAATTTGCTTGATTTACACTTAAAACGTCAACACAGCATGAAATTATCAGCCCCCGATATTTACTGGCAGTTGTAAAAAAATCACAGATTTTTACAAACTGTCAGTAAATTTACTGGCGGTTGGCAACCCTACATTATGTTGACAGCATAGGGTACCTGGAGCTGACCTTTTATTTTTCAGGTAAGACCTATGTAAGGGCTATGTAACTATGACCTGCTCATCTATAATATAGAGAGGAGAGAGACCAATTAAGCCCAATTTCAGCTTTGTCTTTGAAAATAAATACTGCCTATATCTTTTGTAAAATTAAAAAAGTTTTTTTTTCTGTAATATATACACATCTCATTCTGTCACCTGCATTACCACCCCTCCTGGGCAGGCCCATCATTGATCTTTTTCTGAGTTAGGTGACGCCCAAGAGGACCCCATGGGTCTTATGACCAGACTGAAGACACCTTGCAGAAATTAAGTGTACAGATATTAAAAATAAAATTCCGTGGGGGATGGTATTGTAATCTAATAATCATGATAATACTACAATGTAGATTGTAACATGGGCAAGGACTTCCAGGGCACAAAAATGTTTTACATTGTTGGAGAAGAGCTCTTTGTTGTAATGACATTTCATTAAAGGTTATGTAATGTATTCATTTTCAATGCTAATATTGAATAGCAGAGTAGGTAACATTCCATCCGTGTATCTGTAACTTCTGGGTTAACCTCATTAAAATAGAGAGAAAAAAAAATCCAGTATCGATCAGCAGCTATAATAAAAGCCTGTGCTATAATGTGTGGCAATACATAGCTAATTGATTTGCAGAAAGAAATACAACACAGCTATTAATCAGGTGCTGGTTACCCCAGATATTAGATTATTGCGAAGAGAGAAAAAGGGGGGGGGAGTATGAGGAGAAAGAGGGTAGAGGGGGAGGAGGGGGAAGAGGAGAAAGAAATAGAAAGCGGGCGATGGGGGGGACATGGGAGGGGGGAAGAGGAGAGAGGGGGACAGAGAGAGAGGGGCATAAGAGGAGGGAGAGGAGAGAGAGGGATAAAGAAGGAGGAGGGAGAGGGGGAGAGGAGGGAGGGGGAGAGGAAGATAGAGAGGGGGTAACAGGAGGGAGGGTGAAAAGAGACAGACAGAAAGAGAATAGGGAGAGAGGAGGAGGGGGGTAAGAGGAGAGAGGGGGAGAGGAGAGACAGAGAGAGACAGACAGGAAGGGGATTGAGGGGGAGAGAGGGAGGTGAGAGGAGGAGAGAGAGAGAGAAAGGAGGGGGGGAGAGGGAAGTAAGAGGAGAGAGGTGGAGAAGGAGAGCGAGAGAGAGGGAGACAGATAGAGGAGGGGGTTTGAGGGGGAGAGAGAGGGAGGTAGGGGGAAAGAGGAGAGAGGGAGGTGAGAGGAGGAGAGAGAGAGAAAGGATGGGGGAGAGGAGAGAGGGACAGACAGACAGAGGAGGGGGATTGAGGGGGAGAGAGAGGGAGGTGGGGGGATAGAGGAGGGGAGAGAGGGGGGTGAGAGGAGGAGAGAGAGAGAGAGAAAGGAGGGGGGAGAGGAGAGGGAGGTAAGAGGAGAGAGGGGGAGAGAGACAGACGGGGGGGAGGAGAGAGGGGGGTAACAGGAGGGAGGATAATAGGAGAGAGAGACAGAAAGAGGAGGGTGGGTGAGAGGGAGGTAAGAGGAGGAGAGGAAGGAGAAAGAAAGGACAGAGGGGGAGAGGGAGAAAAAGAGAGAGAGATGGGGGGAGGTAGGGTAGGGGGAGAGAGTATAGCCAGTGTAGTGTCCCCCCTAAGGAGCCATAAGTTGAATGGGATTCCCCACCCTGCACAGCCAGGCACACCGAATTTTCACAGTAACTCCAGAGTCAGAGAACAATCTGTGACTTTGTTTTTTTTTTGTTTAATTGAGGGATTAGAACTTTGATAGGGATTTAAAAATGATGGGATGCCCACAAACAACTTCAGGGTTAACTTCCCCTTTTATACAGTCCTATATACAGTCTCTACATACAGCTTCTCTTCTTCCTCCAGCACACTCTTGCTTGCAGAACTTTCCCAGCACTTCCTCTCCGTGGTCACTGCTCCCAGCACCACCTCTTCAGGCCCTGCCAGCACCCCTGGCTGCAGCTTCCCATTTCACTAGCCTCCCTGGCTAACTTCTCCCTTCTTTCCACCAGACAGCCCCTGCTGGCATGACTCATGCCTATTTATGAGGTGCCTATCCCCTTCCAGCCCACTTGCTGGGGATTGGTCAGGGACTTCATAAATATGCCGAACAGCCCCTCCTAGCTTCCACCCACTACATCTAGAACCTTCTCCAAGGTTCCAGAAAACAGGAGGAGGCAGAAGAGCTGTCTGCTGAGTCATCCAGCCTCCCTGAGTCACTACACCCTGACCCAGATTCAACCCAGGCCTGGCTCTCAGCCAAACCAATATACCTACACTAACAGCTAACTATATACACCTAGCATGCTAGCAAGAGGGTGCTACACCAGCTAAAGACAAGGCTCCTTTTAGATATCATGCTGCATATGGATCACATGAATTGTGACCCTCATTTATTTGGGATCCACTTACTTTCTGTTGTGCCTGAGATGTCACCCATTGAGCATGTTTGGGATGCTCTGGATCGGCGTATACGACAGCGTGTTCCAGTTCCTGCCAATATCCAGCAACTTCGCACAGCCATTGAAGAGGAATGGACCAACATTCCACAAGCCACAATCAACAACCTGATCAACTCTATGCGAAGGAGATGTGCTGCACTGCGTGAGGCACATGTTGGTCACACCAGATACTGACTGGTTTTCTGACCCCCCCCCCTCCAATACAGTAAAACTGCACATTTTATTGTGGCCAGCCTAAGGCACACCTGTGCAATAATCATGCTGTCTAATCAGCATCTTGATATGCCACACCTGTGAGGTGGATGGATTATCTTGTCAAAGGAGAAGTGCTCACTAAGAGCCCTTTCACATTGGGGCGGTTTGCAGGCGCTATTGCGCTAACAATAGCGCCTGCAAACCAACCCGAAAGTGCCGCTGCTGTGTATCCAGTGTGAAAGCCCGGAGGGCTTTCACACTGGAGCGATGCGCTAGCAGGACGGTAAAAAAAGTCCTGCCAGCAGCATCTTCGGAGCGGTGAAGGAGCGGTGTGTATACCGCTCCTTTACCGCTCCTGCCCATTGAAATCAATGGGACAGCGCGGCCATACCGCCGGCAATGCGCCTCCGCAGAGGCGCTTTGCGATGGTATTTAACCCTTTCTCGGGCGCTAGTGGGGGTAAAACCGCCCCGCTAGCGGACGCATACCGACGGTAAAACGCCGCTAATAATAGCGGCGTTTTACCCCCGCCGCCGCCCCCCACCCCAGTGTGAAAGGGCTCTAACACAGATTTAGACAGATTTGTGAACAATATTTGAGAGAAATAGGCCTTTTGTGTACATAGAAAAAGTCATAGATCTGAGTTCAGCTCATGATAAATAGGGGCAAACACAAAAGTGTTGCGTTTATAATTTTGCTCAGTGTAGCTCAGCATCTGCTTACATAGAGATTGCATTCAGCCTCTACTCAGCCCAAAATGACTGATTAGAGCTAATATAGTTTGTACCCAGGACAGTACATTTAGACCCCTTTCACACCGAAGGCGTTTTGCAGGCGCTATAGCATTAAAAATAGCGCCTGCAATCCGCCTTCAAACAGCTGCTACATTGTCTCCAGTGTGAAAGCCCGAGGGAGCGGTGCGCTTGCAGGACGTCAGGAAAAGTCCTGCCAGCAGCTTCTTTAGAGCGGTGTATTTACCGCTCCTCCACCGTTGCTCTCCATTGAAATCAATGGGACAGCACTGCGATACCATTGCGGGCGGTTTTAACCCTTTCTCGGCCGCTAAGGGGGGTAAAAGCGCCCCGCTAGCGGCCAAAATGCGCCGCAAATCCGATCTTAAAACGCTGCTCAACATAGTGGCGTTTTACCGCCGACGCTATGGGCGGCTCGGTGTGAAAGCCGTCCTAAACTGAATATATACCGTACAATGAGATCATTTCAGTTCTCTTAAAAAAAAAAAAAAAATAATGTCATGTGAAAATCATTATGTTGGCATAAACATGCTAGAATTAAGAATTTAATTAGGCTTTAATTGGAACCAGAGTCATATACAAAGCTTGGTCTGATTGAGTGGTTTTGTGTAGACTGCATTTTAGAATGCTATTAATGAATCTTACATGCATATGTTATAGAGGTATAGTATAAACATATGTAAATTCATACGACTGGTATTTTAAATAGTTAGAACTGAGGAAACATACGTATTATGTATGTGTATGTAGGATTTCCCTTGTTCATGCACGCATTATATGTTTGCTGTGTGCTGGTGGCTTTTGCGCGGTTTGAGGCCTAGTTGAAATTCAGAGCATTGTTCCCAGGAGGCGGTTGCTAAGCAACAAGGTCCCCTCATCACATCCCAGCCAGATGCAATAAGCTGACATGGATGGGATGGGGGGGAGGGAATGCTGTAAAGGGCCGGGGGTGTCCAGCAGGACAAGGGAATCCCAGTGTTTTGTACGCTCTAGCAAGTTATTATTGCCCTTGCCATATTGACACCCCCCTCTATATTACCAATTCCTAGAAAACGTGTCATTAACCCATTTATAGAATGGCATCCTTTTAAAGCAGTATAACTCCTTCATTGCCGGCATTTATTGAATGTGGGCTAAAATGAATGCCTTCGTGTTCACCGGATTATGGTGTCATTTATTCGTATTTCTGTACAACTGCTTCTTGTAGTATAGCGAAGACACCAGGTACATGGGGTCTATTGTCTTTGCACATATCTTCCCTGTAACACATTCATTGGCAGAGTAGCTGCATTGTGTGGTTTATACTATTGATTACGTATGTTATAAAGAACTACCTCTTTATAAACCAATTTAGATTGATTTCCTCCATTTTGCTAGTCTTTTCAATATGAAATCGCTGCACTCAGATAAATGCTTAGGTCCGGGGAAGAGATGTGCAAGCTCTTAATAGGAGAATCAAATGGGGGTTAGTGATTTGTCATTCTGTTGGCTTCTGTTAGAAATGGTGGAGCCGTACAATAATGGTTTACTGAAAAACAGGGCCACAGCTTTAAAAAAAAAAAAAAAATGTGAGTACACTTATTCTAAAATAATCCTTATGCCCCGTACACACGGTCGGATTTTCCGACGGAAAAATGTTCGATGGGAGCTTGTTGACCGAAATTCCAACCATGTGTAGGCTCAATCGGACATTTTCCATCGGAATTTCCAACACACAAAATTTGAGATCTGGATCTCAAATTTTCCGACAACAAATTCCGTTGTCGGAAATTCCGATCGTGTGTACACAATTCTGATGCACAAAATTTCACGCATGCTCGGAATCAAGCAGAAGAGCCACACTGGCTATTGAACTTCATTTTTCTCGGCTCGTCGTACGTGTTGTAAGTCACCGCATTCTTGGCGATCGGAATTTCCGACAAGATTTGTGTGACCGTGTGTATGTAAGACAAGTTTGAGCCAACATCCTTCAGAAAAAAAACATGGATTTTGTTGTCGGAAAATCCTATCGTGTGTACAGGGCATTATAATAAGAGATAGAGTTACACCAGTCTTATCAATGATGAACACAAACCATCTACATATCACCTAGTTCCAAATAGCCAAAGTGTTTCTCATTCACATGCAGTTGTACAAGGGCTGTACCAAACATGATGATGGAGATGGAAATGAACATGGAGATGAAGATGGAGCTGACACCATTGACACGAGTCACTATTGAAAAGACATTGCTCTTGTCAATGGAGTCATCTCCATAAACACTCACTAGACTAGCCCCGGCGAAAAAGTGAACACTTTAGTGTACATTTTCCCCTACGCGCATGGTCTCCATGTGTGCAGTTTACACCTCTAAGGCTACTTTCACACTGAGGCGTTTTTAAAAAAAAAAACGCCTCCCCTGCCTCTCCAGTGTGAAAGCCTGAGTGCTTTCACACTGGAGCGGTGCACTTGCAGGACAGGAAAAAAAGTCCTTCAAGCAGCATCTTTGGGGCGTTGCAGGACACCGCTCCTAAAACGCCCCTGCCATTGAAATCAATGGGCAGCGATGCCAAAGCGCCTCGGCAGCGGCGCTTTGCGGGTGCTATTAACCCTTTTTCGGCCGTTAGCAGGGGTTAAAAACGCCCCGCTAGCGGATGAAAAGCGCCGCAAAAACGACGGTAAAGCGCCGCTAAAAATAACGGCGCTTTACCGCCGACACCCGCCTGCCCCAGGGTGAAAGTGCCCTAAGGGGTTTATACTTTGCCTGTGATATACAGTATCCAATATTATTTCAGACAATATTTTATTATTAACTGTGGCTTTGTGTAAAAAAAAAAAAAGTTTAATGCAGAAAAATAAAAATTGGAAATATTTTATCTTGTGTATATGTGCCTTCAAAGTTCATGATTTTTGAGCATTCAACACAGTGTTCCGATTTATAGGACGCAGCACAGTTTTTCAAATCGGGTACCCATGGGCCACCAAATGGCTACCATGCCTATTTTCCCAGCCCTCTGTGGATGTCAGACAGCCTGCACCTCTCCTTTGTCAATAACTCAATGATGACACATTGCTGCTGCATGGTAACCATTAGTTGCTTGCAATGAAAAATAAGTGGAAAGGTTACTATATAGCACTGCTCTCCAAACTGCCACCCGTGGGTCGGATGTGGCCCTTTGCTTGCTTTTATCCAGCCTTTGGTGCACTATTCCTCCCACTGATACGAGACACTATTCTGCCAACTGACATCAGCAATGGGGCACCATTTTCCCACTGACACCAACAATGGGGCGCTATTCTTTCCACTGAGACGAATGATGAGGCACTATTCTTCCCACTGACACCAACAATGGAGCACTATTCTTCCCACTGACACCAACAATGGGGCACTATTCCTCCCACTGAGACGAATGATGAGGCACTATTCCTCCCACTGACACCAACAATGGGACACTTTTCCTCCCAATGATACCAACGATGGGGCACTATTCCTCCAAATGATACCAACGATGGGGCACTATTCCTCCCCCTAATACCCACTGATGCCAGGAAAATTTCCACTTCCAGTCTGGCCCCCCTATAATCCGAAGGACAATGAATTAGCCCTTTGTTTAGAACTTTTGGAGACCCCCGTTATAGAGGAAGAGTTACTTTACCAACATGTGAGAGTTGAACAACCTATGTTAGTAAATATAAAAGTTATGCCCACTTTTGTATCATACTTTTGGTACAGCCATCATATGGCAGGGCACATGACACATTTTAGATGATTCCTGTTTTGTTGACCTTGGCTGTAAGACTCATTGGGGTTGGTCTACTAAAGGCAAATATACCGTTTAATTTGTGAGGGAATTCGGCCCTTAGCTTAGCGAATGTGGTGAAGCTTTACTTTGAAAAGAATACCCAACCACGTACAAGGAAAAGAAAAAACAGCATATTTGCTTGTACATGATTGGATGACGGAAGTTAGTATAGCTTCACCTTATTCACTAAGCTCTGGGAAAAATTCCCTTGCAAAGTGAACAGTCTATTTGCCTTTAGTAAATTAACCCCATTGCCTTTTGCAGCAGAAGCATTGTTTATAACCAGCCGGCTGCCAGTGTCCTACTCTATTAGTAACCAAGCTCATTGCCATTCTCCTCCTACTAGCCCCTAGAGTCGCTTTAAATTGTATCTGACACAAACTGGTTTCTTGAGTAAGACAATGCAAAGTAAACAGTAGTCTTGTAGTCATGATTTAAAGGCCAATGCCACCTAAAACTGGTGCTTTAGGACTCATTCACGCCATTTTTTTTTAATAGCACCCCAAAGATCCTCAATCCACCCAAATTGCAGTGCACAGTAATGTACGGTAATGCATGACCAAGCCTTGTGGCGCACTGCATTGTCAAAAATACTGCATGTGTGATTTCTTTATTATTATGCAGGATTTATATAGTGCCAACAGTTTGCGCAGCACTTTACAAAGTGAGGGCAGACAGTACGGTTACAATACAATTCAATACAGGAGGAATCAGAGGGCCCTGCTCGTTAGAGCTTACACTCTAGAAGGGTGGGTCAAGTGATACAAAAAGTAATAACTGTGGGGAATTATTTCAGTCTTTTGTAGTGCACTAGCAGCTCATTCTTGGCATGGCAATGAATAGGCCCTTATTGTTGTATGGCTAGGTAAAGTATATGTAAACCCTTCCTGATATGTAGTTCGCAAAAGCATTGAGAACCATAAACATCTGGCAGCTTTTTAAATAAAATACTTTATTTCTTTTTTTTCATCCTTTGTTGCACTTTAGTGCTGGAGATCTCCTGAAGCCTCTTGGCAACCAATTCTGGTCTACATGCATAATAGTGATGGCCGCATGGCATTTCTCAGGGCGGGTTTCCTGATGGTGACAACAGTAGATTAGTGATATTGCAGATTAAAAAAAAACAAAAACATTTTATCTGCTGTTGGGGCAACCATCTTGGGAACACTCAGTAGAGAATTATACTAGGGGCGCTTTTTAGACAGGAGAAAATCAACCTGCCAGTATGTTGAACATGCAAACTACACAAAGATAGTGTCCTGGATGGAATTCAAACTGGAAACGCTAGTGCTGCAAGCAGGGTTGGTACAGGGGGGGGGCTTGAGGGGCGGAAGCCCTGGGTGGCACAATTTCCCGGAGGAAGGGAGGTGCGGGTGAAGTGTCAGCAGTGTGCTGCTAAAACCTTGCTGTACAACAAGCACATTGTGACTGATTACTGTCAGCCGCGCTGCAATACTGCAAATCCGTAGCTCGCTGCAACGATGATCCGCGTGCATCCTCCTGCATCTGGTACAAGCGTAGAACCAGCCCTTCACTTCCCTGTCAGGCGGAGCCGCGGAGTAATCTCCGCCCAACAGGAGCTTCCTAGTCACGGCAAGGCACGATATCACAGAGGCCTGCTGGGAAACGGGATGGAGAGGACCATAGAGTGCTGCTGGAGAGGACCATAGAGTGTGACCTAGAGGAGGAACCAACCGTGCAGTGTATCGAACAAGTATGCAGGCATATGCAGATTAATTAGTTAACTCTCAGGGGGGATGGGAGCTGAGGGGGATAATTAATTATGAATGGTATTTGTAATATGTAGCAAGAAGGGGGTTAATGTACTGCACATTATTAGCACTGATCACTGTATTAGTGTCACTGATGATGTCAGTGGCAGTTCCTGTCACCATTACAGTTCCACTATAGGTCACTAATCACTTCCATAATATATATATAAAAAAAAAAAAATTTTAAAGACATGTAGCAGAATACATTTTGGTAAAAAATTATGAAGATTTTTTTTAATATTAATAATTATTATTATTTTATTGGGTATGTTTTATAGCAGAAGGTAAAAAAAAGTACAAAAACAGATATATTTTTTTCAAAATTGACATGTTTTTTTTTTCCCAATCAAATTAAACCAGATGTAATTTGTAGTATTTTTAAGTAATTTCTTGTTTTTAAATGACACGGATTCTTTCTTTGCATCCGGAGGGGAGGGGGGGGGGGGTTGCCCAGTTTCCCAACTTTGCCCTGGGCACTAGATGACCTTGTCCGGCACTGGCTGCAAGGCAGAAGTGCTAACCAAAAAGCCACTGCACAAGGGAGAGGCAGGTACTATCTAATTATGGAAGGTGCCTGAATAAGTGCAAGTTATTTATATATATATATATATATATATATATATATATATATATATATATATATATAGTGATGGTGTTTACATATACTCTAAATGACATGTGGTTTCTTATATCTCTCTGGGTTGTCACTGGCAAGATATGTCCTCCAGAATTCCTCTACCCAGCTGTTCTAGCCTTCACAAAGACTGAAGATAGTGTCACACTCCCTCAAAAGACTCTCCTCAATGTGGAATAATCCATCAATTAGGAAGCGCCGATGTCTGAGGACCACATTTTGTTATGATCTTGTGGATGGGGCAGAGTGATAAACTACAGAAGGGACATCTCACCGCTAGGGTCTATTAGAGACATAAACACCAGAGGCTGATTCAACCCATCAGAGTTTATCCAGAACTGGAATATAAGTTATAGATAGAGTTGGCATTTAAGATAAAGAAATAATTTTTATTGGTTGCTAATGGTTACTAAAAGTTGTATATCATCACTAACTTTTTGCACTCCTTTGATATAAAAGCACAAACATATCTATATATGAGTTCTATTGGGTCCACTAAGGACATATTTCAGAGACTTGCTCAGTGGGCTGGGGTATCTGCTTCCTGAAGCCTGCTCTGTGTATCCTATAGTCAGCCTTTCTCAACTTTTTACCCTAAAGAAACCCTTGAAAATATTTTCAGGTCTTGATGAACTCTTGCTGAAACCAATTCATTGGGGGTCAGTGGGAAAATGCCTCTTACATTGAAAGTCAGTCCGAAGAATCCCGCCCTTACAGTGGTGGTTAGTGTGGGAAGAATGGAACCCTTACATTGATGGTCAGTGAGAATAATGAAAGTCTTACAGTGGTGGTCAGAATTCAACCCTAATAGACATATGTCAAGTGGCGTTGGCTCTGGCATTAATCTCATCAGATGGAAGGCCAATTAACAGCTCAAAAACCCTTAGTAACCTCTGTCTGGAGGAACCCTAGTTGGGACTGGCCACTCTAGTTTCCCTGGCCGCTGTATCACTGTTGATTCAGTTCAGTTGCCCTGATCCCTGGATCTACTGATGTTTTTAATAGGCTTTATTTTTTATCACCATCAGTTTGCACTGGCCATTGACAGGTTTACTTTAATCTTTAATTGTTCTGACTGATGAAAGATGGGATATAGCTGTTATGGGTTAATCAACATTACACCTTATCACTGCTCCATCCATTGTCTAATTGTATACTAAATGCTAAACATGTGTACACATGACGGGGTAAAATTTTCCAATATTGTAAAAGTGCAAAATATGTACAGTAGCTCACATTTTTGTAAATATTTTATTCTATCTTTTCATGTGACAAAACTGAAGAAATGACACTTTGCTACAATGTAAAGTAGTGAGTGTACAGCTTGTATAACAGTGTAAATTGGCTGGCCCTTCAAAATAACCCAACACACAACCATTAATGTCTAAACTGTTGGCAACAAAAGTGAGTACACCCCTAAGTGAAAATGTCTAAACTGGGCACAAAGTGTCAATATTTTGTGTGGCCTCCATTATTTTCCAGCACTGCCTTAACCCTCTTGGGCATGGAGTTCACCAGAGCTTCACAGGTTGCCACCGGAGTCTATGGCCTAAACTAGTAGTTTTAGTCTAAAGGTGGAGGAATCTCCCCTGCCGGGTACAGTAATCTGACAGTCTGCTGTCAGAATACCCAAGCAGTCTTGTCTATATTCCCATCGCACACGTTTCTGGAAACAAGGCTCATAAATAGCGGGTGGTGTAGCGACTACCAGCTGGCTGCTGGAAACATCACAGATAAATGCACATATTTGCCAGCACACCAAGGATCCTCAAATGTTGTCCAAAGGCTTTTATTGCAGAAAGATCACATCACAAGAACAAGTGCAACATTTTGAAGCCACGCAGGAACCCTTTGTCGGGCTGGTGACAAAGGGGTCCTGCGCGGCGTCTAAAACGTTGCACTTGTTCTTGTGATGTGATCTTTCTGCAATAAAAACCTTTGGATGACATTTGAGAATACCCAAGCAGTGACCACATCTGATTGGATACAGTCACTGCTCAGCCTACAATTTTCCTCCCGGTTTCTAGGTGTGTAGGCAGGTTAAGGTGGGACCCACTAGGTGACCTGAGTGACTGTTGTGTATTGTCGTTCTTCGGTAAAGAACTTTATCTACATGCGGCCCCTTTGTGAGTTTTTCATGTTGTACAGCAGATGAAGTGAATGAGTAAAGTTACAGTGATGCCACCTGGCTGTCAAGCCCTGGGAAAATTTGGCCAGTGCCCTGATACCCCTGGGAGTGAGGGGGTACGCCGGTGCAACCAGAAGAGTGGGCAGAGGATCTGGTCATGGGCCCCCTCCCGCAAACAGGAGCTGCCAAAAATGACGCCCACGGCTTGATTTTTAACCAATTTAGCATTGGTCAAAATTTGAGCTGTCTATGGCAGCCTTTAACCGGTTCCCGACCAGAATGGCACGGGTGGGCGAAAAAACATTACCTTACGCCGCACGTGCCCGCAACGCCGGAGCTGATGCGCGTGCCCGGCGGTCGCAATGGCCGCCAGGCACCCGCAATCGCTCCACACAGAGGCAGAACGGAGATGTGTCAATGTAAACAGACAGATCTCCGTGCTGTCAGGGGTGAGGAGAGCGATCTGTTGTTCATATTAAGTATGAACAACGATCAATCTCACTCAGGCAGTCCCATCCCCCCCACAGTTAGAATCACTCCCTAGGACACACAATTAACCCCTTGATCACCCCTAGTGTTAACCCCTTCCCTGCCAATGACATTTACATAGTAATCAGTGCATTTTTATAGCACTGATCGCTGTAAAAATGCCAATGGTCCCAAAAGTGTCCGATCTGTCCCCCACAATGTTGCAGTCCTGCTAAAAATCACTGAACGCTGCCATTACAAGTAGATAAATAAATAAAAATGCTATAAATGTTATAACTCTTTCCCCTATTTTGTAGATGCTATAACTTTTGCGCAAACCAATCAATATACGCTTATCACGATTTTTATTACCAAAATTACGTAGAAGAATACAAATCAGCCTCAACTGAGGAAAAATTAGCTTTTTTTAAAAAAAATTGGGGATATTTATTATAGCAAAAAGTACAAAATATTGTGTTTTTCAATATTGTCGCTCTTTTTTTGTTTATAGCGCAAAAAATAAAAACCACTGAGATGATCAAATACCACCAAAAGAAAGCTCTATTTGTGGGAAAAAAAGGACGTCAATTTTGTTTGGGTACAACGTCGCATGACCGCGCAATTGTCAGTTAAAGTGATGCAGTGCCGTATCGCAAAAAATGGCCTGGTCATTGAGTAGCCAAATCTTCTGGGGTTAAAGTGGTTGTAAACCCTTCCATACACCCCCCCCCCCTCCTTCCTCCAGACAGCACACAGGAACAGAGCTCAGGCTGTCCATCTGCTGGAGGTCCCTCCCCTGTCACCATTTATGTCTTGGTGTCAGGAAAACTCGTCAGAGGTAGAGGAATGAAGCAGCAGGCAGAAATAACATTTAGTTCTCTGGATTAACACAAGTACACACTATAGAAGGGTATGATTTATTCATACAGTATTTCATGTCTGAGGATTATACAACCAATTTATTTGTCCTGGGACTCTGGGATGAATCCATGCAAATGCATTTCATACATAATGAATATAATGTTGACCATATGCAATCCAACTGGCAATACATGATTAAAACAAAAATTGCATCCATAAACTGGATGCGTTTTGTGACTTTGTTCATTGTTCAGGGGTAGATGCATGTATAGTATAAATCGGCTATATGACCATATTTCCAAATGGTGATTGCCAGGGGAGTCTCACCCAGGAGCTGTGGAAGTGCTCATAGCCCTTGATTCATGCAACTACTTTGGGTGCCATCATGGATTGCCCACCCACATTGAATCTGATTCCTGCTTGTTTTTGCTAAGTCACCCTTCCACATACTGTATATTTATTGCATAATTATCCTAGAAAATCGTTTTATTCTCCAAAAATTTCCAAGATGCTCGATCACTCAGATTCGATAGCCGCATGAAAATTGCCGCAGCCCACTAATGGTGCGAAATTCGAACGGAAATTCTTACATAAGACGTTTGAAAGAAAATTCTTTCGGAATTCGACTCATGTATGGCCGGTTTAAGACTGAATTGAAAAAACAAACTGCAATGTTTGTGGCAAGCCTTACAGTTGGTTTAGATCAAATAGAAAAAAATCAGCTAATCTAATTACTTAGGCTGGCCATACATTAAACAATTGTCTTGTATAATTTTCCTTTAGGTTTACTAAAACCATATAATATGAGGTCAGTCCTAAAGACTTTCCGTTTGTATGTAATCAGGAGACCCATAGTTGAAAAAGGAAATTGAATAAGAGAATTGCATAATGTATGGCCAGCCTTATCCTACTAGAGCTCCATCTAAACTTAATTGATCATCAGTTCGTTTGTAGCATGACTACGAGCTTAAAGTGGAGTTCCACCCACTTTTACAACTCTTCAGCATCCCTCACTAAACTGTGTACTGTAAATGAATTGGATATTTTTTTTATTTTTTTTCTCAGCACCTACTGTATATCTGCTGTATTCATTTTTCACTTCCTCCTCCCTGGCCGCGGCCCATCGCATCATTTCCTGTTTGCAATGCCTTCTGGGAAGGGGCGGCAACTTCCTCTGACACTGCCATTGCTATGGAAACCTGACCTGAAACCTATTACACTGCTTGTGCTGCACTGAGCATGTGCGAGATCTGCAAGGATGAGATCCAGGAAGAAACACAGTCTGGCTTCAGATGCCCACACTTAAGATGGCCACAGCCTGCTGTAAGTTTATAAAATAACAAACTACTGCTATGAACTAACAAAACAGACCTTAGTTTACAGACTAACTTTACTAGAATACATTAAGCTTGTGTATTATAGGGGTATTTTTATCTAGAAAGTATAATTTTGGCCGGAACACTACTTTAACTACCACTGTGCTTTATTCACCAACTTTGTGATCAGATTATCTATCCTACACAGGATAAATCAATGACTCTCCCTCTACCGTGTCCTCTTTTGTATAGTTTTTTGCTGCTTCTGCCTCTTGCAGGTTTGTAAGACTAAAAGCTGGCCATACACTGATAGAATTTCAGAAAACTGCTGCTGAATCCGACAAATTTGTTTGGTGGGCGGCACTGTCAACGTCACCTAGCTCAACAAAAGTCAATTTTTCAATTGGCTTTTGTTGAAGCAGTCGTTCGGGAAAATTCTCAGCTGCACAGCACCTGCATCCAATCGGTTGGCTGCAGGCTGAACAAACGAAATCTGTGTGTATATGGACAACTTTAGGGCTCTTTCAGCTGGGCTTTTAGGGGGCAGTAAAAATGAATGGCTGAGCCACAGCACTGCTTGTCAAACTTGCCCATTGAGTTCAATGTGGCAGCACTGCAAATGCATGCAATTACAGTATGGTAGTGTGACATTAATGGGGTAAATAAGGTGGTGATGAGGTGATATAACACCTCCTCACTGCTTGTCGAATGCCCCCTGAAAAGCAATCTGAAAGCAGATTCTAAGGGAAATGCACCCCACCATGAGTGTAAAAGAGCCCTTAAAGAGGAAGTAAACCCTGGTGGGTTTTACTTCCTCTTTGTTTCCCTGCAAAGGTAAAGCATAACAATAAAAAATAACCTTACCTGTCACAGGAGCCTGCAATGTCCCTGATTTCCTCACTGGCAGCGAGCGTCCATTCTTTACCCTTCTTCCTTCCGGGGCCGCAAACTCCGGCTCTGTGATTGGCCGGAGTCGCATGATGTCCCTCCCGCGCATGCACACAGGAGCTGCCAGTCACGGCATGATCCCAGCTTGAAACGGCACAGCCTGCCCTTTCAAAAGTGCACATGCGCCGAATACATCGGCGCATGCCAGGAAGACAGCATTGTTCGGGGAAATAGTAAATATCTCCTAAACCGTGTAGGTTTAGGAGATATTTCAAGCACCTACAGGTAAGCTTTAATTTAGGCTTACCTGTAAGTGAAAGTGGTCTGTAAGGGTTTACAACCACTTTAATGAAATTAAAAGTATACCTTGTTAGCACAACAAAATTGTTGTGGTTGTTGTGGTTGTTGTGGTTATTTGCTATGTTGGTGGTTATCTGCTATAAAGGGGTCCCCTGGTTAGATTGTACTCGACAAAGAATATATTCCAACAAAATATTCCCCTGCAGGATAATCGCATACTAACACATTATGAAAGACTTACCATAGAACAAAGCCCTCCAGCAGCGCGCTGTCACCACTGAGAAAGGCTTCCATCTTCACCCGGTCTTCATTTTGGGTTTCGCGGGCTTCAGCTGTTTGATTGGCCGAGCCGTGATGACATTACTCCCACACAAGCACACAGGAACCACGGCCACTGCTGTTCCTTGAGTGCGCAGTGTGCATGCGCCGTTGACGTCACCAACTGTTACTATAGTAAATATCTCCTAAACGATGCATGTTTAACCGCTAAAGATCTGCCCTATAACAGTTTTACATACAGCGGGAGAACAGCCTTGGGTATCACGGACTCAATGTCTGCTGACCCCCTCCAATCATCGAGCAGAGAGGCAGAACAGTGGTCTGTCTATGTAAACAAGGCAGATCACCGTTCTGACAGGAGGGAAGGCATGGATCCTGTGTCTCTGCAAAGCAGGGATATGGATCTATGTCTTCCCCTAGTAAGAGCAACTCCCAAAGTACACATAAACACTGGCTAGGCACACAGTTAACCATTTTATTGTCCCTGATGTTAACCCCTTCCCAGCCAGTGTCATTAGTACAGTGACAGTGCATATGTTTTAGCACTGATCAATGTATTAGACCTCATGTACACTGCTTCTGGTAAACGGACTTTTACGAGCAGTAGTGCGTTTTTTTTCAGCTGCCCCTGAACTCTCCTCTATGTTATCTTATCAGTACATGTATACGGGGTCATTTATAGTAGTTTCTAGGCAGTTGAGGTTATAAGCATTTTTTGGAAAGCAAAAAAATGCATTCAGGACGGATGTTCAGAGGCATTTGAAACGCCAAACACCTGTAACAGCTTGTAAACACGTGTAAACGCGGTAACGGGCGTTTAGCTGTGTTTCGTTTACAGGCATTTTTAATGGAGATACATTTCTGACCATGTGCAATGCAAAAAACGCTTCTAAACGCAAATGTGGCTAAACGTGGCATGTAAACGTGGCACAACGGACGTTTTTAAACGTCGGTTACAAGCTGTCAAGTTTCATCGTTCAGGAGAGGTACGATTAGCTGTCTACCGATTTTTTGGTCGTTAGTACGTTGCTTTTCGACAGCCGATTTCACTTTTTCGGCAGACAAAAGCTGGATGTGTAGACTATAAAATTTTTGTCAGATGTGAACTCAACGTCTGCTTTTCGTTTTCATTAGTACGGTTTTCATACAAATAAAATCGTAAGAGCAAGAGTACACATACTCAGAAACGAAAGAATACATACAAAACTATTCAACACATTATGTCACTTATGACGTATTCTGCTGTACGAAAATTTTTGTATTGTGAGTAACCTCTTCACTTTCGACATGAGACTAGCATGCCACAAAAAACGGACGTTCGGTCATCCGAAAATCTAAGCAAGTGTACCAGGCTTTAATGTCACTGGTCCCCAAAAACAGTGTCAGTTAAACCCCTTTCACACTGGGGCGGTTTGCAAACGTTATTGCGCTAAAAATACCGCCTGCAAACCGACCCAAAACAGTCGCCGCTGTTTGTTCAGTGTGAAAGCCCGAGGGCTTTCACACTGAAGCGGTGCGCTGACAGGAGAAGAAAAAAACTCCTGCAAGCCGCATCTTTGGAGCGGTGAAGGAGCGGTGTATTCACCGCTCCTTCCCATTGAAATCAATGGGGCAGCACTATACGAGCGGTTTTAACCCTTTTTCGGCCGCCAGCGGGGGTTAAAACTGCACCGCTAGCGGCCGAATACCGCGGTAAAGCAGCGCTAAAAACAGCGCTGTTTTACCGCCGACGCCCCCTACCGCCCCAGTGTGAAAGCAGCCTTAGTGTCAGAATGTCCACCCGCAATATCGCAGTCCTGTTTATAAGTCGCTGATCGCTGCCATTATTAGTAAAAAAAATAATAAATAAAAATATCCCATAGTTTGTAGACACTATAACTTTTGCGCAAACCAAATAATACATACTTATTGGGATTTGTTTTTACCAAAAATATGTAGCAGAAAACACATTGGCCTAAATTTATGAAGAAATTCGATTTTTTTCAATTTATTTAGTGGATATGTTTTATAGCAGAAAGTAAAAAAATGTATTTTTTTTTTCAAAATTGTTTTTTGTTTATAGCGCAAAAAATAAACGCAGTGGTGATCAAATACCACTAAAAGAAGGCTCGATTTGTGGGAAAAAAAGGAAATTCATTTCATTTGGATACAGCATCGCATGACCACGCAATTGTCAGTTACAGTAACGCAGTGCCGTATTGCAAAAAATGGCCTGGTCGTGAAGGGGGGTAAAGAGGTCAGGTGGTTAGGAGATATTTACTGTACCTACAGGTAAGGTAAGTCTTATTATAGACTTACCTTTAGGTACAAGTAAGCAACAGGGATTTTACTACCACTTTAAGCCTTATTCACACCTGAGCATTTTGTTGCTTGAAGTTACAAAATGCTGAACATTAAATATCACATTGTTTTAAATGGCGCTTGTTCATAGGAGGTGCCTGTTCCACAAAAAAAATCACAGGAGCATCTATTCAGGCAGATTTGCGCATTTTTGGCCCCACGGATGTAAATGGGAGCACCTGAAAAAAAAAAAATTGTGAAAATGCATGTTAAGCGTAATTTCAGATGCCCCCATAATAAAAATCTATGGGGCCAAAAATGCATGACCCGCCCAAAAGAAGCTCCAGGACGGCACATTGATTCTAAAAACAAAAAAATGCCTTTAAAATTGCCTTTATACATTACACTCCAATGTGAATGTAGCATTGGTTTTACCTCTGCACTGCTAGCTGTGTATTTGCTACAGGACACAGATCTCTAGGTATTTGGAAAGCAGGGGCAGCAGCCAGCTTTGTGGTCAGGGCACATAAGCCAGCACAAGGGTGAAGGCACAATAGATGGATGAGGCTCCCTGCAGACAAGGGAGTTGGGTGTATCATGCACAGATAATAGGGGGGATGGAGAACAACATATAATAAGTAGTAATTGTGGGAAGAAGGGCAGCGAGGTGGGTGGAAGAGACAGAGGAGGAGGACGGAGAAGGGAGGAGGATATTAAGGAGAGGAGGGGAGGGGAGCCGCACTTTCCAGGTTGGAGAAGAAGGAGAGAGAGGTACAATACAGAAGAGGATGAGAAGGAGGAAGAGGAGATTTGGGGAAAGGGTGAGAGGGGTGGGCAGTATGTGAGCTAACAGACTGAGGAAAGGGGGAATTATCTGAAGAAAGAGAAGGAAAAGGAATGGGAAGCATTTGTTAATGAACAGGGAGACATTTGGAGAAGAAGAAGACAGCATGGAAAGCAAAGCAGAAGATACAGCCTGCTGAATGTAAATGTGACAAGGATGGCTTGTTCTGGAGACCAGTGAAAGCAATCATAGAGCATTTGTCGTCTTCTGCTCAGACGGTGAAAGGATCTAATTGCAGTCGACTAGAGACACGACCACCTGTGTGACTGTGGAGCTTGGAGCTGTCCTGGGTACCTAAATTTTAAGCGTTGGGACTGATAACGCTTCGTACAACGCACTCTGTCTGGATCGCTGAAGAGGAATCAATTATCCCTAAACCAGGAAAAACGATCAGACGGAGCGTGCTTTTATTCACATAGACATTCAAGGGTATACGGCTGGAGTGTCAAATAGGACATGCAAGAGTAGGTAGCTTGAATAATACATGGATTCATACCCTGGATGTGTTGCACTGAAAGGTTTACGTGCATGCAGCAATCCGAAAACCTGGCCTGTGAGCGGAAACCAAAACAAATCCATGGCTGTTATGTTGTATGGAGTTTGCGTGGCCCTCTCTGCCTCCTACGTGTGTGCAGGAAGATTCTGACCCTAAGCGTGTACAATACTTCAATAACTTGGGCTACCTGTGCAAAGGAACAGTGTCACTTGACTCAGTTGCGTATTAGGGATTTCTGATGGTCTTTGAGATATTGGACACTTGCACACTTCATCGTGCTTCTGTTTTATCTTCTTTTGGCAGGAGAACTTTGCTGTGAGCTTGTTTTACCTTAATTTTTCCAGAGAGCTTCATCCTGAACCTGTTTTACCTTCACTTGTAAGAAGAGCTTTGTCCTGAACTTATTTTACCTTCCTTTGTCAGGAGAACTTAATCCTGAACCTGTTTTACCTTCATTTGTTGGGGGAGCTTCATCTTGAACCTGTTTTACCTTCACTGTAAAGAGAGGTTCATCCTGAACCCGTCTTCCTTCATTTGTTGGGTGAGCTTTGTCCTGAACCTGTTTTACCTTTGTCGTAAAGAGAGCTTCATCCTGAACCCGTCTTCCTTCATTTGTTGGGAGAGCTTTGTCCTAAACCTGTTTTACCTTTGTCGTAAAGAGAGCTTCATCCTGAACCTGTCTTACCTTCATTTGTTGGGAGAGCTTCATCCTGAACCTGTTTTACCTTCATGGTAAAGAGAGTTTTTTCTGATCCCGCCTTACCTTTATTTGTAAGGAGAGCTTCATCCTGAACCTGTCTTGCCTTAATTTGTAAAGAGAGCTTCATCCTGAACCTGTCTTACCTTCATTTCTTGGGAGAGCTTCAGCCTGAACCTGTTTCACCTTCATTTGTCAGGAGAGCTTAATCTTGAAATTGTTTTACCTTCATTTGTCAAGAGAGCTTCATGCAGAACCTATTTTACCTTCCTTGGGTCAAGAGAACTTTGTTCTGAACCTGTTTTATCTTCCTACGTCTGGAGAGCTTCATCCAACTACTATTACCTTCTTTGGTCAGGAGAGCAGCTTCATCCTGCATCTCTACTACATTTTTGCTTTCTGTAACACCTCCTTCTGTACCTGTCTTGCTTTCTTTTGTCAGGAGCAATTCAAAATCCAGCTACATCCTTCTTCTCTCAAGAGCTAGTCATCTTGCATCCCTTTTACCTTTGCCCCTTAGTGGTACTTCCTCCTGTATTTCTTACCAGTTTTGGTGAGCATCCCTTTATCCTACACCAATATTGTGACAAAGATTTTGTAACTTTTCTATAAATCGATATTACTGATCCATAAGACGCAGCCAACGGAGTTCCAGCTGAAGATTTTTAGCCATTTTCCAGAGGTCGTCAGTGCATCTGCAGGAAGACATGGCTGCACCTCTGTTTGTATTTGATTTATGAGAGATTACAGTTAAACTGTTTACCTTGACAAGGGATTAGCGGGTTTAATGTCAAATTTGTTTACATTTAGTAAATCTTCTTTTGCACGACTGATCTCCACCGCCTGACAGATATGCTGAACGCTTCCAGGCTTGAAAGTAGAGCGTCTTCTACTGCATCACATCTGGAGGAAATGGTATGAGCTCAGTTTTCATATCACAAAGAGGACCCTCATAATGGAGATACCTTGCACATCCCCCCACCCTCCTCTCCAGATGTTGTGATATCTGGCCCAGGATTAGGAGATTATCTTTGTATTCTGTGGAGTTTCTGAACAAAAGAAGAGGATTGGCGAAGTTTTCCTGGCCACATTTTGCCTGCGAGAAAAGAAGGAGGAGGAGAGGAGACCAGCTGCTCCAGTGGTATCTGTTCCCAGAAAGTGAAGCTGCGCATGGTAGGTAGTCAGTGCTCACACTTTATATGAGAAGCATTTGTGTTGTGTTTGACAATTATTCTGATCTCTCGCTACCTTGGCATGTGTATGTGTTATATGAGGAAAAGAGAGACTCAAATCTGAGGTATAACTTGCACAATTCAAACTAGGGCCCTGTCATACAAAAACCTTTAACTGTCCCATTCGGCTGCTAAGGTGGTAATGTTCATTAAATGTTGTAACGTATAACATTTATTTAAGTCTACCTGCATATAACAGACATAGAAAAATCCAGAGAAAGATTTCCACATTGTAAGGTTCATAGCTGGTAAAATATAAGTAGCCATCGTGTTTGGGCCCCCTTACCCCATGGGCCCAGAAACCACTGCACTCTTGCATTCCCTACCCTTCAGAATGTCTATGCTCCAGTGGGCCTCAGTACTTGTTTGATTGAGAAATTTATGGTAACAATTTAATTATTCAATATTTACAACAATTTTTTTTTTTAATGAATCAGGTTTCTGTCCTGATATTACTGCAAAATGTGACAATGGGAGGTGCAGGAGTAACATATATGTACTATTGGTTACCGCTAACACAATGGGTATTGCGGCTTAACTACTTGCAGGCCAAATGTAGCCCAACCAAATCTAAGTTTTACTTATGGCCAGTGTTATTGTACTCTAAAACCGCAGATATTTGTGAACACACATTTCCATAGACCCCAGCTAAAATAACTATCTACCACGCATTTTTCTTCTTGAAGACATATATAACAAAACCATGTGAAAGAGTAAGGCTAAAAGGGGAGGTAAGTCTACCAACACCATAAAATCTTGCTTACCTAGGCCCCGACCTTTGTCACTCTTTTCCAAATGAACCCTTGGTCTAGGTCAGTGGTCCTTAAACTGTGGCCCAGGGACCGGATGCCGCCCTTTGCTTGCCTTTATCTGGCCCGTGGGGCACTATTCCTCTCACTGACACCAATGATGGGCCACTATTCCTCTCATGGACACTATTGATCGGGTACTATTCCTTTCACTGACACCAATGATGGGGCACTATTCCTCTCACTGACACAAATGATGGGTTACTATACCTCTCACCGACACCAGTAATGGGGTACTATTCCTCTCATGGACACCATTGATGCGGTACTATGCGTCTCATGGACACCATTGATGGCCCACTATTCCTCTCATGGACACCATTGATGGCCCACTATTCCTCTCATGGACACCATTGATTGCCCACTATTCCTCTCATGGACACCATTGATGGGGTACTATTTCTTTCACTGACACTAATGATGGACCTCTATTCCTCTCACATACACCAATGATGGGTCACTATTCCTCTCATGGACACCATTGATGAGGTACTGTTTTTTTCACTGACACCAATGATGGGCCACTATTCCTCTCACAGACACCATCGATAGGGTACTATTCCTCTCACTGACACAAATGATTGGGTACTATTCCTCTCACTGACACTAATGATGGGCCACTATTCCTCTCACGGACACCATTGATAAGGTACTATTCCTCTCACTGACACAAATGATGGGGTACTATTCCTCTCACAGACACCATTGATGGGGTACTATTTCTCTTATGGACACCATTGATGGGGTACTTTTCCTTTCACTGACATCAATGATGGGGTACTATTCGTCTCACTGACACCAATGACGCTAGGACATTTTCTGCTCCTACTGGCCACAGCCCGGCCCCTCTAAAGTCTGAAGGATAATAAACTGGCCCTTTGTTTAGAAAGTTTGGAGACCCCTGGTCTAGGTTCTGATATTTTCCCTAGTGTGTAATGTAATGCATTAATGTATGACCAAATAAAACACAAAACTACAGATCAAAGGATTTTCTGATCCAGGTGCAGTCAGCATTAGTAGGGCCTGCATGATTTGTAAAATTAATGTGGTAAGCAACACTGACTGCACCAAAATGGATCTCAACCATGGATATGTATAAACATGACGTTGTCCCCAATAAAATTAATCATAAATTGCTTAAGAAACCATCCATCATTTCGGCATATACTACATGGTGTTGGCATTACCTTGTTAACGTATACATACCCTTATGGTGATTTTAGAAACATTGATATGCATTTCAATTTAAGGCCAGGGTACAATACAATACTCCACAGTATGCACAGGCTCTAATTAAATTTAAAGCTGAACTCCAACCTCCGCAACCGGATAAACACACACATTTTATATATATTAGCTATTTTACCTGCCAAGGGATTTGTATTTATGTCCATCCAGTCCTACGATTTACAGAGCTCTACCATACTGCACAACCCTGTCCGGTAGGGGAGGGGAACCTGATCTCTCTCTTCTGTGGTCACACGTTCACATGGGCGTACTTAAAGTGATTGTAAAAGATCACCTTGTAAACCAACCTATTCAGTTTAAAATAGAAATGAAATGCAAAACATTTTTGTATAGATATAAAAAAAAAATTATAAATATCTTTTTTCCATTTTTTATAAGTGATCACATTCCTTCGGTTAATAAGAGCCGGGGGCGGAAAAACAGCAGCTTGCCAGTGACAGGCTGTGCAGCGGGGGGGCATGTCAGGTCTGATCATTGGAGGAGAGCAGGCTGAGTTCCAGGCATAGCTAGAGAACTGACCCCGCTGTGCTCTCCTGCCTAGTGTGGTCAGTTTTTAATAGAAAAGCAAGGGGACTAGCAGGAACACCTGGGATTTCACACAAAGGAAGAAATAAGTAGAACATGAAACTTTCTCATAACAAACAGCTGGGGGTAATAAAAACACAACTCAACTGTGTGGTTTTACTGCCCCCCAATCCCACGTGTGAACGAGCCCTTGGTTCACATCTGTGCGGCTGCGTGTGGGGCAGCCCATTTATTTCAACGAGTTTCCCTACCCGCAGGAACACAGGAAAAGAAGTCCTATTTTAAAATAGCGCCACACCATACCGATAAGTATGAATGAGACTCCCCCCATTTTGTTATTTTGTGCCCCAAATTGCATACTTTACCTTCTATTCTTTATCAGCAATCCTCATATACCCAAATAGATTTGTTTATTTCCATTTTTCTGGGGTACCGATGCTCTGATGTGTTATATTTATTTGATGCAATGGTATAAAGGCAGTTGGTTTTACAAATTTAGGGTCCATACACACTGGGATTTAAAAAACGCTAGTTCTTTTGGCAGAATAAAAATGCTCACATTTCAGCATTTTTGTATAGGCGTTTAGGAGCGTCTAGCGTTTTCTTCTCCCAGGGCTTTTATTTCTTAGAGAATAGCTGCAGGAACTCCCTCTTTCTGAGTCACCTCTTTTCTCCACCCCCTACCTACCTCTGAGTACCATTCCTTGGTTCCATCCCCTACCCACCTTCCAGTTCTGCCCTTTTGGACAATACAGAACCTAGTACAGTAAAACCTCGGATTGCGAGTAACACGGTTTACGAGCGTTTCGCAATACAAGCTGTTTTTTTTTTCTTTTTAAAACCCTGACTCGGTTTTGCGAGCGTTGGCTCGCAAGACGAGCAGGATTCAAGGGTCTGGGGGTGTGCAGTACCGCATTTGTCCAGAGGTTCGGGGGGGCGCTGGTGACGCTCGGAGACACTTGGAAACACTTCTCTGAGTGTTTCCGAGTGTCTCCGAGCATCTCCGAGTGGTCTCCAAGCTTCTCTGAGTGTTTCCGGGTGTCTCCAGCGCCCCCCACCTCTGGTCACATGCGGTACTGCATAGACAAGCAGTGGCTGTGGAACAAATTATCTGGGTTTCCATTGATTCCTATGGGGAAACTCGCTTTGATATGCGAGTGCTTTGGATTACAAGCATTCTTCTGGAACGGATTATGCTCATAATCCATGGTACTACTGTATCATTTTGTGGTGCTAAGTCATTTGTATGGAATTTGGTAATTATAACAAGAAAAGCAGTAAAATAGATCCCCCTGCAGCCAATAACAATAGAGCCCCCGCCAGCAACAATAAATCCCCCTAACTACAATGGACCACCCACCACAAACCCCCCCCCACCAACAATAGGCTCATGGCACAACAACAGATCTCCCCACAGCCAGCATCAATAGACTCTCCAGTAGCCAGCAACAATAGACCCCTCCCTCAACAGTAGATATCTCCCAGCAACAACTGACCCCCCAGCAATATAAGTCTCATCCCCAGCAACACTAGAACTCTTCAGCAACAATAGACCCCTCCCTCAACAGTAGATCTCTCCCAGCAACAACTGACCCCCCAGCAATATAAGACTCATCCCCAGCAACACTAAAACTCTTCAGGAACAATAGACCCCCCTGCAAAAAAAGATCCCCTCCAGCTAGAATAGATCCCCCAGCAGCGAGAATCAATAGACCCTGCAGCACACCCCCGGACCCCTTGGCATTACATACTGTCAGCGCTGGAGATGCCGGAATTGCGTTCCCGCTGAAAAAAAAGCCTAGCTTCTGCCAGAAAACTGCTCCCAAAAACTCAAACAAGAAGGGTTTTTTTTTTCTGTCTCTAAACTCTGAGCTTAAAGTACGCCTCTAAACGCCTAAGGCTTTATTCTCATCTCCACGTATGGGGGGTGACAATCGTGGTAAAAACGCGCAAATAGAATCGCGGGACGCCCGTCACCCAAAAGAATCTTCTTTTGGGTGACGGGCGTCCTGCGATTCTGTTTGCGCGGGAAAATCCCGCTGCGTTTGGGGTGCTATTAAAATCAACGGGCAATGCACCGGGAATGCATGGGTGTCCCGCCATTTGCCGCTATTGCGAATCGCACGATTCCGCCCGCAATTCGGAACGCGGAGATGTGAACGGAGCCTTAAACTTTGTACACACAATCTGATTTTCGGCCGGGACTTGTGTTTATGACAGAATGCCTAAAATCCGACCGTTAGTACGCTCCATCAGACAATTGTTGTCAAACTTTCGGCCAACAAATGTTGGATGACAGGCTAGTAAATTTTTGGCGGACAACGTTCTGTTGTCAGATTTTCGTATCGTGTGTACACAAGTCTGTCACACAAAAGTCCAAAGTACAAACACGCATGCTCGGAATCAATGCTCACCAAGCATTAGCAGAAGGTGCCCAAAGGGTGGCGCTCAAGAGCTGAAATTCCACGTAGTACGTCACTACGTTCGTGTTTGTTGGCCGACAATTGTGTGCCGTTAGTATATGCAAGACAAAATCCAGGCACACGCCCTTCGGACAAAAGTCTGACTCTCTGTCTGCCAACAATCCGATTGTGTGTACGAGGCTTAAATGTTCATGGACACATAAGAGAAGATTGGATGCTTCTACAGGCAAAACGCTAAACTCCTCTAGAAGCTGCGATTTATTTTTTATTTTTTTTCAAGCCAGTGTGCATGGACCCTAAACGTCGGGTTTCTGAACAACACTTCAGCATAGCATATACAGTAGATATGCCAATGAAAACACAAGTACAATGTGAAATATTTTACCTGCCAAATGCTTTTTTTATTCTGCTCATCTGCATCAGCAGCTGATTTGCACACTGCGTAGCCAGAAAGACGACTCTGATATTTCTCTGTTGGGCTTTACAGCTTCCTGTGTCACTGGCCTGCTTTTTGCACGCTCTTTTATTCATAGAGCACGCTGAAGGAAAAAAAGGTGGAAGGGGATGATGTAAAGCCAGAAAAAATAGGGTGTTCCCTGCCTGGCTGCACAGCGTGGAAGAGGTTTGGTCCTCATAAGATTGGCTAAAATGACATTTAATTGAACCGTATATTGCTGTTTGCCCGGAGTCCAGGTTTTAATGAAGCTCTTGTAAATAGAAATCTGCTCTAATTAAAAAGCAGGATATTATTTCAGGACATGTTAAAATTGCTAACCATTTAACAAGTTTATAGTCGCTTTGCAATGGAGGAGAAGCTAATTCATGCCAGTACCTGACAGCCTGGAAAATGTTGTGATTGCACCCACCCTTTCCATTACACTGCATAGACCTGCAACTGATGATAAGATCTTGTACATAACTATAACGCACCAAGGGAAGACTTTATATACATGCAGTATACTGTATATACACTATATTGTCAAAAGTATTGGGACACCTGCCTTTACACGCACATGAACTTTAATGTCATCCCAGTCTTATGCCCTGTACACATGGTCGGACATTCCGACAACAAAATCCATGGATTTTTTTCGACGGATGTTGGCTCAAACTTGTCTTGCATACACGCGGTCGCACAAAGTTGTCAGAAAATCCGATCGTTCTGAACGCGGTGACGTAAACCACGTACGTCGGGACTATAAACGGGGCAGTAGCCAATGGCTTTCGTCTCTTAATTTATTCTGAGCATGCGTGGCACTTTGTGCGTCGGATTTGTGTACACACGATCGGAATTTCCGACAACGGATTTTGTTGTCGGAAAATTTTATAGCAAGCTCTCAAACTTTGTGTGTCGAAATTCCGATGGAAAATGTGTGATGGAGCCTACACACGGTCAGAATTTCCAACAACAAGGTCCTATCACACATTTTCCGTCGGAAAATCCGACCGTGTGTACAGAGCATTAGTCTGTAGGGTTCAATATTGAGTTGGCCCACCCTTTGCAGCTATAACAGCTTCAACTCTTCTGGGAAGGCTGTCCACAAGGTTTAGGAGTGTGTCTATGGGAACGTTTGACCATTCTTGCAGAAGCGCATTTGTGAGGTCAGGCACTGATGTTGGACGAGAAGGCCTGGATCGCAGTGTCCAATCTAATTTATCCCAAAGGTGTTCTATCGGGTTGAGGTCAGGACTCTGTGCAGGCCAGTCAAGTTCCTCCACCCCAGACTCGCTTATGAATGTCTTTATGGACCTTGCTTTGTGTACCGGTGCGCAGTCATGTTGGAACAGGAAGGGGCCATCCCCAAACTGTTCCTACAAAGTTGGGAGAATGAAATTATCCAAAATGACTTGGTATGCTGACACCTTAAGAGTTCTCTTCACTGGAACTTACCAGCCAAGCCCAACCCCTGAAAAACAACCCCACACCATAATCCCCCCTCCAGCAAACGATTTGGACCAGTGCACAATGCAAGGTCCATAAAGACATGGGTGAGCGAGTCTCGGGTGGAGGCAAACTTACCGGCCACCTAATTAGGTACACCTGTTCAATTGCTTGGTAACACAAATTGCTAATCAGCCAATGACATGGCAGCAACTCAATACATTTAGGTATCTAGACGTGGTGAGGACGACTTGCTGAAGTTCACACTGAGCATCAGAATGGGGAAGAAAGGGGATTTAAGTGACTTTGAACGTGACATGGTTGTTTGTGCCAGAAGGGATGATCTGAGTATTCCAAAAACTGCTGATCTACTGGGATTTTCACGCACAACCATCTATAGGGTTTACAGAGAATGATCCAAAAAAGAGAAAGTATCCAGTGCGCGGCAGTTGTGTGGAGGAAAATGTCTTGTTGATGTCAGAGGAGAATGGGCAGACTGGTTCGAAATTATAGAAAGGCAACAGTAACTCAAATAATCACTCGTTACAACCAAGGTATGCAGAATACCATCTCTGAATGCACAACACATGGAACCTTGAAGCAGATGGGCTACAGCAACAGAAGACCACTCCGGATGGCACTACTGTCAGCTAAGAACAGGAAAATGAGGCTACAATTCACACAGGTTCACCAAAATTGGACAATAGAAGATTGGAAAAACGTTGCCTGGTCTGATGATTCTCGATTTCAGCTGTGACATTCAGATGGTAGGATCAGAATTTGGCGTAAACAACATAAAAGTATGGATCCTTCCTGCCTTGTATCAACAGTTCAGGCTGGTCGTGGTGTAATGGTGTGGGGGATATTTTCTTGGCACACTTTGAGCCCATTAGTACCAATTTAGCATCGTTTAAACGCAACGGCCTACCTGAGCATTGTTGGTGACCATGTCCATCCCTTTATGACTACAGTGTACCCATCTTTTGATGGCTACTTCCAGCAGGATAATGCACCATGTCACAAAGCTCAAATCATCTCACCACTGGTTTATTGAACATGACAATGAGGTCTCTGTACTCCAATGGCCTCCACAGTCACCAGATCTCAATCCATTGGAGAGATTCGCATCATGGAAGTGCAGCCGACAAATCTGTAGCAACTGCGTGATGTTATCATATCAATGTGAACCAAAATCTCTGAGGAATGTTTCCAACATTTTGATGAATCTATGCCATGAAGAATTAAGGCAGTTCTGAAGGCAAAGTGGGGTCCAACCCGGTACTAGCAAGGTGTACTTAATAAGGTGGCTGGTGAGCGTAGTTGTAAAGCACAAAGGGAAGACTTTGGATACAGATAAATGGTCAAGTCAATAGATTGAAGCAGCCTTTCTCATCCAGGATACCATGGATGGAATCCTTGGGTTCCTTGAGAGGTTGCTAGGGGTTCCTTGAGTAATGATCACTTATCTTTTTAGAGGGGGGCGTGTCCAAGATAGCAACAGGAGAGGACGCTCAGTAACAGAGCTCCTGGGGTCCGGCCACTAATCCTGCCTTTATCCCGGTGCCTGGGCTGAAATTTGTAGTGGAAACACTCCAAGGACACAGCAGGGACTCCGGGCAATAGTGGTAAATCCCGGAGGTCAAAGTCAGCAGCGGCTCCACTTGACAGGGCCAAGACCAGAGGCCAAGCCACCATCACTGCCCACATGGCGTCCCAGACAGAGACCGCGGACTCCCCTCCAGCAACAGCGGCAGACCTTAGGACCACCATACAAACAATCGCCACAGGCCAGGCAGCGCTGATGGATAAGATCGATCACCTGTAGACGAATGTGGACTTCATCCATGTGGAGGATGCCGAGAACCGCAATTGGCGCAATAATCTGCGCATCGTTGGCCTCCCAGAGGGGTCAGAAGGTGCCGACCCCACTGCTTTCACTGAGCGCCTTCTTAAAGAGTTGCTGCCGAGGGTGCGTTTATCCCCCTTCTTCACCATTGAGAGGGCTTACCGCATGCCAGCTACTAGTGGGCTGCAGGGCTCTCCCCCCCGCACATTCATCTTCAAGCTCCTGCACTTTAAAGACAGAGACATGGTGCTGAGGGAGGCCAGGGCACTACAAAAGCTGAAATTTGAAAACTTATCTTTTTAGATATCTTTAAGGTGGGGTCCTTCCCAATTACCACAGATGTAAGAAGCATTCTTCCCAGTGACCATCACAGCAATGTACCGTGAGCAGCCTGTAGATACACTATAATAAATAGTAACAAGGTGTTCACTGAGACCATAAAGGTTCCTCTGTGTAAAAAAGGCTGGATTAAAGAGTAACCCTAAGAAGCACTATAGTTATTTAAAATGACAGCATAACATAATATTTTAGGGATCTCTAGGCCTTTTAGTGCCGGTTCACACAGGGGCGGCACAACTTGCAGGTCGACTCACCGAGGCGACCTGCACACACGACTTCAGCGGCGACTTGCAAACCGACTTCTGTATAGAAGTCAATGCAAGTCACCTGAAGTCGCCCCAAAAATACTACAGGAACCTTTTTCTAAGTCGGAGCGACTTGCGTCGCTCCTATTAAAACGGTTCCGTAGTAGAGAACGGGACGCCACTTTTCAGGCGGCTAGGTCGCCTGACAAGTCGCCCCTGTGTGGGCTAAAGGTGTCCATCTGTTTTTTGATCCATCTATTCAGTTTTGCTACATTTCCAATATTCCAGTCAAATCTATGAAACATCTAAAGCTGGCCATAGACGGACTGGTTTTCTTACCTGCAACCATGGGTCAGTCAGTGTTGATGGGGGAATCCCTCCTGCGGAAGCCATTGCGTTCTCCTGGCAGAGGGGTGGTGGGAGCCGTGGAGCACACTCTACTGCTAGCATCTATAATAGCCGCTAGCATTATTCTCTTGTAAAATTTGACTGGCTGATTGTACCAAAATTAATCAACTGATCAACTTGGGTACATTCAGCCTGCCCATACATATTTCCAATCTCGGCAGGTTCAGCAGCATTCGAACCGTCTATGGCCGGCTTAAGTAAGGGCATTTTAGCAATTCTATTTGACCATTTGGATTCAAGCTAAATCAAAATGGAAATACTGTATAGGATTAAAAAAATGTTGACTGTTTTTTTAATAAGATTAATTTTTTCAAGTAATCTCTTAGAATATTGGATAAATTGATAATATACATACTGTAAATCTAATTTTAATGCAGTTGATCACCTGTGGTTTCCAGTGGGAATTTCAATGGATTTGAATAAACAGCAGACACGTGGCACCATGAAAAATGCACATAGCCATGTTTGAATTATTTGAATCTGCAACTCTCGCTACTTTATATGTTTACTACATTTTATAGGATAACTACATAATACTATATCCCTAGCATTCCTGCAGATGTGCACAAACCTGTTCAAAGTATGCCCCCTAAAAATGGCTTATTTACACTATATAGCCAAAAGTATGTGTAAATCCCTTAAAGGGGTTGTAAAGTCTCATGGTTTTTCACATTAATGCATTCTATTCATTAAGGTGAAAAACCTTCTGTGCTGCAGTTGCCCCTGAGAGCCCCCCTTTTCTTAGAACCCTTTCACACTGGGGCGGTTTGCAGGCGCTATTGCGCTAATAATAGCGCCTGCAAACCGACCCGAAAGTGCTGCTGCTTTCATTCCAGTGTGAAAGCCCCAAGGGCTTTCAAACTGGAGCGATGCGCTGGCAGGACGGGAAAAAAAGTCCTGCCGGCAGCATCTTCGGAGCGGTGAAGGAGCGGAGTGTATACCGCTCGTTCACCGCTCCTGCCCATTGAAATCAATGGGACGGCGCGGCTATACAGAGGCCTCTGCAGAGGCGCTTTGTGGTGGTATTTAACCCTTACCGGGTGGCGGCGTTTTACCGCCGCCCCCGCCCCAGTGTGAAAGGGCTCTTACCTGAACCCGATCATTCCAGCGATGTGCACGAGACCAGTGACTCCAGCCGCTGTCTTGGGTCCTCATTGGATAGATTATTAGCAGCAGGAACCATTGGCTCCCGCTGCTGTCAATCAAATCCAGTGACACGTGAGCCAGGGGAAAAAACACAAACTTTTACAACCACTTCAAAAATTAGGGAGTTCAGGTGTTTCTAGTGATGGATAACACATCATACAAAGACATTTAAAAAATGGTGTGCTTCCAACCCTGTGGTACCAGTTTAGTGAAGGTCTTTTTCTGGTTCATCTTGACTGTGACCCTGTGCATAAAGTCAGGTCCATAGAGACATAGTTAGATGAGTTTGGGGTGGAGGAGCTGGAATGGCTTACGCAGAGTCCTGACCTCAACCCTACCAAGCACCTTTGGGATAATTGGAATGCCAATTGCTCTTTTGGCTGAATTGACACAATGTCAACAGATGCTCCACAATCCTTTGGAAAGCCTTCCCAGAAGAGTGGAGGCTGTTCTAGCCACAAAGGAAAGGAGGAATAAAGGGGGAGTACCTCGATTTTCATGCCCATGGTTTTCAAATAAGATATCCAACAAGCTCATTTAGATGGTCAGGTGTCTACAAACCTTGGCTATGTAGTATATATTCACTCCGATGACTGTCTGTTTTAAAGCTTTGACAGCCAAAGCTCTATCAGATATTAGCTGAACTTTTATATGTAACAAGATGCTTATGATGCTGAATTTCACAAAACCCAGAATTCCCTGTGCTGTGTTGTGTATACTGAGTAATCATGCTGACACATGGACATGGTGACATAAACACCTCATCTGTCAGGATGCTGAGAGTCGGAGATCTGATCGTTTGCTCCTCATCAGCTCTCCTGGGACCAGGAAAACAAAACGAAATGAGACGCAATTATAATTAGAGATTTCTCCAGCTCCATTATTGTAGTCTATATGCAGATTCTCTCTTAGGGCTCATTCGGTGACATTCACGGCATGCATTTTGCTGCATTTTCCATTGAAGGAAAGACACAAGAATATAAAACCAATCCATTTTTTTCCACTTCACATTAATGTGCTACATTGAGTGTATTGAAAAAAAATAATTTTGCCTGCTATATTTTTGGTGCATTTTTTTGTCAAGTCAATTTAAACTGAGCCCTTCAAAACATAATGCCAGACTTTTGAAACAAATATCAAAGCATGGTAGTACATGTATTCTGATGTAAAAGAAGGCTTGATCCCCCGTCCTTTTTTTTTTTTTCAAATAGCAATTTTATTGATTTTCTTAGTATGTTAACTTGCATAAACCAAAGCATCAAACTCATTTTAATATCATCAATCTCAGCTCTTACAATCTGCCCTGTGGGGAGGTAGGTGTCCACAAGAAAGGTACTCATAACCTCCATGCTTCTGTGGGGAGAGGGCACTGCAGCCAAATGAAGGTGTAGAACCATCTCAAGGATGATCAGAAGAAATGGACAGCACCTGAGTTAAATATATGAGTGTCACAACAAAGGGTCTGAATACTTAGGACCATGTGATATTTCAATTTTTCTTTTTTAATAAATGCAAAAATGTCAACAATTCTGTGTTTTTCTGTCAATATGGGGTGCTGTGTGTACATTAATGAGGGAAAAAAATGAACTTAAATGATTTTAGCAAATGGCTGCAATATAACAAAGAGTGAAAATTTTAAAGGGGTCTGAATACTTTCCGTTCCCACTGTATATATGTATATCTATATAGATATATATAACTATATATATAGATCTATCTATCTATCTATCTATCTATCTATCTATCTATCTATCTATCTATCTATCTATCTATCTATCTATCTATCTATCTATCTATCTATCTATCTATCTATCTATCTATCTATCTATCTAGATAGGATAGATATGCATTATACCTATGTCAGATTATCAAAGCAGCTCTACTGTTGTTCTTTCAACAAAATGGATCCCTTCAGCCTCCCCTCCAGAGTCAGTTTTTGACTTTTCTTGTTGTAAGGAGGAGGGCGAGGAAGAGGAGGAGTCATCTGTGCATGCAGAATCAAACTCAGAGGAGGCATTCTCTACTGACCTATCCCCTAAACTAATAGATATAATTTCAGTCCTTGATAAGGTGCATTCCTACCTTGCCTTGGAGCAGCCTGGGTTAAACTACTCTAAGGTCTCTGACTTGGCTCCCTGAAACTTTTCAGACTTCCTAAGACCTTTCCTGTTAACTCTCTCTTAGAGTCAGTGTTTTATGGTGACTGGCCTAAATCTGAAATATTTTTACACCTCCCAAATGCTTTGGAAGCAGCCATCTCTAACCTGAACAAAACTTCTTACCTTAACCGTCCCTGTTGAGGATGTTCCTGCTTTTAAGGACCTGGTGGGCAAGAGGTTAGAAACCCTCTTTAAGGCATTGTTTGCTCTCATTGGTCCCATTACGTAACCTGCTGTAGGATCCATGGTAATCTGGCCTTGCCTGGCTGTCTGGGCCTAAATGACTCTTTATGCATTTTATGCACCCTAGGAACTCTGTCTGTGGCCTTACGACACTGCACAGTTGGCCTGGTGGATATACTTTGGCAAGTATCCAGGATGAGCATCCTTTCCATTCACATAAAGGGGATCTGGTGTAAATGCTAGTTAGCTGAACATCCATGTAAGAAGTTCCTCAAGAGGATGCCCTTTGAAGCAGAATGCCTCTTCCATTCCTCCTTGGACAAGTACAATACATCAAGGAGATCACTTGGGGTACTCTCAGAAAAAGAAGACACATGCTCCTGCAAGTAGGTCTCCTACTTCCATGTCTAAGAAGGGTTCCTCTAACTATAAGCCTCCTCCCCGCTTCATGCTTTCCAATTTGCCTTCCTCTCTGCAAAGATAGGCAGATCTACAATCTGCTCTTCAGTAGCTCCTCACACAGAGTTATTGCACCAGTTCCAGTTGGGAATTTTTTTTCAGGGGTTTTACTTCAGCCCATTCACTGTTTTTGCAAAGAAAAAATTGAGGTGTTTACTCCATTCTGGATCTCAAGACCCTCAAAGTGTTTCTATAAGTCCAGCGATTTTGCATAAAAACTGACAGTTCGGTCACTGCCTCCCTCCTGTTGGGGATCTACACATCCCTTGTTTTTTGCCTCACGAATGCTATTTGTGGTTTGCAGTGGACATGCTCTACAACCAATTTGTTGCCATTCCCTTTGGCCTGTTCAAAGCAATCTGGGTCTTTACCAAGGTCTAACGTGCAAAAGTATATATAAAACCGCACTTAGGATGAATATATGTAGGTGTGCTGCCTCCCCTAATGAGGCTCCCCTGAGGGAACTCTAAATGGTGAAAGACAAAAGGATGGGGAATATGGCGCTACCTACTGCCAAAAATGATAAGAATAGCAGGACTAACAAGAATAACAAGACGTAGGTGGAGGAAATGGGGGGAGCATAAGTGCTGCACTGAAGATATGTATACCCCACTAATACACAATGCATGTAACCCCCACCTCAAATAAAATGACTGTGCTTCATATGTGAAAAAATGCCATAAGGCCATACTAGACTAACATGATAAATGCTTATAAATAAAATAAAGCTAGGATAAGAGTTCATATATATATATATATAAATGAGTGACAGTCCATATGGTGTACGTCTGATGCTCCTCGGATGTATAACAGGAAAAATATATTAGGTGACTTGAGTGCTCGTAGTGTCCACAGGTGACTTTCTGTGCTCCTCCTCAAGGGTCCCCACTCACCAAATCCAATCACCCCACTGGAGCAATACGCATGTGGATACAATCAGTGCAACCAATCCTCTAACAAGACTGTCAATGTGGTTCCAAGGAGAGAGCTCTATCTTCAAGTAGATGCCAGCGTGATCTTTACCGAATCCCTCATACAAGAAAGCATATAAGAATTTCCATGGTGTAGTAAAACCAAGTTCATTTATTGAGCGACAGTAAAAATCCAAAACAGACAAGAACTTTTTCAAAAGAACATTCCAATAGCATATATATATGCAGACTGTGTGGAGGCCAGCTCCTGTCACCAGTAGTCAGGCCGCACAACAGATAACAAGAGGTGGACGCAGAGTGGAGACAGTAGCGGTCCACTGCGCTCCAGCTGCGTTCCACCAGCTCGAAAAAACAGGAAGTGACGTAGCATGCCTGGCGCCGTCCTCCACCTAAGTCTTGTTATTCTTGTTAGTCCTGCTATTCTTATCATTTTTGCCAGTAGGTAGCGCCATATTCCCCATCCTTTTGTCTTTTACCAAGGTCTATCCCAGTCCTTGCTTTGCTTCACGCTCAGGGTATCCACATTGTGGGCTACCTAGACGATCTTCTGTTAAAAGAACTAAATCTGCTCAGACCCTGTCAGTCAATGCTCAGGGACCACTGCAGACTGGGTAGAGCTTCAGATTGTTCCACAATGTCCAGAAGTCATCTCTGAAACCGACTACTCAACTGGAGTACCTGGCCCTAATATTGGACATGTCCCTATTCAGGATCCTCCTGGCTCAGGACAAACTCCTGACATTCCCCCAATTTGATCATGCATGAAGCTTCTGAGTCTCATTCAGGGTGATGCCATATATCCACTTTTACTTGAGACTGTTACAACTCAATATTTTGGATGTTTGTGACCAACAAACTCTGGACCACCCCATTCGACTCTCCCTGGACTGGAAGAATTCCAATCTGGCACTGGAGTCAGGGAAACCCTTTCCTGCAAAGACTTAGACAGTTTTCACGATATATGCTAGACTGTTGGGCAAGGGTACAGCCCTGAATGCCATCTTGTGCAGGTCATTTGGTGGTCTGAGGAAGCCCTTTCCAATAATGTCTTGAAACTGAGAAAAATTCAGTTGTCCTTCCAATGCTGAACCTCGCAACTGCAAGGTCACTCAACCAAAAGCCATTTAGACAATACCACTGAAGTTGCTTACACTTACCACTAGAGAGAAACCAAAAGTTGTGCCACTCAAGGGGAAGCAGATCTGATGCTGTCTTTTGAAGAACTGCGTGTTTCACACATTTCATTCACATCCCAGGTGTAAAAAATAGGCAGACTTCCTCAGTCATCTACTTTTTAATTCCAGGGGAATGGTCTCTCCACCCCAAGGAGTTCCAAGTACTCTATCACAAGTGGGAGGCACTGGACCTCAATCTTCTGGTGTCCAGGTTCAAGAATAAGCTGGACATGTTTGTCTCCAGGTTTAGGTACCCTTAAGCTTTTACAGTGGATGCTGTGGTGAATGGCATGGCTGTTGAAGTTCAGGTTCTGTGGAACGGGGCCTTTCAGATTTATTTATTCCTATGCTACTGAATGCTAGGAAGTCGACTTCTCACAAAGTCTATCACTGCACATGGAAGGCCTACTTTACGTGGTGCAATTCTAGGAAGTTTCAACTTAGTAAGTATTTGTGGGAGGCATTCTGTCTTTTCCTCACTCTGGTATAGACAGTATTTTGGGCTTAAGTACTGTCCCGGGACAAAACTCAGCCCTGGCTGTTCTATTTCCAAGACGATTTGCCTCTTGTTCCTTAGTTAGGGCCTTTGTGCAGGGCATCAAACATATTCCCTTGTATGATCTCCATTGATACTGTGGGACCACAGCCTGCTTTTCTCAGCCCTTCAGTGGCTGCTCTTCGAATCTGTTAGGAATATTCCCTTATCTGATCTTACCTGTAAGGTGGATTTTTTCATTGCTATCTGAAATGCACATCTGAGTTAGCGGCCTTATCCAGTGTAACACTATGCATTGTTACTGAGAATGCAGAACTTTATTTATCCACAAGATGGCAGCATTCAGTACTTTACCCTGCCATAGCCTTAACCACTTCAATACAGGGCTCTTAGACACCTTCCTGCCCAGACCAATTTTCAGCTTTCAGTGCTGTCGCAGTTTGAATGACAATTGCGCAGTCATGCTACACTGTACCCAAACTAAATTTTTATAATTTTTCTCCCACAAATAGAGCTTTCTTTTGGTAGTATTTGATCACCTCTGGGTTTTTTATTTTTTGCGAAACAAATATAAAAAGACCGAAAATTTTGAAAAAAATACAAGTTTTGCTTTTGTTTCTGTTTAAAAATATTGTAAATAAGTAAATTTTCTCTTTCACTGATTGGCACTGATAAGGCGGCACTGACAGGCACTGATAAGGCGGCAGCGATGAGGTGGCACCAATGAGCGGGCACTGATGGGCACTGACGATGGGCACTGATATGCGACACTGATGGGCACTGGTAGGCGGCACTGATGGGTGGCACTGATATGCAGCACTGATGGGCATTAATGGGTGGCACTGGTGGGCACTGATGGGCGACACTGATGGGCACTGAAAGGCTGCAAAGATGGGTTCTTATGGGTGGCACTGATGGGCACTGATAGGCGGCACTGCTGGGCACCGATAGGCGGCACTAATGGGCACTAATAGGTGGCACTGATGGGCACTGATACGCGGCACTGATACGCGGCACTGATAGGCATCCCTGGTGGCACTGGCAGTGGTAGGCATTGGAGTGGGCACTGATTGGCAGCTGCCTGGGCATTGATTGGCAGCTGCCTTTGCACTGATTAGTATTTTTCTGGGGGTCTAGGGGGCATACCTGGTGGTCCAGTGTGGCTGGTTTCCCTGGTGGTCCTGGGCAGCTTCCCTGGTGGTCCTGGGTGGGATCCGAGGGGGGGCTGTGCTGATAAACAATCAGCACAGACCCCCCTGTCAGAAGAGCAGCCGATCGGCTCTCCTCTACTCGCGTCTGTCAGATGTGAGTGATGAAAAGCCGATCACCGGCTCTTCCTATTTACATCGTGATCAGCCGTGATTGGACACGGCTGATGACGTTGTAAAGAGTCTCCATCAGAGACTCTTTACCTAGATCGGTGCTGCGGTGTGTCAGACTGACACACCGCAACAGCGATCGCCGCGATGCGCGCCCCCGGGGGCGCGCAGCGGCTCAATAACCTGCGGACGTCCAGCCAGGATATTGAGACCCCTTTCCGCCGTCATTCTGCTATATGGCGGGCGGCAAGTGGTTAAAGTGGTTGTTAACCCAATCATATCACTACATAATCCTGCTGGTTCCCTAATGCTAGCTGCTCCTGTCTCTGAAACACCTCCCTAGGAGACACTTAACCCCTTGATCACCCCCTAGTGTTAACCTCTTTCCGTCAGTGCCATTTATACAGTCATAAGTGGCTATTTTTAGCTCTGATCACTGTAATAATGTGAATAAATGTAAAGTGTATATCCACACTAGGAACTAAAATTTAATAAGCAGCTGTGCACTATAACCCAGACACCAGGCACAGACAATATATGTAAAAAGAGTGCAGCGCTCAAAAATAAAAAAAAATATATAAAGAGCAATCAAACAATGCAAACAAATATATTAATATGCAGGCAATCAATTATATATAAATAATAACTGTGAAAAAAAAGTCTGAAGACACATATGCAACATTACATCACATGTGAATCAAAGAAAGTCCCATGGGAGAAAAGAGTGTTTGGAGATGACGATCATACCCCTGACAGTGTGACACCTATCACCATAATCAAAAATGGAGGCTTATCGGAAAGCTTACTCAGAGAGGTCACACAGCGCTTGGTTGGATCTCTGTTCTGCTGAGAAGGAAATCTGGACGTTCCTCTCCCATGGCCGTGGATGGTATACACCAGGAGGTTCATAGCAACTCAGGATACAGGATGCAGTATTAGGAAGCCTCGATAGCAGAATATTTAAGAGACAAAAAAGACTCCACATAGTGTCATACTGTCTCAACATCCAGTTTATTAAACATTACACTTACAGTACATAAAAGTCCAAGCTATGATCATGTCACAATCCAGAGATCAGATAAATTCCTTGTGAGTTTCAAGCAGCGATCGCACAGGTGCAGCAGCATGTGTACGTGACTATCCCGCCGATCGTTTAGTCATTAATGACATCATCAGAGGTACTGTACTGTATTCCCAGCCAGTACACTCCCCACACAGTTAGAAACACCTCCCAAAAGACACTTAACCCCTTGATCGCCACCTAGTGTTAACCCCTTCCCTGCCAGTGCCATGTATACAGTGATCAGTGGCTATTTTTAGCTCTAATTACTGTAATAATGTCACCGGTCCCAAAAAAGTATCAAAAGTGTCTGATCTGTTGCAAAATCAAAACTTGCCATTTTGTTTTTTGCTGAAAGTAATGGCTTTCTTCTGGCCACTCTGCCATAAAGCCCAACTCTATAGAGCATATGGCTTATTGCTGTCCTATGTAAAGATACTCCAGTCTCTGCTGTGGAACTCTGCAGCTCCTCCTTACCTTAGGTCTCTGTGCTGCCTTTCTGATTAATGCCCTCCTTGCCCGGTCCGTGAGTTTTGGTGTGCGGCCGTCACTTGGTAGGTTTGCTGTTGTGCCATGTTTTTTCCATTTGGTTATGATAGATTTGATGGTGCTCCTAGGGATCATCAAAGATTTGGATATTTTTTTATAACCTAACACTGACTTGTACTTCTCAACAACATTGTCCCTTACTTGCTTGGAGAGTTCCTTGGTCTTCATGGCAGTGTTTGGTTATTGGTGCCTCTTACTTAGGTTGCAGCCTCTGGGGTCTTTCAAAAATGTGTGCATATGTAATGACAGATCATGTGACACTTACATTGCACACAGGTGGACATCATTTCACTAATTATGTGACTTCTGAAGGTAATTGGTTGCACCAGAGCTTTTTATGGGCTTCATAACAAAGGGGGTGAATACATACGCACATACCAATTATCATTTTTTTTATTTCTGAAAAATAGTTTTATGTATATATTTTTCTAATTTTACTTCACCCACTTAGACTATTGTGTTCTGTTCCATCAAATATAATTCAGATTAAAAAAACATTGAACTAAAGGCTGTAATGTAACAAAATAGCTAAAAAGCCAAGGGGGGTGAATACTTTTGCAAGGCACTGTAAGCTTATTGTGATCTTTTTTTTTACCAAAAATATGTAGAAGAATGCATATTGTTCTATTTATTTTTTGGGATATTTATTATAGCATAAAGTAAAAAAATATTTTATTTTTTTTCAAAATTGTCAGTCTTTTTTGTTTATAGCGGAAAAAGTTCCCTATACACTTAGGGGAAATGAGGAAGTCAAGCTGGAGCCTTGTGAACTGTCTAATGCAGGGGTCTCAAACTTGTGGCCCTCCAGCTGTTGCGAAACTACAAGTCCCATCATGCCTCTGCCTGTGGGAGTCATGCTTGTAACTGTCAGCCTTGCAATGCCTCATGGGACTTGTAGTTTTGCAACAGCTGGGGGGCCACCAGTTTGAGACCCCTGGTCTAATGCGACTGATACTCTCATCCCTCCTACTAACACAACAGGGAGAGAGAGACAGTCCCTGAACCAAGGCCAGTGCCTGAAGTAGAGCCGGAGACCGAGGTACAACCTGAACCGGAAGCTGGATGCAGTTTTTGGGAAACAGAACAGAAACCACAGTCACTTGAAGACATACATTCCTGGTTGAGACAGAGGATATGTCCCCCAAATAGATTGACTTATGATATTCTAGGTGAAAATTCTGATGAACTTATCCCCACTACCCAACGTCCCAGTCAAGCACTTGCCTCATTTACTGAGCCTTTAGTAAAGGATGGCCTTGATCCACCCTCTGACACTACTGGGTGGGCCACTAACTTATTACTGGCCTTTCATAAAATCAATCTGACTTCTCCTGTTGATGTATTTAATTTGCTATCAGAAGACCCTTAATCAAGTCAGTTATTAGCTGTTGCAACTTCTAGTTTGTTAGAGGGTTAATTGTTTAGCATTCATGATGCAGTAAAGTGACTCAGCATGTTTTGCTCTGTCTTTAGGGACCAAAAACTTTCTAGTGGGGGGAGGATGTAGCAATATGGACTACAATCATAAAGCACCGTACCTTCCAGTATCTCAAAGCATCGTCTGTCCCTCTAGTGATCAGTGTATCAGGTGACATCATATTTGTGTGCCAAACAAAAGGATTGTGGAATGAATAGTCCTCCTGTCAGATAATTACTTTGCATGTCTATGTGCCAGGACTACATATCCCAGGGATCGTTGCTGCCATCTGATGATTGCTGGGAGTAGCTGTAAAAGAAGCAAAAGCCTGCGCGGAGCTCTCTTCCTCCCGGGCCTGATGCAAGATGGACCTCTCTGTGCAACAGGGAAAGAGAGGTCGCAGCCTACCACGGAGTACCACCTTCCAACCCATAACCTGAGAGGCCTAATTCTGCCGTTTGCGATCGGACATATTTCCAGCACCACTCCAGACGCCTGCCATTCGGTGTGTGTCAAGCTTCACGTCGAGAAATTGAAACAGCAGATCTGCTGCATGAGTGCGCTACATGAGTTCCTGTCCGGAAGACATCGGGGCAGTCTGGTTGTTGGTGAGAGGGCAAATTGCTCAACCTTTATCCATTCTTTGTCACAGTTATGCTGCGTACATACGATCAGACATTCCGACAACGAAATCCTGTGATTTCTTTCTGACCGATTTTGTCAGAAATTCCAATCATCAAGAACGCGCTGACGTACAACACGTACGACGGCACTATAAAGAGGAAGTTCAATAGCCAGTTCGCCACCCTTGGGGTTCCTTCTGCTAATCTCGTGTTAGTAGAAGTCTGGTGAGAGACGATTCACGCTTTTCAGCCTTCTGTTTTTCAGACCGTTACTGCTCTTCAGCTTGTGCTTGTGGGTTCGTATCTGGTTTTCAGTGCGTGTAGTTAGTTCGCATCTGGTTTTCAGTGCGTATTTTAATAATACGTATTTGATTTTGCAGTGCGTTCTTGTCCACTCGTTTCTGATTTTCAGCTCGCTCTTCTCAGGCCTTTCTGATTTTCAGTGCGTTCTGTTAGTTCGTTCTGACCAGCCTGTTTTCTAGCCATGTTGCGGGTACGTACTCATCGTAGAGTTCGTGCTGTGCAGGGGCTTGGTGTTGGGGTTCTTACTTTGACCCAAGCCCAGTCCATGAACAGGGCGGGGAGGAGTTCATGGACAAAGAATTGGTTGCTCCAGCGTGACCAATTCTCGCACATGCCTTTGTTGCAGGAGATCCGTGAGAATAATCCTGATGAGTTCAGGAATTATCTCTGGATGACGGACCCCATTTTTCACCGTTTGTTGGCTTTGCTGTCCCCTTTAAATTACAAGGTAGGGCACCTGCATGCGGCAAGCCATCCCTCCCGAACAGAGGCTCGTTGCCATGTTGCGGTACTTGGTGACAGGGAGAAGTCTGCAGGACATCAAGTTCTCGATAGGCATCTCCCTCCAGGCTCTGGGGATCATTATTCCAAAGACCTGTTCTGCCATCATTCAGGTCTTGCAGAAGGACTATATTAAGGTAAGATTTCTCCTTTAACATCACATTATATGTATTTAATGTTTGCTAATGTATTGTATTTATTTCATCATTCCCTAATTACCATGATTGTAATATGCTGTGAATGTCCTCTTTGTCCTCATGCATACTGGAAGTTTTTCAAGTTTGTTTTTTGTCCTTCATGCATATTTGCCTTCCTTAACCTCCCCAGCATGCTATCCTGGGCCCATACACACCTAGCCTAGTCACTTAACAATGTATTTTGTCAGCTCCATAGTAGTGCTTTACCCTAAATACCTCCTAAAATGTGTACAAATGTTATTTGTGTCCTTAAATTCAGGCAGAGTGCTAGAGGCTTTTTTTTGGGGTCACAAAATCATTTGGAACCCTCCGTCCCCCCAACCGCTAAGTCAACCGATACCAATCCTCTATCTGCTGACTTTGACAAACCCATACACACTATACCTACCTCTTTTGTGTTCATATTTATGGATGAATTCACCAAAGCATGTAGTGAAAGGGCCCGCCTAAATACTTTCAAATGGTACTGTTTAAAGTTTTGTTCTCCTATTATATTGATAAGTAATTGTAGAATGTAAAAATGTGCTTCAATTTGTACAGTGTGTATTTATATTTTTGTATTATGACACTTAATACCTGTCCAGTGGGCTGCCAATAGTGTAAGTAAGGAGGGGCTGGCCAAAGCAACACACACATTATTTATGCATTCAGCTCTCAATGAAGTGGAGAGGGTTACCTGTCCAAAACATTTCCCCCCCTAAAATGGGCCATCAGAGGGGGTGAGGAATCTGATAAGTGAACCTTAGATTTTTTTTTTTTTTAATACTACTTCAAATAAATGTTATACTGATGTTGGCCAAGAATGTTTGTGTCTAATCTGCTTGCAATGTTATGTGCAAAAGTACTCATTTTTCTTTTTCTTGTTTCACTCCACAGTTTCCTTCAACGCCACAGGAATGGCAGACTGTGGCTTCCCAATTTGCCCAGCAGTGGGACCTTCCCAACTGCGGAGGGGTAATAGATGGGAAACACATCCACATAGTCCCACCCCCCAACTCGGGGTCATACTATTACAACTATAAGGGGTTTAATAGTATTGTGATGTTGGCTGTGGTGTCGGCGACATATGAGTTTCTCTATGTGTACGTGGGGAAGAATGCCCGGATGTTGGATGGTGGAGTCATCGCCCAGACCGAGTTCTATGGACGGCTCCAGAGTGGTGGCTTGGGATTGCCACCTCCGGAAGACAACCTGGCTGGTCTGCCTTTCGTCTTTGTCGCTGATTAAGCTGGGTGATCACCTGATGTGGCCGTTCCCCATGAGGACCCTCACCCCGGACCAGAGGGTTTATACCGACTGGCCAGAGCTAGAAGAGTGGTGGAGAATGCTTTCGGGATAATGGGCAGCCGGTTCCACCTATTCCTTACACCAATCAGCATGGCGGAATATAAACTTAACCATATAATACTTGCATGCTGCATTCTCCACAACTTTTTAAGGAGAAATTCTATGAACTATGTGGCCTCAGTTGGGCCTGAAGCCGGATTTCAAGAACAAACCCTGACGGCGCTTGAAGCTGGCCGTCCTGGCTTGCCCCCCCAAAGCGCCCCGAGGTCCATCTAAAATATATGGAGTACTTTGCGGCTAGAGGGGCCATTGATATGCCAGAAAATGTTTAACAAACATTTTTTTAAGAAATTTGTATTTTAAAATGAAAAATATTTCCTTTGATTTACTGCTTGTGTTTCTTTTAGCTGTCTCCTAGGTTATCCAATGAGCTTATTTTTTTGGCCATTTTCTTCAATAGTGCAAACGTAATTTATTTGATATGTAGCGCTGGTAGATTTTTAATCTACTGCTTATAGGTAAATTTAGTGGGTTGTCTGTTCATACATAGTCAGATTTGCCTCTGTTCCAGCTTGGCTGAGTTGCATGTAGTTTCACACTGTGCCTGTGGGTGTCGTTGTCACCATGGGCTGGTGTTGGAAAAGCAACACGCTGAAGTGTATGAGTGCTCCTCTGTCCCGGAGATAACTCGGTGGAGGTGGTCCTCCGAGTTGCATTCTGGGAGAGGGTATTTATGGGACAGACGCCATGTTTTAGGGTTCGTTTTCATTCCACCTGCTGGCCCTCCTGGCCGACAGGTATGTGCTAGGAGTACTACCTCGTGGTCTTCCGTCCGGGAGACCCACGTCGCTGCAGCATGTGGGTGGGCCCAGAAGCCTGTCCAGGGCCTACCACAGCGGCAGAGGAATGGTCCTGAGCTGTCTGTCCTATGGGAAGAAGCTGGACAACTGAGAAGGTCCCAGGGGAGGACCCGTCATGGAAGGATCATGCAGAGTGCTGGTCTGGAGAGGGGCCTGGTGACTCAGTTGGAGGATGCATCCTAAAGTAATCTTACCGCATAGTACTGCCAGGTCGGCTTAAAGGTTCTAGTGCTGTGTTTGCTATTCACCGTAAACCACTACATCCTGTGGCAGAGGATCGTACGGGTTTTGTTCCAATCAAGTCTGTGGCAGAGACTTTTGTTCGTGCTGCGTACTGGCTGCTAGGTTAGTGAGAGAAACCTATTCAGGCGGGCAAATATTCAACTATAAAGAGAGAGTACATTCACCTGCAAGCTCTTAATTCATAATACTACACCAAGAAAAGGTATTTGAACTTCCCTGCAACTCTCCTTCTACCGCTTTCCTGCTACTTCCTTCTATTTACGTTTATTAAAGCATTGAAAAAGATACTCAAGTGTCCGGTGCCTACATTGTCTGGTATTAAACTCAACGGGGACCCTAGACCCAGTTCTGGCGAAATAGAGGTAACGAAGGTGACGGTAACAGCCCGCTTTAAACCAGTAGCTCCACCGTGAGTTATTGCTACAGTTACATGAGGTGACAATCTGTCATAAACCAGATGTGACCAGAACTGTGTGACTGCAACAGAGTGAACCAGACATAAATAGGTGAAAGTAGTTTATTAACCATTTCAGCCCCGGAAGGATTTACCCCCTTCCTGACCAGAGCACTTTTTACAATTTGGCACTGTGTCGCTTTAACTGCTAATTGCGCGGTCATGCAATGCTGTACCCATACGTAAATTGCGTCCTTTTCTTACCACAAATAGAGCTTTCTTTTGATGGTATTTGATCACCTCTGCGGTTTTTATTCTTTGCGCTATAAATGGAAAAAGACCGAAAATGTTGAAAAAAAATGATATTTTCTAATTTTTGTTATAAAAAAAATCCAATAAACTCAATTTTAGTCATACATTTAAGCCAAAATGTATTCGGCCACATGTATTTGCTAAAAAAAATGTCAATAAGCGTATATTTATTGGTTTGCTCAAAAGTTATAGTGTCTACAAACTAGGGTACATTTTCTGGAATTTACACAGCTTTTAGTTTATGACTGCCTATGTCATTTCTTGAGGTGCTAAAATGGCAGGGCAGTAATAAACCCCCCAAATGACCCCATTTTGGAAAGTAGACACCCCAAGGAAATTGCTGAGAGGCATGTTGAGCCCATTGAATATTAATTTTTTTTGTCCCATGTGATTGAATAATGACATAAAAAGAAAATTACAAAAAATTGTCACTAAATGATATATTGCTCACACAGGCCATGGGTATATGTGGAATGGCACCCCAAAATACATTCTGCTGATTCTCCTCAGTACGGGGATACCACATGTGTGGAACTTTTTGGGAGCCTAGGCATGTACGGGGCCCCGAAAACCAATCACCACCTTCAGGATTTCTAATAGCGTAAATTTTTGATTTCACTCCTCACTACCTATCACAGTTTTGAAGGCCATAAAATGCCCAGATGGCACAAACCCCCCCCCCAAATGACCCCATTTTGGAAAGTAGACACCCCAAGCTATTTGCTGAGAGGCATGTTGAGTCCATGGAATATTTTATATTTTGACACAAGTTGCGGGAAAGTGACAATTTTTTTTTTTTTGCACAAAGTTGTCACTAAATGATATATTGCTCACACAGGCCATGGGCATATGTGGAATTGCACCCCAAAATACATTTAGCTGCTTCTCCTGAGTACGGGGATACCACATGTGTTGGACTTTTTGGGAGCCTAGCCGCGTACGGGACCCCGAAAACCAACCCCCGCCTTCAGGCTTTCTAAGGGCGTAAATTTTTGATTTCACTCTTCACTGCCTATCACAGTTTCGGAGGCCATGAAATGCCCAGGTGGCACACCCCCCCCAAATTACCCCATTTTGGAAAGTAGACACCCCAAGCTAATTGCTGAGAGGCATGGTGAGTATTGTGCAGCTCTCATTTGTTTTTGAAAATGAAGAAAGACAAGAAACAAAAATGTTTTTTTTCTTTTTTCAATTTTCAAAACTTTGTGACAAAAAGTGAGGTCTGCAAAATACTCACTATACGTCTCAGCAAATAGCTTGGGGTGTCTACTTTCCAAAATGGGGTCATTTGGGGGGGGGGTTTGCCACCTGGGCATTCCATGGCCTCCAAAACTGTGATAGGCAGTGAGGAGTGAAATCAAAAATGTATGCCCTTAGAAATCCTGAAGGTGGTGCTGGGGTTTCGGGGCCCCGTACGCGGCTAGGCTCCCAAAAAGTGCCACACATGTGGTATCCCCGTACTCAGGAGAAGCAACAGAATGTATTTTTGGGTGTAATTTCACATATTCCCATGGCATGTTTGAGCAAAATATCATTTAGTGACAACTTTGTGCAAAAAAAAAAAAAAATTGTCTTTTCCCCACAACTTGTGTCACAATATAAAATATTCCATGGACTCGACATGACTCTCAGCAAATAGCTTGGGGTGTCTACTTTCCAAAATGGGGTCATTTGGGGGGGGGGTTTGAACTGCCCTGGCATTTTATGCACAACATTTAGAAGCTTATGTCACACATCACCCACTCTTCTAACCACTTCTAAGCCCTTTCTGACACTTTTTGTTTACATGAAAAAATTATTTTTTTTTGCAAGAAAATTACTTTGAACCCCCAAACATTATATATTTTAAAGCAAATGCCCTACAGATTAAAATGGTGGGTGTTTAATTTTTTTTTCACACAGTATTTGCACAGCGATTTTTCAAACGCATTTTTTTGGGGAAAAAACACACTTTTTTAAATTTTAATGCACTAAAACACACTATATTGCCCAAATGTTTGATGAAATAAAAAAGATGAATACATTGTTTTCCGACATTATTTCTATGTACACGATCATCTAATTGTAAGAAACTGTGTATGGAACTTAATGTAGCAGTTGTATGTGAAATTGCCAATAAAATATTTGAAAAGAAATAAAAAAGATGATCTTAGGCCGAGTACATGGATACCAAACATGACATGCTTTAAAATTGCGCACAAACGTGTAGTGGCGACAAACTAAATACATTTTTAAAAGCCTTTAAAAGCCTTTACAGGTTACCACTTTAGATTTACAGAGGAGGTCTACTGCTAAAATTACTGCCCTTGATCTGACCTTCGCGGTGATACCTCACATGCATGGTGCAATTGCTGCTTACATTTGATGCCAGGCCGACGCTTGCGTCCACCTTTGCACGAGAGCAGGGGGGGACAGGGGTGCTTTTTTTTTTTTTTAATTTATTATTTTTTTGCTTTTTTATCTTGTTATTAAACTGTTCATTTCATTTTTATTTTTTTTAATTTATGGGACTCACCACGTCACCAAGTGTTACTGCAGTGCTGGTTTGACTACGACCGGGGTGTACTAGGCCGCTGGTACTTGCCAGTTCACCAAAACGCTACCGAAAAAACTGTTATGCCGCGTACACACGGTCGGACTTTTCGTCTACAAAAGTCCAACGGACGCTGACGGACTAAAGCTGGCTGGTAATCCGATCGTGTGTGGGCTGCTTCGGACTTTCAACGTACTTTTTTAGCCTCAAATCCGACGTACTTTAGATTTGAAACATGCTTCAAATCTTTACGTCGTAACTACGACGGACCCCGAAGTCCGCTCGTCTGTACGCTAGTCCTACGGACAAAAAAACGACGCATGCTCATAAGCAAAAACTAAACGGAAGCACTCGGTCTAGTAAAACTAGTGTTCGTATTGTAGGTAGCACATTCATCACGCTGCAAAATCTGTGATCGTTGAATGCAGCGCATTTTATTTCTTCTTTACGAATGCTCTAAAGAACGAAGGTGTTTTGCTGTTCATAATCAGAGTTCTCCCAAACTGATTTCTGAATTCTTTTTCTCTTTGATCTCATGAATGATA